>JBBGZY010000502.1:7867500-8467500 GCA_037952925.1 Lithobates clamitans | reverse complement strand
CTGCATCAGATCATTTTGTATATTGATATCATGTTCCCTTGGCCTAACACAGGAAGGAGATACATTTGCATGCGGAATTATTTGTTGACCTTGGAAAAAATATTTTATGCAAATAGAAAGACTTATTATAAGTGCAGAAGGCAGAGTTAGAAGATCAGAGTGCAGCTAGAGTTGTATGCTGTTACCTACTGAAAGAGAATATTAAAGGCAAACTCCTTCTAGAGGTGATATTACGCTGGATTCTTACAGGCGGATCTGTCAATCTTGGGCACAGTGAGGCATATCACATTTGCCTGAGCTCACCAAAGTCTGCTGTAATTCAATATATATTTTCCTCCTCATTTAGCTGTGTAGCTACGGGAGATATCAAACCGCAGCACAAGCAAAAAGCGTAAAAATAGAACACTGGATGCTGTAGACTTTATTTCAGTATATGAATTGGGTCGCCCTTTAGATTGTCAAACTAGTTTAAAAAAGCGGCTTCCTCTTTAATACTGACCTTCATTAACTGTCACAGCAATACTGTCATTAATATTTAATAATAATTCATAATGTATCTCTCTTTAATTACACTTATTATTCATTCGGTATTACCATCATTACTATAAATACCTTTCCCACATTATATGGAGATTTAGGGGGTCATTATTAGGAAGTTTGCTCTTTTAACGTAAAGGTTAAAGTGGTGTTAAATCTAGTGGTGCACCAAAATAAATATTTTGAACTGAAATCAACTGAAATAAAAAATTCAGGATGCATTAGGCTGAAACCGTAGTTGACGATTTTATATATATATATATATATATATATATATATATGTATTTTTTTTTTATAAATAAAGTGGAACCTCGGTTTAAGAGAAACTTGAGAGTGTTTTGATTTGCGAGCAACTTTTTTAAAAAAAATTCTGACTCGGTTTGCGAGTGTTGTCCCGCAAGACGAGCAGAATTCAACCTAATAGGGCCTGCAGTACCGCATTTGGCCTGACGTGCGGGGGGGCCAGAGCCGAGCAGAGCCGAACAGCGACGATCGCAGCCGATCGCCGCCATTTGGCAATGCTCGGAAAGACACGGAAACACTCCGTTTCCGAGCCTTTCCGACGTTTTCCAAGGTCAGCCGACGTGTCCTCGGGCCTTTCCGCCCGTTTCCGAGGCTCTCCAGCGCCCCCCCCACCTCTGGCCGCATGCGGTATTGCATCCCATTGAAGTCAATGCGGAACGAATTATTTTCGTTTCCATTGACTTCATTGGGAAAACCTGCTTTGATATGCGAGTACTTTGGATTAAGAGCATACTCCTGGAATGGATTATGCTCGTAATCCGAGGTTCAACTGTAATTGTATTATATTCGACTGTTTTAAATATTATCATGAATTTAAATGAATATGAATTTATTGTCGGCCATTATTAGCACCCTTTTAAAGTGGCATTAAAAATCCTGCTTGCTGCATTTTTGGTGAATATTTGGCAAACCACACCAAAAACGCACCTCCCCATTAAAATGCATTGAAAACGCAGCAAGAACGGATAAAAAATGCACCCATGTTGGGTTTTTGATGCATTTTTTTGAGTCACATGACCTATGAAAAACACACCATAAGCAAGGTAAAATCCCAACATAATCGCAGGCGTTTTTGGTAGCCATTATAGCTTTTTTTTTCTTTAAGCACAAGCTGAAAACCATATTTTTGGCTGATAATTTTCAGCAGTTGAAATTTCGGTGCATTACTAATTGATTCCAAAACCAGAAATGTAATATATTGAAGCTTACCAATCATTAGAGGTGATGGCTGCATTCGTTTTCTTTTTTTTAGGCTTTTTTTCTCTTTTTATCACCTGGTGGTCCAGCCAGTAGCACGCTTCCTTAGAGTGTCTTCACTCTGGGTGAAGTAGTAAAGCAGACACCTTTAGACCCCTTTCACACTGAGGTGCTTTGCAGGCGCTATAGCGTTAAAAATAGCTCCTGCTAAGCGCCCTGAAACAGCGGCTCCATTCACACTGGAGCGATGCGCTGGCAGGGCGTCAGAAAAAGTCTTGCCAGCAGCTTCTTTGGAGCGCATTGGGAGCAGTGAACTCACCGCTCCTAAAGCGCCCCTGCCTATTGAAATCAATGGCCAGTGCCGCCGAACTGCCGTCAAAGCGCCGCTGTAGCAGCGCTTTGCGGGCGGTTTTAACCCCTTTTTGGCCCCTAGTGAGGGTCAAAGAGACCCCACTAGCGCCTGAGTAGCACCGCAAAAACGACGGTAAAGCGCCGGCAAAAATAGCGGCATTTTACCGCCGAAGCCTGGGGCGGCTCAGTGTGAAAGGGCTCTTAAACAGCAGCATTGTCAGTCTAGGAGGAATAAAGTGCTAGACTAGCAGATTTAGACCTGACTAATTGAAGCCAAACTCAAGTTAACACTCTATGATAAGTTACAGCAAACAGTTTGTTTTCTTTTGGGGTAAAAGGTTTTACATACATGAATAAAATCTGATGATTCTAAGCACCCCTGTCAGTGTTAAATGGTTTGTTTCAACCCTTTAACTGTTACTTTGCCTGGGCAGCTTGATAAAGTAAGCAGAAAAGTAACAGACCTACTGGCTGGATCAGCAGGTGGAATACAGGAAAAAGACCAAAAAACAAAAATAATACGACCATCACATCCAAGAATCAGTGAGCTGCAATTCAATACATTTTAGTTTTGGGTTTTATTACTGCTTTAACTACTTAAATCTGCTATCTTTATGTTGTGTACTTGTTCTATGAGTTACATTTATAAATCTCTACTGGTTTAGGTTTTACAATCTTCATAAATACAGACAGCATTTGAAATATGATGATTATTGTGGAAAAACAAAGCTGAAAAACAACTGGAATAACAGAATATCAAAGTTCACCAATGATTGAAAAAACGGCAAATGACAGTGTCATATTTTAAAAATTGATTTTCATTAAAGGAATACTAAACCCCCTTTTTCAGAAGGGGTGGTCCACACATCCCTATTATATGTAGTCTTCTTCTTCTGAAAGGTCCCTTTTTTCCTGTAACCAGATATTCCTGGCTCCCTGTTTGCAGGGGTCTCTCTAGCTAGCTGTGAGCTAAGGAGACACCTGTGTGTGCTTCCTCCCTTAGCCAAGCTGTGTGCATCCATAGACACAAACAGCACTGGCAAGGCACGCCTCTGCCCCCTCCTGCCAGCAGTTTGACTGATAGCAGCATAAACCTAGTGCTTTGCTGCCATCAATGTCCGCCGTGGATCCCAGAAGTTTGGGGAACAATGGATCAGATAGCAAGTAAGTGTACTAGTAGTAAAAAATGTAGCCTTTAGAGCTGCCTCCTCCTGCCCAATTGTATTATGTGAACTTATTCAAAAAATACAAAGGCTTCTGTGAATGGGCAGCAAAGAGGAGGAGCGGACATAGCTGCGGTGTGTGCTTTTCTTCTCTCACAGCACAGAGTGTCCCCTCCAGGGAGTGCCATAAACCTGTCTGATGTACATTACAGAAATTAGTCCAGGAGGTGACATGCACCCTGCTGGACTTAGTATGCTTGCACTTTCTACAAAGTTGCTGAATTTCTACAACTCAGCTTAAACGTATATCTAAAGCCAAAACAATGGTTAAAACCCTTGACATTTTTTTTTTCTGGTATCTGTGTGGAGAGGTTTTGTTTTATCAGCTTCCAGGTTTTATTTCTAAAGCTTAATTGACCAAGCTGAAGTTAGAAGCTGGTTAGCTACCATGCAGAGCTGCACCAGATTCTGAGTGCTCCAGTTTTAGTAAACATCCCCCTAGTAACAAAGTCATCAGGAAATATAGAGAGGCTGAATTTGCGGTATGATTATGTCAGATTTTTGATGCTGAAAGCGGTACATTGTTTCGCATGGAAATTTGGCGTTTTATATTGTAGGCCTGTAATTCTTAGCAATAACTCACTTAAATCTGTCTGAACAAGAGTCTAATAGACATCCTGGGTATGATAAAGTTTGAAACACAAAATCATAAATTATAATATAAACAACTATAAATAATTATCAAAAGTAATAATATAATAATAATAATAAAATCTATTCAATAATGTAAACAACTCAAAAACACTGAAATTTGCTCAGTTGCAGAATTGTCGCTGTCGTCGTTTTTTATGTTTGATGACAAATTTCCCCACAAATCACTATCGCTCAATTCTGCGAGTGATTCTAATTTATTATCGCTGTTTTCTAGATGGTCTAAAACCACTTTTGACGTAAAGGGGCACTTTTTGGTTGCCATGGACAATCTCCAGTTTCCAGGCAGAAAGAACAGTATATATAATATAAAACTACATGCAGGACACTGGACAAAGCACTGGGGACAAAAGGGAGGTGAAATGATTCCATACAGTAATGTAATCTGTAAGATCACAGTGTACTGTATGTGTTCTGTGTTTTGCACTTTTTGAATTTCCCACCGGGCTCCATCCCCATCCGTCGCACTGCTCACAGGGAAATGGAGCCCGGCATACAGAGCATCGGGCAGAAGACACAGCCGCTGCACACAGCGGGGGGACATCGCAGGATCCTGGGGACAAGGTAAGTTACTTTCCCTGGATACTGCGATGCACCCCCGAGTGTGGCTCGGGTTTACCGCTCTTGGTATGGAAAATTCACCCCGAGCCACACTCAGGATTACCGCTAAAAAGGGTAAAGTGGCTGTAAACACCTAAATATACTCAGGGAAGTGACTGTCCTCAGATGACACACAGAGATGAAACAAATCCTCCTTCCTGTTTTACCTGTTTATCTGCAGCCGCCTCTCCTCTACAACCTCCTAAAGCACACATTTTAAACTTTAGCAGGTGAGGGCGGTGATCTGACATTGCACACTGCAGAGCATATAGAAGCATTCTGAGTGTAATCTGAGACCTGAGTGGAGGGAAGGGACACACCCCCCTCAGCTCAATCTCATAAAGAAACATGCACAGCTGAGACTTTCAATCGCTTGCTGTGTGCTGGAACTTCCTTCCTCCATTCCCCTGGAATCCCTTGGAGTCGGCAAATGGTGTCAGACTTGTGAGGATCGCAGAGGAACGAGGCAGCAGACATATTTCACCCTAAGTGCTTTAGACTGAGGCAAGTACACGCTATAGTGATCCAAATTTATGAATAGCATGTTCAGCATGGCCATTTGAAAGACAGTGATGGGGTGCGATGGATCAATCAGTACTATGTATGATATATAGATAATTAGATAACCATTTTACATCATTTAAATGAAAGGGGATCTCCTTTTAAATTAGCATCACATTATGGTGGCACATTAGATCTCCCCTGTAATGTACAAACTAAATATAAAAATAACAACATTACCCCTATATTACTTCCCAGAAGCTCCCACCTGACAATGGATGGAGATATAATGGCTGCATATGATGTGATCCTTTGTCATACAGGCGCCATGCAAAATCTAATCATGGATGTAATTGATGGTGGAAAGTGCACTCAGCACTCCTATGTATTTATAGGTCCTATTATTAGCAGCATTGTAGCTCAGAAACTTCACAATGCGGTTTTATGTAGAGCAGGTAAACAAGGAGAATACCTCGCTGAGCTCCCAATCATTAGAGCAGCCAGACCACTCACTGACCTGTGCTAGGTCACTAAAGGAGAAAGAAAGCTTCTCAGCACATGAAATAAATATCTTCATTAATAATATTAATATTTTTCTTTACTTTGATTACGATATAAAACAATAACAAACCCGTCATTAAAGTAATGTATATATCCCTCACCTTGTAGAACAACCCATTCAGTTTAGAATAGGAATAAAAGGCAAAACATTTGTGTACATATATTTGTGTGTGTGTATATATATATATATATATATATATATATATATATATATATATATATATATATATATATATATATATATATATACACACACACACAAGTATTGGGACACCTGCCTTTACACGCACATGAATTTTAATGGCATCCCAGTAGTGTTTAATATTGAGTTGGCCCACCCTCTGCAGCTGTAACACCTTCAACTCTTCTGGGAAGGCTGTCCATAAGGTTTAGGAGTGTGTCTATGGGAATGTTTCACCATTCTTCCAGAAGCGCATTTGTTAGGTCAAGGAACTGATGTGGACAAGAAGACCTGGTTCGCAGTCTCTGCTCTAATTCATTCTAAATATGTGCTAATGGGTTGAGGTCAGGACTCTGTGCAGGAGAGTCAAGTTTCTTCCACCCCAAACGCTCTCATTCATGTCTTTATGGATCTTCCTTTGTGCACTGGTCCGAATCATTTGGTGGAGGGGGCATTATGGTGTGGGGTTGTTTTTCAGGGGTTGGCCTTGGCCCCTTAGTTCCAGTGAAGGGAACTTTTAAGGCCTCAGCATACCAAGACATTTTGGACAGTTTCATGCTCCCAACTTTGTGGGAACAGTTTGGGGATGGCCCCTTCCTCTTCCAACATGACTGTGCACCCGAGCCAGGCCTTTTCGTCCAACATCAGTGCTTGACCTCACAAATGCGCTTCTGGAAGAATGATCAAACATTCCCATAGACACATTCCTAAACCTTGTGGACAGCCTTCCCAGAAGAGTTGAAGCTGTTATCGCTGCAAAGGGTGGGCCAACTAGATATTGAACCCTATGGACTAAGACTGGGATGCTATTAAAGGTCATGTGTGTGTAAAGGCAGTATCTATCTATCTATCTATCTATCTATCTATCTATCTATCTATCTATCTATCTATCTATCTATCTATCTATCTATCTATCTATCCATGGGGATATATATATATATATTTATATATATATATATATTTAAAAAACACATGAACATCTTTTTTTCTTTTCTTTTTTCTTTTTTCTATTAGTGATTAGATAATCTCTTCTCTCAGTTGCACAAGGGGCTTAGAAAACTAGGGGCGAAGAAACAGCAGGACACTGATCTTCCCGATGGGTGGCTGTGCAGGGCGGGGCGTGTTAACACAATTCTGACCATTGGAGGACAGGCAGGCTGTTCTCCCAGCACAGCCAGAAAACTCAGCATGCTGGGGTGGATAGGCCTCATGCCTAGCACGGTCAGTTTGAAATAGAAAAGCAAGGGGACTGGCAATATCACCAGGTATTTTATACAAAGGAAGCAATACAAAGAGAACAGGATACTTTTTAACAATACATGACAAAACAGACACATTCAGGAATATGAAATGTTGGGGTAACATATTCTTTAAAGCAGACCTTTCCCCCTGAACAGAAAATCCCCCATGAGAAAGATCTGGCACAGACATCATCAGTGGTAAGTGCACTTAATTCCTTAAAGTTGTTGAAACCTCAGACATAAAATATGAACAAAGCATATCCCTCTATAGTGTTGCATTTCTGTCTGCTGCTTCATTCCTCTGCTATCAGCATTAATCACTTGTGAGAAGATTTCCTGACACCAAGAGAAAAGAGGTGACAGGGGAGGCAGCTCCAGCCCAGATAGGAAGCAATTGTGCTGCGAGTTTGAAAATGACTTGCTAAACTACTGCTAGACTTGCCAGGCCTCACAAGTTTGTTGCACAATTGCAGCGAGTCCACATTGCAATGACTCCAGATCCACTTTCTTTGCAAACCTTCTGCGAGTCTGCTTTAAGTTCTGGTTCACTTATGTTGTGCAATAGTCATCCCACCACAGGGGTCACTGTGGCTGAATTTTCATGCTGTAGACTTGCAGAGCTCTTGTTGTAGACTCACCACTGCAACTTTGCTCTTGCTAAAAACTTGCCACACAATTTTGCTACAGATTGGAAAAGTGTCAACTAGAACTTGTGCTTCAAGTGCTCTGCAAGTCTACAACTTGCCAGTGAGAATGTGCTGCAAGTTACAAGACTTACAATTCATCACTGCCACAAATTTGTGGCAAGTTATCCTTGCTATCTGGGAGCTGATTGACAGCCTCAGCTGAGTTCTTGTGTGCTGTGTTAAAGGTGGGAGGGGTCCTTACCTTCCAATCAGCTCTCAGAACTTTCCCCACTGAGCTCTGTAGATTGTAGCTTCAGCTCTCCGTCCCTTTTTTCTCTGAATGCTCCACTGGCTATAGACTGGGCCCCTTAAAGTCTGAAGGGCAGATAAATGGCCCTTTCTTTTGAAGGTGTGTATACCCCTATTCTAGACTAGCGGGATGTGAACCCAGTAAACCAAAGTCTGCGAAATGGGCACAAATCTATATCAACACATATCATACAAATCTCTGAACACGTCAACTCTTTTTTCAATTTGGAGAGCATCTTTATTCAACCCCTGGCAAAAAGTATGGAGTCACTACTCTTGGAAAATGTTCCTTAAATTGTTAAATTGTGTATAAAAAAAAAAAAAAAATCACAGCCATATATGGAAGGAACCGCGCTTGACCAAATATTAAAAAACGGCAGCAGCAATATAGTGCGATTACACCAAACATAAATAGTCCAATAAGAAAAGCTGCGCTCAGAAAAGAAAGTCTATGCAAACGACATCAAGGAGATTTTCAAATCCTTCCAAAGTAAAAACACCACCACCGTGTACTTCTAAGCAGTAGTGACAGTCCACCCTAGTAGTTAAACCTGCTTACCAGATGGCAAGCATAAAGGGCAGGTGGCTATAGCCCAGCCAAGGCCTTTTAGCTTGCTGGCAGTCCTGGTGTTCATATGGGGGGTAATTCTCCAGGTACACTTGGGTTGTCACAGATCACAATTTGCCACGAGAACCACGGGTGACCCAAAAAGAAGAAGAACTCACCATAGTATAAAATCTTTCAGATATTTATTTAAAAAAGTAGTCACTCACAGTTAAGTTAGTAAAATCGCATGTACGAAAAGCCGGCCGGCAAGCAAACATACGGAGCCCGTCCTCTCACTCCGGAAGCGTGGTGACGTCAGTGCGTACCTTCCCAGACGCGTTTCGTCATCATCTGACGTTGTCAATCCCCCATTGACAACGTCAGATGATGACGAAACGCGTCTGGGAAGGTACGCACTGACGTCACCACGCTTCCGGAGTGAGAGGACGGGCTCCGTATGTTTGCTTGCCGGCCGGCTTTTCGTACATGCGATTTTACTAACTTAACTGTGAGTGACTACTTTTTTAAATAAATATCTGAAAGATTTTATACTATGGTGAGTTCTTCTTTTTGGGTCACCCGTGGTTCTCGTGGCAAATTGTGATCTGAGACAACCCAAGTGTACCTGGAGAATTACCCCCCATATGAACACCGGGACTGCCAGCAAGCTAAAAGGCCTTGGCTGGGCTATAGCCACCTGCCCTTTATGCTTGCCATCTGGTAAGCAGGTTTAACTACTAGGGTGGACTGTCACTACTGCTTAGAAGTACACGGTGGTGGTGTTTTTACTTTGGAAGGATTTGAAAATCTCCTTGATGTCATTTGCATAGACTTTCTTTTCTGAGCGCAGCTTTTCTTATTGGACGAAAAATCACAGCCATGCCTCAAAACTAATTTCATTTAACATTCCAACCTTCTGACTTTAACCACTTCAATACAGGGCATTTTCACCCCCTTCCTGCCCAGGCCAATTTTCAGTTTTCAGCGCTGTAACATTTTGAGTGACAATTGCGCGGTCATGCAACACTGTACCCAAACTAAATTTTTATCATTTTTTGCCCACAAATAGAGCTTTCTTTTGGTGGTATTTGATCACCTGCGGTTTTTATTTTTTGCGCTATAAACAAAAGAAAGCGACAAGTTTGAAAAAAACACAATATTTTTTACTTTTTGCTATAATGAATATCCCATTTGTAAAAAAAACTATTTTTCTCCTCAGTTTAGGCCGATATGTATTCTTCTACATATTTTTGGTATAAGCATATATTGTTTGGTTTGTGCAAAAGTTATAGCACCTACAAAATAGGGGATAGAGTTATGGCATTTTTATTAATTTTTTTTTTTTTTACTGGTAATGGCGGAGATCTGTAAGAAGAGAAAATTTCGCGCAATATTAAATAAAAATAAAGTGAATAGGCAAAATTATATATTATATGTGCATCATGAATGTGCAAATCGCATGATAAAGTGATTAGTGACAATGGTAATGTTAGTAATAAGCTAGTGACTGCTAGGGATACAAATCTCAATAGCGTGGCGTCTAGCTGAAAACATTATCCATAGATGATAAGTGTATCATAAATGTGCAAAATCGCATAAAAAGTGAACAGTGACAATAGTGCTACTAGTAGTAAGCTGATTAGTGCCAGAGATGTTGATCTCAATATATGACGTCTAGCTAGGTGTATTAAATAATCGAATGAAGAAAAAAATCACATGTAGGTCATAAATGGAAATAAACATAAGAATAAATGAGATAAAAAACATGTGCAATTTTAAAAAATAGTGCAGATGTGTTAAAAATATCACACTTAGGACATCACTCAGTGTTCATAAAACGTGTAAAATGGATGTCAGATCATGAGTAATCTATAGGGCATGAGTAATGCTACTGGGGGATGATGGGTTAATTAGAAAAGTCTATGAATGGATGCCGTTTTCCTGTTCAATTAGAGGTGTATGAGGTAGATGGGGTAAAAAATCCTATTGTTGTTCAATCCTCTAATGGTCTCTTAGGACCCTCACCTTCATAATGTAGTAAAACGGCATTCAGCAGTGCTGTATAGGTGGTTCTGGCAGCTGTCACCGAAGTCTCTGCTTTCTCTGTATTAAATCTTTAATCCATCTCTCCCTTGTATCTCCAGGGTGGTTCACTCAGAAATAGGGGAGATAAAACAGAGATAGGGGAGGGGGAGAGAATGGAGGCTCCACTAGTGTATTAAGGCTTTTTTTAAAAAAGGGGGTATTTATTCAAAGGTAATGCTCTTACATTTAAAAAGCTTGTAACAGGCAGAGAAAATGTAAAAAAAGGTTGTGGCGTCCTGAGCGCCCTCTCACTTGTGCTTCAAAATGTGTTGTACCGCTCAGCTGAGCGGTACAACACATTTTGAAGCACAAGTGAGAGGGCGCTCAGGACGCCACAACCTTTTTTTACATTTTCTCTGCCTGTTACAAGCTTTTTAAATGTAAGAGCATTACCTTTGAATAAATACCCCCTTTTTGACATGCAATCCCATATCATCAATGATTGTGGAAATTTGCATGTTTTCTTCATACATTTCATTGGGAAGGCACCAAACAAAAATTCCAGCATCATCATCCTGCTCCATACCGATTGGTGAGCCCACAGTCAGTTACAGCGGGCTAAAGCAAAGCAATCATGGACTGTGGATGGAAGTGTCATTCAGCGGTGAATCACCAATCAGCATTGAGCAGGATGATGATGCTGGAATTTTTGTTTGGTGTTGTTCCAATGAAATGTATGAAGACGACTGCCTGAAGAAAACATGCAAATTTCCACAATCATTGATGATCTGGGACTGCATGTCAGGTAAAGGTACAGGGGGAGATGACAGTTACTAAATCTTCAATAAATGCACAAGTTTATATTGAGATTTTGGACACTTTTCTTATTCCATCAATTGAAAGGATGTTTGGTGATGATAACAGTTGCAACTGACTACAGTTTTCTTTCTTTTTTAATTTTTATTTTTCATTTGTTAAGTGTTTCTTAAAGCCAGAAGGTTGGAATGCTAAATGAAAATAGTTCTAAGACACTTCTGTAATTCATTTTCTTTTTTTTTTACACAATTAAACAATTGAATGAATATTTTCCAAGAGTGGTGATTCCATACTTTTTTGCCAGGGGTTGAATAAAGATGCTCTGCAAAGTGAAAAAGAGTTGACATGTTCAGAGATTTGTATAATAGAGCGGTGCCCATTTAATCAGTTGTATAATCTAGGATGCCTCATTAAAGTGAGATAGAGATTCACTACTGACAAACAAAAAAAAATAAAAGGGCCAATAAACTTAAAACCAATATTCCATTTCATGCAAATCCATGTAAAAACACTCACTGGCTTCTTATAATTTTCAGGGTCTCTGTAGACAAGAATTCTGCCCCTGAAACTATGCATTCCATTGTCAGATTCTATACCAGAAAAGGATATGAATGTACCAAAATCTTTATTGATATTTTTCTAATGGGGTTAAAGGGAGTTAAAATGTACAAGGCAGACGTGGCACTGAAGCGGAAGATTGTCTTCCCTCTATTCAATACTATAAATGTCTGGAAGGAAAAAAAAATAAAGATTCATTAGTAATAGTACAACATAGAAAGCATTATAGTTCCATTAAAATAAATACCGGTAACACCTTATTTAATAAAGCAGAACAGAATATGTAAAGTACAATCACATTAACAAACGACTAGTAATCATCTTCCATTATTCTGATTATACTAACCTCTAATATCTAAAGACCCAGATTTTATATATATATCTATATATATAGATATATATATATATATATATATACACTATAATACCAAAAGTATTGGGACACCTGCCTTTACACACACATGAACTTTAATGGCATCCCAGTCTTAGTCCGTAGGGTTCAATATGGAGTTGGCCCACCCTCTGCAGCTATAACAGCTTCAACTCTTCTGGGAAGGCTGTCCACAAGGTTTAGCAGTGTGTCTATCGGAATGTTTGACCATTCTTCCAGAAGCACATTTGTGAGGTCAGGCACTAATGTTGGATGAGAAGGCCTGGCTCATAGTCCCCTCTTTAATTCATCCCAAAGGTGTTCTATTGGGTTGAGTTCAGGACAGGCCAGTCAAGTTCCTCCCCCCCAAACTCGCTCATCCATGTCTTTATGGATCTTGCTTTGTGTACTGGTCCAAATCATTTGGTGGAGGGGGGATTATGGTGTGGGGTTGTTTTTCAAGGGTTGGGCTTGGCCCATTAGTTCCAGTGAAGGGAACTCTTAAGGTGTCAGCATACCAAGATATTTTGGACAATTTCATGCTCCCAACTTTGTGTGAACAGTTTGGGGATGGCCCCTTCCTGTTCCAACATGACTGCGCACCAGTGCACAAAGGAAGGTCTATAAAAGACATGGAATGGACGAGTTTGGGGTGGAGGAACTTGACTGGCCTGCAGAGAGTCCTGACGTCAACCCGACTGAACACCTTTGGGATGAATCCCAGAAGAGTTGAAGCTGTTATAGCTGCAAAGGGTGGGCCAACTCAATATTGAACCCTACAGCCTAAGATTGGAATGCCATTAAATGTCACGTGTGTGTAAAGACAGGTGTCCCAATACTTTTGGTAATATAGTGTATAAGAAAGCTGTTTTACCTTTCAAATGATTTGTATTTCTGTCCAACCAGTCCTGAGATTTATGAGATTTACCTATCCTTGCCACACAGCACAGTCCTGTGTAGCTAGGGGAGGGACGTGATCTTTCACTGCTGCAGTGTCACTTTCACTTACAAGTCCCCTCACCAACCCTACTCTGTGACTGGACAGTACAAGGGAAATCAGCAGCCCACTGTGCTCAACTATGTTCCAAACAGCATTCTCCTTGCTTTGCAGCACACTCAACTGGCTACTTGTGCTGCTTCTCCTTCAAGTCAAATTTAGATACTTACACTGCATGCATTAAAACGAATACATTTTTAAAATGCATTAATGAATACAGAGCTGTGTTCATATATGTCTTTTATATCTTTCTGGAGTTCAGCATTAAATAAAGTTTTTGTTTTTTTCTTAAAACTATTGCAGTTACACTAAATAAAACGTTTTCGGCTTAAAGCGGTATTAAACCCAAGACCAAAAAGGTAATATATCGCAGCTTACCAATCATTAGATGTGGTGGCTGCACCAGTTTTCTTTTCTTAGGCTTTTTTCCCTCTGTTTTCACCTGGTGATCTGGCCAGTAACACACCTCCTGTATTAGAGTGCCCCCACTCTGGATGGAGGAGAACAGTGGGCACCTTTGGACAGCAGCATTGTCAGTCTGGGGGGAGGAGAGTATTAGATGTACTAGCAGATTTAAATACACTAACAAACTGAAGCAAAACTCCAGTTAATACTTTATATGCAGTCACAGCAGTTTCCTTTTGGAAAAAGGTTTTACATAAAAAAAATATAAGCTGATCATTGTTCAAGCACCCCTGCTAGTGTTAAATGGTTTATCTCATCTCTGTAACTGCTACATCTGCTGTACAATGTGTTCTTTTGAAAAACAACAGACTTACTGGTTGGATCACAGGATGAAAATAGAAGAAAGAAAGCCTAAAAAAAGAAAAGTAATGCGGTCATCTCATCTTAAAAAAATGGTAAGCTGCAACATCATAAATATTTGCTTTTGGGTTTAATACCACTTTAATGCAGACTGCTGGCTGGATGACACTTTTATCGCCATTGTGTTATTATGAGCTCTAGCTCAGTAATAAAAGGTTATAGTGATTTTCAGAAGCTATTTTAGCACTTAAATACAAACCAAGTTTACATTTAGAGCTTTTGAGAGTGTCCTCTGTCTTGCTGACTGTAGCTACAAGAGACATTTGTGGTAATATCTCCATAAATAGCAGATGACAAAGCAATTTTCTGGAAGTGATTGCCAAATGAAACCTCAGGTCTTCAAAACATTTACATACTGTGCCAGGGCTACAGTATTTTATCCAGATCTAGTCTGGAGAACCTTTTTTCTGTGGAAACCGCTATGGATTAAACAAGGACTATCATAATACAGCCACCCAAACATACTAACAGATACTAACCAATACAGAAATAGTATGACTAGTTCAAAGACTTCATCATGAGACATGTCTACATAGCTCCTATCTGTCCCTCTTTGGAAGGATCTTCCCTTTTTAGATTTCAATTCCTCTGTCCCTCTTTTCTCTTCCATTGTTGCTCTCTTTGTCTAATGCAGGGGTCACCAAACTACGGCATGTGGGCCAAATCAGGTCTGCTGCCCTCTGAAGTAAGATGGACTTTCCGATGCTATCTGGCACCCCGCCCCCACATCAGAAACCGACCAACTGTATTAGTAAGTATGCACTTAGGTGCCATTCGAGGTCTTACTTTACCTCGATTCATAGCCACATGAATATTAATAAAATTTATATCATTTTCATTCTAGACTACCACGCGCATGCTCCTGACGAGTGGTGTATTAGGCTTAAAGTGAGAAGATCTGGATGCCGCACACCGGATGTAGTCAAAAACTTCACTTTATTGAAAAGTAATAGCTATGAGTAAGCACTCAGCTCCGAGTGTGAAACGCGTCAGCCAACCTGTACTTTCTGCATGATGGTCTTGTTATTTTGATGATCCCATCTTTTCAATAAAGTGAAGTTTTTGACTACATCCGGTGTGCTGCATCCAGATCTTCTCACTTTAAGCCTGTTCCGCCTAGCATTCAGCCAGCACCTGGAGCTCTTCTGCTCTGGAAATCCTACATCAATCTCACACCTGGGTCTGTGTCCGCCTGAGAGGTGAAACACCCTCTTTGAGTGGTGTATTAGCAACGAAATGCGTAGAGCTAACTAATGCCGTGTTTCAACCTCTCTACACCCATTTCAAGTTACCATACAACTTTTACCTTCACAGGCTCAGTGAGGCCTTAGGTCCTGCAGGCACTACCTTATAACTATATGTCTATCCAATATTGTTGTGCTGCATTATGGAATTTTATTACAGTTCTATTCAATCAATTGTTGCTACTCTTGTGTCTTATGACTGATTTATCTTGTACAATCTATTACAATTATGGTTATGTCAATTTATGGCTGCTGTTGTAATTGTGTATACCTTTTTACCTTTATGATTATATATGTATGCCTACAAGCTTTGTCAAGCAATAAAATTCCTTTATTCAGCCAATTACCTTCTGGCTATCATATGCTTCATTTAAAGTCCCATCCTCCTTGCTCCCCCTTGCTTGATATAATAGGGATGGAAATACAAGACCCTACCGGGTCCTGTTTTCATTTAAAGTCCCATAGGGATGGAAATACGTAACCTCACCAGGTTTTGGCTTCCTAAAAGTCCCTAAACCCTCCCCTTTTGTCGTTTAACGTAAGATGGACTTTGATGAGGACTCTGATGGGTACTCTGAGTCTACAGAGTACTCAACTTTGACAGAGTACAAACTTTTACCAGGTACTTTTCAGTGAGCTCTCCAGAGCCAAAGAAAAACTTCTAGACCAGAATTTGTGAATAGCCCCCCCCCCACAGCTAAGCTCCACCTGGGTTCTTGATGACGTCTGAACAGCACCTCCAGAGCCCACCAGACAGGGGTTCTCTTCCTTGCAGGACTGGACCTAAGCTATCCCTCCTTCTGCTCCAGGCCCCCATTTATGGGCTCTCCAGCCACCTACTGGACACATCTTCCCAGGTATTGGCTATATCCCCATGAATATCCAGGCTGCCTCTTTATTCTTCCACCCACTGGTTCTAAAATCCTCTAGAATGCAGCAAAAAGAAATCAGATCAGAGTCCACCAGACAGGGAAACTCTAATGGGGACCCTGATGTGAGGGGGTGCTCTGATGGACTCGAGTTTATTTGGAGTTTCTTTGCTTTGCTCTACTTTTTTTTTTAATTGTTGTTCTAAATCATATCATCCTGATTACAAAAGTAATAAAACTCCAAGTAAAATGTATTCATTCATTCAATTTTTATTAGTTAATGTATAAAACAGATTTTTTTTTCAGCCTGCAAATATTTGTAAAATGTTAATGTCAAAAAGTTTGGAAATCCCTGGTCTAAAGTATACAGCTCTACAAAGATTACACAGCCCAAAAAAAAAAAAAAAAATTTTTTTTCTTGTTGCCTTGCTTTTTATACCTGCTCTTGGGATTATTTGGGGTGCTGATTCAGAAAATTGCATTGCTTAGACTGCATCAGCTCATGTTTCTTAGATATGATGTCACTCGTCCTGCCGGCCGCAATGACGCCACACATAAGGGAGGAGCTTGCGTGTGAAGTCATCACGGCCAGCGGGACAGGTGACACCACAGCCGGCTTGTTTTTAGCACTGCTTGTGATTCTCAACCTTATTGTAAGTGTATCTTGTATTTTTTAATAAACCAGCTTTACTATTTTACGCTATGAGCCTTCTCCCTGTTTACTTTTCATGGTGAGTGGCTTTTCCTAAAAGAGATTTTTAAGCTCATTGACATCAGCAAGAGTTCCATAACTGGAGTACCTTCTCATTGAACCATCCATTATGGGGATTGAGTGCAGGCTTATTTGATCTCTGTAATCGAGATCCATGCTGTCTGGTAAGAGGCTGCTTTTTTATTTGAAAGAGCACTTTTAGAACACTGGAGCACCTTTAAAGTGGAAATTGGTCCTTGAGCACTGAGCACTTTATTATTTTGGCACATTCATATAGGACTTTATACTCATCGATTAAGATAATTTGATGGACTTTATAATTTGAACACATATTGATGGATAATACTTGATATTGTTTGATCATATTCATTATTTTGCACTTGCACTTTATTTATATGTACACCATTTTTAAGTGTTTTTTTTTATCAGTGGTTCCCTTTAGTAAATCAACCCCTTAGTCTTTTGATTTGTCTTTTGATTAAAATGGCATTTTAGTTTTAGTCGTATTTTAGTCATCTGAATTGTTTTCGTTTTATTAGTATTTTAGTCAACTAAAATAGTGTTCATTTAGTCGACGAACTTACCACTGATCGGAAACATTGGATTCTAAAGTGTAAGTTATATTCTGTATTATAGTTATGATCATATAGGAGGTGTGTGTATATAGCCAGTCATAATATTCCATTTTTCCAGATCAAGCACTGTAGAGTTATGGCTACTTCACGACGGTGCTGCCTAAATCATCCCAACATATTTTGCTATATTCATATCCTGCTTTTTGATGGGCAACCAAAGTGAAGGGTTTAATGGCATTTATGCTGTATCTCAAAAACTAGAAGTGATAAGGAAAAATTGGTGTCATTTTTAGAATCAGCAGGTTAAATATATGCAGGAACAGGTCTAACATTTGAGGCACCAAAATGTGTGTTGGCCCGTGTTATGGTTTAAATGTGTGTTAGCGGTCAAAATTCAAAACCTAAAGCCCCGTACACATGGGCCAAATGTCGGGAGACATCGACCGGTTAAAAAAAAAAAAATCCAACAATTGGCCCGTTTGTATGCCTCCCTATCTGACAGAACCCGGACGTTTGGCTGGCTTCTGTCGGACAAGCATGGTGGAAAATCAACAGCCGACCGGCTCCTGATCAGCGCTCTCAGCCAATGGCGGACAGCCCTGATCAGAATGTTCTGGTGGGGGCCGTCCCCCTGTCAGAACACGACAGCTCAGCAGGGGAGATTGATATACTAACTTTCCGACCAGAGCTAACAGTTTTTTTCGTTCAAAGAGCTGGGTTGAATGAAAAAAAAACTCATAGTGTGTACCAGGCTTTACATATAGCAGAGCTTGCCCATACAAGCATACTGTTCCTTTTAATTCTTTGTTAATGTTTTTATCATTACCAGACGATACCTGGCTATTCTGCCAGAAATAGAGACTACACCAAATGTCCTTCTATGGGTTGACAACGCTGTCACTGCTGCACTGAAGTGGTAAACAACTTTGTCAGGCCTTTGTGTAAACTCCATGGCTGGTGTACAGGGTAATGTGCCTATATTACCTACCTCTGCTCAGCTCTCTAATGTCAGTGCTCATGGGAAGTAAAGTTATGTGACTGCTCCATGTCAAGGCGGAGCAGGAAGTACCTATGACATACACCAATGCATGATAATTTGAAGGCACTTTTCACACTGATAAGAAATGCTGGAGGAAAGCACAAATGGCATTTCACCTGTATTTATGGTAACATAACCATGTTGGTATGGCTTAATGTTTGGCTTGCTTTGGGACACCTAAGCAAATAAGGACCCTGTCATTGTTATAAATGGGTGAAAAAGAGCTCTGAGGAAACTAGCGTTGATTGGCTAGTGAAACACATCAGCGTGACTTCAGCACGTCGGAAGGGGGATTGCTGCACATGTAAAGCAGAAAGATGGTAGAGGAACGACAGCTTCCAATGACTGGAATCAACAAACCTGCATGAACGGCACTTTATATACAGCGGAAACCTCAAAGCATCAAGACACCAGCTCACCCTGAGCATATTCCAAGCTGGATCGATGGGTAGAGGTACAGGGAAGTGACCGGGATATATGACATGGTGTCTTGAACTAAGTTTGTTCCTGTCCCCTATTTTTCTGCCTCCCCATCTGATGGCCTTTGGAGATGTATCCATACTGTTAAAGTGACTCTATGCCTAAGTCTGTTCCGTTAGACTATTTCAATAAAATGACCTCTCTGCTTCACCAGGTGTAATCTGTCTAGCTACTCAAATCCAAAAAGGGACTGATAACCATCCACTTGTGGACAGTAAAATGATACCCTGTGTCCTTTGAGTATATGACAGTAACAAACTCACCAACCCATCCAATACCACCAACCTGTCCAATACCACCAACCTGTCCAATACCACCAACCCGTCCAATACCACCAACCTGTCCAATACCACCAACCCGTCCAATACCACCAACCCGTCCAATACCACCAACCCGTCCAATACCACCAACCTGTCCAATACCACCAACCCGTCCAATACCACCAACCCATCCAATACCACCAACCCGTCCAATACCACCAACCCGTCCAATACCACCAACCCGTCCAATACCACCAACCCGTCCAATACCACCAACCTGTCCAATACCACCAACCCGTCCAATACCACCCATATCTATATGGGCTTTTTTTGATTCACTATTTTTTGCCTACAAGTAAGCTGCTCTGTAACTACATCAGTATTCAAATTTTGGCTCTTGAGAACTAAGCTTCATATAACTACCGTATATACTCGAGTATAAGTCGAATTTTTCAGCACATTTTTTTGTGCTGAAAGTGCCCCCCTCGACTTATACTCGAGTCAAGCACTTTTCTGCAGCAAAAAATTTCATTTTCCGAACCGAATTTGGGGCCCCGTATCTCAGGGCCACTTAGTGCTAGAAACTCCAAATTTGGTATGCAAACCCAGTGGACCTGGTACCACAACATATCCAAAGCTGAAGTTCCTAGCACTAAGTGGCCCCGAGATAGGGGGCCCCAAAATCGGTTCGGAAAATGTCATTCTCTGCTGCAGAAAAGTGCTTGACATTTTCTGAACCGATTTTGGGGCCCCATATCTCAGGGCCACTTGGTGCTAGAAACTCCAAATTTGGTATACAAACCCAGTGGACCTGGTACCACAACATATCCAAAGCTGGGGTTCCTAGCACGAAGTGGCCCTGTGATACGGGGCCCCAAAACTGGTTCAGAAAATGTCATTCTCTGCTGCAGAAAAGTGCTTGACATTTTCTGAACTGATTTTTGGGGCCCTGTATCTCGGGGCCACTTGGTGCTAGAAACCCCAGCTTTGGAAATTTTATGGTGCTAGTTCCACTGGGTTTGCACACCAAATTTGGGGTTCTTAGCACTAAGTGTCCCCGAGATACGGGGCCCCAAATTCGGTCAACTGTGTCTATCTGCAGCAATGTCATTTCGGGACCCTTTGGGTTCAGAGACCCCAAATTTTGGCTGCAGCTAGGGGGCATCTAGGAACCCTTAACTACCGAGTTTGAAGTTCAGGGGACCTATGGCTGCAAATGGGCACAGTGGGGCATGCAAATGGGCACAGTGATGCTGCAAATGGGCATTGTTGACCCTCTTTTCCACTTACAGTAGCTGTGCATTTCTCACCCTCGTCTTATACTCGGGTCAATACGTTTTTCCCATTTTTTTTGTGGTAAATTAGGACCTCGACTTATACTCGGAACGACTTATACTCGAGTATATACGGTATATATGCAATTATGGGTGCTAATGTTTGACTAAAGTGATTGTTTCAACGTGGGTATTGTGAATGTGTGTGTGAATGGTATGCGCAGCTGCGATTCCCCTTCTCTTTAACATATGACAACGTTGTCCTATTTTTAAACAACCTGTGAGGTAAATCACTAGTCTTTTTTCATTAATTTGTTGTGTGGTTTTTCAATTTAACAAAACTTTTTGAATCAATCACCGTGTCCCAGCAGTGATTCTCTTGGGAGAACTATATTCGCTAGGACTGCGTCTTTTTGGTTGTACCATTTAGATGAAAGATTGATAAATTAATATTTTTTTCTTATTACTGCAATTGATAATTAACGGTTTGATCCAGGCAATCAATTTGTATTTTTTATGTGCTGCAGAAGTTAATAGCTCACGGGGAGGGAACACTCTGGGTTGGGTGCTAAAGATCTCTGTCCCAGCAGTGCTTGGCAGATGGCACTTGTCAGCAGTACACTGCATGCTGGGGTGTTTCCTGCAATGCAGAGGGGGAAACCAGGCATAAATAAAAGTGACATTTATAGAATGAGAAAGAACTGAACTAGAGGGAAAGATCCATTTACTCTCTACTTGTGTAAAATGTATTGTGACACCAGGAATCCTTTTGTTAATCATCTGCAGCTGCCAAACTGGTGAACAGAGAGAGGGAGGGACAGAGCAGAAGCTTCATGAATACTTTTTTTCCTAGCAGAAAACATCAGTCCTACAGACACAAGTCTCCAACAGGAAGAAAAGAATAAGAACATAATCTCTGTGCGTTGTGTCTCTTACTCTCTCCGCTCAGCTGACCACTGCGGATTTCTAATAAAAGGATTGCTGGTGTCATAATAAATCTCAACATGAGTAAAGGGAGCTTTCCCTCTTTGTGTTCATTCTTCATGTTAGTGATTAGTCATTTACATTGGATACCAATATAACAGAAGAATTGACACTGACAACCAAATTAACAGGATCATTTACACTCGCCACCAATGTAACAGGGGAATTTACACTGGCCACCAATGTAACAGGTGAATTTACACTGACCACCATAGTAAAATGGGAATATACACTGATCACCAATGTAACATAGCAATTTACACTGACCACCATAGTAACATGGGAATTTACACTCATCACCAATGTAACGGGGCAATTTACACTGACCAGCAGTGTAACAGGGCAATTTACACTGACCACCAATGTAACAAAGAAATTCACACTGACCATAAATGTAAAGAGGAATCTACTCTGACAGCCAACATAACAAAGGAATTTGCATTGGCCACCCATGGGGACATTTTTCACTGATCACCAATTTAACAGTGGAATATATACTGACCACCAAAGAGTAAATTTAAACTGACTACCAATATAATGGGGAGGGGGGATTCAAAATGACTACCAATGTAACAGAGAAATTTACACTGACCATCAATGTAACAGGGCAATTTAACCGCTTGCCGACCAGCCACCATCATTATACTGTGGCAGGTCGGCACGTACCTGCGAGCCGACGTACAGCTACAGCAGGCGCGCACGCACCTGCTGCACGACCGGGGAACTGATGACCGCCGGACACGCGCAATCGCGGGCACGAGAGCCAGAACAGGGACGTGTGTGTGTGTAAACACACAAATCCCTGTTCTGTCAGGGGAGAGAAGACAGATCGTGTGTTCCTACTAAGTAGGAACAATGATATGTCTCCTCCCCCAGTCAGTCACATCACATAGTCACATCACATAGTTAGAAACACTCCCTAGGACACACATTTAACCCCTTGATCGCCCCCTAGTGTTAATCTCTTCCCTGCCAGTGACATTTACGCAGTAATCAGTGGCTATTTATAGCACTGATCGCTGTATAAATGTCAATGGTCCCAAAATAGTGTCAAAAGTGTCCGATCTGTGTGCCGCGATTTCGCAGTCACTATAAAAATCGCAGATCGCCGCCATTACTAGTAAAAAAAAATAACTATAACTTTTGCGCAAACCAATCAATAAATATGTAGAAGAATACATATCGGCCTAAACTGAGGAAGAAAATTCTTTATTTACATTTTTTTGGATATTTATCATAACAAAAAGTATAAAATATTGTTGTTTTTTTTTTCAAAATTGTTGCTCTTTTTTTGTCTTATAGCGCAAAAAATAAAAAACACAGAGGTAATCAAATACCACCAAAAGAAAAGCTCTATTAGTGGCAAAAAAAATATCAATTTTATTTGGATACAACATTGCACGACCGCGTAATCATTTAAAGCGATGCAGTGCCGTATCGCAAAAAATGGCCTGGTCATTAAGGAGGAAATTCTTCCGGTCCTTAAGTGGTTAAGCTGACAACTAATATAACAGAGGAAATGTACACTGACCACTAATGTAACAGAGGAATTTATACTGACTGCTAATGTAATGGGGAATTTACACTGACTACTAATGTAATGGGGGAATTTGCACTAATCACTGATGTAACAAAGGAATTTATACTAACCATCAATGTAATGGGGAAATTGACACTGACCATCAA
Organism: Lithobates clamitans; assembly: GCA_037952925.1. NCBI lineage: Eukaryota > Metazoa > Chordata > Amphibia > Anura > Ranidae > Lithobates > Lithobates clamitans. Next base: position 8,444,237 of record JBBGZY010000502.1, on the reverse strand, counting down.
TGTAACATGGGAATTTACACTGACCTCCAATGTAATTGTTTAATTTACAGTGTAAGAGGGGGATTTGAACTGACCACAAATGGATTGAAGGAATTTACACTGGTCTCCAATGTAACAGTTGCATTTACGACCACAAACATAATCTGTTGTATTGACAAAATACTCTTATGCCCCGTACACACGGTCGGATTTTCCGACGGAAAATGTGTGATAGGACCTTGTTGTCAGAAATTCCATCACACATTTTCCATCGGATTTTTGAGAGCAGGCTATAAAGTTTTCCGACAACAAAATCCGTTGTCGGAATTTCCGATCGTGTGTACACAAATCCGACGCACAAAGTGCCACGCATGCTCAGAATAAATAAAGAGATGAAAACTATTGGCTACTGCCCCGTTTATAGTCCCGACGTACGTGTTTTACGTCACCGCGTTCAGAATGATCGGATTTTCCGACAACTTTGTGTGACCGTGTGTATGCAAGACAAGTTTGAGCCAACATCCGTCGGAAAAAATCCTAGGATTTTGTTGTCGGAATGTCCGATCAATGTCCGACCGTGTGTACGGGACATAACACTTATTTCACAGTAGTGTCAGTTGTATCTGCGTTCTCTTTTTATGAGCATGGTAGTGCAGGAATTGCACTATTTTACCATGTTTAGTTTTATGCATTAGTTTCGCGTGTTAAAGCGTGCCTGATTAGCCATGCTTAGTTTTGGTCCTTTCTGTAATTTGCTATCAGTAAATAATGTGCTGCGTCAGTAGATTTTTCAAGTTTTCTTAGATTGTAAACTCCTATGGGTAGTGCCCTTTAAACCCTTTTGTATTTTATTGTACTGTAACTATACTGTCTCCCTTTTATATTGTAAAGCGCTGCATAAACTGTTGGCGCTATATATATATATTTAATTATATATATATATATATATATATATATATATATATATATATATATATCCTGTATAATAGTAGTAATTTTTTAAAAAGTCATGGGGGAAGGGATGCCCCCTCCCTGATTCTTATATACTTCCATGTTAATGCAAAACCTGTTTGAAGCAAACAAAATCCCGCTGACCCATGCCCTGTTTGTAATTATTGTTAGTAAAAAGCCAGTGGTAAGCAGCAGCAAAGAGGAAGCCGGTGATGGGGCTTTATTGATTCTGGGTTGAAAACCATCACCAGATTACTGCCTTGAAAACCTTTGCTTCCCATTTACTAAAACACTTTCTTACAATGGCAAGCACTAACATATTTTTTCAAATTGGGTTAATTGCTTTCTGCTCTGCAGTTAATAAAGTGTATTGTTTAAGAATAATTAACTGCTAATTATTTTTCATTAAATGCAAAGACCAATGAAGATCAAGTGATTACGTCCTTGACTGAAATATAGCACCAACATATTCCGCAGTGGTTTACCAAACACAGGGACACTCACTATAGTCAGGCTGTGGAGGTTATAGTGTAATGTTTCTACAAAAGTTAGGCGGACCCAGATAAGCCCTCAAATTAGGATCAGTATGTGTAAAAGCCAATTAAACTACCACCATGTTTTTCTTGTGGCTATGTAGTGCACCCCTGAAGGAGCCACTCGTGTTAAATGATTCCTTTACCAAAAATGAGTGTTCATACCGCATTATCTTCATTCCATTGGCTTGAACAGATCAGTCTAGGGGTGTCTTTTCTTTTCATTTTTTTAAGAAATCCACTTGGATAGGGTGAAAGAAGCATGGGATACCCCAGAATTCGCTGAACTTAGGGACTCTTCTCTTCACACTGGTCTACACAAAAAGTCCCACACAACTCTCTGCTGCCTAAAAGGTGCCTATGACTTTCTTTAAAGATCTGAGAATGGCACACAATCACTAAGGCACAGCAATTAGGTAATTTACTCACAATGCATCAGGATCATTTGCTGCCTCCTTCCGATATCCACTGGGTACTCTTTAGTGAGGATAACATAGGGGTTACTAAAACTGGAGACTACAAAATCTGGTGCAGCTGTGTATGGTAGCCAATCAGCTTCTAACTTCAGCTTGTTCAGTTAGGCTCTGACAAAAAAAAAAACCTGGAAGCTGATTGGTTTCTGTGCAGAACTGCATCAGATTTTAGTTTTAGTAAATCAACCCTATATACTCACACCACAGGACACCTGGACACTCTTCCCCCAAACTTCTACCGGGTACTCTCCAGTGAGCTCCCCAGGCCCAAAGAAAACCTTCTAGACCAGAATTTATGAATAGCCCCCTCCCCCAGCTAAGCTCCACCTGGGTTCTTGATGACTTTTGAACAGCACCTCCAGCAGCCTGCCCTCAGGGGCAGAGCCCACCAGACAGGGGTTCTCCTCCTTGCAGGACTGGACCAAAGCTATCTCTCCTTCTGTTCAAGGCCCCTATTTATGGGCTCTCCAGCCACCTACTGGACACATCTTCCCAGGTATTGGCTGTATCCCAGTGAATATTCAGGCTGCCTCTCTATTCTTGCCCCCACTATGATTCTAGAATCCTCTAGAATGCAGCAACAATAAATCAGATCAGCAGCCTGTGAGACACTGAGCAGACTAAAGCTATCTATCTCTGCTCCACTACAGAGGAGCTAAACTAAATTTACCTGGCAATCTACCAGTGGCGGTGCTTCAATAAGGGCGCATGGGTGCCGCCCCCTCTCTCCAGCCACCCCCTCTATGGCCAATGGATAGATTCATGCATTGCATAAATCTATCCATGGCCGCCACTGCCACCACCTATTCAGGCGCCGGCCCCTTTTTGGGCTCCCGATGCCTGAATTACAGTGGCGGGGGGTGTTTTTGAAGCACCTGATTAGAGCCATAGGCTCTAATAGGCGTAAAAAAATGTGCAATGCGTGCGCCAGGTATGTTAGAAAAGCGAATGAATATTTGCTTTCTTAACACTGAACCACCTCTCTGCCAATTAGGTGCTCAGTTTTGTTACCCGTCACCTGATTGGCTGAAATGACAGGCGCTGTTATTGGACGCCTATCAGGCATCCAATTACCTATAGGAGAGGACGAAGGAGAAGATGGGAGAAGACGTGGAGGTCATGGAGGAGCAGGTCCATTGAGGAGCATGGAGGACACCGCTCGCCGCCAGCACCTGCTGCCCCGCTAAAACAGGGTAAGTGCCGGGCAGACGGCGGGCGAGCAGGTGGGGGGGTCACAATGGGAGCATTCGATGGGCACAGTGGGAGCATTTGATGGGCACAATGGGAGCATTCGATGGGCACAGTGGCAGCATTCGATGGGCACAGTGGGAACATTCGATGGGCACAGTGGCAGCATTTGATGGCACTGTGGCAGCATTTGATGGCACAGCAGCAGCACTTGATGGGCACAGTGGCTGCGTTTGAAGGGAACAGTGGCAACAATTGATGTGCACAGTGGCGGCAATTAATGAGCACAGTGGTGGCATTTGATGGGGAGGTTGGCTGCATTTAATGGCACAGAGGGTGCGTTTGATGGGCACAGTGATTGCCTTTGATGGGCACAGTGGCTGCATTTGATGTGAACAGTGGCTGCGTTTAATGGGCACAATGGGGATGCAATTGATGGGGTTTTTTTTTTCAGAATTTTTCAGTTTATTTGCACGCCCCCATAAAAATTTAGCACCAGCCGCCACTGCAATTTACACTAGCTAGGAGGATGCTACAATTAGAAACTGGAGTCCATGAAGAACCACATCTAAATAAAGCTTCACTTATCATAGGCAAACACACGCAGGTCCCTTAGTTCCATTCCTTTTACCATGATTTTATCAAGCATTACTTAGAGATCTTGCCACTGTAGGCACATGTAATTGATGATATCCTTTTGTAAAAGATCCAGCCATTTGAGTTATATTATGATTTTTAAGAAAACTAAAAAAAATAATGTATGGCAGAGCTAGACTTCTATTTAACAGTCCACCAAAAAGGGGGCTGGTGGCATGTTGTTTGACCCAGAGAACCTAATGACTTCTCTCAATAAACTATGCAACCCCATTACCCCCCAGGTTATTTTGCTGGATTTATCTATGGTTTATCTAAGGCCAAGATGACTGCAGACAAGATGCAGTGAATGTACTGAAATTCACTCAAATATTTAAGGGAAAACTTAATGTCAGGTCAATTTCCATTTACATGTTTTTAAAACAATGCATCCTGTCTTCCTAGGCCACGCTCTCTTGCCCCCCCTCTTTTTCTGCAGCCTGTCAGGTTGCGTGCTTGGATAAGGGTCTGGTATGGATTTTGAGGGGGACCCCTACGCCATTTAAAAAAAAAAAATGGCGCAGGGTTCCCCTTAATATCCAGGCCTGGTATGGAATTTGGGGGGACCCCCACACAATTAAAAAAAAAATTTGTTCGGGGTTCCCCTTATTAATTATACCAGACCCAAAGGGCATGGTAATGGACTGGGGGGGATCCCATGCTGTTTTTTTTTTCAATGACTTTTATCTGTATTGCCGGGACCCCGACAATTCATTATAGCCACTAGTAGTTTTAAATGACTTTTTTTCCTTTAGAAAATTCATTTTGTGCAAGGACTGTTCTAAACACGGGAAAAATGCGCCACTTTACAGGCATACTATAGACACCCCCAGGTACCAAATTTAAAGGAATATTTCACTTTTATTGTTTCTCTTTTAGCATTATTAACCACTTCAATACCAGGCACTTAGACACCTTCCCGCCCAGCCCAATTTTCACCTTTCAGCGCTGTTGCAATTTGAATGACAATTGCGCGGTCATGCTACACTGTACCCAAACAATTTTTTTATCATTTTGTTCCCACAAATAGAGCTTTCTTTTGGTGGTATTTGATCACCTCTGCGGTTTTTATTTTTTGTGCAACAAATAAAAAAAGACCGAAAATTTCGAAAAAATACAAGTTTTTCTTTGTTTCTGTTAAATTTTTTTGTAAATAAGTACGCTTTCTCCTTCAATAATGGGCACTGATATAGCTGCACTGATGGGCACTGATACGGCGGCACTGATGGGCACCAATGAGGTGGCACTGATGAGGTGGCACTAACGGGCACTGATGATGGGCACTGATAGACGGCACTGATGGGCACTGATAGGTGGCACTGCTGGGCACTGATAGGTGGCACTGGTATGCGGCACTGATGGGCACTCATAGGTGGCACCAATGGGCACACATAAGCGGCACTGATGGGCACTCGTAGGTGGCATTGATTGGCATATATGGGTGGCACTGATGGGTACTTATGTGTGGCACTGATGTGTGGCACTGATGGGCACTGATAGGTGGGCACTGATGGGCACAGATGGGCACTGACAGGTGGCACTGATGGGCAATGACTGGTGGCACAGATGGGCAATGACAGGTGGCACTGATATAGCATTGCTGGGCACTGATATAGCATTGCTGGGGATTGCTATGGAAATCCTGGGCATATCATTGGCATAATAGTGCCAATCAGTGCCCATTTGTGGGCACTGATTGGCACAGATTGGGCACATGTGGATGGCCATGGGGTACATACCTGGCCATCCACGTTGCCCCTTCCCTGGTGGTCCTAGTGGCATCCCTGGTAGTCCAGTGGGGTGATCTGCGGGGGGGCTGCGCTGATAAACAGTCAGCGCAGACCCCCCCTGCCAGGAGAGCCGCCGATCGGCTCTCCTCTACTTGCGTCTGTCAGACGCGAGTGAGGAAGAGCCGATCAACGGCTCTTCCTGTTGACAGCGTGATCAGCCGTGATTGGACACGGCTGATCACGTGGTAAAGAGCCTCCGCCGGAGGCTTTTTACCAAGATCAGTGTAGCGGTGTGTCAGACTGACACACCGCTCCACCGATCGCCGCGATGCGCGCCCCGTCAGGATGACGCCCAGTCAGGATAACATAACCACTTCCCGGACGTCAATCCGCTATAGGGCGGGCGGGAAGTGGTTAAAATCACTGCTCCCGAAAAAACGGCCGTTTTTAAAACTTTTTTTTGCATTGATACATGTCCCCTGGGACCCGGGTCCCCAAACACTTTTTATGACAATAACTTGCATATTAACCCTTAAAATTAGCACTTTTGATTTTTCAGGTTCGTGTCCCATAGACTTTAACGATGTTCACGTGTTCGAATGAATTTTTTGCCTGTTCGCATGTTCTGCTGCGAACCGAACTGGGGGGGTGTTTGGCTCATCCCTAAATACAAACTTGACAAAGGTTCTAACCCAGCAATTCTCAACTAAGGTTCCATGAAACCCTAAGGTTCCTACAGAGATTGCTAGAGGTTTCTTTAGCTGTGGCTGATTGACCTTTCATCATGATGGTGCCTGGATAGATCCATGTCAAAATGCACTTGTCTGAGCCAGTGGCTTCACACCATTGACCTGTGACCTCTATAAGTTGGCCATTCTTTCTACTAACCAGCAACATAGGGGGCATCCTTCCTACTAATAACCAACATAAGTGGCATTCTTCCTACTGCTTCTGATTAATTAACCTTAGCAGGGGTTCCCTGAGACTTGAAAATTAAAGTGGTTGTAAACCTCTGACATGAAAAATAAACTAACCATATCTTATTATGGTGTATACTTTCCTCAATCCAAAGCTTAGTGTGATTTCTGTCTGCTGAACACCACTGCTATCTGCATGAGTAAATTTGACAGGTTGTGTCGTCTTGAAGAAATCGAGAGGGCCTCATGCACACCTCATACCTGCGACTGACAGTCTCAGCTGTGCATGTTTCCTTATGATCTGTGTAGAGGGTGGTATGTCTATTCGATCCACTCAGGTCTCAGATTACACTCAGCTCTACTCTTTGAGCTGTGCAGGGTGTGACACCCCATCTTCATCCCCTGCCTTCTGAAGCTCAAAAACACTTTGTAAATTCTGCACATTGAACAGATACAGAGGAGAGAAGGCTGCAAATAAACAGGTACGACTTAAGTGGGAGGATTTGTTTCATCTTTGTGCACCTCTTGAGGCTAGTTGCTAAGGGTTTACAACCACTTTAATTGTTCCTCTGGGGTAAAAAAAGGTTGACAAAGCTGGCCATATATTGATTGAAACTTGGCCGGTTCAGCAGAGACCTGACAAATTTTGACATTATGGGCAGGCTGGGTTTACAGAAGTTGACCTACCGATCAAATGTAAACCAGCCTGTCAAATTTTTGACCAGCTATAGGCTATAGCTGGCAGTGCTGATCAGTGTATTCTCATGAAGGGAAAGTCTCCCCACTGTCAGAATACAATAGCTCAGTGTCAAGGTTTCCCCCATCCACGGCAAATGTGTGGATCGGGGGAATCAAGTGATATTTTTGCTCAAACAGCGGGTGCTTAACCTTTCTCAACTTTTAATTTCACCTCACTTTAAGACAGTGACAATGGTCAGGAAGATAAATAGCACGTTGACTCTACCTAGCGGGGATACAGATAGCAATAACAACTAGACAGGGTTGACAGCTCTTACACACTCTATTCAAAGTTAAAACAAATTGCTTTTACGCTTTATGAACCCTGCAACCCGCAGAATAGAGAATCCATATTAACGAGTGAAAACTCCAACACCAAACTCTTTAAGAATGATCATGTCCTTATTATAACTGTAATCGTACTACAGTTATCATTATTATTGTACAAAAAAATCTTACAAATAATCATTTCTCTACAGCTAAATTACTACTATAAGCTGTACTTCTCACTGTGACAAAGTGCAATAGTATAACCACAAACTACAGATATGTATCTGTTTACTCTCTGGTACTAAGGTTTAACATTTCAGGTTATGTAAAATGATTTATTGAAAACAGCCATATTTAAAGTGAAAAAGCAATCGTTTAGAGTCAATTCGTTTTTTTTTGTTTTTTGTTTTTAGTTTATACTTAATTACATTACATTTGTGTTTTTACAATGTATGTTTTATAAAAGATTTGTTTTACAAACAATGACACTGATGTCACAAAATCTTATGAGATTTTTCTAAAGAGAGAGAGAACATCAGATGCTGTTTGCTTTCAGATGGTGCCTCCAAGTCTATAGGGAACCATACATAGTGGGTACAGCTGACCCATTAGGAGGGAGATATCATTATGGGTAAGGTCTGAATGGCTAAGTTATGTTTGAATGGCTCTCTTTTTTTTAGCTATATATTTATAATTTAAGGCTACTGAACTTTGTAAGCAACATGCTTGATCAATTAACCTGGTAAACGGATGTTAAATGTAAAATGTTAAAGGAAGCCTAGCACTCCAATTGCTGGCAAAAAAATGGAAACTATAACATTTTAGCAGTTTTTCACCTGGCTGAAAAATAGGAATGATTTTTAGGATGTTTCTTTTAAAGTTCTGAATATAATAAAAAACAATACAAAAACACAATGGGATTAATTTACTAAAAGCAAATAGGCTGTTCACTTTGCAAGCAAATTTTTCCTTAAAGGGGTTTAAAAGTCAGAAAGTTTTTTTTTATCTTAATGCATTCTATGCATTAGGATAAAAAGCCTTCTGTGTGCAGCAGCCACCCTAGCACCCCCTAATACTTACCCGGGCCCCATCTCTGTCCAGCGATGTCCACGATTGTCTCGGTCGTCCGAGACTCTCTCCTGATTAGTTAAGACACAGCAGCGGCGCCATTGGCTCCCGCTGCTGTCATTCAAAGTCTGTCAGCAAATCAGGAGCGAGAGGGGGCGGGCCGCAGCTCTGTGTCTGAACAGACACAGGGAGCTGTGACTCGGCTCAGATGCCACCATAGCAAGGTGCTTGCTGTGGGGGCACTCAACAGGAGGGAGGTGCCAAGATCACCGAAGAGGGACCCAAGAAGAGGAGGATCGGGGCTGCTCTGTGCAAATCCACTGCACAGAGCAGGTAGGTATAACACGTTTGTTATTTTTATTGGAAAAAAATAGACTTTTGCAAACACTTGCATTTACAAATGAAGTGAAAATTCACTTTGCAAAGCATACCCAATGAAATGGAAGGGGAAGAGAAAACACAATTTTTGTTTGCACATGATTGGATGATGGAAGTCAGCAGAGTTTCACCTCATTCGCTAATCTAAGGGAAAATTCCTTTGCAGAGTGAAAAGCTCTTAAGAGGCATTCAATTCTAGTGCATGATTTTTAGGTAGTTAAAGCTGCTGCTCATCTCCTCTCCTACATATTGACATTTTACAAAACCTAGCCATTTCTGCCACACCTACAATAATGCCACCCCTCCCTATGGGTCAGCTTTGCAACCAGTTACTAACACATTCCTAGATATTAAACACAGAAACAAGAGTACCCCTGAAACATTGGGACTTTATGGGCAAATACACAATATTAGAACAAATAAAATATACAAATATAAAGTTTATTAATATACAAATAGAGATAAAAACATTGGTGCATACATTACCATAGAATTTAATATGACAAAACGTAGTACAAATTTGACCCAAAAAGGATTGCGTAATGCGTAATTGCGTAGTACACAATTCTCTTCTCGTTATGCCCAACGTGTTTCGGGAGCAAATATAAATCCCTTCTTCAGGGATTTGTAAGAGAATCTCACAGATTTTGAGCACTCTACAACAGAACATAACATAAATGTTATGTTCTGTTGTAGAGTGCTTAAAATCACGTTGGGCATAACAAGAAGAGAATTGTGCACAACATTACGCAATCCTTTTTGGGTCACATTTGTACTACATTTTGTCATATTAAATTCTATGGTAATGTATGCACCAATGTTTTTATCTCTATTTGTATATTAATAAACTTTATATTTGTATATATTTTTTGTTCTAATATTGTGTATTTGCCCATAAAGTCCCAATGTACAGGGGGTACTCTTGTTTCTGTGTTCCATACCATAGGGATGTTGGCAATAATTAAGGTCTTACAATGGTGGCTGCATTTATCTAATTCCTAGATATTAACGCCTCATACAAACTATGAGTTTTTTTTTCCCTTTAAACCAGCAGCCTGACAGCTCCAGTCTCCCCTACTGAGCTGTTGTGTTCTGACAGGGGGGGTCACTTACATTGGTGGTCAGTGTAAATCTTCTCATTACATTGGGGCTTGGTGTAGAATCCTTTCATTTACACTAGTGACCAGTGTAAAGGCCCCCCTTACATTGGTGGTCAGTGTAAATCCCTCTTTACATTGGTGGTTACTGTGAATGCTCCTATTACATTAGGGGTCAGTGTAAATCCCCATTACATTGGTGGCCAATGTGGAAACTCCTCTTTATATTGGTAATAGTTAAAAAAAATCCAAACTTGCATTTTTGGTCAGTTTTAAATCCTCCCTTACATTGGTGGTCCATGTAGAAGCCCCCTTTACATTGGTGGTGAGTGTAAATCCCCTTTACATTGGCGGCCAGTGTATAAATCCCCCTTTATTGGCTGTTGATGTAAAATCTCCCATTACATTGGTTGTCAGTGTACATTCTTCATTACATTGGTGATCAGTGTACATTTCACTTTACATTGGTGGTCAGTGCAGAATTGTCCTTATACTGGTGGTCAGTGTAAATCTCCCTTTACATTAGTGATCAGTGTAAATCCCCCCTAACATTGGTGGTTGGTGTAGAAGTTTCACCTTACATTGGTGGTCAGTACAAATCTCCTCGACAGTGTACATGAAGCCTAAGACCAGGACCGTTTTTAAGGCAGGGCAAAAGGGGAAGCTGCCCTGGGCTCCATCATTGTTGTGGGGCCCAAAGCAGCTGCCTCATACTTGCCAACTATCCGAGTTTAAATTCCCTTATCCCTTGAAGTTTTAGTCCTGTACTGTGTCCCGATATCTCAGTGTAAAGTTCTGTTGCTGCTGCCCAGCTCCGCCCTTTTGCCATGTACAGATGATTCACTTGAAGACCCTGTGTTTACATGTAAATAACCTGCAATGGTATGTAAATAGCAGCTGCAACAAAAGTAAATAGTTGCAGACTGCTGCATTGATATGTAAATAGAGGCGGCATTCATATGTATATCATGTCCCCCTGAGGTGATATCACCATCACTTCTGCTGAATGCTGTCTACTGGGGAGGTAAAGGAGTCCTGCCTACAACTATAGTCATTAAGCCTAACATTAGCCTGCTCCGCAAAGGTAAGCAAATTGAAGGTGGAACCCTTCTTCAAAATAACATGGTGTCACAGCAAACTGAATTTTGTTGCATGTGAATACGCACATCTCAGCTGATGCATTAACAATTAATGGCACTGCTGTGTATCTGCTAAAGGGCAGCATGTTTCTGTGGTGTAAGAAAAGCGATTTTGCATGTGTTCCTGACACACACAAATGTGAACATAGGCTAAATGTCTCAGTTACATTGGTGGTCAATGTAAATCTTCTCATTACATTGGGGCTTGGTGTAGAATCCTTTCATTTACACTAGTGACCAGTGTAAAGGTCCCCCTTACATTGGTGGTCAGTGTAAATCCCTCTTTACATTGGTGGTTACTGTGAATGCTCCTATTATATTAGGGGTCAGTGTAAATCCCCATTACATTGGTGGCCAGTGTGGAAACTCCTCTTTATATTAGTAATTGTTAAAAAAAATCCAAACGTGCATTTTTGGTCAGTTTTAAATCCTCCCTTACATTGGTGGTCAATGTAGAAGCCCCCTTTACATTGGTGGTGAGTGTAAATCCCCCTTACATTGGCAGCCAGTGTATAAATCCCCCTTTATTGGCTGTTGATGTAAAATCCCACATTACATTGGTTGTCAGTGTAAATTCTTCATTACATTGGTGATCAGCGTACATTTCCCTTTACATTGGTGGTCAGTGCAGAATTGTCCTTATACTGGTGGTCAGTGTAAAATCCCCATTACATTTGTGATCAGTGTAAATCCCCATAACATTGGTGGTTGGTGTAGAAGTGTCACCTTACATTGGTGGTCAGTACAAATCTCCTCAACAATGGTTTCAAGTGCAAATTCCCCTTACATGGAGGTCATTGTATATTCCCCCTTACACTGGTAGTTGGTGTAAATGCTCTAATTACATTGGTATCAGTGTAGAAATCCCTCTTTCCTATTGGTGGGTGGTGTAAAATCCCCTGTTACATGGTGGTCAATGCAAAATCCCCCTCACATTGTTGGTCAGTGTAAATCCCCCCTCACATGGGTGGTCATTGTAAATTCCCCATTACATTGGTAGAATCCTCCACTATATACTTGCCAAAGATCTCGAGCTTTGCTCTACAAGATTCAGAATTTGCCACAGTGTATTGCCTCCTAACTGATCCCATCCCCCCCACCACTGTTACTGATCCCATCAACCCCCCAGAATTTCCACTGATCAACCCCCCCCCCCTCCCCCAGCATTGCCACTGATCAGAGGAGTCCTAGGAATCCTAGGAGTTTTCTGTCTATTGATGGGTCCCCTCACCTCCCCAGTCCATGGCGTGCAGGCAGTGAGGAGATGATGTGCTACACCTTTGAAAAAAAATCAGTGAGCAGTAATGCTGTGCACTAACCTCTTGCAACCAATCATTGAGCAGTAAGAATATGCAGTAACCTCTGGGAACCAATTAGTGAGTGGTATAGATGTCCAGTAACCTCTAGCAATCAATCAGTGAGCAGTATTGATGTACAGTAATCTCTAGCAACCAATCAACAAGGAGAAGTCATGTGCTGTAACCTCTAGAAAATAAACAGTGAGCCATAATGTGTGCTGTAACCTCTAGCAGCCAGTCAGTGAGCGGTATTTATACACTGTAACCTCTGGCAACCAATCGCAATCGCTGCCTGATCTGATTCAGTAAACTGATTTTGAGTCTAGCTGCTATTTATTGTATGTCTCAAAGCATGTGGAGAGCGAAATTGCACGAAAGAGGGGGCCCAAGAAAATGTTTGCCCCGGGTCCAGTCAATTTTAAAGACGGCCCTGCCTAAGAGCAGTGCTTTTCTAGCACTTTTTGTTTACATGTAGCAATCAGTGTTTTTTGCTAGAAAATTTCTTAGAACCCCCAAACATTACATATTTTTTTAAAGCAGAGAGAATAAATTGGTGGGTGTTTTGGGGAAAAATTCACCTTTTTAAAGCATAGGTGTGAACGTAGGGATATAGGGTTTGTGCTGTATTGGCAGTCACCATGTGGTGATAGGGTTTTTCTAATCAATATTTCATGAATCTGTTGCAAAATTCTTACCTAGAAAGGGGGGGGGGGTTACTAAAACTGGAGAGTGCAAAATCTGATGTAGCTCTGCATATAAACTAATCAGCTTCCAGGCTTTATTGTCAAAGATTAATTGAACAAGTTGAAGTTACAAACTGATTGCCTACCATGCAAAGCTGCACCAGATTCTGATTGTACCACTTTTAGTAAATCTCCCCCCTTAGACACTGTCTTGCAATTGGCAGTAGCAGAGTCAGTCTCCTGTACAAGCTCCTTCAGTTGGCTGTTGGGCAGCATATCTGATAAGAAAGCAAACAGCTGACTGATGGAGCTCTCATAGCAGGATTAAAACACTGCAAAGGTTTTAAAGAAGGAGTGTTGGGTCAGTTTTGAAGTGTATCTCTAGCAAAAAATGTTTTTTTCAATAGAGTAGATAATAAGTTTTATCCTCTCTCTGTCTTTATTTTATTTGTTTGCTGTCTATGTTTGATTGGGGAAATTGTCCTTCATTTCTCTTCAAGGAAAGGCATACCTCCCAACTTTTTGAGATGGGAATGAGGGACATCTATTAGCAAAAGTAGAATTATGTATATTTAAAAAAAATGTGCTTTTTTCTTTTTACCACTACTATTCCTTTATATTGGCTTTTGACTTTTATAAAGGCAGAAAAGTAGGAAGTGGATGAGAGGTTTGACACTGGGAAACACTTTTTGAATAATAAATAGTGCATTTAATACACAACTATAAACATCAGACAAAAATGAGGGGAAAAAATGGGGGCAAGAGGGACAGAGGGACTCTGTTCCAAATTAGGGACAGTCCCTCGAAATCAGGGATGGTTGGAATCTGTGGAAAGGGGAAAGTCGCCAGAACAGGTATCCCTATTAGGGTTTTTCTGTTAATCCCCAATTTTGGTGACAACTGTAAAATCTTGGATTTCCTCTCACTTTCTTCTCACACAATGGTCAACAGGACAAGCAGAGACGGTGCATGCCTTAGGTGGAACCATAGAGAGCAATACAAACCTGACAAGGGTCTCAAGTCTTCCTGACTTTATTCAAAACTAAGAAAATGTTTTCACTAGAGAACTTTAAGGCTTGGTGTACACTACAGCTTCTAAACTTGACTTTAGGAGCTTTTGGTGTTTTTTTTGCCAAAGCAACTCCATAAAAGCCTATGTGTCCATGTTTAGGAGCTGCTGCAGTTATGGGAGCTTCAACCTCCCTCTCTTGAATGCAAAAGAATCACATTCAGGATAGGAACGTTTTGGTTGCCGGCTAGTAATCAAAGTAGGCTATGTGTACATGAAGCCTAAAGCCCTGTAAACACGGGCCAAACGCCAGGTGACATTGGCCGGTTCAATAAAAAATGACTGACGTTCGGCTCCCAACCAGCACTCTCACCAATGCCTGAGGGCGCTGCTCGGAGTGTTCTGGTGGGGGGAGGGGGGGGTTGGGATCATACTTAGAACACAACGGCTCAACAGGGGAGATCAATGGTAATTGGGAATACACAGCCATGGCATCTCTACAACACACCAGTCCACATCTATGCAAATTATATGAATTATGCCAAATCCATTGGAGCAATAACATGTATGCACTGTGTATATATTTTAATTGACATTAATGCAGTATTAAACCCAAAACCAAAAATGTGAGCTTGCCAGTGCTTAGATGTGGTGGCTGCATCAGTTTTCTTTTCTTGGGCTTTTTCCCTTTGTTTTCACCTGGTAAACTGGCCAGTAGCACATCCCTTGTATTAGAGTGCCCCCACTCTGCATGAAGGAGCGCGGGGGGCACCTTTAGACAGCAGCATTGTCAGTCTGGGGGGAGGGGAGTATTAGATTGACTGGCAGATTTAGATAGACTACCAAATTGAAGCCAAACTCTAGCTAATACTTTATAAGTAGTCACAAGAAACATTTTTTTTCCTTTTAAGATCAAGGTTTCATATAAATAAACGCTGGTCATTGTAAGCATCCCTGCAAGCATTACATGGTTTGTCTCATCTCTGCAATGGATACATTCTGCTGGGGAGCGTGTTCTTTTGAAAAACAACGGATTTACTGGCTGGATCACCAGATGAAAATAGAAGAAAGAAAGAGTAAAAAAAAAAAATGAATGCAGGCATCACAACCAAGGATTGGTAAGCTGCAATATAATAAATCTTTGATTTTGGGTTTAATACCACTTTAAAGTATAGAAAGAGTATGGAATAAAATAATGCATGCAAATTGTATTACAGAGTTGTTTATTAGCTTTATAATAATTTTAAACATACTTTTTAAATTTTGAAAAGTATTGTGCCCTGCATATCATATCAGTTCCCTGCTCTGCTTCTGCTTTGTGCAAAAGCAGCACAACCACAGGTGTATTTCTTGATGCAGGAATGTACCGTGCTTAAATAGGACTACATGTTCTCTGCTCACCAGAACTGCCACTGTCAGTGGTGTCCTTCACTATGCCTACAGTAAAGAATTTCATTATTTTCTGAACACATTTTGGCTTCAAACTGGAATTCTTGGAAATTCTCTAAATACACTGGAGTACATACTGTATATGTGAACTGCTATAAGGCATTAGTAATTATCCCCAGTTTTGTGATTTGCACACCTCTATATAAGCAGGAAAATGACCTTGTCAGCAGACCATACATTATTGATGCTGCAATGCTAATTCACAGCCAGTGGCCAGAATGGTGGTGAAAATTGGACACAGGAAGCTTACCGGTAGTGCTGTTTGGCAGTTGTGTGTAAATCACAAAATTCTCCGAACAGATATACAAATCTTTTGGCAAGGAAAACAGTTGTAAACGAAAAACGTATCTTTACATACATCTGGCTCCCTAAACCAATAAAACCAGATAACAGCTTATGCCACAGCTCTTAAGAAAGATACAAAAACCTCCAAGGAAACATTAAAGTAGCATAAAGTATAAAGAATTATCTAAAAATTTAAAGTGCCTACAAACCATTTTACCACCCTACTAGGGTTGTATTACCACTCTTATAAAAGGCTAAAAAACTCTTTAACATGACAGTTTTTTAGGTAATGTTGAAGCAGTAATGACCATCAAGTCACATACCCTTTTGTTGCTGTAATAGGGGTCGAGGTCCTCCATTGGTTCTGTGACCATTTCGGATGGTAGGTCTCCATATATAAAAGGCAAGCCTTTGCCTGCTTCCAAGTCCGAGTTCGGCTTGGGCCCATTTTCGTCATCGTCGTCTCTGCGGTCCTTTGCTGGTTTTTTGGCTTTTTCGTCTGCAAAGCGCTTCTCGATAGCAACAAGAGATTCTCTGGTGAGGAGGCGAAGGCTGTCAGGTCCTGGTGGGGGTAAAAGTGGCTGTTCCATCTTCTCATCCTGCAGTAATTCCCATTCAGCCTCTCACACATGAAGGTGCTGTAGAAACAATAGAGATATATCCATTTTAAATGTCTTATCAATATGAATATATTTATAGTTCATACATTATTTTAAGGTTTTATGTTCACTTCCGCAATTTGTTTTTGTTAGACCTTTTTTCTTCAGTCAAATAGTATTTATTGTACTAGAACTTTCTTAATCAAAAAATGGGAGTTAGGAGAGATATTGCCATTAGTAGTTAATCAGATACCAGCTGTTACTTTGTTAGAGCAAATATTCTTTTATGTCTCTTGGAGATGCCAGTGGCAACATTTTTCTTCAGTGGAGCCAAAGGAGGTCCGAAGAGATACAAGGCCGGGAAAATAGTTCAAGATGGAAGCAAGCACGCAAAATGTAATTGGTATTTTAATTTAGGTACATTTTGGTGACACATGCACATTCTAATAGCGTATATCTGCACCTATTCTGACACCTAATTCCCAAGATATCTGCAGTGCCAAGTTAATTTTTATTCTCTTCCTCTCTCTCTCTCAATATATTTGTTTTATGTTACACCCATATTTAGTATGTGAAATAAAATATGGTCAGACTTGCATTTCTGGAGTTCAGCTTAAAAAAGAAAAAAGATGTAAACCCAAATTTCAGTAAACTATGCAGGAAATTTGCTAAAACTGGTGCACTCAGAATCTGGTGCAGCTGTGCATGGTAGCCAATTAGCTTCTAACTTCAGCTTAATATATAGAGACAGGTCTTGATTAAATGCTTGCCGACCACCCCATGTACATTTGCTGCAGGGCGGCGGCTCCTATACGTAGAATTACGTACAGGTACGTGATTCTGCTCTTCTGGGTCAGGGGCGCGCAGGCCGCCGGCGACCTGCTTTTGCTGTGATTGGACACAGCGGGAGCCAATCAGAGGGTCTGGCGGACACGATGTCTGCTGATACCCGCCGATCATTTAAGGCACAGGCAGAACGATGATCTGCCTATGTAAACAAGGCAGATCGCCATTCTGTGACAAGGGAAGGCAGTGATCTTGTGTTTCTGCTAAGCAGAAACACGGATCTCTGCCTTTCCACAGTACAAGTACCCCCCCCCCCACACAGTTACAAAGCACTCCCTAGGAACACATTTAACCCTTTGATCGCCCCTGATGTCAACCCCTTCCCTGCCTGTCATTAGTACAGTAACAGTGCATATTTTTTAGCCCTGATCACTGTATTAGTGTCACTGGTCCCCCAAAAGTGTCAGTTAGTGTCTGATTTGTCCGCCGCTATATCGCAGTCCTGCTATAAGTCGTTGTAATATCGCCACCATTACTAGTAAAAAAAAAAAGTACATAGAAATTCCAAAAATCTATCCCATTGTTTGTAGACGCTATAACTTTTGTGCAAACCAATCAATATACGCTTATTGGGATTTTGTTTACCAAAAATATGTAGCAGAATACATATTAGTCTACATTTTTGAAGCAATTGTTTTTTTTTTTTTTATTTGATATGTTTTATAGCAGAAAGAAAAAAACTATTGTTTTTTTTCTTCAAAGTTGCCTTTTTTGTTTATAGCGCAAAAAATAAAAACCACGGAGGTGATCAAGAACCACCAAAAGAAAGCTCTATTTGTGGCAAAAAAAGGTTCACATTTTATTTGGGTACAGCGTCACATGACCACACAATTGTCAGTTAAATTAACGCAGTGCCATATCGCAAAAAATGGCCTGGTCATGAAAGGGAGTAAACCTTCCAGAGCTGAAGTGGTTAATATGGCACCACATCCATATCAAGATTTAAAAAAAATAAACAATAAGGTAAAGGACTGTAAAGGTTGCCATGAATAACTCCATTAGCGAAAGACTACAACTGTATAAATGTATACAAACATTTATTTCATATCAAAATAAAAACCATAAAAACATGTACAAATTGCATAGGGTTATCCTGCCTACATTTCCCAAATGGCTAAGTATAGCACTCTGTGTGCAGAATAAACCTGTACCGGGTGGCCCAATCAACTTATTAAAAGAATGAGTGAAGTCCTTTACCTTATTGTTTCTTTTGTTCTAAATTAAGCCTGTTCAATTAGGCTTTGACAAAAAACCTGGAAGCTGATTGGTTTCTATGCAGAACTGCACCAGATCTTGCACGCTCCAGTTTTAGTAAATCAAACCCTATGTGTCTGTTTCTTTTTTTTTTTTTTTTAAATGTAGTCCCTCTACTGAATAATAATAGTGCCCTGCAGCTGTTAAATCAGTATACCACAGCATTGAAGGTCCAATTTTGGATTGCCTTGGGATGTCTGCAATGAATAGTTGATACTATATTCACAAAGGCTATCGCAGCTTGAAAATTGGAGTGAAACACTCCTTTTTCTGGTAGTCAGAACATTAAAAACAAAAAGCAGGCATTTGTAAAATGCTGCAGTCCTCAAGTTAGCACTGATACAATCAAATTTCTTTCTGTTGTGCCTGTTTTCTGTGTACCATATGGCCTGGAATGAAAGAATAGCATTCACACATCAAACATTCATACAAATGTGCAATGCTCATGTCCATATAGGAATCAGATATTTGGCACTGCATGTTATTTCAAACTGCAGCATATTGATCTATCATAATAAGCTAACGCACATAGCAATATCCTATGGGATGAGGGGAAGTTGACTTTGCAATAGAAAACTTAATCTGTGCACAGTATATTTTATTGTAAATATACCATATGGTCAAATATCAACACCCATCCCTGTTATTGACTTTAGGTGTTTCCAGTTATGAATACTGTTAAAAATGCAGCATGCAATTAGACAATTGAGAGCCTCTGACTTGTGGCAACCGTTTAGAGAAAGCCCTTTTCTGTTCAATTGTGCACAAAAGTAGCTCCGTAAAGAGAGAGAACTGGAGTGGACTGTACAGAGGCATGACATTAAACCTACTGAACGTCTTTGGGTTGAATTTCGAGCCAGGTTTTCCCATCCAAAATAAAGACCTATTTGTCTCAACTGGCACGCACTCCCAAAGACACAATCTTCTGGAAATCTTTCCAAGTAGAGTGAAGACTGTTATAGCTGAAAAGTGGGGAGCAACTCGATATTGATGTCCATGGATTATGAATGAAATGTCCATCAAGTTCATATTGGTGTGATGGTCAGGTGTACACAAACTTTGGTCATATAGTTGGCCTTCAGCTCTGAGAAGCTGCTGAAATATATTAGGTGCTAACTGTGTATATGTACACAGGGTATAATGGTATTATGAAAAAATGAGAATTATCTACACATGCCATTGCCAACTCAATTATTAGATCTAAAGATAGAGGCATCTGAATAAATATAATTACTTTTTCTTCAGAAGTTGAGATTGCTCTGATCCCCTTCAACTTCATGAGCCTCCCTATGATTCCTTATATGTGATGAGTTCTTTATTGAGCCAAGCAGCAGTGAGCTCAAACCAAGGTAGATTTAAAAAGGTAAAATGTACACATTTTGACATGTGGTTTTTGCTGACGGTAAACTTTGGTTTATGGATATTTTCATCATGTTCTCAACAGAGATGAGTGAACTTCTAAAAGGATAGATCAGTTGTAGTCTGTCTGAACACTTTATTATTTGTGACCCTTTGACTATGAAATTCAGGAACCAAAAGTCCTGTTGAGGTCAACAGGGATCCAAGCCAATCTCCAACAGCATGCGTATTACAGAGCAACCATTGATGCAAAATTGTGCAGAATGGTTTAGGAAGCTCCTGGAAGCCCTGCCTGATGAGAGGACGGGGGCCAAAAACAGCTTGAGGTACTTCTCTGTAAAACTTCTACCAGGGATAGTAAGATAGAATGGCAGGAAATGGTGACACTGGCAGTCAAGCTAAGGATGTCTAGGCAATAGCAGAAGCATATATGTCTAGTGTCTAGGCAATAGCAGAAGCATGGGAATCCCATCTGCCAAAAATAACACTAAAATTTGGATTTGGATAGAGAGATCTGAATTTATAAAACTATAACCTAATGCTCAGTTTGAATTGTCTAGGTTTGTGACAAGTTTCCCAAAAATTCTATTACAAGTGGTCACAGGATGGCACCAACTGGATTGTTATATCTCTTGGGGTCTTCAATGGCAAGATCTTCCCAGATGAATTACAGTCTCTGCCTTTTACCACTCTGGAGGCTTACTCTTCCTGCTGAAGTGTCCATGATGTAAACCAGGGATATGCAATTAGCGGACCTCCAGCTGTTGCAGAACTACAAGTCCCATGAGGCATTGCAAGACTCTGACAGCCACAAACATGACACCCAGAGGCAGAGGCATGATGGGAGTTGTAGTTTTGCAACAGCTGGAGGTCCGCTAATTGCATATGCCTGATGTAAACTAAGTATTAAAAATCTAATAAGTAAAATAAGTCCTGTACAATGGTCGCAACACATGGGAGGACTTAGGAACTTTTATTTAGAGATGTCCCCATAAGAATCCTTAGTTAAAAGTATAAAGGGAATTTAAACCAGTGGTGACCACTTAGAACAGAAATAAAGACACTGGAGACACTGACCCTATAATGTAGCAAAGTGATTCCACATATCCTTAAGAACCCAATGCCTGAAGACATTTGAGGAGTTTTTGATACTCTAACTTTTCTCTGAACATTCATCTTCCAACTGATAGGACAAAGGGCACAGGAAATACAATATATTCTAGAACACATTCTGAAGAATGATCTGAAGATTCTAAAATGAGCACACATAGAAAGGTGTCTGCTAGCCTCTCTAACTGCATAACAGCAGGAGACTTTATATCTTGTTATAGAACAGAGAGCACAGATACAGCATCCAATGGATTTTTTTCACAGTTTAATGAATGTAACTAGGAAATAAAATCTTTGTTAGCTGCTTAAATCAAAGCATCCGAACAAAGGCTAGATGTAGTAGGCTTTAGTACAGCATGTGGTTACAGATTTATAAGGAAAAATGTAAAAATAAGACATGGTGTTGATACTGTCAACCATGCATTCACTGTACATATCATTCATGCTGCTACACAATAGAACTAAGTGCTAATTCACACCAGCAGCTGCGTTAAACACATGGCCGTTGGTGTGCGCTAGGAGGAACAGTGCCAATGCGTCAATATGGGCCTATTGTACTTTTATTGTGCAAATTTTCTTGAAACGTCATAAAGTGACCTTTCATTAAGTTCTATTGGCATGCCATACTTTTTTTAGTGCGCACTACCGCGGGGTGGTGATATGAACTGGCATGATGGGAAACAAGGCTGTTTGCCCGGCTGTGTTTTGCTTTGGGAAAGTGCTGGGCAAGGCTACCCAATGTAGTCCCAACAAACCTGGTGTGAACAAGCCCTAAAAGTCAGCATGGTACTCACTTTCTTTGTTTCCCTCTTCCTCTCTCTTTTTCCAGCTCACTTAATTGCTTTCTATGCAAGACAGTCTCTCCCCATGTGGCAGGCTTTCCAGGGCAGTTCTCGTAATGTCAAGGCTCATCATTTTTACCAGTTTACATAGTCTACTCATTACTCTAAATGCAACCTTTTGAGCTGGTGAGGGAGAACTATAGAAATTTTTCAGGGTGCCCCAGAGTTTACAGGTACGTCCCTGACAACACTTAATCTTACACATTGGAAAGTTCGGAGATACAAAGACAGCTGCCATGAGGGACATTGCCAGGAGAGATGTAGTTGGTGATGAGTCTGACAGTGAAGCTTGTCTACTAGGAATAGTGTATGGTAGGATATGATAGATGACTGGAAACAAGATGGTGGGTTGTATCTAGGCAGAGCTTTCCAGGACAACAGAGGTCCCTGGTGAAGCTGTGGTGTAGATGAACATTCATACCATTCTGACTACTGTTAAGAAAATAGGTTAAGGACAGAAGTAGAGCAACAGCGACTGGATTTAAAAAAGGGAAAAATTGACGGTATTTCTGCAAAGCTGCAGGCAATATGGCTTACAAAATAAGTATATCTGCCATTCCATTGTATTTAGCTTATAGCAACCATTTAACTATTAGTTGGCATTGTTTGGGTTGTAGTGGACACTTAATAGCTGTATTCTTGTTGGTAGTTAGAGTGAGTGCAGTTGTTACGTGCATAGGGTCACTACATTCAAAACTAATATTTGAGATTTTGGTACAAAATCCAGTAACAATTCCTCTGTCCTTAAGGTCCTGGGCTTACACATCAGCTGCAGCTATAGAGTCTACTAAGTCTTTGGATTTTTATTTATTTTATACTATTGAAAATGCAACAGAGGGAACAGAAACACTCAACACATTCCACATTCGGTAAGTATTAAAGTGGTTGTATACTCAAATAAATATTGTCACCAGCCCCTCTGTTCTATCAAGCCATACTACACTGTGTAGATGTTTGTATAAAATTGTGCCTCTGAATACCTTATTTCAGTTTGTTTCTGGCCGGTCACATGACCTCCAGCCTCTCTCCTCCCTCTTGATCCAAGGGCTACAGCGGGAGGGGCCAAGAACCCCCCTCTGATGTCAGCCGTGAGGTCACGTGACTGCTGTGCCGTCTGCTCAGCCTCTCCTGCTGTAACCCTTAGATCGGGGGAGGAGAGCAGCCGGACATCACGTGACTGGCCAGAAATGAACTGAAAAAAGGTATTTAGAAGCATTATTTTATACAAACATGTACACAGTGTAGTATGGCTTGATAGAACACAGGGGCTGGCAGTAATCTTTCTTTACCTTTACTGCCAGCTACTAAAAGCGGCAGGAGGGGAAGGGTGGGGGGGCGGAGGAGATGGCTCACACACAGCAGCTGACAGGCAGGGTGGGGAAGAAGGGGCAGCCAGCAGCAGGATGACAGAGGCATGTAACCTGACCATGGTAGTCATGGATCTGCAGCCATGATTACCATGGTCAGCACACTAAGGGGAACACAGGAACAGGCAGGATCAACCAGGTTTTTTACAGCAAAGAAAGGGACAGATTAGACAGCTGAGGTACTGTGCTTTTTCTCTTTTTTTTAATTTTTTTTTTTAGGGTTACAACTTCTTTAAGCCAGGGACAATAATAAGGTGGAAACCAAAGGACTTCTACAGAAAAATTACTGGGCTAACTGATAATTGAGTGGTACTAGAAAAAACATGTACCAACAGAAGGAGTGCCAGACCAAATTATAGAAGAGTCCAAATTAATTTATTGGTTTGCAGTAAACCCCAGTCAACACATTTCGGGGCAGAGAAAACACTCCCCATTCATCAGAGCTTCGGTTAATATCAGATGCTTGAATGGACTCAAGATAGTGATTTCCTTCGCAAATATATGTAAGGATGTTGATTGCTGAACCAGGAGAGTTACTAGCCAGGAGCCTCTTTGTGAACAGCAGATAGGTTATTCTTGTGTAAAAAAAACAGGGACTATAGCCATGTGGAAGCCAATGGACTTATACAGATATATTACTATCAGTGCTCTGACCCTTTAACAATTATATGGTTACGTATGCAAAAACCCCATCTAGGTCAACCAATTGAAAAACCACATAAATACATTGAAAACCACCATGAACAGAACCCTATGCCTAGAGCTGATCCAGAGAAAGACAAAAACACCTTTATAAAGCATAATCCAATGTGTTCCAACCGGGGGAAAAAATCCTTCCTAATCCCCCAATGCAATTGAATATTCCTTGGATTAACAATCTCTGCTGTCCTTACTTATAAATGGTAATAACCAGCTAAATTCTGTGCATTTAGGAATGCACCCAGCTTTTTCATTTTAACAATCAACTAAACTGGCTAGAACTAATTTAATGGGAGTCTATTCCACATTTTTACAGCTCTCACTGTAAAAAACCTTTAAGTATGTAAAGAGTGTCCCCTTGTCACTTGTAATGATCTTAAAGTTAATAACTTTGGACTAAGTTCACTATTTGGATCATTTATGTAATTATACACCATGATCATATTCTCCCTTAAACTCCTCCTCTCATGTGCTTTTATTATACAGTATTTAGGACTCCATCATGAGATGGGGCAATTACATATGCCAGCCATAACAGCTATAGTAACATTCTTTTGGAATAGTCTTGGACAATTTTTTTATTCATTGTAAATATTTGGCTTAACCAATCAGGTTGGCTAAATGTTTACTATAAAGCAGTGGCGGCCCATAATGCAGGGCCACCAACCCCCTATTCATGCGTTCAGCCCCCTAATCTACATGCGGGGCACCAAACACATGGATTTCAATGGCTCTAATAGGCTTCAAAAAAGGATGGGCTTGGGGCGCAGGGCCCACCCATGTGAATGAATATTCGCTATTGTCACACTGATTCTCCTCCTGGCCAATCAGGAAGCGGGTCATGGGACCCATTTCCCGATTGGCTGAAAAGAGAAGTGATCCTATTGGCCTAAGTGGAGGAGGGAGGAGATGCACTGCCGTCGCGAGGAGATGCAGAAGAAGCTGCCGCCCGTCGCCCAGAGGGTCGCGCTGGCCGCGCCATTGATGGGGTAAGTGTGGGGCCGATCGACCGACCGGGGGGCTGTGGGTGCATTGTTTGCCGCACCCCCCCCCAAAAAAAAAAAGACACCAGCTGCCATTGCTATAATAGCTGATCACCAAGTTTTATGTTTCCAACTCTCCACAGGCACACATTGGAGTCAGTCCAATATAGAGAATATACGGTAAGCACTATACTGCACAATCAATCTAATTTTACATTAGGAAAATAAGGCCAGTGACATCTCATCATTAGCTTTAGAAGTAACCAATTTTTTTGTTAACAAGCCCAGTATATTTATCTACAGTATATTAATATATTAATGGCTCATTAATATATGAATTTGAAAAACTGCCATGAGGCAAGTTCCACATTCTATGTTCTGAAAAGTTGGTTCTAAGTTTGGATTTCGGGAAAATATTTAAAAGCTGAAAGGGATCAGATTGACAGCCGTGATATGCGTAGGTACGTATCTTCATCCAGAGACATTTGAAAATTGATGACAGACATGCACTTATGAAAACATTATGTGAAAAAAGCCTTGGAACATTATCTTTCACTACTAATGTTTTGTTACAATTGAAAATGACCTTGACATATCAAAAGCATTTTTCATTCTCTGCCAGTTATGAAACATGATTCCGCCCATTATAGCTTTGGGCCAAGATAATGAGAAATGATTTGAACTGTTATGCACAGTAATAGAGAATAGTTACTGTAATGCCGCGTACACGCGACCGGACTTTCCGGCAGAAAAGGTCAGTGGAATCATTCCATCGGACATCCTGAATGTGTGTGGGCTTCATCGAACTTTTTCTTTCGAAAATTCTGATGGACCTAGAAATAGAACATGTTTTATATCTTTCCGACTGAATCAATTCCTATCTGGAAAACCGTTCGTCTGTATGCTATTCCGACGAACCCAAAATGATGCAAGGGCAGCTATTGGCTACTGGCTATTGAACTTCCTTTTTCTAGTCCCGTCGTACGTCATCACGTTCTAAACGATCGGACTTTGGTGTGATCGTGTGTAGGCAAGTCCGTTTCAGCGGAACTCCGTCGGAACTCCATCGAAAAAAACGTCAGAGTTCATTCCGACGGAAAAACTGGTCGCCTGTACGTGGCATTACTTATAGCAACCCAGCCCCTCCGACAGCTCAGATAAGCCAGGTTCAAATTGTCAGATAGGATAACAATTTAATACATTTTCACATCTAAATTTGCGTTCAATTGTAAAAAGAATTCGGCAGGAAAAAGAAATACAGAGTGTGTATTTTTTGGACAATATTTTGGAGAGTTTTTAAACAAAAATGGTAAATTCAGCACTGAACATTGACTTTTCACAGACACAGTCTATAGTCAAGAATCACTGTATAAAGTATTTAGGGACCATCTAAGTGTGACTTGAGACTGACAATGGTGCCAACATCCCAGTAGTAATGGATATCAATCAAAAAAATCTGTAGTGGGTGTATGGAAACTTTAAGGCACCAACACAATTATAGTAAAAAATATATTTTATGTTTGTGGATCCCTGTGACCGGCCATACCATGGGATGGACTCTGCTGCAAAAAATTTCTGTGTCCCTGCTGACCCTTGGATTCCTGTATGCTTCCTTGCCTATCCCTCTTGGATCTGACCATTCCTGGAGTGCAAAGGCTGGGCAGCTTTTAGACTTGGATAGGCTGACAAGAAGAAGAAACTCAAAATGCATCGCACCTACACTATATTACCAAAAGTATTGAGATGCCTGCCTTTACATGCACGTGACCTTTAACCTCCCTGGCGGTATGATTATTTCAGATTTTTGATGCTGAAAGCGGTACAATTATTTTGCATGGAAATTTGGTGTTTTATATTGTAGGCCTGTAATTCTTATGCCGCGTACACACGATCGGACTTTACGGCATACTTGGTCCGGCGTACTGGATTTGGTCGGACAATTCGATCGTGTGTGGGCTCCAGCGGACTTTGTTTTCTCAAAAGTTTGACGGACTTAGATTTGAAACATGTTTCAAATCTGTCTGACGGACTCAAGTCTGGTCGAAAAGTCCACTCGTGTATATGCTAGTCCGATGGACAAAAACCGACGCTAGGGCAGCTATTGGCTACTGGCTATGAACTTCCTCCTTCGTCATCACGTACGAATCCGTCGGACTTTGGTTGATTGTGTGTAGGCAAGTCCGTACATTCGGAAAGTCCATCATAAAGTCCGTCAAAAAGTGCGCCGGACAAAGTCTGCCGTAAAGTCCGATCGTGTGTAAGCGGCATTAGGAATAACTCACTTAAATCTGTCCAAACGAGAGTCTAGTATACATACCGGGTATGATAATGTTTGAAAAACAAAATCATAAATTATAATATAATAAATAACTATAAATAATTATAACAAATAATAATATAATAATAATAATAAAAATGATTCAATAATGTAATCAAATCAAAAACATTGAAATTTGCTCAGTTGCAGAATTGTCACTGTCATTACTTTCAGAGTTTGATGACGAATTTCCCCACAAATCACTATCGCTCAATTCTGCAAGTGATTCTAATTTATTATCGCTGTTTTCTAGCTGGTCTAAAAGCACTTATGACGTAAACTGACATTTTTTGGTTGCTATGGACAATCTCCAGTTTCCTGGCAGAAAGAACAGTATATATAATATAAAACTACATGCAGGACACTGGACAAATCACTAGGGACAAAGAGAATGTGTAATTATTTGATACAGTACTGTAATCTGTAAGATTACAGTATACTGTATCTATACTATGTTTTTTTACTTTTTGCGCAACGCTAGCAGGGAACGGAGCTCGGCACTGTGAATCGAGCGAGACACGGCTGCTGGCAGATCACAGCGGGGAGACATCGCAGGATCCAGGGGACAAGGTAAGTAACCTCTACATGGATCCTGCTATGCGATCCCGAGTCTGGCTCGGGGTTACCGCTTTTGGTTCTGAAATTTCACCCCGAGCCAGACTCAGGAATAGCGCCAGGGAGGTTATTGGCATCCCAGTCGTAATCCATAGGGTTCAATATTGAGTTGGTCCACCCTTTGCATCTATAACAGCTTCTACCCTTCTGGGAAGGCTGTCCACAAGGTTTAGGAGTGTGTCTATGGGAATGTTTGACCATTCTTCCAGAAACACATTTGTGAAGTCAGCCACTGATGTTAGACGAGAAGGCCTGGCTTGCAGTCTGCGCTCTAATTCATCCCAAAGGTGTCCTATCGGGTTGAGGTGAGGACTCTGTGCAGGCCAGTCAAGTTCCTCCAACCCAAACTCGCTCATCCATGTCTTTATACACCTTGCTTTGTGCACTGGTGCGCAGTCATGTTGCAACAGGAAGGGACCATCCCCAAACTGTTCCCACAAAGTTGGGAACATTAAATTGTCCAAAATGTCTTGGTATGCTGACGCCTTAAGTGTTCCCTTCACTGGAACTAAGGGGCCAAGTCCAACCCCTGAAAAACAACCCCACACCATAACCCCCCCCCTCCACCAAATGATTTAGATGAGTGCACAAAGCAAGTTCCATAAAGACATAGATGAGCGAGTTTGGGGAAGAAGAACTTGACTGGCCTGCACAAAGTCCTGACCTCAACCCAATAGAACAAATTTTGGATGAATTAGAGCAGAGACTGTGAGTGCCGAGCCAGGTCTTCTCCTCCAACATCAGTGCCTCATCTCACAAATGTGCTTCAGGAAGAATGGTCAAACATTCCCATAGACACACTCCTAAACCTTGTGGACAGCCTTCCCAGAAGAGTTGAAGCTGTTATAGCTGGAAAGGGTGGACCAACTCAATATTGAACCCTACAGACTAAGACTGGGATGCCATTAAATTCAGGTGTAAAGCCATTAAAGGCAGGTGTCTCAACACTTTTGGTAATATAGTGTATATATAAATTTCTGACGCTCCATATTTGTTACGGTCTAACTGTTGACCAGTTAGCTATGATAAGATATTGAAACCAGCACATTTATAGCTATGAGTGGATGATTGTATTGCTATACATGTGTTTAATTGTATTTTAACATTGTTACAATTAAAATTCGTTTTTTACCATATGTTCTAAATGTACTGGTGCTGAAAAGTCTGATTGACCCACTAAAGATTTTTTTTGTTTAGTATACAGTAAAGTTACAAATTTCATTTTAGTATAATTAAAATGTATTTAAAGTCTGTTTAATTGTCAGGTTATAATTACTGCCTGTGTCCCAATCGTGGGGATTCTCACTCTGTTTGTCCCAGTGACCATTGTCTTTGAGACAGAAAGGGATATACAAAATTTTACAATAATCACCAGAAACCCCGAGAGGACTGGAATGAGGACGTTTGTTCTGTGGTGACAACCGTCTAACAGGGGAATTCCCCCCACTTTAGAAAGATTTCCTCTCACATCTTGTTGTATCTCTAGAACAGGAAGTTAAATTGGCTGAGACACAGCAGTGGCGCTATTGGCTGCCGCTGCTGTCAATCAAAGTCACCTAGCCAATCAGGGCAGAGAGGGGGCGGGGCTGGGTCAGGGTTCCATGTTTGAATGGAAACAGGGAGTTGTGACTTGGCTCGGGGGCCCCCGTAGCAAGCTGCTTGCTGTGGGGGCACCCAACACAGGAGGGAGGGTCCAGGAGTGCTGAAGAGAGACCTGAGAAGAGGAGGATCTGGGCTGCTCTGTGCAAAACCACTGCACAGAGGAGGTAAGTATAACATGTTTGTTATTTTTATAGGAAAAATAATGAGACTTTACAATCACTTTAAGGTAAATCTCCCCAATGGACCACAGGTAGCAAAAAATAAACAGAGTCTTAACCTTTACCTACTGTATTCAGGACTAAAAAGACAGGTTGTGGCTGTACATAAACTTTAAACCCTCAGTAGATACAACATTAAAGCTGAACTCCCAGCTCTACCTTACACACTTTAAGAGAGAAAAACAGCAAAGAGTCAATATGGGGAATCACGCACCCTTAGCTGGGATGAGGCCCGTTTAAGTTAAAAGTGATTGTAATGCCGCGTACACACGAGCGGATTTTACGGCAGATTTTGCCCGGCGGACTTTTCGACGGACTTTATGATGGACTTTCCAAATGAACAGACTTGCCTATACACGATCAACCAAAGTCCGACGGATTCGTACGTGATGACGTACGACCGGACTAAAACAAGGAAGTTCATAGCCAGTAGCCAATAGCTGCCCTAGCGTTACATTTTGTTCGTCAAACTAGCATACAGACGAGTGGACTTTTCGACTGAACTCGAGTTCGACGGATAGATTTAAAACATATTTCAAATCTAAGTCCGTTCAACTTTTGAGAAAACAAAGTCTGCTGGAGCCCACACACGATCGAATTGTCCGACGAAATCCCGTCCGCCGGGCAAAGTCTGCCGTAAAGTCCGCTCATGTGTACGCGGCATTAGGGTTTGTTTTTTTTTGTTTTTAAATAACAAACTTGTCATACTTACCTCCACTGTGCAGCTTGTTTTGCACAGAGTGGCCCTGAACCTCATCTTCGGGGGTCCCCCGACAGCTCCTCCCTACATCAGATAAGCCCCCTAGGAGAAGTGCTCTCCCGAGGGGGTTACATTGCGGGATGCATTAAGGTGAAAAGACACAAGGGTTTACAACCCCTTTAAGGCTCAATGGCACTGCTGACCTACTAACCCCCTCCCATTTCCCCTTGGATTCTCCCTTTTATTGCCCCATTCTACATACAACACTGGGAATTAAAGGGAAATTATAATTGGCTATTATGTGTAGGATGTATTCTGCTACATATTTTTGGTAAAAGAAAATATCCCAATAAGCGAATATTGATTGGTTTGTGCTAAGGTTATAGCGTCTACTAACTATGGGATATATACTGGAATTTTTATTTATTTTTTTACTAGTAATGGCGGTGATCAGCGACTTATAGCTGGATTGTGATATTGTGACGAACATTCTGACACTAACTGACACTTTTTGGGAATCAGTGAAGTTATTAATTAGTGCTAAAAATATGCTGTGTCACTGTACTAATGACACTGGCTGGAAAGGGGAAAGGGCAAACAAAGGGTTAACTGTGTGCCTAGCCAGTGTTTATGTGTGCTTTGTATGGTGCTTTCACTAGGGGAAGTAATGAATTTTATTCCCTGCTTTGCGGGGAAAGATAATCTATTACTTCCTCGGTGACAGGACAGGGCCCTACCTTGTTTACATAGGCAGGGCTGTGTCCTGTGTAAATTCATGACAATCGCCGGGTGCTCGCCAGGTGCTGGAGGTAATCCAATAGCCACTGGTGATTGACATCTGCTTTGTTTAACTTGTTGCCGCCTGCCCACCGTCATATGATGGCGGAGCGGTGCGGTTCTTGTTCTGGGTGTGCGCAGCCCTGCACTGTCGGTGGCGGCGTGTCCCCAAGACACAGTGCGTCACCAACAGGGGTGAACAGCCATTGGGCATGGCTGTTCACCATGTGATCGGCCGCGATTACGTCACAGCTGATCACAAATGGGTATTCCCCGCTTTAGACCGCGCATGCGCATGATCGGGAGCGTGCAGCGCGGTCATGTCGGTGGCGTCGCGTTCCCAGGAACACTGCGCATCACCGACAAGGGTAAACAGCCAATGGCTGGCGGCTGTTTACCATGTGATTGGCTGTGATCCATTCACAGCCAATCATTAAATGTAAACATAGACCGATTACTAGCTGTTACCGGCTCTTCTCTCCTCACACATCGTCTCCAGTGTGAGGATAGAAGAGCCAGCAGCAGTGAGATACCAATCTATGTGTGTATTGCAGTGTACTGCACCAACACCACAAAAAAGAGAACCTGTCACATCGAATTACAGCTGTCACCCAACAGTCACCACATCAGTCACCACATCAGTGCTTATAAAAGTGCACTTGTCATCGTCAGAGACTGCCGTCAGCGGTGCACCTGTCACCCATCAGTGACCATCGCCAGTGACCATCATCAGAGACTGTCATCAGTGACTGTCACCCATCACATGTCACTCACCAGTGATCGTCACCCGTCACCCACCAGTGACCGTCACACGTCACCTGTCACCCACCAGTGACCGTCACCCGTCACCTGTCACCCATCGCCTGTCACCCATCAGTGACCGTCATTTGTCACCCGTCGCACAGCCCATCAGAAAAAATGTCCAAAAGATTCTATACAAGTGAGGAGGTGTGCCAGATCCTCTCCATGACTGATGAGAGCAGCAGGGAGTTCTCATCAGATTCAAATGCCAATGAATGTGAATCAAATTCAGCATTTGAACCAATTGATAGTAGTGGAATGGCAAATGAATCAGAGGAAGAATGGATCCCTCTTAAAAGAGCACGGTGCTCTGGAAACCAGGCAGCCACCAGCAATATACCCCAGGATCAAATTCCCAGGCCCAGTACCAGCGCTGCCGCCAGCGATAGGTGCCAAAACCAAAGGCCCACTACCAGCGCTGCCACCAGCGAAAGGCCACAAGAAATGCCCAGGCCCAGTAACAGCACTGCCGCAGCATCACGCCCAAATGCCAGCACAGGAACTTCAAATCCCCCAACTACCAGCACTGGAGTGCCATGCCCCCCAATAGCCAGGGCCACTACACATCTTCTAGCTGGTCTTGCCAACCCAACATGGCTGTCTTCTGACTGAGGATCAACAAGAATTCCCCCTTTCACCGCACAGCCAGGTGTGCAGACCAATACCCAAATTTTTTCTGAAATGTATTGTTTTTATTTATTTGTGCCTGACACTTTGCTGCAACTCATCATGGACCAGACCAATTTATATGCCCAGCAGCATATTGCCAACAACTCCCAATCATCAAACGCCCGTCCATTTGAGTGGAAGGATTTGACTCTGGAGGAGTTCAAATTGTTTATGGGCCTCACCATAAACATGGGGCTTACAAAAAAAATGAAGGACATGCCTCTGGTCCACCAACCCCATCCACCACATGCCCATTTATTCTTCCTTAATGTCCAGGTCTCAATACGAGATGATAATGTGCTTTCTTCATTTCAGTGAGAACACCCAGTGCCCTACCCGCAATCACCCAAATTACGATAAATGATATAAAATCCTGTTTTTTGACTATGTCTCTGCCAACCGTTTGGACTGCTTCCACGTGAACTGACGCTGGCCTGTTTTATCAACTACGCTTCTGCCTACTGCTTGGACTGCTTCCATGTGAACTGACCCTGGCCTGTTTTATCAACTACACTTCTGCTACTGCTTGGACTGCTTGCACATGAACTGACCCTGGCCTGTTTTATGGACTATGCTTTTGCCTACCGCTTGGACTGATCTGTTACCCCATTACTGTAGTAAAACTAACCCTGGCCTGTTTTATCAACTACGCTTCTGCCTACTGCTTGGACTGCTTCCATGTGAACTGACCCTGGCCTGTTTTATCAAATATGCTTCTGCCAACCGTTTGGACTGCTTCCACGTGAACTGACCCTGGCCTGTTTCATCAACTACGCTTCTGCCTGCTGCTTGGACTGCTTCCATGTGAACTGACCCTGGCCTGTTTTATCAACTACGCTTCAGCCCACCGCTTGGACTGCTTGCACGTGAACTGACCCTGGCCTGTTTTATGGACTATGCTTTTGCCTACCGCTTGGACTGATCTGTTACCCCACTACTGTAGTACACAGGGGTCTCACATGTGAGGGGTTCAGAAATGTTTTTCCACATGGAGAAAACAATTTTTTTTGTTGTCTCCAGCTTTCGTAATTTCCGGATTAGGGTCTGGAGTCCGGAGGCTTCATAGAGATTTGGGTGGGTCAAAGCCTCTACCCCTGTGCCCCTGTGCACAGGTCTTACCTGATTGCGGCTCTCAGCCTGCTGCTGACTTACTGCCACCATCCCCCTGCCTACAGCATAAACTGACCACACCTCTGCCTGCTACCTGGACTATGGAAATAATAAGCTGTAGAAAGAGGCAGTATGTTTATGAAGGGCTGGGGAGCAGTACAATAATGAGTGCAGGCAGGTAACGGTGTACCAGGACCAATATTATGGCTGTGCTGGCTGTCTCTGCCTGGACAATTTCTATGGACAAATACTTGGGCTTTGCTGACGATATCCTTGTGCTGACTATAGACAATATTCCTGCCTGCTGCCTAGATAATTACTATTGTTGCTAAGCACATCCCTGCCTGCTGCCTGCTACCTGCTGCCTGGACCAATTCTCTCCTCTAGGGACACTACTAAAACCACAGGTAATACTTTTTTTTACCCTTTCCTCAATAGAATTTATTTTGTAGTGTAATTTTTGATATGTAAATGCTATGTGTTAGAAATATAAAGGCCTTCAAAAATGATAGGTTGTCAGGAAATTCGATGTGTAATTTATGCTTGTAGAACACCTGAAGGTGCTGCTTCAATGGTGGGCCTCTGTATGTGGTCAGGCTGTGTAAATGTCTCACACATGTGGTATTGCCATACTCAGGAGGAGTAGCAGAATATATTTTGGGGTGTCATTTTTGCTATGTATATGCTATGTGTTGGAAATATCTTAAAAATTGACAACTTTGTGGAAAAAAAAAAGTTTTAATTTTTTTTCCACATTTTCCAAAAACTTCTGGAAAAAAATGAACCATTCAAAAGACTCATTCTGCCTCATAGATTATACGTTGGGGTGTCTGCTTTCCAAAATGGGATCATTTTGTGGGCGTTTCCATTGTCCTGGTGCTCCAGGGCCTTCAAAAGTGTAATAGGTGGTTGAGAAATGAGATGTCCATTTTATGCTTGTAGAACGCCTGAAGGTGCTACTTCACTGGTGGGCCTCTGTATGTGGCCAGGCTGTGTAAAAGTCTCACACATGTGGTATCGCCATACTCAGGAAGAGTAGCAAAATGTATTTTGGGGTGTCATTTTTACTATGTACATGCTATGTGTTGGAAATATCTTAAAAATGGACAACTTTGTGGAAAAAAATTATACATTGGGGTGTCTGCTTTCCCAAATGGGGTCATTTTGTGGGTATTTGTACTTTCCTGGCTTGTTAGTGTCTCAAGAAATGAGATAGGTTTTCAGTACATCAGGTGTGATCAATTTTCAATGATTGGCACCATAGCTTGTAGACTATAACTTTTACAAAGACCAAATAATATACACTAATTAGGGTTATTTTTACCAAAGATATGTAGCCGTATAAATTTTGGCCAAAATTTATGAAGAAATATTACTAATTTGCAAAATTTTATGACAGAAACAAAGAAAAAGGCATTTTTTCACCAAATTTTCAGTCTTTTTTATTTATAGCACAAAAAATAAAAAAAAAACACTAGTGATTAATTACCACCAAAAGAAAGCTCTATTTGTGTGGAAAAAAAAGATGCAAATTTCATTTGGGTACAGTGTTGTATAACTGAGTAATTGTCATTCAAATTGTGAGAGCGCTGAAAGCTGAAAATTGGTCTGGACAGGAAGGGGGTGAAAGTGCCCTGTAGGCAAGTGGTTAATCACAGCACAGCGGGGTCTCTGGTGGCGCGCATGGATGTTAGATCACATTCTAGATA
Organism: Lithobates clamitans; assembly: GCA_037952925.1. Lineage (NCBI taxonomy): Eukaryota > Metazoa > Chordata > Amphibia > Anura > Ranidae > Lithobates > Lithobates clamitans. The sequence continues at coordinate 8,408,842 of JBBGZY010000502.1, read as the reverse complement.
CACAGTGGCAAGGCTTGGCTAACTAGGTTATGCAGTCGGCAAGTGGTTAAAGCAGCAACGCTGTGGCTAATGCAGCGTACACACGAACGGATTTTAGGTCAGAAAAATCTTGTATGGTTTTTCCAACGGAATTCCGCTCAAGCTTGGCTTGCATACACACAAAAGTTTGCTGTACTTTCGACCGTCAAGAACGTGGTGACACACAACACTACGACAAGCCGAGAAAATTAAGTTCAATGTTTCTGAGCACGCGTCGAATTGTTTCCGAGCATGCGTAGGAATTTTGCACATCGGAATTGCTACAGACGATCAGAATTTCCAATCTGAACTTTTTCCGACCGAAAAATTAAGAACATGCTCTCAATCTTTTGCTGGCTGGAATTCGGCCAGCAAAAGTCCGATGGAGCATACACATGGTCGCATTTTCCAACCAAAAGCTCTCATTGGTCTTTTGCTGGCCGAATTTCCAATCGTGTGTACACGGCATAAGTGGTTAGAGCTTACCCCTGGCAGCACTAGGGTCATCGGTTCAAAGCATTACCACAGCACTACTGCATGGAGTTTACATGTTCTCCCTGTGTCTATGTGGGTTTCTTCCCACACGCCAAAGACATGCTGGTAGGTTAGCCACTTGCCGACCAGCCGCAGCAGTTGTACGTCTGGGTAACGTCGCTTCGCCCTGTCGCCCCCCGAGCCGATGCGAGTGCCCGGCGGTCTCGATAACTGCCGGGCTCCTGCGATCGCCGCTGACACACGGAGAACGGGGGTGGGTCTGTGTGTTCAAACATACAGTTTCCAGTTCTCTGAGGGGAGAACAGACAGATCATCTGTTCATACAGAGTATGAACAGCGATCTGTCATCTCCCCTGCACAGTCCCCTCCCCCCTTCAGTTAGAACATGTACTAGGGAGCACATTAACCCCTTGATCACCACCTAGTGTTAACCCCTTCACTGCCAGTGACATTTTTACAGTAATCAATGCATTTTTATAGCATTGATCGCTGTATTAATGCCAATGGCCCCAAAAATGTGTCAAAATTGTCCGACGTGTCCGCCATAATGTCGCAGCCCCGATAAAAATCGCAGATCGACGCTAGTAAACTAATTACTAGTAAAAAAAAAAAATAATAATAATAAAAATGCCATAAAACTATCCCCTATTTTGTAGACACTATAGCTTTTGCGCAAACCAATCAATATACGCTTATTGCGATTTTTTTTACCAAAAATATGTAGAAGAATACATATCGACCTAAACTGAGATAAAAAATTGTTTTTTTAATATATTTTTGGATATATTTATTATAGCAAAATGTTGTCGCTATTTTATTGTTTATATCGCAAAAAAAAACAAAACGCAGAGGTGATCAAATACCACCAAAAGAAAGCTCTATTTGTGGGGAAACAAGGACGTCCTTTGGGTGCAACGTCTCACGACCGCGCAACTGTCAGTTAAATCGACGCAGTGCCGAATCGCGATAGCCGCCACGACCCGCCGATCCTTCACAGGAGACACGTCTGCAAACAAAGCACCCCGCTGATCTGTCAGTGATGAAAAGAGATATCCTGTTTCACACGATCTCTGTTTTCCCCCAGTGTGACACTCCCCCCCCCCACACAGTTAGAAAGCACCTCCCTAGGACACACTTAACTCTTTGATTGCCCCCTAGTGTTAGCCCCTTCCCTACCAGAGTCATTCATACCGGGATCAGTGAAGTTTTTTAGTACTGATCACTGTATGGGTGTCAATGGTCCTCAAAAAGTGTCACTTAGGGTCAGATTTGTCTGCACAATGTTGCAGTCCCGCTTAAAAATTGCTGGTCGCCGCCATTACTAGTAAAAAAAAAAAAAAATCAAACCCATAGTTTGTAGACGTGATAACTTTTGCGCAAACCAATCAATAAACGCTTATTGGGATTTTCTTAACCAAAATAATGGTAATAAGAATACATATTGACCTAAACTGATGAAGAAATTAGATTTTTTAAATTTTTTTATTGGGAACGTTTTATAGCAAAAAGTAAGGAATATTGTTTTTTATTCAAAATTGTTGCTCTTTTTTTGTTTATAGCGCAAAAAAATAAAAACCACAGAAGTGATCAAATACCACCAAAAGAAAGCTCTATTTGTGGGAAAAAAAGAACATCAATTTTGTTTAGGTACAACGTCGCACGACCGCGCAATTGTCAGTTAAAGCAACGCAGTGCCGTATCGCAAAAAATGGCCTGGTCAGGAAGTGGATAAAACCTTCCGGGGCTGAAGTGGTTAAAGAGCCACCAGATGCGTTTCTGGTGGCTTTTAATCCTGGCTATCAATGACAGCTCTGGACCTCTCTAACGATCGGGAACCAATTAGAGGATTCCTGATCAAGTGATCTCTATGTCAGCTCATTTTCCTCGTTGGGCCATTTTTTAGGGGGGTTTTGGATACAATTAGCTATTTTTAAGAATTACCCTGCCAAATAATGGCTTCAGTCACTTAAGCTTCTGTTACTTAATTTATTATTTAACAGGTTGTGAAAAATTGCATTTCATTATTTCTACTGTTTAGCACAACATTAGAGCTGTTTGCTCTGTGAAAACCAAACCTGATATTATTTCATTCTGTGGCATTCTATGATGCCATCTGCTGTTGTTTAACAAAGCATACTGCTCGGTTGTTGCTAAGAATGTTACAACTGTGTGTAGAAAGTTGTAGGATCATCAAAGTCTTATTATTAACCACTTGACCTCCAGAAGATTGTATCCACTTCATGTTCAGGCCATTTTCTGCTATTTGGCATTGCGCTATTTTAACTGGAAATTGTGCAGTCATGCAACACTGTACTCAAATGAAATTTATATAATTTTTTTCCACAAATAGAGCTTTCTTTGGTGGTATTTGATCACCACTGGGTTTTTTATTTTTTATTATATAAACGAAAAAAGACCTAAAATTTTGGAAAAAAAAATATTTTTTACTTTTTGCTATAAAACATGTCCAATAAATATTTTTTAAAAATCGAATTTCTTCATAAATTCATAGATTTAGGCCAAAATGTATTCTGCTACATATTTTTGGTAAAATAAATTCCAATAACTGTACAATAATTGGTTTACGCGAAAGTTATAGAGTCTACAAATGATGGAATATATATTGGAATTTTTAAGGTTTTTTTTTTTTTTATACTAGTAAAGCTGGTGATCAGTGACTTATAGTGGGACTATGAATGTGTGGCATGCAATCTGACACTAACTTGCACTTTGTTGCAACTGGCTAACTGACAGTAACATCTCCAGTGACTTATACAGTGATCAGTGCTAATAATATACACTGACACTGTACTAATGACACTGGCTGGGAAGGGGTTAACATCTGGGACAATCAAAGGGTTACCATATATACTCGAGTATAAGTCGAGTTTTTCAGCACATTTTTTTGTCCTGAAAGTGCCCCCCCTCGACTTATACTCGAGTCAAGCACTTGTCTGCAGCAAAAAATTTCATTTTCCGAACCGACTTTGGGGCCCCGTATCTCAGGGCCACTTTGTGCTAGGAACCCCAAATTTGGTGTGCAAACCAAGTATACCAACTGGTATCACAATATATCCAAAGCTGGGCTTCCTAGCACTAAGTGGCCCCGAGATCGGTTATCGGTTAAGAAAATGTCATTCTCTGCTGCAGAAAAGTGCTTGACATTTTCTGAACCGATTTTTGGGGCTCTGTATCTCGGGAACACTTGGCTTTGTATATTTTATGGTGCTAGTTCCACTGAGTTTGCACACCAAATTTGGGGTTCCTAGCACTAAGTGGCCCTGAGATACGGGCCCCCAAAGTCGGTCAACTGTGTTAATCTGCAGCAATGTCATTTCGGGACCCTTTGGGTTCAGAGACCCCAAATTTTGGCTGCAGCTAGGGGGCATCTAGGAACCTTAACTACCGAGTTTGAAGTTCAGGGGACCTATGGCATGCAAATGGGCACAGTGAGGCTGCAATTGGGCATTGTTGACCCTCTTTTCCACTTACAGTAGCTGCGAATTTCTCACACTCGTCTTATACTCGGGTCACTAAGTTTTTCCCATTTTTTTGTGGTAAATTAGGGCCTCGACTTATACTCGGATCGACTTATACTCGAGTATATACGGTAACTGTGTGCCTAATAAGTGTAACGTTTTTACTGTGTGGTGCTTTTACTAAGGGATGTGACAGTTTTTATTTCCTGCTTTGCTCTGTGTTGTTTGCCTACACAGAACTCTCTCCTGTCACTCGCTCCGCCGATCAGCGGGTCCCAGCCATAAATCATTGGTGCCCCCTACCTGGAAATGCCAAACCATGTATATATACATGATTCTGCGCAGCCGGCCCGCACTGTAGCAGTAAAACTACAGTGTGCGGTCAGCAACTGGTTAAAGGAGAAGTATGGCCAAAGCTTTTTTAGCCATACTTCTCCTATAGATCACAGGAGTACAGTTTGTTCTGCACTGCTGTGACCCCTTTTCAGCTGACAGCGGGCTAAAGCCTGCTGTCAGCTGATGCCACCGAGCTGGTCCAAGCATAGGAAAGTTTCCAAACATCTGTGATCTGACCAGTGAGTACTGGAGGGCTGGAGGGCAGAGCAGAGAGCCGCTTAGTGCGGGCGGACAGATACAGCATCGGATTGATGCTGCATCCACCAACGTTAGTAGAATTGTTTTTTACAATCCCAAACTTTTCTTTTAAATAGCTACTGCAGGCAGGTCACAAAATCAGAGAAATGTTAAAACTGGTAAAGTGTATCTAAAATAATAATAGTTTTTAAAATTGGATAGAAATGGGAAGGGTAAAACCTCTGTCAGATTTGCATTGATGTCTAGGAAGCTGTCTCCACTCTAGGAAGAGTCTCTCTATTTGTCCTGTGGCTCTTGTCATCAGTTGAGTTGAAAAAGGGACAATGTACAATGTTCTGTTGTCACCAGAACAATAACTGGGAGGAAATCCTTTAAAATCTTTTAAAGGAGACACCTGGCTAGAAGAGGGGATTTCACTCACTTTTGAGAGATTTTTCTATATTTCCTTTTTTACAGACACAGCAGAAAGTTAGATTTTTTTAACCACTTGCTGACCGCCGCACGCCGATGTACGTGCAAACTTTGCGGGCGGATATCGTTGTTATGGCAGCAGCTAGCTGCCCAGTATCCCCCTTTTCGTGCGGTGGTCAGCTTTCTGATAAAAGTAGTCCCTGCGGTGGATTCGCCGAGAGCTCACTTTTATCGGTGACGGGAGAGGGCCCCCCCTCCAGCCGCGATCCGGTGCCCTCCGCCGCTTACCGGAGCCGTCGGTAGCGGCGGAGGCGATCGCGTCTGTCCTATAGCTGTGCCTGGAGACGAGTGAGGCTAAGATGGCGCCCACTCATCTCCATGACACTGCTGGGCGGAAGCGACATCAAAACGTCACTTCCGCCCACGCCTCTTAAATGCATATTTTTTCAATGTCATTTTTTTAAATGACTTTTTTTTTTTTTTTTTATTGCATTTTAGTGTAAATATGAGATCTGAGGTCTTTTTGACCCCAGATCTCATATTTAAGAGGTCCTGTCATGCTTTTTTCTATTACAAGGGATGTTTACATTCCCTGTAAAAGGAATAAAAGTGACACAATTTTTTTTTTTTAAAACAGTGTAAAAATAAATAAAATAATGTAAAATAAATAATAAAAATAAAACATTTTTTTAAAATATCCCCGTCCCGATGAGCTCGCGCGCAGAAGCGAACGCATACGCGAGTAGTGCCCGCATATGAAAACGGTGGTCAAACCACACATGTGAGGTATCGCCGTGATCGGTAGAGTGAGAGCAATAATTCTAGCCCTAGACCTCCTCTGTAACGCAAAACATGCAACCTGTAGAATTTTTTAAACGTCGCCTATGGAGATTTATTTTTGAGGGTAAAAGTTTGACGCCATTCCACGAGCGGGACATGTTGGGTATCAATTTACTTGCCGTAACATTATATTTCACAATATAAAAAAAATTGGGCTAACTTTACTGTTGTCTTATTTTTTTATTCAAAAAATGTAATTTTTTCCCAAAAAAGTGTGCTTATAAGCTTATTATTACAACGACCGCCATTTTATTCTCTAGGGTGTTAGAAAAAAAACCATATATAATGTTTGGGGGTTCTAAGTAATTTTCTAGCAAAAAAACCTGTTTTAAACGTGTAAACACCTAAAGCCCAAAACGAGGCTGGTCCTTAAGTGGTTAAGAGGCTTAGGATGCCGGGAAGTGGAGCAGGGTTTATGATAATGTGACCACCCTGATAGGCTTTCACATGATCGGAAAGCTCCCAATAGCAAGCAGCGATTGGGAGCTTTACGTTAGCTGCTGGTAACTGTGCCGGGAGTGCGTAGAACGTGCACTCTCACCACAGGTGTATTTGTACTAATGCATGCAAATATGCGGCTGCTCAGCACCAAGGCCCGCCTGCTGAGAGGCCGCATATTTGCGCATGGCTGGCACCAAGAGGTTAACAAGCAGTGGAAGACCTTTAAAACATGCCCTCATTGACCTCAAAGCTGCTTGTACTGTGAAGAAATTCATCCTTAAAACTAAAAACAGAGACCCTGAAGTTGCGTTTTAGTCAGTTTCCAACAGCTTATAGTACCTGAATAAGCCATTTGTCTATGTGCCCCTAGCTGGCAGGTGCTGCATGTAGGAAGCCCATTCAAGCATATGAGGAAGCAGCAATAGACACAACCACTCATTCCAATGTGACAGGTGGGCAGGTATTTGTCAGTACTCTAAAATGCACAGTGTCTGCGTTCTGTGCACACTGATGTTCACCTGCATGTCCATTACATAAGGACGAGCTGCTGTGTCTATGCAGCAGTCCTCATAGACTTGAATGGGCTGCCTGCACATAGAATCTGGCCATGAAGTATGCATACACAAATGGCTTGTTCACCATATATAGGCCTCAGTGCCTTTGTAAACAAAGTCTTGAGATGAATTTCTCGTCAATGTCTACAGCTACAGAGGTCAATTGGTGCTTGCAATGTGCTTTCATTGCTTGTTGAATATGTAAATACTTTAATGTGCATAGTCTAGGCACAGGTGCACTTTAAAGTGGTTGTAAACCAGTGACATGAAAAATGAGCACAGCATATCTTTCCATAGTGTGTACTAGCCTCAGTCCAAAGCACTGAGTGTGATTTCTGTCTGCTGCCTGGTTTCTCTGCTATCTGCATGAATCATTTCTGACAGCTATTGCTGATACCAAGGGATGGAATGGGACAGGGAAGGGGCCCTCAAGCACACAGACTGTGATTGACAGCCTCAACTGTGCCCCTATGAGATTGTGTGAAGAGGGTGTGTCTGTTCCTTCTACTCAGGTTACAATAAACTCCTTTCTATGTGCTCTGCAGTGTGTCACATCAGATCCCCGCACCCTGCCTGCTAAAGCTTATAGGGCGTACACATGGTCGGACTTTGTTCGGACATTCCGACAACAAAATCCTAGGATTTTTTCCGACGGATGTTGGCTCAAACTTGTCTTGCATACACACGGTCACACAAAGTTGTCGGAAAATCCGATCGTTCTGAACGCGGTGACGTAAAACATGTACGTCGGGACTATGAACGGGGCAGTGGCCAATAGCTTTCATCTCTTTATTTATTCTGAGCATGCGTGGAACTTTGTCCGTCGGATTTGTGTACACACGATCGGAATTTCCGACAACGGATTTTGTTGTCGGAAAATTTTATCTCCTGCTCTCCAACTTTGTGTGTCGGAAAATCCGATGGAAAATGTCCAATGGAGCCCACACACGGTCGGAATTTCCAACAACACGCTCCGATCGGACATTTTCCATCGGAAAATCCGACCGTGTGTACGGGGCATTAGAGTTGATGTGTGAGTATGTTGAAGTCTTTTGCAGAGTTAAGGAGTGAGTATGGTATTCCAAACCACTCGTTCTATAGGTATCTTCAAATTAGACATGCTTTGAAGGTCCATTTCAAAACACAAACAGTGGAATGGTGTAAAGCCCCTCTTCTTCAAAAAATAGTCAAGTCAGGAACCTCGAAAGGTTTGATCTCTGAGCTATATGAACAGATAAAAGTAAAACCATCACCGGGGAAAAGTTGGCCAAAAACAAAAGTAGAAGTAGGGAAGAGGATTTGGGGCAAAATTAACAGAAGAGCAGTGGAGGAGGATATTAGAACAGAGTCCCCTGGTGTCAGTTTCCCCCTCGCAGAAAATGTTGCAGTTATTCCTGCTACATGGAGCTTACTACACCCCAAAGAAGCTATTTCAGTTTGGCTACCGGGAGGACGCCAAATGCCCAAGGTGTCACGAGACAGGGGACTTGATACACATGATGTGGAGATGCCCAAAGCTTTTTAGGTATTGGGCAGGGATACTAGATGTTATCAATAGAATCTTTGGGATTAGGTTGGAGTTGGTAGGCATTGTATGTTTGCTGGAAACATGGAGGAAACCGTAGCATCCGTAAATATTAAAACGGTAGCACTAAGGTGTTTATTTCAAGCACAAAAGATAATTGCCCAGAATTGGCAATCAGCAAGGCCTCCGACACTTGAAGAATGGGTCAAGGTGATGGATATAACTGTATGGAAGGAAAAAGTGGTATTTACCAGACGAAGGAACTTTGATTTTTAAAGCTGTGGAAGCCATGTCTAGATAAAATAGGTTGCCCACCATAAAGGAAGCCACAAGGTTAACAGAGTAGAGGTAAGGGAAGGCCAGAACAGTAGTAGGAGACGGGTTTAAAGACCAGGAGGATCTGACTGGGAAGATGAGGGGCGAGCGGAGTGGACGGGGGGGGGGGGGGGGAGGATTGAGAGAAAGTGGAGGAAAACATATATAATACATTTACAACATAAATAAACACGGTGTGCGGATAATAATATCTATATCGTAACACACATGGGGTTTAGGGGGATGGGGAGGGAGAGGGGATGGGGTATAAAGCATACAGCACAAACAGAGGTGTTAAGGTGGAGGTATAGTTAGAACTTTTCTCAGGGTAAGTGGTTTACTAGGAACTGTGTTTAAGATAAGTTAGTACAAAATTTTCTAAGTTTGCTACTATGCACGGCAATGTAAATTTGACTATGCCACAGATTTATGCCTTTGGTTCTCTTTGTTTTTGTATTTTTGTGTATGTATATTTAAAAAACTATAATAAAAAAATGTATTGAATTAAAAAAAAGAGTTGATGTGTAAAATGTGTGGTTCAGGAGGCTGTAGAGAAGAGGGGGCTGCAGATAAATAAGTACAACTTATGTGGGAGTACTTGTTTCATCTCTGTGTATCATCTGAGGCTAGTCACTGCACTGGGTATATGTAAGGGTTTACAAACACTTCAAAGTATAACTAAAGGCAAACTATTTATACGTTTTGGATAGAGTAGAGAGGGATTAGAATACCTGTCAGGTATTTGTTTCTGTCTGTGCCTGTTAGGAAGATTCACCTTTTCTATAAGGCCCCTTAAACACTTGTACAACCTGAAAGTCGTGCGACTTTGACGCGACTTGAAGCAATGTCTGTGTAACCGTGAGGTCTATGCACCTCAAGTCGCATCAACGTCAGACCAAAGTAGTGCAGGAACTACTGTAAAGTTGTACAGATATGAACAGTACTCATTGGAAATCATGGGGTACGACTTGTCATTCGACTTTGCAGTGCCAAGTCGCAGGTCAAGTTGCGCAAGTGTGAAAGGGGCCTAAGTCCTCTTTAGTGTCACAACCGAGAGTGAAGGTAATAGAAAAACCACAATTTTGAGTTGCCACCAGAACAGAAAATGAGGGACAATATTCCAATGGAATTAATTCTGGTGACAACCGGGGATTGTCACACTTACGGTTCTTCCTGTTCTTCTTACTTCCGGTTTTGTCTATGGGACAGGAAGTGATAAGGAAATCTCATCAATAAGGACACAAATGGCAAAATAACTACTTTAAGGGTTTGGATGAATGTCTTTCTCTTGGTTTCAAAACCTCCGAGACATAGACAAGACGTAGAGGGCAAATAGGGACAGAATCTCATATCACCAAAACTGTTTTGCACAAGTGAGTCAGAAAGCCAAGCAGCTAGCATTTTTAGGAGGCCGTCTCATCAGAAATTTCCTTAAATCATTAACAAACACTTCTTACCAATAATGCTTGCTGCCTCAGTAGTAGAACTCCTTCAAACTTCTTTCTGCCTTAACCAATTCAGCTCCGGAAGTTTTACCCCCCTTCATGAGCAGGACATTTTTTGTGATACGGTACTGCGTTACTACTGACAATTGCACAGTCGTGCCACACTGTACCTAAACAAAAGTTATGTCCTTTTTTTCCCCACAAATAGAGCTTTCTTTTGGTGGTATTTGATCACCTCTGCGGTTTTAATTTTTTGCGCTTTAAACAAAAAAAGAGCGACAATTTTGAAAAAACATACAATATTTTTACTTTCTGCTATAAAACTTATCCAATAAAAAAAAAAAGGAAAAAAAATCCCAATAAGCATATATTGATTGGTTTGTGCAAAAGTTATATATATAAAAGCGTCTACAAACTATGGGATTTTTTTTTTTATTTGATGGTGGTGATCAGCGACTTATAGCGGGACTGCGATGTTGCGGTGGACAGTCAGGACACTAAGGCCCCTTTCACATTGGGGCGGTTTGCAGGCGTTATTGCGCTAAAAATACCGCCTGAAAACCGCCCCTAAACAGCCTCCGCTGTTCAGTGTGAAAGCCCGAGGGCTTTCACACTGAAGCGGTGCGCTGGCAGGAGAAGAAAAAATCTCCTGCAAGCCGCATCTTTGGAGCGGTGAAGGAGCGGTGTATTCAACGCTCCTAAACTGCTCCTGCCCATTGAAATCAATGGGACAGCGCAGCTATACCGCGGCTATAGCCGCGCTATACAAGTGATTTTAACCCTTTTTCGGCCGCCAGCGGGGGGTTAAAACCGCACCGCTAGCGGCCGAATACCGCGGTAAAACAGCGCTAAAAATATCGCTGTTTTACCGCCGACGCCCCCTACTGCCCCAGTGTGAAAGCAGCCTAACTGACACTTTTTGGGAACCAGTGACACTAATGCAGTGATTATTGCTAAAAAAAATATGTACTGTCACTGTACTAATGACACTGGCAGGGAAGGGGTTAACATGAGGGGCGATCAAAGGGTTAAATGTGTGCCTGACCAGTGCTTTACTACTGTGGTGGGGGGTTCTTGTACTAGAAAAAGGCATGGATCGGTGCCCTTGCTTAGCAGAGACATAGGACAGAACGGCAATCTGCCTTGTTTACATAGGCAGACCACTGTTCTGCCAGTGTACCGAAGCATCGGTGGGTGCCAGTGGACATTGAGTCATCATCACCACCAATCAGCTCCCGCTGGGTCTTAACACAGCGGCAGCGGGTCACCGGTGGCCTGGGTACGCACCCAAGGCCCAGAAGGGCAGGATCACATATCCTCAGTTTAGGCCAATATGTATTCTTCTACATATTTATGGTAAAAAAAACAAAAAAAAACGCAATAAGCGTATATTGATTGGTTTACGTAAAAGTTATCGTATCTACAAAGTAGGGGATGGATTTATGGCATTTTTATTATTATTTTTTTTTTTTTAGTAGTAATGGCAGCGATCTGCGATTTTTATCGTGACTGTGACATTGCGGCAGGCAGAGCAGACACTTTTGACACTATTTTGGGACCATTGGCATTTATACAGCGATCACTGCTATAAAAATGCACTGGTTACTGTGTAAATGTCACTGGCAGGGAAGGGGTTAAACGCTAGGGGGCGATCAAGGGGTTAAGTGTGTTACCTCAGTTTTTTCTAACTGTAGGGGGGGTGGGCTCACTAGAACAAGACAGAGGTCACTGCTCCCGTTCACTGGGAGCAGTAGATCCCTGTCATGTTGCTAGGCAGAACAGGGAAATGCCTTGTTTACATAGGCATCTCCCCTTCTGCCTCTCTGTGCCACGATAGCCGCCGATGACAGAGTGAAGTACGGGTACTTTTTTTGCGCACCCGTGCTACTTTGCCAACGTATATCGGCTCCAGCCGGTCGGCAAGTGGTTAAGGACCACCCCACGTACATATACTGTGGCAGGGCGGCCCTTAAGCGCAAAATCACGTACCTGTACATGATTCCTCGGATCGGCTTTGATTGGATTGATTGGACACAGCAGGAGCCAATCAGCAGGTCCGGCGGGCGCAATGGCTGCTGGCCAATTATGATCGTACACAGGAGAGGCAGAACGGCGGTCTGCCTATGTAAACAAGGAACACAGATCTCTCTCTTCCTCCAGTCAGTCCATCCCCCACACAGTTAGAAAGCATTCCCTGGGAACACACTTAACCCTTTGATTGCCCCTGATGTTAACCCCTTCCCTGCCAGTGTCATTTATGTGCATTTTTTTGGCACTGATCACTGTAAAGGTGTCGCCGGTCCCCAAAAAGTGTCACTTAGTGTCAGATTTGTTTGCCGCAATGTCACAGCCCCGCTAAAAATCGCTAAATGCTGCCATTACTAGTAAAAACAACAACAACAAAAAAGTCCATAAATCTATCCCATAGTTTGCAGACCCTATAACTTTTGCGCAAACCAATTAATTTACGCTTTTTTGGGGATTTTTTTTTTTTACCAAAAATATGTAGCAAAATACATATTGGCCTAAACTGATGAAGAAATTTGATTTTTAACATTTTTTTATAGGATATGTTTTATAACAGAAAGTAAAAAATATTGTTTTGTTTTTTTCTAAATTGTCACTCTTTTTTTGTTTCTAGCACAAAAAAAAAAAAACAGCAGAGGTGATCAAATACCACCAAAAGAAAGCTCCATTTGTGGGGAAAAAAAGGACATCAATTTTATTTAGATACAACATCGCACGACCGCGCAATTGTCAGTTAAACAATGCCGTGCCGTATCGCAAAAAATGGCCTGGTCAGGAAGGGAGTAAAACCTTCTGGAGCTGAAGTGGTTAACCTCTTGCCAACCAGGAGCCGCAGTTATACTGTGGCAGGTTGGCTCGGCTGCGCGAATCGCCGCAGGTGTACGTGGGTTCTATGGGCGCGCCCATTGGCCAGCGGGGGAGCCAATCAGCGGGTCCAGGCGGATTTGATGTCCGCCGGCCTGCCGCGATCGTTTCCCGCAGAGACAGAACAGGGATCTGCCTGTGTAAACAAGGCAGATCTCCGTTCTGCAGGAAGAGGAATCTGTGTGTTGTCCCAGGCAGCCCATCCCCCCACACAGTTATAAACATGCTGAGGGAACACATTTAACCACTTGATCACCCCTGATGTTAACCCCTTCCCTGCCAGTGACATTAGTATAATATCAGTGCATATTGTTAGCACTGATCACTGTAATAATGTCACTGGTTCCCAAAAAAGTGTCAAAAATGTCAGCTAGGTGTCCGATCTGTCCGCCGCAATGTCACAGTCCTGCTAAGAATCGCTGATCACCACCATTACTAGTAAAAAAAAAAAAAAATTCCATAAATTTTTTCCCTATTTTGTAGACACTATAACTTTTGCGCAAACTAATCAATCTTCGCTTATTTTTTTATTTTTTTTACCAAAAACATGTAGCAGAGTACACATTGACCTAAATTAATGAAGACATTTTTATTTAATTTTTTTTTATTGGGTATGTTTTATAGCAGAAAGTAAAAAATATTGTTTTTTTTTTCAAAATTGTCAATCTTTTTTTTGTTTATAGCGAAAAAAAGTAAAAAACGCAGAGGTGATCAAATACCAGCAAAAGAAAGCTCTATTTGTGGGTAAAAGATGAAAATTTTTTTTATTTGGGTACAACGTCGCACGACCTCACAATTGTCAGTTAAAGTACTGCAGTGCCGTATCGCAATTAATGGCCTGGTCAGGGGGTAAAACCTTCCGGAGCTAAAGTGGTTAATGTTAGATTCTTCACATGACCGCAGTCTCCGCCTGGTCCCAGGCATTGATGAGAGCCAAAGGTACCCTGTGTGTATGGTGAAAGTGGCCCCGCCCACAAGCCTGTGACTGGCCAGTGAAGGAGAAGTAGAAGATTACTGAGACTCTGTGATTGGTTAATCTCTCTGTTGCTCTGTATTCTCCTCCTATCAACATGCTCTTTGCACTGCAGCACAACTGATGGTCTTATTGCACTGCTTCTCCCTTCCCTAGTCTCATAGCTCCCATCTGTCCCTGATTTCGAGGGACTGTCCCTGATTTGGAGCAATGTCCCTCTGTCCCTCATTCCTCCTCATTTGTCCCTCATTTTGGTCTCATCTATATAGTTGTATATAAAATGCACTTTTTATCTTTCAAAAAGTGTTTCCCAGTGCTAAACCTTTCATCTAAATTCAAAATTGGTGCATTTGTAAATGTTAAAAGCCAACATAAAGAAATAGGAGTGGCAAAAAAAAAATCCTTGTGGATTTAATTAACCTTTTTAGGGTTAATTCTCCTTTAAGGGTGTGTGTCAGGGGGCGTGTCCTATGCCTACATACGTTTGCAAGTAGGTGTCCCTCATTCTCATCTCAAAATGTTGCTAGTCTGAGCTAAACTGTACAGGTATTGTAAGAAGCTTATAACTGATACCTGATTCAGGTACATACAGATCTTGCATTAAAAAATAAATAAGGATGTATTAATGAATGCATTCATTTGAATTCTTTATATCTGCATGGAGTTCAACTTTTGTAAAAATAATGTTGGCCCCGCAAAACTTATATTGAGTGTTGTTTGTAGTGTACTATGTATTCTGAGGTTGTGATCTAATATAGAGATCATACCTCCCAACATTTTAAGATGGGAATGAGGGACACCTACTAACAAATGTATGTAGGCATAGGACACGCCCCCTGCCACACCCCCTTAAAGGAGAATAAACCAAAAAAAAGGTTAATTCAATCCACAAGGACTTTTTTTTACCACTACTGTTCCTTTATATTGGCTTTTAAAATGTACAAATGCAGCAATTTAGAAATTGGATGAAAGGTTTAGCACTGGGAAACACTTTTTGAAAGATAAAAAGGGCATTTTATATACATCTATATAGAGCAGACCAAAATGAGGGACAAATGATGGGGAAAGAGGGACAGAGGGACATTGCTCCAAATCAGGGACAGTCCCTCGAAATCAGGGACAGTCCCTCGAAATCAGGGACAGTTGGGAGCTATGTAGAGATGTGTCTCTGAATTTGTTTAAATGTCCTATCCATAATCTTGTCACTCCTTCACTATCACACACATTTCCTTGTACATGAGGAATCCCAGTATATGGATCCTGATATCACCATATTCTCAGAAAAGGGATATCTCTTTGCTTTGCCCTTGTCCTCTCAGCAGTGTACAATCACAATGGGACCGGTGAGGGTGATGCGAGTTTGGCTTGTCTTTTTTCCGCTGACATTCACTTGAATCTCGTCTATCCCATGACGCACCTTGCTGTGACTCAATGCTGCTTTGGAGACAGCTTGTCTCATTGTTACCACCGTTATGAAAATAAAACCACTTTCATCTCACAAATGGAAATGACATTCTAAAAGTGAGCTCCAACAATTATTTATGTCGCTATTTTAAGATTTCTAATTGTCTAATATTAAAATCCAATACGATACCCATCATCAGTTCAAGAACGACCTTCCTTTTTTTATCAGAAGACATTGGTTAGGCAAATATCCACTGTGTTTGTTTTCTTTATATTGTTACTCTTTAACCACTTCAATACCGGGCACTTTACCCCCTTCCTGCCCAGGACAATTTTCAGCTTTCAGCGCTGTCGTACTTTGAATGACAATTGCGCGGTCATGCAACACTGTACTCAAACAAAGTTTTTATCATTCTCTCCCCACAAATAAAGCTTTCTTTTGGTGGTATTTATTCACCTCTGCGGGTTTTATTTTTTTGCTAAACAAACTAAAAAAAACCAAATTTTTGAAAAAAAAAAAGTTTTTCTTTGTTTCTGTTATAAAATTTTGTTTTCTCCTTCACTGACAAGCACTGATGACGATGCACTGATGGGCACTGATGAGTTGGCACTGATAAGGTGGCACTGATGGGCAGGCACTTATATGTAGAATTGATGGGCACCGATAGGCGGTAATGATATGCAGCACTGATGGCCGCTGATAGGCGGCACTGATGGGCACTAGTAGGTGGCACTGATTGGCACTGACAGGCAGCACTGATGAGCACTAATAGATGGCACTGATGGGCAGCACTGAAGATGAGGTACTGACAGTCATTACTGATGGGCACTGATTGGCATCTGTGAAGGGCACTGACAGGCGTTATTGATGGGTGCTGATTGGCACTTTGGTGGGCACTGACTGGCAGCCGATGGTCAGCGATTGGCAGATGTGGTGGGCACCTCTGATGGGGGCTGAGCTGATAATCTATGCACTGATTATCAGTGCAGACCCCCCCTCTGACAGGAGAGCCGTCTGTCAGTGCGAACTGAGGAAAGCCATTTACTGTCACTTCCTGGTTACACGCTGTGATCAACTGTGATTAGTCACAGCTGATCACGTGGTAAAGAGCCTACGTCATAGTCTCTTTGCCACAATGTGAGCTGCGGTGTGTGTCAGTCTGACACACCACACCACTGATCGCCGCGCTACGTGCCCCCCGCAGGCACGCGATCGCGGCTTATCCTGCTGGACCTCATATAATGTACAGTCAGGATAACTTAACCACTTTGCCCACGTCATTCTGTTATATGGTGGGCAGGAAGTGGTTATAGTGGATGTAAACCTGATTCATGAAAGTTGACCTAAGCACACATATCTGCAGTGTTTTCTTATCTTTCTCCAAGGCACTAAGTCTCGTGTCTTTCTGCTGCACCGTTCTTCTGTTATCAGTATGATAACTTCTGACAAGTTCTCTGACAACCGAGATAAAACCAGCCTGATATTTGTGTCGGGTGGGTGCTGTCAATAGTTTAGCAGACAGCTGGTCTATTCACAGCACAGCTCTTCATACATTCCTTGCTTCCTTTCTCTATGAGGAAAGGGGGTGAGCGCCTTTCCTCCAATCAGCTGTCACGCAGAGTATGCCAAGAATCCACTCCCAGTGCTGAACAGGAAGAAAAAAAATCTCTAACACGATCTGGGTATATGTGAAGGTTTACATCCACTTTAAAGAAAACATTCATTTAAATTTCTCTTGGTCAGACGCTAAGGCTGGGTTCATACTTGTGTGATCACAGTCATGCGATGTCTGTGTGATGGAAATTCAGCCATACAAACTGTATGGCTGGAATCACATCACATCACCTCTTTTTGGTCTGCACTGGAATCGGATCGCATTGGGTTTTCACACCTATGCGATCCAATTCCTGCAACATTTGACAGTTCGTGAACTGATCTGGAGGTGTCATTAACTTTACATTGACATTCCCAGCGGTTTGCAGGTGTCGGTGTAAACCAGTGTCCTATGCGTGTGCTATTCGGATGCGATGCGGGAACCGGCACTAAATCGCAGGGTTTCCCGCATCGCACCAGTGGGAACCCGGACTAAGGTTCACAGCTTTGTAAAGCTGTAAATCTGAGATTCACCAAACAATCATTGCAGGTGAATCTTCCAGGTATGTGTGTTTTAAATGACAGTGATTGATCCACCACCAGTGAGTGTTTGGTGAAAGGCACATTTGCTACTAGATAAATATGCCCCAGGGTTTGGTTTACTAAAGCAGTAGAAACTAATCAAGCATTAAAAAGTATGTTCATTTTACACTTAGTAATTAGGGTGAAGGGATGTTTACTCAAGGACCCAGACATATACATGTTCAAGGAAAAAAAATCTAAACGAAACAGGATTTTCCATGTTTCCATGCACATGTTTGGATGATTGAAGTGAAAAGTGAACATTTTGTCAACACTCTACTATGTTAGTAAACTGACTCCTAGTAGTATCTGATAAATTCTCATTTGCACTAAAGTATTGGCCATGACCACACTCGAATGTTGGCATAGTCCACATTATACTATGGGCCAGATCTAGGCTGTTGTAATTTGACCTGGTGGCCATTCCAATTGAAAGCAGTTATTTTTTGTCCTTGAGATCTCCATTAGACAAGAGGAAGGCTGGTGCTAATAATTTCAGATCCTTGTAAGGTAAGTGCAGGTTTAGTGTAAATTGTTATGTACCAGGTTAGGCTAAGGTTTGGGGCTACATCAAAGACTTCCAGCATTTGAAGAATTCATACTGTGTAATTGTAAATTCGTACATCTCACCTTGGTTTTTGTACTTGTTTAACCACTTCCCACCCGGCCGGGCGGTGGTTCCATTATCCTAACTGGACACTGATAGATGGCACTGATGGGCATCACTGTATAGGCATCACTGGCAGGCATTACTAATGGGGGGGGGGCTGTACTGATAATCACCCCTCCCCTGTCAGGAGAGCAGCCGATCGGCTCTCCTCTACTCGCGTCTGTCAGACCCGAGTGAGGAAAAGCCGATAAACGTCTTTTCCTGTTTACATAGTGATCAGCTGTGTTTGGACACAGCTGATCACGTGGTAAAGAGTCTCTTTACTGAAATCGGTGTTGCGGGGTGTCAGACAGACAGTAAACAGGAAGTGGGCTGTATAAGGTATTTACTGTCAGCAAAGCTTTTTCTACTATCCAAAGTTAAAACAACAAGGTCAGAGGATTTAATAGAAGGAAAGAAGAAAAAATGACTGAAGGTCCACTTTAATAAAAACAAACCACCTGACCCCCCCCAGGTGGCAAACAGACCACCTGAACCCCCCTTACGGTGGGTGGTACTCACGCAGTCAGGCTATTATCGCCGATGCAGAGCAGAGAGATCGCTCCATTGCTCCGATGAGGACGGCCATCTCCCGGATCTCCCCGTACATCCTCCCCGCCCCCCGGTACTGGCCAATACGATTGCTTCTCCTCTTAGCCAATCGGGTCTTAAGGATCTTAAGGATCCTCTTTTGATTTGCTATTATCACACAACTGGGTGGACTCAGGCACAGTGCTCTGTGCCCCAAGCCCACCCTTTTTTTGAAGCCAATTAGAGTCTCAGGCTCTATTCTGTGCTTAAAAAAAAAGCCCATTGGAATCCATGCGTCCGGTGCCCTGCATGTAGATTAGGGGCCGGGCACATGGATTAGGGGGGCAGTGATACTGTTGCTTTTCTATCATCTCGAACTAGTCTACCCATTCCCCTCTGACATCAACAAGGCATTTTTGTCCTTACAGCTACCGCTCACTGGACACTTTCTCTTTTTCCGACCATTTTTTGTAAACCCTGGTGATTGTGTGTGAAAATCCCAGTAGATCGGCAGTTTTTGAAATACTCAGACCAGCCTGTCTGGCACCAACAACCATGCCATGTTCACTAAAATCCCCTTTCTTCCCCATTCTGAAGTTCAATCTGAAAGTTGTCTTCACCACGTCTAGATGCCTAAATGCATTGAGTTGCTGCCATGTGAATGGCTGATTAACAATTTGTGTTACCAAGCAATTTAACAGGTGTACCTAATAAAGTGGTCGGTGAGTGTATAAAAATATCCAAAATTGTATTCAGTCAATTAATTGGAACATTAAAAACAAAATGTTCATTGCACATGTTAATAACATTGCTCAATCACTTTGGATAGAATAGAAAAGGTTTAAAACCCCTGCAGGTTATTTTTTGCAGTCGCTGTCATGTTCAGGAGATTGCCCTTGACTTCCTGTTCTAGAGACGTAACATAAAATGAGAGGAAATCCCTGTAAAACAAGGGGAACTACACCTTTTTACAGTTGTCAGAGGAACAGGTATCCCCAATAACAGTAATTAGCGTAGTGCATATAGTGTTAGTGTTTTATTCTATTTGAATTTTCCCCAGTCAGCACAAACCTACCAATATCAGTTACTGTTGGTGTAATGGGTAGAAAGTTAACCTTGCTTTAGAGAACTTCTACAAACTTCTTCCATTTATGCAAACTACATTACATAGCCAAAAGTTTGTGAACCCTTGACTCACACCTATATGATATTCTGACATCCCATTTAAAAATCATGGGCATTAATATGGAGTTGACCATCTTCCAGGTATAACAGTCTCAACCTTTCTGGCGAGGCTTTCCACAAGATTTCGGGCAGTGAGTTTATACCTATTAGGCCAATAATGTAGTTGTAAGGTCAGGTATTGATGTTGGCAGAGGAGATCTGGCTTGTAAAGAGTATTTACAGTATTCGTACAGTACATTATTCATCTCAAATGTGTTTAGTAGGGTTCAGATCAGAGTCACTCACGTTTATCTGCACCAAACTTGTCAAACCAGGTCTTTATTTAACTGCCTTTCTGAACCTGAATTCCATAATTTGGAGGGGTGCCCAAATATATTTGACAATATGATGTAGTTTGAGCTTGTTCTCAGGTCTATGTTCCTCCAAGGTAATTTTTTAGGTATCTGTCTATGATGGGAGGATTTTTCAAACCTCGGACTAGTCATCGAAATACTGGAAAGCACAGGATTTCCTAGCTTGAGGTGACAGCATTGTATACGTGACATTTTGCTCCTCACTCTTCTCTGTAAAAGAGCAAACATAACTTCCTATTATTGGGCCATTTTTGGTCACCCTACCAGGCAATAAGAATAACAGAAATACAAACCTGACATGATATTTTTTCTTACTTGGGTTTTCGCTTATAAATACACCTAACCTAAGTCTTCTTATCTACTGAGGCAAAGCCAAGTAACACATCTACGGTTCAGTAGGTGTTTGCTCCTGTCATCTATGCTCCCCACATTCCCAATAAACCCCTGAAGGTTTTCTCATTGCTTTCTGAACCTAAGAATTTACATAGAACTAGACATGTCCCTTGCTCCTCATCTGACAGTGCTCAGGCCTGAATATAGGTTGCTCATACTCTACCGACAGTACTATGAGCGGCAGGGGAAAGGGGTGATTCTGCATGAACGATCATAATCAAAAGTTTGGATTTTGCAGAGAAGTCCAATGACATATTGTAGAGGTGGGAAAGGTGGGTGTCTGCTGTATAAAAGCTGCATTACTTGGCTTGGTCAGAAAAAAATACAAGTTTCCCTAAATATTAAATACACGGTGCACTCATTGGTGGCACAGATTTCTCCAGTGAGCACAAAAGTAAAATGAAAATTAGAGTTCCATGACATCTGCTTATTACATATACGGTAAAACCTTGGATTGCCAGCATAATTTGTTCCAGAAACATGCTTGTAATCCAAAGCACTTGTATATCAAAGCAAATTACCCCATAAAAAATAATGGAAACTCAAATGATTTGTTCAACAACCATTTATTCAAAGGTCCTTCAGTTTATAGTCCACATAAAAAGATTATAGCAATGTGACCAGGTTGTGTAACCATAAAATGTCCATCCACAAATGGAATCCTCAACAAGGGCATTAGAGGCAAAATCCAGCAGGAGCTACAGAGTATAAAAGAGAAGAGAGTCACCTCTAAGTGTAGCAATATGTTGCTAAATGTTGTAACTTCATTAAATGTAACCATATTGCTGCACTTAGAGGCGCCTCTCTTCTCTTTTATACTCAGTTGTGACATGATGCTACTTGTATATCAAGATATCAGTTGTATATCAAGTCAAAATGTATTTAAAACTTTTGCTTGTCTTTGCAAAACGCTCTCAAACCAAGTCACTCTCAAACCAAGGTTTTACTGTAATTCATAACATATACAAAAATGTTTTGTGGAACAAATACATAATGAATGATAAATTATATTTCCATAAAGAACATCTACTCCTGTGTCAATTTCTGAGCCACAGACTCTCAGGATCATGAGCCCAGTAAAGGTTCCTCTGCTGGTCCTGCTGCCAGACTGATGAGTCTCGGTATCTGGTCTATTCAAGCCTATGGGAACACAGTTCACAGGCGTGGCAATCCCTGAACAGATTTTGTCTGAAGGGATGTAAACACCGGAGAAGGCCACGGTACTGGAATAGTGGTAGATAAGCAATGAAGGGGTAATTAATGCAGTGTAGCTTAGAAGGAAGTGGTAGAATAGATTTAGGTAGTGTTAGGTAAGATAAAGGTAAGGCTGTCCTTAAAATTATCCTCACCCATTCAATGTAATAATATCTCAATCAATCTTTGAAAGTTAAGTAAATGGACATATATCTGGCTGTAAAACATATAACACATAATGGGCTATTTATATATTACAGCAGCTGTCCACTTCTATGGTACTGAATAGGTACTGGAAGTAAAATGTGCATCTCAACAAGTCTAGACAATATATATATATATATATATATATATATATATATATATATATATATATATATACACACTATATTACCAAAAATATTGGGAGACCTGCCTTTACACGCACATAAACTTTAATGGCATCCCAGTCTTATGCCCCGTACACACGGTCGGACTTTGTTCGGACATTCCTAGGATTTTTTCCGACAGGTGTTGGCTCAAACTTGTCTTGCATACACACGGTCACACAAAGTTGTCGGAAAATCCGATCGTTCTGAACGCGGTGACGTAAAACACGTACGTCGGGACTATAAACGGGGCAGTGGCCAATAGCTTTCATCTCTTTATTTATTCTGAGCATGCGTGGCACTTTGTCCGTCGACTTTGTGTACACACGATCGGAATTTCCGACAACGGATTTTGTTGTCGGAAAATTTTATCTCCTGCTCTCCAACTTTGTGTGTCGGAAAATCCGATGGAAAATGTCCGATGGAGCCCACACACGGTCGGAATTTCCGACAACACGCTCCGATCGGACATTTTCCATCAGAAAATCCAACCGTGTGTACGGGGCATTAGTCTGTAGGGTTCAATATTGAGTTGGCCCACCATTTGCAGCTATAACAGCTTCAACTCTTCTGGGAAGGCTGTCCACAAGGTTTAGGAGTGTGTCTATGGGAAAGTTTGACCATTCTTCCAGAAGCGCATTTGTAAGGTCAGGCACTGATGTGGACAAGAAGGCCTGGCTCACAGTCTCCACTCTAATTCATCCCAGGGGTGTTCTATCGGGTTGAGGTCAGGACTGTGCAGGCCAGTCAAGTTCCTCCACCCCAAACTCACTCATCCATGTCTTTATGGACCTTGATTGTACACTGGTACGTAGCCATGTTGGAACAGGAAGGAGCCAACCCCAAACTGTTCCCACAAAGTCGGGAGCATGACATTTTCCAAAATGTCTTGGTATGCTTATGCCTTAAGAGTTCCCTTCACTGGAACTAAGGGGCCAAGCCCACCTCTGAAAAACAACCTCACACCATAACCCCCCCTCCACCAAATGATTTGGACCAGTGCACAAAGCAAGGTCCATAAAGACATGGATGAGCAAGTTTGAGGTTGAGGAACTTGACTGGCCTGCACAGTCCAGAATAGTTGAAGCTGTTACTGCTGTAAAGGGTGGACCAAGGCAATACTGAACCCTACAGACTAAGACTGGGATACCATTAAAGTTAATGTGCGTGTAAAGGCAGGTGTCCCAATACTTTTGACAATATAGTGTGCGTGTACCCAAGAGTATCTATGTATCTATAGACACAAGTCAACTCTTGGGGGGGGGGGGGCTGCTCAGCTTCAATCAGCTATACCTAAATGAAACAAACTTACTGTAGTACCCAAGGGGAATAACATAAAATATACAAATATCAATCCTACATTGGGTTTAGCTGTGAATGCTAATGTGCGTTATATTTTACAGTATGGAGGGGTGGCTTTGCATTACCATTCCAACCAAGGTACATTTGAGATATATTATATATATATATATATATATATATATATATTATCATAAAATACTTTTAATTGTGTAATATATATATATATATATATATATATATATATATATATATATATATATATATATATACATATACACATACACATGATATAATGTAGTAGTTACATTCTGAAAGGTTTTTTTTTGGCCTCTTCTGATGCAACACACTGGTATGCATTACTGACCAATCAGACAGTATTTTAGCTGGACAAATCTTATTGGGTCAAGTGTGCCATTTCACTATATTGATCATGCGGAGGAGCACAGAGAGTAAGCTGATTGTGGAGTGGGGGGGGGGGGGGATTGGTATTGGAAATAGTACAATGCACAATACACAAGGGCTTTTGACCGTTCCTCTAAGATGCATGATATCTTCAGATGATCAATGTTTTCTTCTAACAAATACATCTACTGCTTACTATATGACCCCACTGATTATAACACCTTATGTCTGCCTAAATAACAGACGGCTATAGTCTTAACCTGTTCAGTCAGGGTCCTGATGGCCGGCGTCTGTGTGCTACAAAACATGGTCAGATTGTCAAATGATGGCGTTGGAGTCATTTTCAATATGTTCAAATCTAAGCACTTTTATGGGATGAATCATCAGCCCAACAACAAACTGTCTTTGGAAATGTAAAAATGTTGGTAATTATGAATTCTTTTTTTTGAGGCCTACAAGCCTCCATGGTCATGATTACCAATGGATATCACATATATGTCATTTTGCTATAAATAACTGCATATGTTTTCTTTTATCTTGGTTAGATATATTTAATACTTTATTTTTTAGGAGGCTCTTTGCTCAAGTTCCTTCTTTTTCAAGATGGTTCCTCTAACCATATACAATAACACAGACACAACCATAGGTAGACCATATCACGTAATACCATTCAGTCTTGAAACAGTTTTGTCTAAATCTCCCAAAAAAAAAAAAAAAAATGATTGCAAGTCTTGTCAGGCTTTCTAGACAAATTGCACCAAATATAAGTGAAAGTCAGCAGTTTTGGCTTTCAGTCTATAAACAACGTCAATACGACAAGGTCATTCTACAAATCGTCTTCCATACGCCGGCTCCATAAAAGCCACACAACACAGCCCTAGTTGAGACCTCATATCATGCTAAAGGATTCTGACAGGAACTACTGTATAATTAATGACCTTTTCAAAGCAAGTGACCATGTTATGATGAGTCAGGTGAATTGGATAATGTAGACAACTGCAGCAAAAAAAAAAAAAAAAAATCCTTTTCTACAGCCAACACAAATCTTCCCTTTGTTCTGCGAGATAATGAAAAGATCCCATATAAAGACACAAACAAACTAATGTGCCCTTTGATGTTGCGGAAACAAAACAGCAGGGCCCTTAATCTACAGCAAAACCCAAGATACGCTGAAACACATCAGAGATTCGAGGGAGGAATGCTGCGATCGCTTAATCTTAAAATAAACATAATACCGTGCACATTGGAATAAAATCCAAAGCCAAATGTCATTTCAATGGCACATAAAAAAAGAAATAGAAAAAAGCTTTGTAATTTCAAAGGAAATAGAAGTCTTTGATTAGGAATATTTTTCAGCAGACAGATTCTGTGTTCACAGAGGATCACTCCATTGCAGGCCCACTCTGAGGCTAATCTAGGCTGCACATTTCTGGGAGGAATGTAAATCTGGTGGGACCTGATGTCTGGATTCAGATGGTACACTAGCCCATACATTTTGGAAAATGCGCAAAGGAGATCAATGGTGTCACGCTAGTTACAATATGCAGCATTCTGCGAGTTTGTGAGACGACACAGTGCCATCTAATGGTATAAAAACATGTTGACACGACAGGCATTAACAAGACATGTTAATGGACCGCATCCCGATGAGCCCTTTGAATTTTCCTGAGCTAAGGTGTTCCAGCTGGGCACAGAAGCGTATTAATTTACCTGCATTCCCTGCATAAATCATAATCAGATCTAGTCTACATCAGCAAAAATACTTCTTAAATATATCCACTATCATTTTTTTTCCTATGTATCTTTAAGAATTTTCATTATAGATTTTTTTTTTTTGCACAAGAATTTGGGCAATTAGCATTAAATCACAAGCTGTAAATAAAATATACAGCTTACATTAACCTCTATTTTCTTAAATTCTCTTTACAAAGGCACATTCTTTCATTTGTAAACTTTGCCCCAATGTATTCCTATTTTTTTATTTATTTATTTACAAACAGATAAAAGATAAAGAAATCAATAAAATAACAAAATAAGCTGTATAGAGTTGTATTTTCCTAATAAAGGCCTCACTGACCTATCAATAAGCCCTTTTGACTTCAAAATATCATTACACATTTAAATCAGATGACAACTTCATCAAGTTCCTATTGCCTTTCAGATTTAAATGCCCCCCTAAAATAAAATAAATAAATAAATAAAAATGAATGTTGTAATATAAAGTACTCAGGCAGAGCAGATGTCTATTTGGAGTCTACCTGCCTTCTTTGGCATTTGCGGTATTTCAAGGTGCTTGATGCAATCAGCTAAAATTCCAGTAGATAATACTGGATCAGGTAATAAGGAATCTTGAGATCCTACAAGGTGAGCTCCATTGACTATCCATATCTGGTTGAGCTGTGTTAACCTCTGCAATGTTGTCTCCAGCCCTGTCCTGGGGCTTCTCCGACAAATACTGCCCTGCTATTGCAAAAACATATGACCTCCACATATGCAAAAAACTTCCTAAGAGGCTCCAGATTAAAGAGAATCTCCAGTTTGCTTTCATCCTTCATGCAGATGCCTTCACAGCACCCTCTAAATGTGCCACCTTAGGCCAGTAAGTCAAGGTAGAGTGAAAATATAGCAATACCAGGCAATTTTTTTTTTTTTTACTGTGTCAGCTACAGATCAGACATAGGGGAAAAAAAAGCTATTCATGCAATATTGCAAATTCTGCCTTGTCACATCTACAGCAAGTGCAATGTGCTGCACCCAATGCGGAGAATGCTGCAATGTGCAATCATTATTAATAAATCAGCTAGGCTTACCAGGGAGGATAGAGAATGCTGCAGGCTTACCTGATGTAGGAGAAAGTCTGCAAACCATGTCAGCAGAGGGAACCTGCACCAAGAATAATCAGAATGGAATGGAGCTCCTTGTACAAGATGCTGAGATCCCTAAGCCACAAAAGCTGACAAAGCATTTGCCCTTAATCCATTATGACTGAAAAAGACCGTGAAGCTCCTTCACAACCCCTCTTCATTTCTTCCCCTTGCTTCCTGCTCTGAGCATCACTCTACAGTGGCTAATATATACCAGGAAAAGGCTTACAGAGGCATACACAGGCTGCAAAGCAAACGTGGACACCAGCCCCATCTGCTGGACAAACGGCTAAGTGCAGCATGCAGTTGTCACCATACAGTTACAATGTTTCCTTCTTTTTTTTTCTTTTTCTTTTTTTTTTTAATTCCTGCAAAGGCTTTGCCGCATGACTGACAAGATCGTGATGTTGAATACTTTACTGTATATGCATTCATTTGTGACAGAACATTTAATGTTGGGAAATGGGAGGGGAGAGGGGTACACAGACAGCAGATGGGTGCTCTTTGAAGATCTGCCTTATCTACTGATTTAAAGGGACTGCTTCCATTTTTGCTAAGGATGCATTTTGTGATGCAGTCAAGCATGGGACTTAGTTCGATTTGCCTTTGCAATGATAAATCTTTACAGGGAGAGATTGCAGAGGTGAAAGTATTGGTAACTGGCAGACTGCTATACTGTTTATAAACATTGTGCCAGGAATTGGATGGCACCCAACAGGGTGTGGGCAATGGGTTTTTGAATGGGTGATGTCACAATGGGCTGTACTCTTCTGGTAGTAGGTACAGACACTTTGAATGAGTGTAAGAAGTCTTTTGTATTATCCTTAGCAAATACTTTTAGGCAGCAAAGACCCATGATTGCCATCCATCCCAGTGTTCCCAGGACTTTGCAAGGTTTAAAGTGGTACTAAACCCAAAAGCAAATATTTATTATATTGCAGGTTTTTTTTATATCAAATATTTTTTGTTGTTGTTGTAATACATTCGATCAAAATATATCAGATTAATCTATAAAATATTTTTGTTGTAATATATATATATATATATATATATATATATATATATATATATATATATATATATATATATATATAACAAATAATATATCCAATATATATCCAATTAGTCCATAATAGATTCTTATTGTGATAAATATAAACAAATATTATATCAAGTTAATCCATGAAGTATCATAAAGTAGCAAAACACACAAAACAAACAAACCTTGCACCTCTCTGACTATAATAACATAACATATGACAAAGGAAACCTAGTAGCAACATAAATACACTCTACACAACATCTTAAACCATGCCAATGTCAATCATCAGCCTATGGCTACTTCCTCCAAGTGGGTTCAGTTTATCTTTGCCCGTCATTCTTATCTTTTCCCGTCAGTTTACCAATTTTTAGATGTGGTGGCTGTCTTCAATTTCTTTCTTTTAGGCTTCCTTTCTTCTATTTTCATCTGGTGATCCAGTCAGTAAAATTTTCAAATGCACACGCTCTCCAGCAAAATGTATCAGTTTACATGGATGAGACAAACCATTTACCACTGACTGGGGTCCTTACAAGGATCAGATTTTATTTATTTGGCGCCATACACACTTAGCATTTTTCATAAGCTCAAAAAAGCTAGAAAAAACGATGGATGAAAAATGCTGATAATGGCGTAATGCCAGCTTCTAGTAGCATTTTAGTAGCTTTTAGAAGCTTTTAGGAGCATTAGCATTTTATTAGTGTTTTTGCAGTACATGAAGAAAAAATAAAAAAAGCAGTTAGGAACATTTAGGAGCGTTTAGGAGCATTCAGCATTTTTTTCTGCTGGAAAAACGCTCCAAAAAACTCTGCAAAAACATTTTTTTTAATTGCTTCTAGATGCTAAAGCTCAAAAAATAGCTGATAGCTGAAAAAAAAAATGCTAATAGCTTCTAGGAGCTTAATAAAATGCTAGTGTACATGGAGCCTTATGCCGCGTACACACGGTCGGACTTTTTGTCTACAAAAGTCCGACGGACGCCGACGGACTAAAGCCGGCTGACAATCCGATCGTGTGTGGGCTTCTCCGGACTTTCAGCGGACTTTCCGCGGACTTTTCCAGCCGCAAATCTGACGGACTTTAGATTTGAAACATGCTTCAAATCTTTACGTCGTAACTCCGCCGGACCCAGAAATCCGCTCGTCTGTATGCTAGTCCGACGGACAAAAACCCACGCTAGGGCAGCTATTGGCTACTGGCTATCAACTTCCTTATTTTAGTCCGGTGTACGTCATCACGTACGAATCTTTCGGACTTTGGTGTGATCGTATGTAGGCAAGTCCATTCGTAAGAAAGTCTGCCGCAAGTCTGCCAAAAGTACGCCGCAAGTCCGCCAAAAGTCCGCCAAAAGTCCGTTGAAAGTCTGTCGGACAGGCTGTCGGACTATTAGAGTTTCTGCAGTACAGAAGAAACAAACAAAAAAAAAAGCTCAACAAAAACTGTTAGGAGCATTTTAGTAACATTTATGCCGTGCACACACGGGCGGACTTTTCAGCATCAAAGGTCAGACGGTCTTTCAGACGGACTTTTGACGGACTTTCGAACGAATGGACTTGCCTACACACGATCACACCAAAGTCCGACGGATTCGTACGTGATGACATACGACCGGACTAAAATAAGGAAGTTCATATCCAGTAGCCAATAGCTGCCCTAGCGTCGGTTTTCGTCCGTCGGACTAACATACAGACGAGCGGATTTTTCGACCGGACTTGAATTCATCGGAAAGATGTGAAACGTGTTTTAAATCTAAAGTCCGTCTGATTTTCAACCGAAAAAGTCAGCTGCAGGTCCGATAAAGCCCACACACGGTGAAATTGTCTGCCGGACTTGGCATTAGAAGCAGTTAGGAGCATTTAGGAGTTTTAGCATTTTTGTCTGCTGGAAAAACGCTCCAATAACTCTACAAAAAAAGAAAAAATGTTATGTTGAAGCTCAAAAAATGCTAATAGCCTAAAGTAGTGTGCATGGACACATAGGATAACGAAATTTAGCTTCTAGGAGCAGAACAAAAATGCTAATAACAGCTGCTTGCAATAAGGGTCAATACACTTCTGCCCTCATAAGAAAATCAAACTTAAATTGCAGCTCTTAATATATTAATAAATACATGAACACCAAGTGCTAGAAAATTAAACAAAGTGCACAAATAATAAAGTCTCAAATAAACTTAGAAATGACATCAGTGTTCAAAGATTATGTATATCAATGTCCAAAAAACATCAATGAGTCTTCCGTGGCCACCACCGCAGTAACGTATATTACACCAAAGGTGCTGTGAATCTCCTCCATCAAATGGGCAAAATGCACACTCTGTCTTATATGCTTATTTGTTATGATCATCAGCTCCATCTGGTGGCCACAATGCAGTATTTTTCTGAAATACCTCAACCAGGAAAATACCACACTATGACCACCAGATGAAGCCGACCATCATGGGAAATAAACATATTAGACACCATACAGCATGGGTGCTCAACCTGTGGTCTCCAGCTGTTGCGAACTACAAGTCCCATGAGGCATTGCAAGGTTGACAGTTATAAGCATAATTCCCAAAGGCAGAGGCATGATGGGTAGTTCTGCAGCAGCTGGAAGGCCACAGGTTGAGCACCCATGCCTTACAGGGAATATTTATGATGGTGGTGCAGGTACTGAGGTGCTTTATATATTAAATAGACCCCATATTGTCTAATAATGCTGGCCACACCTAGAGCAATATGTTTGTTCAGATCAACGTTGTATTCCATGTTTGGCTGAATTGAAAAAACAGATCAATCCCTGATGCTTTTTTTTATATATACATTTTAAAGCAATCAGATGGAAACCATGGTCAAGCTGATATAAAATCTGACCACTTTCTTTCTTTTCATGTGACAACACTGAAGAAATGACACTTTGCTACAATGTAAACTTGTGAGTGTACAGCTTGTATAACAGTGTAAATTTGTTGTCCCCTCCAAATAAATCAACACACAGCCAATAATGTCTAAACCGCTGGCAACAAAAGTGAGGACACCCCTAAGATCTCCCACTGAGCTAGCGGACTCCACTGAGTGGATCCGCCTCGTGTGGAAGGGGCCTAAGACTTAACACTTGGAGGTGTATTTATGGAAGAAAAAAATCACAGAGCTATTCATCCTGTGAACTGCATGACCATTTATTCTGTGTGAATCAGGAAAATAGCCCCTTATGACCACTAGATTGAATTGGTGATCACAGTAAATAAGAATTTAGTTCCTACAATTATCAGCTTTATCTAGTGACCCTAATGCTTGTAACTGTCAGCCTTGCAATGCCTCATGGGACATTCACAGCAGCTGGAGGGCCACAGGTTGGGCACCCAT
The DNA here is from genome assembly GCA_037952925.1 of Lithobates clamitans. Lineage (NCBI taxonomy): Eukaryota > Metazoa > Chordata > Amphibia > Anura > Ranidae > Lithobates > Lithobates clamitans. The sequence continues at coordinate 8,377,656 of JBBGZY010000502.1, read as the reverse complement.
GCTTTAGCTTGTCAATCAGTGTCTGGTCACACCTAGCCCTGCCCACTGCTCTCTGGATTGACCACACTGGCTGTTTTGCCAACCCTCCAACTCTGATCTGCAGTGTCTGGGAGGGGAAGCGTGTGAGATACAAATGAAGATGGATTCGGCTCAGTCAGGGGAGGCACATGATGTGTTTTTGATTATTTTTGAGGCTTGTGCATCATACTGTAACTGGATTTGGGACTTGCTTAGACTTTCACAAAGCAGTCTTTTAATGTACTGTAACTGGGTGGCCCCGCCCCTCTCTGACACCACAGTAAAGCCATGGGGAAAGTCCCTGTGGCGTCAGAGGGGGCAGTGTCACCCGGTTGCGTCACCGGGTGGCCCCGCCCTCAGTTATATAAGAACTGTCACAAGCGAAGAAGCGTCACACGGCGGGAGCCTCCCATGGAGGCTCATCGGTTGTGGATTTTTTTTTCTTTTTTGGTCCATCTGGCGGCGTGATAGAAGAAGATGAATGGACATCGTGGGACATTTTTATTTTTTAAAAAAGGACTTGTCCCAAGCTGTGTCTTTTCTTTTTTAACATTTTGAGACTTTTTGTGAAATGGTAGGGGAACTTGAACCCTGTTACCAATTCACACGGGGGGAGGCCAGGATCTGGGGGTCCCCTCATTAAAGGGGGCTTTCAGATTTCGATAAGCCCCCCCACAGACCCCCACATCCACCAGGCAAGGGTTGTGGGGATGAGGCTCTTGTCCCCATCAACATTGGGACAAGGTGCTTTGGGGGGCTACCCCAAAGCACCCTCCCCATGTTGAGGGCATGTGGCCTGGTACGGTTCAGGAGGGGGTGGGGTGCTCTCTTGTCCCCCCCTCTTTTCCTGCGGCCTGCCAGGTTGCGTGCCCAGATAAGGGTCTGGTATGGATTTTGGGGGGACCCCTACGCCATTTTTTAAAAATTTTGGCGCAGGGTTTCCCTTAAAATCCATACTAGACCTGAGGGGCTGGTATGGATTTTGGGGGGCCCCTATGTCATTTAAAAAAAAAATTGGCGCAGGTTTCCCCTTAATTTCCATATCAGACCCGAAGGGCCTGGTATGGATTTTAGGGGGACCCCCACGCAATTTGTTTTAGAATTTTGGCTCGTGGTTCCTCTTAATATTCATACCAGACCCGAAGGGCCTGGTAATGGACTGGGGGGGGGAATCCCATGTTTTTTTTTTCAATGAGTTTTATCTATATTGCTGAGACAATTTTTCCTTTATAAATGTCATTTTGCTGTGGTACTGTTCTAAACACGGGAAAAATGCGCTACTTTACAGGCATAGTATAGACCCCCCAGATACGATATTTAAAGGAATATTTCATTTTTATTGTTTCATGTTTATTGGTCCCCCCAAAGCATCCTCCCCATGTTGAGGGCATGTGGCCTGATATGGTTCAGGAGGGTGGGAGGGTTCCCCTTAAAATCCATACCAGACCCCAAGGGCCTGTCATGGACTGGGGGGGGACCGCAGGATTTTTTCCTCCAGAAATGTAATTTTGCTGCGTAACTGTTCTACACATCACACAGATGCGCCACTTTACAGGTAGACTAAGGGGACCCTCCAGGCATGATATTTAAAGAAATATTTCATTTTTATTGTTCCACTTTAAGCATTATAAAAATCACTGCTCCTAAAAAAACGGTTGTTTTAAAAACTTTTTTTGCCTTGATACATGTCCCCTGGGGCAGTTTACCGGTCCCCATACACTTTTTATGGCAATAACTTTATAGCAACACTTGGTATTTCATGTTTGTGTCCCATAGACTTTAATAGGGTTCGCATGTTCACTAGAACTTTTTGTCTGTTCGCATGTTCTGGTGCCCGGGGGGGAGGGGGGGTTAGGGGGGGTTCGGCCCATCCCTACCCAAAAACTAACTAACTCTAAATCTACTGGCAGCCACATTCTTATGCCCGTACACACGGTCGGACTTTGTTCGGACATTCCGACAACAAAATCCTAGGATTTTTTTGCCGACGGATGTTGGCTCAAACTTGTCTTGCATACACACGGTCACACAAAGTTGTCGGAAAATCCGATCGTTCTGAACGCGGTGACGTAAAACACATATGTGGAGACTATAAACGGGCAGCAGCCAATAGCTTTCATCTCTTTATTTATTCTGAGCATGCGCGGCACTTTGTCCGTCAGATTTGTGTACACACGATCGGAATTTCCGACAACGGATTTTGTTGTCGGAAAATTTTATATCCTGCTCTCAAACTTTGTGTGTCGGAAAATCCGATGGAAAATGTGTGATGGAGCCCACACACGGTCGGAATTTCCGACAACAATGTCCTATCACACATTTTCCGTCGGAAAATCCGACCGTGTGTACGGGGCATAAGTGTAATCTTTCTAACCCTGTAAAGCAAAAATCACTATACATAAATTTTCTGCAGCCGATCCGGTTCCGTCTTCAGCGGTGGATGCTGTGCAGAAGAGACAGTCGACAGCGACTGGGAAATGGCTGGGAAGTGGCGTCACCCATAGACTTACTATGGGGATTTCGTTGTCGGCTGCCCCTTCTGCACATGTCTACAGAGAGACGCCACCGCTGACAGTGGAGTGGCTACAGAAAAGGTATGTATAGCGATTTTTACTTTCCAGGGTTAGATAGATTAGTCTTAGAATGTGGCTGCCAGTAGATTTAGAGTTAGTTAGTTTTAGGCTGAACTTCTAAGTGATCACTGCATAAGAGGCTGGAGAGGCGGGGGTGGAGAAACAGCATTACACTGATCTTCCCTGGCAATTGCTGTGCAGGGGATGTATCAGCATAAGGCTAATTATTGGAGGACAGACAGGCAGGCTGTGATCCCAGCATAGCCAGAAAACTGGCCACATTGGGATGCATGTGCTTTTGTGCATAATGTGGTCAGTCTGCAATTTGAAAGCAGGGGGACTGATGGGGTCACAAAGTATTTCACAGAAAGGAAGAAGTACAAAGAGAATAGGATACTTTTTAACACAAGTATATCGTACAGCAGGCACATATTAGGAATATGAAATGTTGGGGTAATGTATTCTTTAACAGAGGACTTAGAGGAGGAGGGAGGAGCAAGGGGTGCCTTCCTATCCTGGGCTACAGGGCTGTATGTTTCTACTGGTGTACACATTGTTGGGAGACACAGCTCTAGTCCCTGCATGCAAGGGCGGCTTCATAGGATCATGCAAGAGAAAGCAGCCACCCTGGAACAGGGACCCCAAAACAGCAGCTATGGCACCAGCTTAAATTGGAAGATAGACCACTTGAAGACAGACCTATTCTGACACTTTTTGTTTGCAGCAGCCCTAGAGAATAAAATTGTGATTGTTGCAATTTTGTATGCCACACATGGTATTTGCAAAAAAAATACAATATATAATCCAACATTGTGATAAAATATAAAATATGTTACACCAAGTAAATAGATACCTAACATGTCACTCTTTAAAATTACACACGCTCCTGGAATGGCAACAAACTATGATACTTAAAAAACTCCATAGGTGACGCTTACATTTTTTTATTTTACAAGTTACCAGTTTAGAGTTACAAAGGCTAGCGCTAGAATTATTGCTCTCGCTATAATGTTTGTGGTGAAAACTCAAATCTTCTGGGAAGGCCGTCCACAAGGTTTCGCAGTGTGTCTATGCAAATGTTTCACCATTCTTCCAGAAGCACATTTGTGAGGTCAGGCACTGATGTTTGACGAGGAGGCCTGGCTCTCAGTCTCCACTCAGATTCATCCCAAAGGTGTTCTATCAGGTTGAGGTCAGGACTCTGTGCAGGCTAGTCAAGTTCATTCACCCCACACTCGCTCATTTTTTTTTTTTTTTTTGCAAATACCATGTGGTATACAAAATTGCAACAATCACAATTTTATTCTCTAGGGCTGCTGCAAACAAAAAGTGTCAGAATAGGCCTGTCTTCAAGTGGTCTATCTTCCAATTTAAGCTGGTGCCATGGTTGCTGTTTTGGGTTTCCTGTTCCAGGTGGCTTGTGGACAGCTTTCCCAGAAGAGTTGAAGCTTTTATAGCTGCAAAGGGTGGGCCAACTCAGTGTTGAACCCTATGGACTAAGACTGGGATGCCATTAAAGTTCATGGGCATACCTCCCAACATTTTGAGATGGGAATGAGGGACACCTACTAGCAAATGTATGTAGGCATAGGACACGCCCCCTGTCACACCTCCTTAAATGAGAACTACTCAAAAAAAAATAAAAGGTTAATTAAGTCCACCAGGGCTTTTTTTACCACTACTATTCCTTTATATTGGCCTTTAAAATGTACAAATGCAGCAAAAATTTACAATTTACGAATTTAGAATATGGATGAAAAGGTTTAGCACTGAGAAACACTTTGTGAAAGATAAAAAGTGCATTTTATACACAATTATATAGATCAGACCAAAATGAGAGACAGATGAGGAGGAAAGAGGGACAGACCCTCGAAATCGGGAACAGTTGAGAGCTATGTGTGTGTAAAGGCAAGTGTCCCAATACTTTTGACAATATAGTGTGTGTATTTGTGGATTAATTTAGTTTTAGCAAAATGTAGCCTATTATGTTTTTCATTGTTCATTTCCTGAAAGCACCTGGTAATCCTGCCAGTCCCCCTTGTTTCCTCTTTCAATCTGACCATGCCAAGCATGGATACAGATTTTTGCTGGCATGGTCAGCTTGTATATCTGGACTTGCTGTTGGGGTTATGGGATGCCCTGCCAAGACACAGTGTGCCTGTATGTCCAATAGTCAGCTTTCCCACTACGCCACCCATTCCTTTATCACAATGGATCTACAGGACGCTTTGCCAACACACATCCTGTAGTGCCTGTAGAGACCCGCTGAACCTGACACTGGCTCCTGGCTGGGATCCTGGATGATCGTTAGTAGGAAACTCTGCCACCCCTCAGAGCTCGGGGAGGAAGAGGGGATAGAGCTGTCAAATGACCACCAAAAAAAAACAAAGGCAAAAAGGTATTTAAAATACCTTTTTGGTAATTAAATTTTCATGGCATGTTCAAAGAAGAGCTGCTAAATCTCAACATGAATTCATACTCAGAAATGTGTACACTCAGGGCTGTCTTTAATATTGATTGGACCCTGGGCAAAAACATTTTTTGCCCCCCCCCCCCCCCCCCATGCAGTTTCGTTCTCCACCTGCTTTGGGACATATAATAAAAAGCAGCAAGACTCAAAATCAGATAACTGAATCAGATCAGACAGCGATTGCGTTTGGTTGCCAGAGGTTACAGTGTATCATTACTACTCACTGACTGGTTGCTAGAGGTTACAGCACATAATTTCTGCTTGTTTGGTTGCTTGAGATTACTGTACATCAATACTGCTCATTGATTGGTTACTATAGGTTACTGCACATCATTACTGCTTACTGATTTGTTGCTAGAGGTTACAGCACATCATCTCCTCACTGCCTGTACACCATGGACTGGGGAGATGAGGGGGGGAGGGGCCCATTAATAGACATTAAACTCCTATGCCGCGTACACACGGTCGGACTTTCCGGCATACTTGGTCCGGCGGACCAGAGTGTGCCAGACAATCCGCCCGTGTGTGGGCGGCGGCGGACTTTTCCGGCGGACTTCTTCCCAAAAGCCCGCCGGACCTAGATTTGAAGAAAGTTTCAAATCTTTCCGTCGGACTCAGTTTCGGGCGGAAAGTCCGCTCGTGTGTGTGCTGGTCCGACGGAAAGCCCGCTCGTGTGTAGGCTGGTCCGACAGACCAAATACGACACGAGGGCAGGGTATTGCATCTCGCGCTCGCTGCAATAGGAAAAACAAATCTTCCTATTGCGGCGAGCGCGGGGCATACCAGGCCCTTAGGTCTAGTATGGATTATAAAGGGGAACCCCTACGCCGAAAAAAACGGCGTGGGGCCCCCCCTAAAATCCATACCAGACCCCGATCCGAGCACGCAGCCTGGCCGGTCAGGAAAGGGGGTGGGGACGAGCGAGCGCCCCCCCCCCCTCTTGAACCGTACCAGGCCGCATGCCCTCAACATGGGGGGTGGGTGCTTTGGGGAAGGGGGGCGCCCTGCGCCCCCCCCCCAAAGCACCTTGTCCCCATGTTGATGAGGACAAGGGCCTCTTCCCGACAACCCTGGCCGTTGGTTGTCGGGGTCTGCGGGCGGGGGCTTATCGGAATCTGGGAGCCCCCTTTAATAAGGGGGCCCCCAGATCCCGGCCCCCCACCCTATGTAAATGAGTATGGGGTACATGGTACCCCTACCCATTTACCTAGGAAAAAAGTGTAAGTAATAAAACACACTACACAGGTTTTTGAAATATTTTATTAAACAGCTCCGGGGGGGGGGATCTTCCTCCGGCTTCGGGGGTCTTCTTCCGGCTTCGGGGGTCCCTCCGCTTCATCTTCTCCCGGCGTCCGGTTGGTTCTTCTCCGCTCTCCGGCCTCTTCTCCCGGTGTCGCAGGTCTTCGGCCGGCCCCTCCGCTGTCTTCATGTAGCTCTATTGCCAGCGGAGGTCCGGGCTTCTTGGCTTCTTGGCTTCTCTTCTCTTCTCTTCCCCCAGATGTTGACACGACGCTCTCTCCGGCTGGACTGGTCTCTGAGGGCTGCGTTGTGACTTATATAGGCGGAGACCCCGCCCCCATATGATGTCACAGTCCTTGGGCATGCTGGGACTGTGACGTTTTAGGGGGCGTGGTCGACCACGCCCCCTAAAACGTCACAGTCCCAGCATGCCCAAGGACTGTGACATCATATGGGGGCGGGGTCTCCGCCTATATAAGTCACAACGCAGCCCTCAGAGACCAGTCCAGCCGGAGAGAGCGTCGTGTCAACATCTGGGGGAAGAGAAGAGAAGAGAAGCCAAGAAGCCAAGAAGCCCGGACCTCCGCTGGCAATAGAGCTACACGAAGACAGCGGAGGGGCCGGCCGAAGACCTGCGACACCGGGAGAAGAGGCCGGAGAGCGGAGAAGAACCAACCGGACGCCGGGAGAAGATGAAGCGGAGGGACCCCCGAAGCCGGAAGAAGACCCCCGAAGCCGGAGGAAGATCCCCCCCCCCGGAGCTGTTTAATAAAATATTTTAAAAACCTGTGTAGTGTGTTTTATTACTTACACTTTTTTCCTAGGTAAATGGGTAGGGGTACCATGTACCCCATACTCATTTACATAGGGTGGGGGCCGGGATCTGGGGGCCCCCTTATTAAAGGGGGCTCCCAGATTCCGATAAGCCCCCGCCCGCAGACCCCGACAACCAACGGCCAGGGTTGTCGGGAAGAGGCCCTTGTCCTCATCAACATGGGGACAAGGTGCTTTGGGGGGGGGGGCGCAGGGTGCCCCCCTCCCCCAAAGCACCCACCCCCCATGTTGAGGGCATGCGGCCTGGTACGGTTCAGGAGGGGGGGGCGCTCGCTCGTCCCCACCCCCTTTCCTGACCGGCCAGGCTGCGTGCTCGGATCGGGGTCTGGTGTGGATTTTAGGGGGGGCCCCACGCCGTTTTTTCGGCGTAGGGGTTCCCCTTTATAATCCATACCAGACCGAAGGGCCTGGTATGCCCCGCGACGGGGCTCGCAAGGTGTCAATCTCGCCGATAAAAGCGGCAAGATTGACATCCTTTTCTAGTCCCGTCGCACCTGAGTCACGTTCAAAATGAACGGACTTGTCCGTGTGTGGGCAAGTCCGTTCATTCTGAAAGTCCGGCGAAAGTCCGTCGGAAAGACGGGCGGACTTAGCCCGCCGGAAAGTCGCGGCGTGTGTGGGCAAGTCCGTCCGTTTTAAAGTCCGGCGTACCTGGCGGACAAAGTCCGTCGGAAAGTGTGCCGGACCAAGTAGGATAAAAAGTCCGACCGTGTGTACGCGGCACTAGGGATCCTAGGACTCCTGGGCTCAGTGACAGTGCTGGGGGAGGGGAGGGTGTGATCAATGGCAATGCTTACATAGTTACATAGTTACATAATTACATAGTAGGTGAGGTTGAAAAAAGACACAAGTCCATCAAGTCTAACCTATGTGTGTGATTATGTGTCAGTATTGCATTGCATATCCCTGTATGTTGTGGTCATTCAGGTGATTATCTAATAGTTTCTTGAAGCTATCAATGCTCCCCGCTGAGACCACCGCCTGTGGAAGGGAATTCCACATCCTTGCCGCTCTTACAGTAAAGAACCCTCTACGCAGTTTAAGGTTAAACCTCTTTTCTTCTAATTTTAATGCTGATTTTTTTTATACTGACTACCAATATAAAGAGGAGTTTCAACATTGGCCACCAATGTAATAGGGGTTTACACTGACCACTAATGTAATAGAAGCATTCATAGTAACCACCAATGTAAGGTGGGATTTACACTGACCACCAATGTAAGGGGGGCATTCACACTGGCTACTAGTGTGAATGAAAGGATTCTACACCAAGCACCAATGAAATGAGAAGATTTACACTGACCACCAATGTAAGGGGGGCATTCACACTGGCTACTAGTGTGAATGAAAGGATTCTACACCAAGCACCAATGAAATTAGAAGATTTACACTGACCACCAATGTAAGGGGAACATTTACACTGAACACTAGTGTGAATGAGAGGGTTCTACACCAAGCCCCAATGTAATGAGAAGATTTACACTGACCACCAATGTAAAGGGGGCATTCACACTGGCCACTAGTGTGAATGAAAGGCTTCTACACCAAGCACCAATGTAATGAGAAGATTTACACTGACCACCAGGGGCGTTGCTAGGTCTACAAAAGATCTGGGGCTAGAGCCCATAGCAGCGTAGTAAAGAAAGTCATACGCTTGGGCGGGCATACACATGTATATACAGTAATATACGTGTGGGTGTATATATATCCCCAGAGAGCCCCCCGCTTACATCAGGGTCCCCAGAGAGCCCCCCCTTACATCACCTTACATCAGGGTCCCCAGAGAGCCTCCTCCTTACATCACGGTACCCAGAGAGGCCCCCTTACATTAGGGTCCCCAGAGAGCCTCCCCCTTAAATCTGGGTCCCTAGAGAGCCTAGGCCTTAAAATCAGGGTCCCCAGAGAGCCCCCCCACTTACATAAGGGTCCCCAGAGAGCCTCCCCTCCCCTGGGGGACCCCTGCAGAGACTCGGGGCTATTGGCCCCAGATTCGGGGCTATAGTCCCAAAAGCCACCCCCTAGCAACGCCCCTGCTGACCACCAATGTAACTGAGACATTTAGCCTACATTCACATTTGTGTGCATTGGGAACACATGCAAAATCGCTTTCCTGACACCACAGATATGTGCTGCCCTTTAGCAGATACACAGCAGTGCCATTCATTGTTAATGACACCCTCATGCATCTGCTGACATGTGCTGTGGCACTGTGTGATTTTGGAAAAGGGTTTGGGAGTTTCTTCCGCATTTCTAGCGCTTAGAGCAGCCCATTGAAATGAATGGGCTGCCCTACACATGACCTACATCTTTATCCACCCTGTCAATACACCTTTGCATCCTTAAACCCATGCTAACCTCTGCACCCCAAACCTCCCCCTTCCTCTCCACTCCCCCTCCCCTTTAACTCTACCTGCCTCCTCTGCCCAACTTTGCACCCACCTTACTTACCTCCGTACATCCCCTCCTTGCTCACCTGTGGACCCCAAACTGTAATTCCTTCTCTGCCTACCTCTGTACACCCCACACTACCCTCCACCCACCCCACTAATTTGCTTTCCTTTGCAGAACAGGCTGATGTTAGGCTTAATGCCCACAGTTGAATGCAGGTCTTTCAAGCATGCCCCTTCACCTCCCCAGTCAGTAGTATTCTGTATAGGTGATGGTGGATATGACCTCAGGGTGGCATGATATACATATGAATCCTGCCGGTGCGTCACTATTTACATATAAATGTCGGTATTTACATATAAACACAGGGTCTGCAGGTGAGTCATCTGTACACAACAATAAGGCAGAGCTGGGCAGCATTAGTAACAGAACTTCACACTGAGATATCAGGACACAGCACGGGACTAAAACCTCAAGGAACAAGGGAATTTAAGCTGGGATAGTTGCCAAGTATGAGGCAGCTGCTTTGGGCCCCACAACAATGACAACCCTTTTGCCCCGCCTTAAAAATGGCCTGCATACACTTTAAGAAGCTTCTTTTGCAGGCTGCTTTTTTTCATAGATTTTTTTAAGTGACAGATTTTCTTTAATGCGCCCTCTCGGGTTAAAGAACAAGTGTATTTTCACATTTGCTGTCATATTGGGATAACAACTTCTTTATATTTGTGACATGTTCTCATTCACATAGCATAACCCACATTCTCCTCTTCTATGCAGTGTTAAAGTGGTATTAAAGTGTTTGTTGTTTTAATTTTAAAAAGTACCTTTACAAACATGTTATACTTACCTGCTCTGTGGGATGGTATTGCACAGAGCAGCCCAGATCCTCCTTTTCTGTTGTCCCCGCCGGTACTCCAGGCTCCTCTTCTGAGTTTGCCCCCATAGCTCACAATGGGGGCACATCTGCGGGCTTGCTCCCAAGCTGGGCTGTGTGCCTCCATTGACATACACACAGTGCAGCTCGCCCCGCCCCTGATCTCTGCTGACAGGTTTGATGGCTCCCACTGCTGCTAAGCCCCCTATGAGAAGAGGGGAGAGAGGAGATGGGCACAGTGCTGGATCAGGAGAGGGCTCAGGTAAGTATTTAAGGGGGGAGGGAGTTGACTTGAAACATTTTTTACCTTAATGCAGAGAATGAATTAACGTAAAAAGAAAGTTTGCCTTTAGAACCACTTTAAGGCTTGGTTCACACTGATGCGATGTTGGAAACGCACAGGAATCACTGCTTTCCCTCGACGCACTGCATAGCAATCACACTGTATTCATGCAATCTGCTGCAGGTGTCAATTAAAAGTTAACGACACCTCAAAAGCAGGTCGCAGAATGCAGTGCGTTTGCTAGAATCAGATCGCATGGGTATAAACACCTTGTGCCACCAACGAGGGACACAGAACAAAAGTCACGCCTCTCCTTCTCCTCCTCCACAGCAATGACTGACAGTGTCCCGCTCTGAACACTTGCATGTAAAGTTGTAGTACAGAGCAGGAGCATGCACCTTGTTGGGACTCACACAGGACTCCATAGGTCTCAGTGACACAGAAGGCACAGAGAGAATGGGAGTATATTGGCGAGTCCAGGGGACAATTGAAAAAAAAAAAAAAAAAAGAAGAAAAATAAATAAATAAAAATAAATTAAATTCATGCGAGTTAGAAAATTTTTATTTGATTTAGGAAAAAATATTTTTGACCTGAGTACCACTTTAAAGAAAAGGCTGTGCACTTATGGTAATGCTTGCCATAATGAACCTTTTGATTCTACTTCAGCTGTCCCTCCAATATACTCTGTGTCACCATTGCAGCCTTAGGTTATGTAGATCAGCTTGTGTCCTCTACAGAGCATGCTCAATTTTATTTGCATTCTAAGGTCTTAATTTCCTCCTTTTTCATATGTGTGCAACCCACATGACTTTAGAGTCACCCATGTGGGCATATACACAGTGGTAAATGACACTCCCCTCCCTTCCTCTTCCTTTGCGTCCTCCTTTTGTTAAACACTACAGGGACGGGATATAATGAACTGATGGACTCATTAAGAAACTCACAAAAATGCTTTGTTTTAATATAACTCAGTATTAAATGTATCAGATGTAATTGCCAATACCTGTAAAGTAAAAAAAGAGCCTTGGATGCAGATGCTGTTTGAACAAAATTCAAGCTGGTGTCAATCATCTTTGACTCCGCCTACACCATAATAATGCACAAAAAATACACATTTGATGTTCAATAAAGATTTATTGGGAACTGTAATCAGTTATTTGATATTTATAATGTAATTTGAATTGATCTTCTGAAGAAGAAAGAGGGGGGAAGGGAAATGGGGGAATGTTGGGACTTTGTGTGAAGCACACCACCAGAACCAAATGTATCAATTAGTATGTATTATTTAATGGTGCACATGGATGCATGTGGGACAATAAATACATATATACAATATATAACATAAAATAAATACATATACAGTATCTCACAAAAGTGAGTACACCCCTCACATTTTTGTAAATATTTTATTATATCTTTTCATGTGACAACACTGAAGAAATGACACTTTGCTACAATGTAAAGTAGTGAGTGTACAGCTTGTAAAACAGTGTAAATTTCCTGTCCCCTCAAAATAATTCAACACACAGCCATTAATGTCTAAACCGCCGGCAAAAAAAGTGAATTCACCCCTAAGTGAAAATGCCCAAATTAGCCATTTTCCCTCCCCGGTGTCATGTGACTTGTTAGTGTTACAAGGTCTCAGGTGTGAATGGGGAGCAGGTGTGTTAAATTTGGTGTTATCGCTCTCACTCTCTCATACTGGTCACTGGAAGTTCAACATGGCACCTCATGGCAAAGAACTCTCTGAGGATCTAAAAAAAAAAAATTGTTGCTCTACATAAAGATGGCCTAGGCTATAAGAAGATTGCCAAGACCCTGAAAGTGAGCTGCAGCACGGTGGCCAAGACCATACAGCAGTTAGACAGGATAGGTTCCACTCAGAACAGGCCTCGCCATTGGTCGACCAAAGAAGTTGAGTGCATGTGCTCACCGCTCACCGTGCTCACTCCCACATAGTACATGGTATCAGTTTCGTCAGTATTTTTACTGGCAGCCAGTAAAAAATGGGCTCTTTTCTCCTGCCAGTAAGTGCCAGTGACAGGAAAAGGTTACCAGTAAAAAAACTATAGCTATGACGCACGGAGCCAGTCAAGACCATCCCAGTGCCTGTTACAATGTGTTCGGGTGGTACAGGCAGGGGGCGGGTGTGGCAGAAGCGGTGCCTGAGCATTTTGTGTGATGTCATAGTGCAAGTGAGCCAAACAGAGTGGCCGGAGCCTCGAGTGCGAGTCTGCAGGACGGGAGCAAGGCAAGTCGGGAGTGGCACTGTCAGTGCTGTTTAGACTGGAGTGGGCTGAAGGGACCACCTGGCGTGGAGAGAGACTGTCATTGAGACTCAGGAGGGGACGTGTCGTGTTATCATCATCTGTGCTGCTGCACACCGCTGTCAATGTCACTGTGAGTCAGTTTCGTGTGTGTGCCGCCCATTCTAATTGCTTGCCCTCCTGAATCCTGTCCCTGAGCTACTTAGTTACTATATCGAAAATAAAAGAAGAAATATGCTGTTTGCCTTAATATCTACCTGAAACCACATTGCTAATTGCATATTGTACTTGTTTGAAGCATAAATACTGAAATTTGCATTTAAAACAGTAATTTTGTAACTTTTGGAAGTGCCAGTAAAAACTTGGCTTTGCCAGTCAATTTTGGGTGTCGTGTCAGTAAGTTTCAATCTGGTAGGTTGGCAACACTGCATGGTATATATTAAAAATATATTAAATGTAGCCCAAACTTGCATATAGACATGATTGATTGCACACATGATAATGTAAAATTGATTCAAAATTCTTCAAGGTAGTCTCATAGTAGACACATAGTAGCTGTGACAATACATCGATGGAAAGCTCTACGCACGTTTCGTGGATAACTTCCACTCATTAGGAGCAATTGCGATATAGGTATGTCTGTAATGAAATATAAAATGCCAACTAATATAGTAACTAAAATAACAGGCAGAGGAGGAACAACATCTTAATCCCAGCACTCTTACCCATAAGAAAGCTACAGTATTCAACAACATGAGTAGTATTGGTAGCTGGAGGCATTATGGGAACTATTTAATGAACGCTAATTAAGGGATGGAAGCACACACACCTTTGTAATTTATTCAGATTGTGACAGACATCTGCCAATATTATTTATATTAACTACAGGGGGATGCATCTACCCAGGGTTGCGATTGTGCTGAAGGATGCATCTTATTTGCGTCATTCCCGGAAACTGCGACGCGCACTGGGGCCCTCTCCTCCTCTCTCTTTCCTTGGACGTGGGGGGGGCGGGAGGGTGCTCACTGCGCATCGACGCCACACCCACACGCTGTACCTTTGATGTCAATCTTGATGCCGCGGGCCGCCGTTGTTTATCCATCTGCATGCGTTATAAGGGAGGTTGTGGTGTCCAATGCTGGGCGTCAATGGTCGCTCGAATACTGGCTCCGCCTTACTATTAGTGCGCAGTGTGACGTTGGTGGGGTCCTGTGGCGATGGGGCAGGTATATATTCCACACCCCTCCGGAGCACATGCTCAGTCTGATCCTTGCACCTTGATGACACTATGCACATCTCTGGACTATGCTTTCTACGTCATACTAAGGGTGATACAGTGGGGCAAAAAAGTATTTAGTCAGCTGCCAATTGTGCAAATTCTCCCACTTAAAAAGATGAGAGAGACCTGTAATTGTCATCATAGGTATACCTCAACTATGAGAGACAAAATGTGGAAACAAATCCAGACAATCACATTGTCTGATTTTTGAAATAATTTATTTGCAAATTATGGTGGAAAATAAGTATTTGGTCATTATCAAAAGTTCATCTCAATACTTTGTTATATATCCTTTGTTGGCAATGACAGAGGTCAAACGTTTTCTGTAATGCCCCGTACACACGGTCGGATTTTCCGCCGGAAAATGTGTGATAGGACCTTGTTGTCGGAAATTCCGACCGTGTGTGGGCTCCATCACACATTTTCCATCGGATTTTTGACACACAAAGTTTGAGAGCAGGCTATAAAATTTTCCAACAACAAAATCCGTTGTCGGAAATTCCGATCGTGTGTACACAAATCCGACGGACAAAGTGCCACGCATGCTCAGAATAAATAAAGAAATGAAAGCTATTGGCCACTGCCCCGTTTATAATCCCGACGTACGTGTTTTACGTCACCGCGTTCAGAATGATCGGAATGTCTGACAACTTTGTGTGACCGTGTGTATGCAAGACAAGTTTGAGCCAACATCCATCGCAAAAAATCCTAGGATTTTGTTGTCGGAATGTCCGAACAAAGTCCGACCGTGTGTACGGGGCATTAGTCTTCACAAGGTTGTCACACACTGTTGCTGGTATGTTGGCCCATTCCTCCATGCAGATCTCCTCTAGAGCAGTGATGTTTTGGGGCTGTTGCTGGGCAACACGGACTTTCAACTACCTCCAAAGGTTTTCTATGGGGTTGAGATCTGGAGACTGGCTAGGCCACTCCAGGACCTTGAAATGCTTCTTACGAAGCCACTCCTTCATTGCCCGGGCGGTGTGTTTGGAATCATTGTCATGCTGAAAGACCCAGCCACGTTTCATCTTCAATGCCCTTGATGATGGGAGGAGGTTTGCACTCAAAATCTCAGGATACATGGCCCCATTCATTCTTTCATGTACATGGATCAGTCGTCCTGTTCCCTTTGCAGAGAAACAGCCCCAAAGCATGATGTTGCCACCCCCATGCTTCACAGTAGGTATGGTGTTCTTTGGTTGCAACTCAGCATTTTCTCTCCTCCAAACACGACAAGTCGTGTTTCTACCAAACAGTTCTACTTTGGTTTCATCTGACCAAATTACATTCTCCCAATCCTCTTCTGGATCATCCAAATGCTCTCTAGCAAACCTCAGATGGGCCCGGACATGTACTGGGGACACATCTGGCACTGCAGGGTCTTAGTCCCTGGCGGCATAGTGTGTTACTGATGGTAGCCTTTGTTACGTTGGTCCCAGATCTCTGCAGGTCATTCACTAGGTCCCCCCCCCCGTGTGGTTCTCAGATTTTTGCTCACCGTTCTTGTGATCATTTTGACACCACAGGGTGAGATCTTGCGTGGAGCCCCTGATCGAGGGAGATTATCAGAGGTCTTGTATCCTAATGGCAGCTGATTACAAGTGGCTATGGTCCTATCAGGGGTCCTGGACCAGCGCGGATCCTAGCTCAGCCTCCACATCTCAGGTATGTATGTACAGGAATATGCAGGACAAAGGTACTTGATAGTGAAGTATGTATTAACCAGGTAATGCTTTATTAAAAATCTTTAAGTAGATGTACTCACATAAAAACAATGCAGAGCAAACCTCTCTCCTACGAGCAGCAAACTCGTTCTGTGTCTAGCAATGTGAAACAGCCTATTCCGTCCCTACGCGTGACATCACCAATTACGTGACTTCTTATTACACTTCCCAGCCTGGTGCAGGTCTACAATTTTGTTTCTGGTGTCCTTCGACAGCTCTTTGGTCTTCACCATAGTGGAGTTTGGAGTGTGACTGTTTGAGGTTGTGGACAGGTGTCTTTTATACTGATAACAAGTTCAAACAGGTGCCATTAATACAGGTAATGAGTGGAGGACAGAGGAGCCTCTTAAAGAAGAAGATTCAGGTCTGTGAGAGCCAGAAATTTTGCTTGTTTTAGGTGACCAAATACCTATTTTCCACAATAATTTGCAAATAAATTCTTTAAAAAATCAGACAATGTGATTGTCTGGATTTGTTTCCACATTTTGTCTCTCATAGTTGAGGTATACCTATGATGACAATAACAGGCCTCTCTCATCTTTTTAAGTGGGAGAACTTGCACAATTGCCACACTGTATATAGTTTTCTATCGATCTATGGTTCTTAGGTGTTATCTACCACCAATTCTATGGTGAGCCACTCGCCTGTTTTCACTTTACACTCAAGATCTGTTCTTATGCCCTGTACACATGACCGGTTTTGCCGTCGGAATAAACTCTGAAGGTTTTTACGACGGAGTTCCGAAAGAATTCTGCTCAAGCTATCTTGCATGCACACGGTCACACCAAATTCCGACCGTCCAGAACATGGTGACGTACAACGCGTACGATGGGACTAGAAAACAGAAGTTCAATAGCCAGTAGCCAATAGCTTCCGTCTCGTACTTGCTTCAGAGCATGCGTCATTATTGGTGCGTCGGAACAGTATACAGACGAGCGGTTTTTCCAATAGTAATATGTTCCGCCGGTAAAATATAGAACATGTTCTCTGTCTAAGTCCGTCTGAATTTTTGACAGAAAAAGTCTGATGGGGCGTACACAGGGTCGGAATATACAATGAAAAGCTCCCATCGGACTCTTTCTGTTGGAAATTCCGCTCGTATTTGTCTTTCTTCCCTTTGGTAATGGTTTTAATTTCTTCCCCAATTATTTATTGTGTAGTCCCTTTGCTGATATACTTTATTAACAATTTTTCCACAGAAGCCCTATGGGCTTTTACTCAGCACTTATTACAACCACAGTTACTTATTGGTGACAAAATCACTATTAATGCTCACTTCTTGTTCTCTGTTCACCGATGTGTTGCCGAAGTTATTGCCACCTCAGTTTCTGGGGATGATGTTCCCATAGTGCCTCCAGCTACCAATACTACCCATGTTGTTGAATACTGTAGCTTACTTATAGGTAAGAGTGCTGGGATTATGATTGGAAATCCACATCCAATTCTCAATAGTGTGAACCCAGCCTTAAGTGGCAGTAAAGTCTCGTTCTGCCACTTTTACTGCAGGTAAGCTTATAATAAAACTTACCTGTGGGTAAAATCAATATCTCCTAAACGTGCACCATTTAGAGGATATTCCAATAACTAGCAGCCAGTGACATCACCAACACATGCTACTGAGCTCTCAATGCCGTTCATTGGGAGAGCTGTTCCGCGACCATGACTCCCTTGCGTATGCACGTGAATGACATCATCATGACTCAGCCATTCAAAACGGCTGGAGCCCGTGAACCCGGAAGGAAGACAGGGTGAAGATAAAACCCCTGTCAGTGATGACAGCGCACCGCTGGAGGGCTTCATTTTACAAGTAAGTCTTAAATAAAGTGCTAGCATGCGATTATGACATTTCAATGCACGGGGTTCGGAATGTTTTTTTAATTTATTTTTGTTTTGTTTTTTATGAGGATTTACTACTGCTTTAAGTATTTTTTTTTTACTATCTAAGCTTTACTTTCTTCTTGTGAGAATATTTATATACAAAACACTTGATATTACCCTAAATCTGCTTAAAGAGGAGCTCCAGGCTCCCCCCCTCCAAAAAAATAAATGAAAAGTCAGTAGCTACAAATACTGTAGCTGCTGACGTTTAGTATTAGGGCGATTACCTGTCCAGGCTAGACATGATCGTTTTTTTTCGAATATTTATTCTGACAAATTTTTCATTATTCAGAGATTCGAATATTTACAAATACCTGAATTACAGTATAAACAAAGTTTACCGAATATTCCGAATAACGAAACAAAATTCGTCCGAATTTCCAAAATTCAAGTTGAAATATGAATCAAATTTTACATCGAATTCCAGTCAAATTCGAACTGTAAACATGTTTCTGAAATAAAAGTCTGTGTGTGTTATTAGAGTACTGTAGCGACCTCCCGGACCTCTAGAGGCCTGATGGTGACCTCCAGAGTCAGGGAGAGCTGACATCCGTCTTCGTAGAGTGGGTTACCAGGCATGGTGGGTGTAATGCAAGATGAAATGATGGGTGCCAGTCACTTTTTGAATGCGAATAAAGAGATTTATTGTCACTTAACAAGAACTGTGGGAGAGGGAGTTAGGGCCAGGACACCCTTAGATGCAATGACAATTAGCAGACTTCGAGACACAATAGGCAGGCAGCTATACAGTTCAAAAGCCTCCAGCCAGATACAGCTTCAGTATTGGCAGGACCACTGTCTCCTATGGCAACTAAGCTTTTAACAGTTTCCAAAGATCTTCACACATAGAACTTGGCAGCACAGTACGGTTCTTCTCTTATCTCACTGTAGGTCTTCACTCACTGGGTTCCCAGCCTCGCCACCCGCTGGATCCACTGAGCTCTTCCACAGCTGACCTGCTGTATACTCCTCAAGCGTCACCCCCGGCTAACCCACTGGGTCTCTGGCTTGGCACTTGATGAAGATTTACCATTTCTTCCCTGTCCCTGGCTGCTTAGAAGACTGCTCTGGTGCCTCTTCAAGCTTACTCACAGTGGTCCCTGGTAATAAGGCGGATGGTCCCTTAGTGGTGACTGCCTCCCCTCTACCTCTGACCACGATTGGTTCCCCCATCCGGCTGAACCTCTGTAACTCGGTTGGTGTCACAAACACGTACTTACCGAGGCCGAGATGCCGAGAGCGGCTCGCCCTTACGACCACGCGCACCCAGACCCCCGAAATGGGTACAGGAGGCTGGGGGCACGCGGAGGCACGGGCTTCCGGGCGAATAGCAGGTTCAGAGGCTGGAAGCGGGTGCCCCGAGATCCAGGGGGAGCAAGGCTGCAAACACAAGCAGAAGTTAGGGAATAGGCAGGTATGATCAGGATAGTCCAGCAGAGAAGTGGTTAAGCAGGCCAGGGGTTTGGTACACAGGTCAGGCAGGAATCTGATAGGATTGTTCAGCAGAGTGGTGGTTAAACAAGCCAGGGTTCGGTACACAGATCAGGCAGAGTACTTAGGGACAATCCAGGAGAGTAGTGGTTAATCAGGCAGCAAGAGGTTTGGTACACAGGTCAGGCAAGCACTAGGGACAATCCAGGAGAGTAGTAGTTAATCAGGCAGCAAGAGGTTCGGTACACAGATCAGACAAGCACTAGGGACAATCCAGGAGAGTAGTAGTTAATCAGGCAGCAAGGTTCGGTACACAGGTCAGACTATAATACTAGGGAACACAGGCACAAGGAAGCAGGGGAGAGCTGACGACAAACCAGCAACCCGACTGGGTGCTGGAGCCGTCAGATATAGCCCCCGTGCCCGGCGAGCGCGTCAGTGTGACGCGCTACCGGGCACCCGCACGGGCTACGGCGCGCACACGGGGACCGCCGTGCACCCGCGCGCGCCGCACCATCAGGCCGCGGACGGGTGTGCGGCGAAGCGCCCGTCCCGTGCGCATGCGCACCGGAGCCCGGCGAGCGGAGACGCTCCCTGGCTCCTGACAGTGCCCCCCTCCTAAGGGCGGACACTGGACGCCAAGGCTGGCCATTAGTTCTGGATGATCTTGATGGAATGCTCGAATTAACTGTGGAGCGTGTAGGTTCCTGGCGGGCTCCCAAGAATTATCTTCGGGAGGGTACCCCTTCCATTGAATCAGGTACTGTAACTGTCTGCCCCTCTTCCTGCAACCAAGAATGGATTCCACTTCAAATTCATTCTCGCCATCGATTCTGACTGGCGGAGGAGGAGGTTCTTTTCTTCCTGGAAAAGGGCTGGGCACCACAGGCTTCAATAGTGACACATGAAAAACGGGGTGAATCCGGTATGTTTTGGGAAGTGTCAATTCCACCGCCACAGGGTTGATAATCCTCCTGACTTGAAAAGGCCCAATGAACTTAGGCCCGAGCTTTCGAGAAGGCAGAGGTAATTTCAGATTGATGGTGGACAGCCAGACCTCGTCTCCTACGTCAAATTTTGGGTTTGCCTTTCTGCCCCGGTCGTACTGTTTCTTATAGTCCCCCTGGGTCTTGCGTAATGTATCTTGAATTCTTTGAAAATTGGACTGTAAGGAGATTATCCTATCCTGGACTGCAGGAACTGCCGTTTCTGGAATGTTGTTAGCGAAGGATGTGGGATGGAACCCACAATTGGTCCAGAAAGGAGTCTGGTTGGTGGAGGCATGGATAGAATTATTGTACGCAAATTCAGCGTAGGAGAGGAGGCTCGCCCAATCATCCTGAGAACCCGAACAAAAGCATCGGAGGTACTGCTCCAGCGTCTGGTTGGTCCTCTCTGTCTGACCATTGCTCTGAGGGTGATAAGCTGAAGAAAGGCAAATGTTGATCCCCAAAGCCTTGCATAGTTCCCTCCAGAATTTGGACGTGAACTGAACGCCTCTGTCTGACACGATACTCCTTGGTATCCCATGGAGCCTAACGATCTCCTTTAGAAAGATGTTGGCCGTGTCCACGGCAGAGGGAGTACCCCTCATGGGCAGAAAGTGGGCCATTTTGGAAAGGCGGTCGACAACAACTAGGATGGTGGAGAAATTCTCTGAGCTGGGTAGGTCAACGATGAAGTCCATGGAGACGTCAGCCCAAGGTCGTTCCGGAATGGGCAAAGGTCTGAGCAAACCCCAGGATTTGGTGTTCTGGCCCTTGCTTCTCTGGCATAGGAGACAGGACGCCACATATTCCCTACAGTCCCTTCTCCATCCTGGCCACCAAAAAGAACGAGAAAGGAGTTCAGCCGTCTTCTTGTTCCCGAAATGTCCTGCCATCTTGTGATCATGACACATTTGAAGGGCTAGGGGCCGAGTCACCTGTGGTACAAATATTTTTCCTTTGATCCAGAAAAGGTCTTCATATTTTTTCAGGGAATGCACAGCTGGTTCCGTACATGTGTCTGATGAAGATTTGATGGAGGATATTAAGTCTGCTTGTGTTAATCCAAGAAAATTTTGAGGAGAGAGGATCGTGCAGGGTGTTGGTATTTGGGAGTCTGCGGAAAACATTCGTGAAAGGGCATCAGCCTTCCCGTTCTTTGCCCCAGGTCTGTATGCAATATGGAAATTAAAACGAGAGAAGAACAGGGCCCATCGGGCTTGGCGGGGTTTTAACCGTCTTGCTGTTCTGAGGTACTCAAGGTTTTTGTGATCCGTAAAGATCATCACCGGATGGACTGCCCCCTCCAGCAGATACCTCCATTCCTCCAAAGCAAACTTTATAGCCAACAGCTCTCTGTCACCCACGTCGTAATTAAGTTCCGGTGGGCTGAGTTTCCGGGAAGCGAAAGCTACTGGATGCAGGATGGCCTTTGGTCCCTGTCTCTGGGAAAGAATTGCTCCGGTTGCGATTTCTGATGCATCTACCTCCAATACGAAGGGTTGAGTCGGGTCAGGATGGCAAAGGATTGGAGCAGAACTGAATAGTTCTTTTAACTTAAGAAAAGCCTCTTGAGCGGCTGCGGACCACTGGAACGAATGATGCTGCCGAGTTAGTTGAGTAATAGGTGCCACAATGGCAGAGAATCCCACGATAAATTTCCGATAGAAATTAGCAAATCCTATAAACCTCTGTACTGCTTTTTTATTTGATGGAGCTGGCCACTCCTGAATTGCCTGAATCTTCTGAGGGTCCATTGCAACCCAATTGGTGGAGAGTATGAATCCCAAGAATTGTATGGTTGATCTCTCAAACTCACACTTTTCGGCTTTTAGGTATAGCTTGTGTTGCAGGAGAATAGCGAGAACTGTTTTAACGTGTCTCCTGTGCATCTCTAGCGTAGGGGAGAAGATGAGGATGTCGTCCAGATACACCACCAGGAAGTCATCTAGATATTGTCGGAAGATGTCATTCACTAGATGTTGGAAGGTGGCTGGAGCATTGCAGAGGCCGAATGGCATCACTAAATATTCAAAGTGGCCGAATCTGGATCTAAAGGCCGTCTTCCATTCGTCTCCAGCCCTGATCCTGACGAGGTTGTAGGCCCCCCAGGGGTCAAGTTTGGAGAACACCTTGGCTGATCGAAACCTTTGGAATAGCTCAGGAATGAGTGGTAGCGGGTACCGGTTCTTAATTGTGATGTTGTTGAGTTGTCGATAGTCTATGCAGGGTCTAAGGGTACCATCTTTTTTTCCCACGAAAAAGATACCTGCTCCAGCGGGTGAAGATGAAGGGCGGATGAAACCTTTCTCAAGATTTTCATCTATGTACTGCTTTAGAGCCTCCAGCTCGGTTTCAGAAAGGGGGAATATCCGGCCAAATGGAATCTCAGAGCCAGGAAGAAGATCAATTGGACAGTCGTAGGCCCTGTGAGGTGGTAGGCGGTCAGCCATTTGTTTACTGAAAACCTCCTGAAACTCGAGATACTCAGAGGGGACGTGTTGGAGGTTGTTTGGCGGTACCGCCATTGTGGCACAAACTTTGGAATCCGGAAGCAGGCAGTGTTGGGAGCAATACTGAGAAGGGAATGATACTGACTTGGTGCTCCATTTGATTAGCGGATCGTGGGCTTGCAACCATGGTAGGCCAAGTATGATGGGGAAGATTGGTGAGCGAATTAGGTCAAGCCGTAAGAACTCCCGGTGGCCGGAGTCTGTGACGACTGAAATAGGTTGGGTCTCCTGGGTGATGGGACCCAAGCAAGGAAGGGATCCGTCGGCCAGGTGTATTTGTAGATCCTGCTCTTTGGTCTGTAGAGGGATCTTCAATCTGTGTGCCAAGGCGGAATCTATGAAACAGCTGCAGGCCCCGGAATCAACGATGGCCTGCAGGCGAGTCTCCTTTTCCGGAAGCTGCAGAGAAACAAACAACATCACATAAGCCTTGGGGATGTTATGGTTAGGAAAGTTCAATATGTTTGACTGAGGGAACTTACTGGGCCTGATCGGACAGCTGCGCAGGAAGTGCCCGGTTCCTCCGCAGTAGAGGCAAAGGTTAGACTGCCGTCTGCGCTGTTTCTCCTCGGAGGTCAAGGGACCTCGGACCAAACCGAGCTGCATCGGTTCGACTTCAGGGACCGATGCGGTAGTAACTGAAGGTGAAGTTTGGGGTACTGTGGAGTGAGGTCGTGGTGACGCCCAGGCAGGGCGAGGCTGCTGAAACCGTTCTGAGCGCCGCTCCCTAAGGCGCCGATCAAGTTTTGTAGCTGCTTGAATGAGTTCCTCTAAGGAAGCAGGGGTCTCCATCCTGGCTAACTCATCTTTGAGTAATTCAGATAGGCCTTGGCGGTACTGGTAACGTAAGGCCGGCTCATTCCAGTTGGTGTCGGCCGCCCACTTACGGAACTCTACTGTATAGTCCTCAATAGGTCTTCTTCCTTGGGACAAATGGTGCAAGATAGCTTCGGCGGTGGCCATGCGTTGCGGATCATCGTAGAGCTGGGTCATGCTCTCAAAGAACGCCTCGATAGTGTTCAGGGCAGGGCTGCGCTGTTCCATCAGGCTGTGGGCCCAAGCCTGGGGTTCCTCGGAAAGCAGGGAAATGGCAAACCCCACCTTGACGATCTCTGAAGAGAAGGTTCTTGGCTGTAGGGCGAAGTAGAGGGAACATGCGTTTTTAAAAGCCCTAAACTTCTTGCGATCTCCCGAGAACCGTTCAGGTGTAGGGACCCTGGGCTCAGGAAGGGCCATAACCACAGTGGGGTTGGCCGGAGCTTGGGGAAGCGGACCCCCACTGCTGGGTGCAGGAGCTGCGGCTGCGGAGGGTAGTAACCCGGAGATCTGCTGCAGGCGGTTATCAACTTGTGTGTAACCTTCTTGCAGCTTTTGCACGGAGTCCGCCAGGGTAGATACTTGCTGACATAGGATCTCCAAAGGAGAGCGCGCTCTGTCGGCCTCAGACATCTGGCTGGTTTGTACTGTCACAAACACGTACTTACCGAGGCCGAGATGCCGAGAGCGGCTCGCCCTTACGACCACGCGCACCCAGACCCCCGAAATGGGTACAGGAGGCTGGGGGCACGCGGAGGCACGGGCTTCCGGGCGAATAGCAGGTTCAGAGGCTGGAAGCGGGTGCCCCGAGATCCAGGGGGAGCAAGGCTGCAAACACAAGCAGAAGTTAGGGAATAGGCAGGTATGATCAGGATAGTCCAGCAGAGAAGTGGTTAAGCAGGCCAGGGGTTTGGTACACAGGTCAGGCAGGAATCTGATAGGATTGTTCAACAGAGTGGTGGTTAAACAAGCCAGGGTTCGGTACACAGATCAGGCAGAGTACTTAGGGACAATCCAGGAGAGTAGTGGTTAATCAGGCAGCAAGAGGTTTGGTACACAGGTCAGGCAAGCACTAGGGACAATCCAGGAGAGTAGTAGTTAATCAGGCAGCAAGAGGTTCGGTACACAGATCAGGCAAGCACTAGGGACAATCCAGGAGAGTAGTAGTTAATCAGGCAGCAAGGTTCGGTACACAGGTCAGACTATAATACTAGGGAACACAGGCACAAGGAAGCAGGGGAGAGCTGACGACAAACCAGCAACCCGACTGGGTGCTGGAGCCGTCAGATATAGCCCCCGTGCCCGGCGAGCGCGTCAGTGTGACGCGCTACCGGGCACCCGCACGGGCTACGGCACGCACACGGGGACCGCCGTGCACCCGCGCGCGCCGCACCATCAGGCCGCGGACGGGTGTGCGGCGAAGCGCTCGTCCCGTGCGCATGCGCACCGGAGCCCGGCGAGCGGAGACGCTCCCTGGCTCCTGACAGTTGGACTCCAATCCTGCAGACCAACCCTACACTGCTTCTCCTGCTCCTGGATAGGCCTCAGGGAGCCTAGCAGCCAGGTGTCCCCGATAGGTCGTAAGCTTCTGGCCTAGCAACCCGGATGGCACAGAACACCGATCACCTGACACCAACCAAATAAATAGGTTCTCCCAGCAGGCCAAGGGACTAAAGAAACCCCTGCCAATTGGCTGAGACACCCCATCCATTCACTGATCTTGCTATGCCCTTGTCGATCTAATGTCACCAGCAACAGTGCCACCCAGTGGCAGAAGAGAAAAGGTGCAGCAACTCCAGAATTAGAGAGGGATCAGTGGATCTTTACAACAAGTAATGAGAACATTTACTATCTGGTAAACTACATTTTTGCCTAAACACCAGTTACCATTTCGAAATAATGCTGTTTTAGTTAAGCCAAAGGTGATTTAAAGAGTCATTGTAATCATTTGATGAAGATTTTTCTTTTGTTTGTTCACTTTGCAACATTTGAATCGAAAAAAAAAAATCGAAAGTTTTCGATTTGGCTGATTCAAAATGTATTGATTTGAATGTTTCGAATTGAAAAAAAAAACGGTAGATTCAAAGAAAATTTGAAAAAGACATAAAACGAATTTCAAATACAAATCCCGAATACGAATTCAACGAATCAACCAAATTTAACTAAACTAAATAACTAGATTAATGAATCTAAACGAAACTAAACACATTTTTTCGTTATGGACATGTCTAGTCCAGGCATCAAGCACCTGAGGCGATTCTTCAGTCAGCTATCCTGATTAGGGGAAACCGGCAGTGAAGCCTTGCGACTTGCCGGTTTCCTACTGCGCATGCGCAAAGCTCTCTGCGCTTTGTGAATGGGCCGCAGTCTTCTCGGATCTGCAAAGTGTCCCAGAGGGTTGTGGGGGGAAGGAGGGGGCAAACTTCTGGCTCAGTTCGCGTGGCAAACGGAGCAAGAAGTGGGAGCGGGTACCTAGCAAAACCAGGCAACAGCTCCCCCCTCCCTTCCAAAAGGTGCGGAGGGGGGAGGTGGCAGACAAGCAGAGCTTCGCCTTGTCGGTGGAGCTCCGCTTTAAGTGCCAGTTCGCAACGATATCTGTGCAATCCAGTCTGATGCAATAGGCCGAAATCGCACTGTGTTGCACCAAAAGTAGTGCATGCACTACTTTTAAAAATGCGCTGCATCTGGGTCGCATGTTATTGCGATACTATGCGATCCAGTGGAGGCAAATACACTGTGTTTGCAATCTGCAGTTTGGATGTTGTTAGGATTACATTGACGCCTGCACCAGATCGCATATCCAGTGTGTTTTGAACACGGTGCGGAAACGTACACGAAACGCAGGTTTCCCGAACAGTGTTCTGGTGTGAACGAGTCCTAATAGTTTAACAACATTGAAATAAAAATAAATTTTGCAATATAAATATTTGGCAATATAACTTTTGAATTTAATGGTTCCATGCCAAAAAATTATAAGGAAATATGGACTGTTCACATCCATTGCAGTGTCTGTTTGGATTAGCTTCTCTGATCCTAGACCCCATCCCCCAATGACACTCCATCAATGTAATTCAATATATAGAAGCAAGAGTAGGAGCACTATGCCTATATACTGATTTGCTTTTTTCAGGACTGGTTCACACATGGTGCACTGCAGTAATCCATACTGTGCCACACACTGTATAGCAGCTCCCTGCAATATGTTGTGTATGTGCGTTGCAGAATGTATGTGTGTTGTGTATGTGCGTTGCACTCCCCTACACAACACACTGGCAGTACAGCCAACCACAACTTACTATTTTTTCACCACCATGCACATCATGCATTGTGGTAAAAAAAATATGAGAGCGATTTCTACTATGCCGGGGACCATTCAAAATGAAAGGGCTGCTTTATCGCAGTGAGCTGCAACACACAATTAGGTTACCACAGCGTAATGTAGTGTATGTTCACTGTGGAACCTAAGGGGTTAATACTCTGCATTGTGTAAAAAAGCTGTTTGATCCTCATAATAGAACAGAGTCTAGGGAACAGACTGCACATGCTCAGTTTGGTGTGTATTGCTAGAGAGCTTTTTTTTTCTTAGGAGAGTGCATGTGATCAGTACAGGGCCAATCAGCACTGTTCAGACAGAGGGTAAGGGGTCCTGCAGCCTCATTGGACAGTCAGAGTAGAATGAAAACTCCTCCTACAACTTTTAACCAGACACTAATAAAAGGCACAAGACTGATCAAACTGCTGATGAGAAAAGGTATTTAGCAGTTTACAGTATATTATCTAAAACGATTGCATTTCAATGTTCTGTGTACTGTGAGAGACCAGATATAGAGAATGCAGAGTCCAGGGTTTAGTAACACTTTAACTAAAGAACGGGATGATGTTCTTACCATTAATGATATCCATAGTAAATAATAAAGGCCAGAATGGAAATAATCAAACAAAACGAATAGGTCTACATTGGGGGTCAGCAACCAGTAGATCATGGCCAGGTGACTGGTAGATCGTGGTCAGGGCAGGGGCAGATCCAGAGTTTCGTCTCGGGAGGGGCACTGCCAGAAAATAAGGTGTTGCTTACGGAACTGAATTTAATGTATAATACAGTGTACAGTGTACAGAGGTCAGTAGTATGTAGGGTAGTGTACAGAGGTCAGTAGTAGGTAGGGGAGTGTACAGAGGTCAGTAGTATGTAGGGTAGTGTACAGAGGTCAGTAGTAGGTAGGAAAGTGTACAGAGGTCAGTAGTATGTAGGGCAGTGTATAGAGGTCAGTAGTATGTAGGGTAGTGTACAGAGGTCAGTAGGATGTAGGGCAGTGTACAGAGGTCAGTAGTATGTAGGTTAGTGTACAGAGGTCAGTAGTAGGTAGGGCAGTGTACAGAGGTCAGTAGGATGTAGGGAAGTGTGCAAGGAACAGTAGGGCAGAAAACAGGGGGTCAGCAGGGCAGAGGACAGGGGTCAGTGGGATGAAGAGCAGTGTACAGAGGTCAGTAGAATGTAGGACAGTGTACAGGGATCAGAAGAGCAAAGTATTATGTGTCAGCAGGGGGGCTCAAAACGGCACACGCTGGGGGGGGATAAGGAGGGCATACAATGGAGGGGTATCGGGAGAGCATACACTGGGGGGATCAGAAGGGCATACACTGGGGGGAGGATCAGAAGGGCATACACTGGGGGAGATCGGAAGGGGATACACTGGGGGGGTCGGGAGGACATACACTGGGGTTGAATCGGAAGAACAAACACTGAGGGGGGATCGGAAGGGCATACACTGGGGGGATCGGAAGGGCATACACTGGGGAGGAATCGGAAGATCATACACTGGGGGAATCGGAAGGGCATACACTGAAGGGGGGATCAGGAGGGCATACACTGGGGGGATTGGGAGGGCATACACTGAGGAGGGATAGGAAGGACATACACTGCGGGGGGGATCGGAAGGGCATACACTGTGGGGGGATCGGAAGGGCATACACTGGGGGGAGATCAGGAGGGCATACACTGAGGGGGGTTTGGAAGGGCATACACTGGGGGGATCAGGAGGGCATAAACTGGGGCATACAGTGAGGGTGGGGGTCGGAAGGACATACACTGAAGGGGGATCGGAAGGGCATACACTGGGGGGGATTTGAAGGGCATACACTGGGGGGATCGGAAAGGCATACACTGGGGGGGATTGCGAGGGCATACACTGGGGGGGATCGGGAGGGGATCACCCTGGGGGAGGATTGGGAGGGCATAGACTGAGGGGGAATCAGGTGGGCATACACTGAGGGGGGGTTTGGAAGGGCATACACTGGGGGGATCCGGAGGGCATACACTGGGGGGGGATCAGGAGGGCATACACTGGGGGGGATTGGGAGGGCATACACTGGGGGGATCATGAGGGCATACATTAGGGGGGATCAGGAGGGCATACACCAGGGGGCAGTCATAATCCTTTAATGAGTTCAATTTCTCACTGGTCTACATGAAAAGAAGATGAAGAAGATCTCATTTGTCAGCTAACAGCACCTCTATGCTAAGCTGCATTAACTCAGCGAGGGCATACACTGGGGGGGATCGGGAGGGCATACACTGGGGGGGATCGGGAGGGCATACCCTGGGGGAGGATTGGGAGGGCATACACTGAGGGGGAATCGGGTGGGCATACACTGAGGGGGGGTTTGGATTTTAATTTCTCACTGGTCTACATGAAAAGAAGATGAAGAAGATCTCATTTGTCAGCTAACAGCACCTCTATGCTAAGCTGCATTAACTCAGCATAGAGGTGCCTGTAAACTAATCCACAATGTAGTGCTAGCAGAGCTCACCTCCAGGAACAGTCACTCGGCTCCCTCTGCTCAGCTGCTCACATCTCCCTCTTCCAGATGAGCGAGATCTCGAGGGAAAAGGCACATCCCCATCGTTCCCATTCAAGCAGCAGCCTGCAGGAGAGAGGCTGAAAAACTGATGGGGGGAGGTACAGGGGGCGGAGAGTGCGGTCCCTAGGTTTCCTTAGCAGTAATTCATGCTTAGAATGGCTGCGAGTTGTCCCGACCGCAGCTCTGGTTAGCCAGGGCGCGCTCGGCCTCAGAGTCTGTTATATATTCTCGGGGGGAGCAATTGCCCTGTTTCCCCCCCCTGGATCCGCCCCTGGGTCAGGGCTTGCTGACCCCCCATTCCAGAGCATCAGAGTGCAATGCAGAGGGACTACTTATAAAGTTGGAGCTGTAGTAGCAAGCAAGGAAGCAAGAGCCGCATAAGCCGATGCCTCCTCTGTAGTGTTGGCTTCTGGCCAATGCGGAGTGATAACAACTGCACTCCATCTCTTATCCCTACTAGTGGTCTCCAGAGTGGTGCCAGCAGCAGGAAAGAAGAGATCTTCAGGTCAGTGTGAAGCAATACACCGGGCATAATAGTATAGGGCTGATTTCACACTAATGTACTGCGGTTTGCCCACACCGCAGTGTACCTTCAGCTTGCCTGCGGGTTCTCCTTGAGCTTAGCCATAGACTTCTATTATATCCTGCAGATTTGGTGCTTTCAGAAAGTGCACCACACCTGCAGGATATGTCGCGGGTGCCTCACTCTGTCACCCACGACCCCGCCAAGCTGGCCACTGTGATGTACACAGGCTTTCCATCCTGGAAGAGTGAGAGAGAGCTGCCTATCAGTGACTCCATGGGTTTTTCACCCCTAGCCCTCTCCTCACTGACTCACACAGAGCTGTTCACTCTGCAGCCTCCCATGTGCTCCTATTGGCAGGAGAGGAGCCAATTAAAGATACAGTTACAGCAACCAATCAGAGGGACTGTAATAAGCTGCAAGAAGCAGCTGCAAAGGATTCTGGAATATGAAGTCTCAGCACAGAGCGGCCTCACTGACTTTTAAAGAGGCAGGACTACAAAGCCCAGCATGCTCTGCTGGCAGGAAAGGAGAGACTCTATTTTGATTCCTTGAGGAGAATTCAGTCAGCACGTGGCAGAGGAAGAGATCAGACCTGAGGGAGAGATGCTGTCTCTCAGGTGATCTCCCCTGCGCAATTTAGGCCTCTGTTGCTAGGTGGGACATCCAGTCTGAGAGAGGGGGATCCCAGGTGCACATCCAGCCGCATCTGCGGTGAAGCGTTCCAGTGTGAGGTGACCAGTCAGGTCGCCAGGAGAGCCTGCCTGTTCCTTGACCTCAGGATTTGGTGAGAGGGCTTTTACCCATTTGCAGGAAACAGGGACAATGCACCACAGAAGGAGATAATTGAACACGGCCTACAGACATTATTGCTGGTAGTCATCTTGCTGACACTTGTAGTGCCACAGGGATAAAGGAAAAGGCCATCCATTTCTGGGGACACTGTATACAGACATCATTGTCCTTTCACCTTGCTGAGAAAGATCCTGTCTGCTTCACTTGATAATGCGGGCCAGTTGTGTTGTTTGGCTCTGCTATGCAGGAGTTTAGGTGCACCAATGAAAGTGGCTAGCTGAAGACACAAAGTTTTATCTTTTCTTCAAAAGGACTGAAGCTACTAGTGCCATACGGATCCGCACACACATATTCAAGGCTCTGTTTATGCAGTAGGTGTGTGTGGGGCAGCTTATCTTGGAGGTTAAGCCATTGCATGTTGACTTAAATAAAGTGTTTAAAGTTGGGCCTGTGGTGTCAGGGGACAGAAGAGAGGCCTGACACTAAGGGAGTCATTCCTCTGCTCTCCTCCTGCCTGGACTCATAGAGCCAACCTGAGTAAAGGTAACCAATCCAATTTAAAGTCATATTGTGCTTTATTTATAATTCAAGTGTGTCTCTGCTCTTGGGGACATTCTCAGGTTTGGAATTCCCTGAAAGCAGCTTGAATATAGGATTGAGAGCTCTATTGCTCCTAAATCTCAGTTAGTGCTCTCTAGTTGCTTACTTGAATATATATTGTTACTGTCTGTTATTCTTCCACAGCAATATTGCAGTAAAGACAATTTCTGTGTTTTATCATAACATGTGTGTGTTTCTCATTGGTCCTTACACTTACACTATTGCCAGGTGTGCCAGAGGGGGCCGAGACTGTTATTAAGGTTGAGAGGCAGAGTAACGGACTGAACAAACAGCTTCTACAGGGGTATTGCTACAGATGTAATAGAAGTTGGAGACCCCTTTCACACATGAGGACTGTTTGTCTGTTTTTCATCCATCCCGTGTTCATAATATATGAATGTTCATAAATTCTCCGGCAATCCTCAGGCATATATGACACAAATGGACAAGGGGCCCTTTGAGGCTGAAACGCACATGAAAGGCACATGAAACGCTTGTCCATTTGTCTCATATTTGCCTGTGGATTAGTCTGTTAAAATGTATGTACATTTATATAGTACGGACATCCACTTAACTGCTCACTACTCATGATATTTTCCACGGGCGGTTGTCTTCATTAGCTGACTGCAGATATTCCCTGTGGTTCCTTGTGGGCTTTGTTGGTGGGTACTGTGGAACTTCTTTTGGTGAACACAAACCTGGGATAACAGCATTCATTTTAATAGACTCTGCTTTAGGGTTGATGGTGATGTATTGAAGATATTTCTTCTCTGCCCCCAACAAAGATTTTGTGAGAAATTATTTGAAACACAATGGGGCTTTTCCGTCATGGTATACTGTTTGAAGAAATTATAAAGAAATATACATTTATATGAATCATCATGCCAGTTATACCAGAGCACTTGCTTGTTTAACCAATTGACCTCCAGAAGATTTACCCCCTTCATGACCAGGCCATTTTTTGAGATACGGCACTGTGTTATTTGTGCGACGCTATACCCAAATAAAATGTATTCCCTTTTTTCCCCCACAAATAGCGCTTTCTTTTGAAGGCATTTGATTGCCTCTGCGTTTTTTTATGTTATGCGTTATTAACGAAAAAAAAAAAAAAAGACAGACGATTTTGAAAAATAATAATATTTTTTACTTTCTGCTATAAAACATATCCAATAAAAAAATAGAAGAAAAAAATCAAATTTCTTCATAAATTTAGATCAATATGTATTCTGCTGCATCTTTTTGTTTAAAAAGATCCAAATAAGCATATATTGATTGGTTTGCGCAAAAGTTATAGTGTTTACAAACTATGGGATATTTGTATTTATTTATCATATTATTATACAGGATTTATATAGCGCCAACAGTTTGCCCAGTGCTTTATAACATTAGGGCAGACAGTAAAGTTACTATACAATTCAATGCAGGAGGAATCAGAGGGCCCTGCTCGTTATAACTTAGAATCCCTATTTATTTTTTACTAGTAATGGCGACGATTAGCGACTTATAGCGGGACTGCGATATTGTGGTGGACATTCTGACACAGACACTTTCTAAGTAACCAGTGACACTAATACAGTGATCATTGCTAATAATATTCACTGACACTGTACTAATGACACTGGCTGGGAAAGGGTTAAACATCAGGAGCAATGAAAGGGTTAAGCCGCGTATACACGAGCGGAATGTCCGACAGAAAAAGTCAGACGGAAGCTTTTCATTGTATATTCCGATTGTGTGTGTGTGTCATCTGACTTTTTTTTTTGAAAATTCTGACGGACCTAGAAATGGAACATGTTCTAAATATTTCCGACGGAACCAAATTTCTTTTGGGAAAAAACGATCGTCTGTATGCTGTTCCGACGTACCAAAAACGATGCATGCTCTGAAGCAAGTACGAGATGGAAGATATTGGCTACTCGCTATTGAACTTCCTTTTTCTAGTCCCATCGTACGTGTTGTACGTCACCGTGTTCTAGACGGTCGGACTTTGGTGTGACCGAGTGTAGGCAAGACCGCTTGAGCGGAGTTCCGTCGGAGAAACCTTCAGAGTTTATTCTGACGGCAAAACCAGTCGTGTGTACAGTGCATAACATATATGCCTAGCTGGTATTTATGTATACTGTGTGTGGTGCTTTTACTAGGGGAAGTAATTGATTTCATTCCCTGCTTTGTGGGGGAAAGTAAATCCATTACTTCCCCGCTGACAGGAAAGAGCTCTTCCTTGTTTACATTGGCAGAGCCCTGTCCTGTGTGTGTTGCGAACGATCGGCGGGTGCCGGTGGTAATCTATTGACCGGCACCTGCTGATCGCCATCTGCTGTGTAAAATCACTACCCGGAAGTGCCGGATCACATACTAGGTATGTGATCTAGCGCAGATTCACCTTGTCGCCGTATATCTATGTTATATGGTCAGCAAGCGGTTAACCATTAGCCAACCAGCCGCCGCAGTTATACTGCGGCAGGTTGGCTTGGCAAATCGCCGTAGCTGTACGTCGCTCCTTTAAGATGTGACAGCAGGCAAATAAAAATAAAAATAAAAAAACGCAGAGGTGATCAAATACCACCAAAAGAAAGCTCTATTTATGGGAAAAAATGACATAAATTTGGTTTAGGTGCAATGTCACACGACCGCGCAATTGTCAGTTAAAGCGACACAGTGCCAAATCGCAAAAAAATGGCCTGGTCAGGAAGGGGGCAAATCCTTCCGGGGCTGATGTGGTTGAGAACATACACTATATTACCTAAAGTATTGGGACACCTGCCTTTACACGCACATGAACTTTAATGGCATCCCAGTCTTAGTCCATAGGGTTCAATCATGAACTGGCCCACTCTTTGCAGCTCTAACAGCTTCAACTCTTCTGGGAAGGCTGTCCATGAGGTTTAAGAGTGTGTCTATGGGAATGTTTGACCATTTTTCCAGAATCGCATTTGTTAGGTCGGAACTGATGTTGGACGAGAAAGCCTAGCTCACAGTCTCCGCTCTAATTCACCCCAAGGTGTTCTATTGGGTTGAGTGGCCTCTGTGCAGGCCACTCAAGTTCCTTCACCCCAAACTCGCTCATCTATGTCTTTATGGACCTTACTTTGTGCACTGGTGCAAATCATTTGGTGGAGGGGGGATTATTTATGGGGTTGTTTTTCAAGGGTTGGGCACTATATTATATTATATTATTTAGTTTTAAGGGTCTAACAAAAAGGTTTATCTCCACAGTCTGTGGTATGTTCAAACATCTGTTCAGCAGTACAAAAATCACAATATCAAAGCAACACAAGGCAGGAGAAGATGTTAAAGCAATAGTAAACCGCTGCAGAATAAACAAAAAAACACACCTGTAAGACAATGGCATTATGTGCTAGTATGCGAGGCTGCAGATTGGCACAGTGACTCTGCGTTGATGTGGCTGCAGATGGGCACTGGTGAGGTTGCATTGTATCATGTCTGCAGTCTCTGACCATCTCTTGTATCATGTCCGCAATCTCTGACCATCTCCTGTACAGTGTCTGCAATCTGACTATCTCTTGTATTACGTCCACAGTCTCTGACCATCTCTTGACTTTTATCATGTCTGCAGACAAGAGTGGGAGTGACGCCGGGATGGGGGTCATGGGAGAAGTTAGACGTGTGTGGACTTTGGAGAGGAGACTATAGGATAAAATCAGAGCCACCAAGCTGGAGCCAACTGACTGATCCCTGCATGGTGCACCTGAGTGGAGGTCAGTGACAGCGCCGCCAGGCCAGTCTGAGGGGGGTCACTAATGTAAGGGGGGAGTGAATACAATGATGTAAGGGGGAATGGATGTATAGGTTTCCCCCTTATATCAGTAAGCCCCCCCCCTTACCTTAGTGTGTATTATTTCTGCAGAAGGTGGTCTCTGGTCACCAGAGCCCCCCCCCCCTCCACATTCATGGGGACCCCCTTGATGATTGCTCCACTTTTACCACTTTCAACCAGAATTTGCTTATATATATATATATATATATATATATATATATATATATCCCTATGTGCTTTCATATCTGTCTTATCTATATATAATACACTCTTCAAATGTGCTTTAAAATGTATGGCTTTCCCTTTTTGAACAAGCAATTAATAACGTCATGCTGTTGGGCTGGTGTAAATTCTTTTTATTCCCAGTCCGGCCCTGCATGCAGGGTGGACATCTCTTAAATGGTGCACGTTTTGGAGATATTCTTTTTACCTACAGGTAAGCCTTATTATAGTCTTACCTGTAGGTAAACATAACAAAGCGGGGTTTACTACCGCTTTAACGTGTTTCATACTGAAACCTTTTTGTTTTACAATGTATGTACTAATTTATTTTAGATCCAGTGATGTTATCATTGGTTCTCTGTGCTTGTCTATACAATGCAGACAGATCAGGCTGGTGGGAGGGGCCGGAAGAGTGCTCTAGAAAGCTTCCTGAAAACAACACAGCACCCTGCCTCGGTTCCCCTCTTAAGAGCCCCCAACCCTGATGTAAGCTGTAAGCTGGTACTTTGGAGGAGTTATGAAAATAACAAAATATCTTGATGGGTATATGTCAGCCTGGAGGAGAGGGCTTTCCTAGGCAGACTACTAGTTGCGGAACTACTAGGGGTCACAAACATCGCATTTGTGATTGGGCTCTGGTGTTCTGTCACTGTGGGTGGGGGGGCGCAGGAAGGGGGTCCGCTGCAGAACATGTGAAAGGGTCCTACTGTCGCTTAGTTCACACTGCTGCAACCCCAAAGTTGTGCCACTTGCTTGCAATTTCCCTGCAACTTCCTTGCGACTTGCTAACGACTTTTATGATTTAACATTGCAGTCCATGGCACTCAAAGTTGCAGAAAAGTAGTGCAGGAACCTTTTTTGTAACATTTATTTTTGTCGCTGCGACTTGAGTCACATGGATCAAGATGGCACCCATTGAGATTAATGTGTATTAACTTGTAATGCGACTTTATGTGTCGCAAGTCACATGATAATTTGCAGCAGTGTGAACCAGGGCTTATAATGAGCCCTGCAACAGGAGGGAAGGACCCTGGGACCAATGGAAAGGGCCCCATCGGTTCGGGGGGGCCCTTTATGGTTTCTTGCACCGAGGCCCTAAAGGTTCTAGTTATGCCTCTGCAGACTGCCCTAGGTAACACCTACATAAAATGCTGATCCTCCATGATGGGAAGAACTGAAACCCATGAATGAAAGGGACAGGCTAGGGACTTGGTTGCCACTTTTTCTTCAAGCCAACCATGCTTTTTTTTTTTTTTAGTATACACTATATAATTGTATATAATTGTATATAATTGTAACAGACCTGGGACACCTTTGGGCACTCCAAAGAGAATAGTAAAGCGGCGAACATAGTCCCCCCTCACCCTCCTATCAGGCAACATTCCTGTCTGAATAATGTGTCCGTGTTTCAGGTGGACTGAAGCCCGGACACATGATTCAAAACTCGGACTGTCTGGGTGAATCCCTGACAGATGACAACCCTACTAGGAACGAAGAGGCTGGGAAGGTAAAAGCTGGATGTTCTCCAGCTAGGAAATGAGGTGGGCTCTATGTGAGTAGCTGAATCTTCTAATGCACACTCTGAGAAGCTCACAGTGTGCACTGAAATCAGAGTAGGCAATTTCAGTACAGTATACAATATGTTACTTGACTAGGAAGACAGCTTGACTTAGGGTGTAGATAGACAGAAACTACAAACAGATGTTTGTGCTGGAAACTGAGCGCATTCTTTGCATGCCTGATCTTAATTATTTCTGCTTGTCACTGCAAATTTCATTTTCATTTATGATATTACTTTATGTACAAAACCATTTCTTCCTCCAAACAATGGACACTTGTAGACCCTGCACAAGGGATATATCGGGGGCTCTTCTAATGCACAGGCTCTGGTCTTGTGGATATATGTTGTATGTGAACATAAAAGGACCAGGAAACATCAAGTGTGATGTCAATTAGAAACTGACAAGAGATTTAATGCAAGAATCATTAAAGATGTTTCTCACTTAATGGTCTAGTGGCAGCCGTCACAGAGACAGGAAAAGACAGGAAACCTCCCCGGTGAGCTATATACTATATACTGTATACTGCTAACTCCACCAAGTGGTCCCTGCACTAATTTGCCAGCAATCTATGCATATTGGGTTTTGCTGCCAATATATGCTTTGGATGTATCCATTGCACTTTCTTTGAGCTCTTATGTAGTTAATATACAAAATATTATTGTTAATATTTAATTCATTGAACTGTTGTAACTTAAACATGTGTATTGTTTTGACTGCATATCTGATTATTATTGGACTTTATGTGCTTGGTTTATATGACCTGCTAAGCACACAGGCTGTATCCTTCAGTGACCCCGTAAATTATACACAAAAACGATATGTTCCGTGTATGCCCTCTAGTGATATCAAAATAATATGTGTTATGTAACCATAGAGTGTTCTAGTAGTATCCTGTCTTTGCGATGGCTAGGTCCTGTTATTTTATTCATAAGTAGGACCTATATGCTAATCATAAACCTTACATAGGGTTCTTTTTATAAAACGAGCAGTCCCCCCCCCCCGCCCCTCCATCACAAATTCTGACCATGTTGATTCTCTATGATCGTCATATCCATCTAGTGGCTGAATGCGTTTTTTTTCCCCCAAAATGCCTCAATCAGGAAAATACCATGTTATGGCCACTAGAGAGAGCTGATGGGCATAGGAAATCAACATATTAACGACTTACGGGCCATAAGGGTTTACCCACTTTAGCGCGGTTATTTCTTTTTTCTTCTTTTTTCTTTCTTTTTTCTTTTTTCTTTTTCTTCTTTTTTATTTTTTCTTTTTATTTGTTATTTTAGTGCACATCTCACTGTTTAACTGCTGCTTCTTTTTGGGGGGGTTAGTTTTTATGGGTAGCGCAGTATTTTTTTTTGCTTTTCATTTTTTGCGATACTGCACTGGGTCGCTTTAACTGACAATTGTGAGGTCATGCGACGTTGTACACAAACAAAATTTATATGCTTTTTTCCCACAAATAGAGCTTTCTTTTGGTGGTATTTGATCACCTCTGTGGTTTTTATTTTTTGCGCTTTAAACAAAAAAAGACCAACAATTTTGAAAAAAAAAAAACAATATTTTTTACTTTTGCTATAATAAATATCCCCCCAAAAAAACAAAACTAATAATAAAAAAATTTCTTCATCAGTTTTGACCAATATGTATTCTTCTACATACTTTTGGTAAAAAAATTGCAATAAGCGTATATTGATTGGTTTGCACAAAAGTTATAGCGTCTACAAAATATGGGATATATTTATGGCATTTTTATTATTATTTTTTACTAGTAATGGCGTGATCTGCGATTTTTAGCGGGAATGCGACATTGTGGCGGACAGATCGGACACTTTTGACACTTTTTTTGGGACCATTGACATTTATACAGCGATCAGAGCTAATAATAGCCACTGATTACTGTATAAATATCACTGGCAGGGAAGGGGTTAATACTAGGGGGCGATCAAGGGGTTAAGTGTTCCCTAGGGAGGTGTTTCTAACTGGGGGGGTGTACTGACTGGAGAAGGAGAGAGATCGCTGTTCCTGATAACTAGCTCTACTCCCCTGTCAGAATGGGGATCTGTCACATACACAGATCCCCGTTCTGACTCTCTGTGGAGCGATCGCGGCTGTCGTCCATGCGCATCGGCTCCAGCGTTGTGCCGCGAGCGTGCGCCCCCTATAGCTTCTTAAAGCGTAAAGTGGCCGATGTACAATGACGGCGATTCGCGCAGCCATAACAACCTGCCACAGTACAACTGCGGCGGTTGGTCAGCAAGTTATAAAAATAACACACATGTTATTCTTATCTGCCCTGTGCAAGGGTTTTGCAAGAGAAGCCGATCCTCCTCTTCTAGGGTGCCCTGCTGGCTCCCCTTCATCGGGTGCCCCCATGGAGAGTAGGGTGCCCACGTGTCCCGGATTGCCTGGGATTGTCCCTTAATGCATATTTGTGTCCCGGGTCCCGGGCACCTTCTTTCCGGGACAATACAGTGTCCTGGAATGAAAAAAAAAACATACCGCCAGTCCGCCACCCTGGTAAACATTGCCTCGCTCAGCCGAACTAACTGGTTGCTAGGGCCGCCCCGCCTCGCATCTAGCAACCAGTGACGTCGGCTGAGCGAGGCTTACCCAATGCTGCCCTGCGCTGAGCAGCGGGCCTCCGAGTCCACCATGCTTTCGCCGATCCTCGGTCCACCTCAGCTCCGCCCCCTAATTCCGCCTCCCTCAGTTCCTCTCTCTGCATGCAGAGCAAAGCAGCGGCCGCCCTGACCCCCTCACCCCTGTCAATGCAGCGCTCTTGCAGGAGCCCAGCAGAAGAAGCAGTCAGTGTACAGGGAGCAAGTGCAACCCACAGCTTATAGAACGGGACAGCAGGGCAGGAGAGAGGTATGTACAGTCCATTACTGTCCCCCTGTCCATCCCGCTGTCCCTCTCTCCATCCCACTGTCCCTCTGTCCATGTCCATTCCACTGTCCATTCCACTGTCCCCCTGTCCATCCCACAGTCCCCCTGTCCATCCCACAGTCCCCCTGTCCATTCCACTGCCCCCCTGTCCATTCCACTGCCCCCCTGTCCATTCCACTGCACCCCTGTCCATTCCACTGTCCCCCCTTCCATCCCACAGTCCCCCTGTCCATCCCACAGTCCCCCTGTCCATTCCACTGCCCCCCTGTCCATTCCACTGCCCCCCTGTCCATTGCACTGCACCCCTGTCCATTCCACTGTCCCCCTGTCCATCCCACAGTCTCCCTGTCCATTCCACTGTCCCCCTGTCCATCCCACAGTCCCCCTGTCCATTCCACAGCCCCCCTGTCCATTCCACAGCCCCCCTGTCCATTCCACTGCCCCCCTGTCCATTCCACTGTCCCCCTGTCCATCCCACTGGCACTGCTGGCAAACCAGGATCCATCACGGCAGCCTGTGCCCAGTGCCAGTCCCGGGGCCGACTACTCCCGCTGCCTGCAGCTCATTGCCAGGCCAGCAGCCCAACTTCTCACCTCCTGAGCCTCCCCCCACCCATGAGGGCTGCGACTTGAGCCGCCAGCCAAACGTCCAGGTTTTTTTACACTACTCACTCACTAATACTATTCTATGAGAACATGCATGCTTGCAATGAATCATGTATTACTTTTAACAATGTTCCTTCTAGAATCTGATACTGTATGTTCGTAACAATAAAATTTCCTTTTTTTTTTCTTTTTTTTTTCTTTTCACATATGTATTTCTGTGTGGCGGAAAGTCTGGCTATCTATTCCAATTAGGGTGACCACCTTGGTATTAGACCCCTTTCACACTGTGCCGCTCTGGGCGTCAGAGGTAAAGCGGCGCTATTTTTAGCGCCGCTTTACCGTCATTTTAGTGGCGCTATTCGGTCGCTAGCAGCGCGGTTTTAACCCCCCACTAACGGCCGAAAAGGTGTTAAATCTGCCCGCAAAATGCCACCGCAGGGGCATTTATCCGGCGGTATAGCAGCGCTGCCCTGTTGATTTTTTGAGGGTGTCCCTGAATGGCAGTTTGGAAATGTGGTCATCCTAATGGAGAGCCACTTTCAATGGGTGCTCCCGAGTCCCGCTGCTGCGTCCATTGACACAGAAAACGGGACTTGGCCCCACCCCCCTGCTTCCGTGTCACTGGATTTGATTGACAGCAGCAGGAGCCAATGGCTCCTGCTGCTATCAATCTATCCACTGAGGACAGAGACAGTGGTTGGGCTTGAGCACAATTTTTTTTTTTACGTTTTTCACACACATTTTAAAATGCACATTTTAGGCCTGAATATTATTTAAACCCCCCTCCATATATTAAATTTTTCCTGAAAGAAAAGACCCTGAAAAATAAAATGGTGCTAGTTGCATATTTTTATGTTAGGTGATATTAGCACACCTGTTTATAGAATGCTAATTTTCAATAAAAATGCACTAAAGTTAACTTTAATGCACTCAAACACAATATATATTACCCACATTTTGGTAAAAAATAAAAGATAAGATTGTGACGAGTAAATTTAAACCAAAATATATCAAGCCTTAAAACTGCGCGCATCAGCAAAATTGCGCCAAACGTCAGTGCAAATAATTGTCCATAATCAATTTTTTAAAAGCCTTTTTAGAGTTTAGAGTTATCCATTAATAATGATGACCTTGAATGATTGCTCTTACTCTGACAATACCTCACATGTGTGGCAAAATCCTTGTTTTTATACATAGGCAAACCCACAACATGCCTTTTTGTTCTTATGTGCAAGTAGGTGGGGGAACTTAAAAAAAATTTTAGCTATTTTTTTATTTATTATATTTACTTTGTTTTAGTTTTTTTCCCTTTTTTTTTTTTATTTTTTTTACACTTTTTTTTCATCTAACGTTATTGCTATTACATATTACATGTGATAGCACACTGTAATAATAATAATAATATTTTTTTTTTTTTATTGAGACATCAGGCTTCTATTAGACCCCTGATGTCTTCTCTGCACTCCTTTATCTGTGCATTATTAGCCGCTTGCATAGCCACAGCAGCCAGGGAGTGACAGCACTAAACCCATAAGTGATAGAAACATGTCGCTTCCATGTTCATTCGTCCGAGGGAAGATTAGCGAATGCTTGTTGGCTGATCTCCCACTGTTATGCCCTGTACACACGATCGGACATTGATCAGACATTCCGACAACAAAATCCATGGATTTTTTCCGACGGATGTTGGCTCAAACTTGTCTTGCATACACACAGTCATACAAAGTTGTCGGAAAATCCGATCGTTCTGAACGCGGTGACGTAACACACGTAGGTCGGGACTATAAACGGGGCAGTAGCCAATAGCTTTAGTCTCTTAATTTATTCTGAGTATGCGTGGGACTTTGTGCGTCGGATTTGTGTACACACGATCGGAGTTTAACAGATCGGATTTTGTTGTCGGAAAAATTTTATAGCCTGCTCTCAAACTTTGTGTGTCGGAAATTCAGACGGAAAAAGTCATATGGAGCCCACACACGATCGGAATTTCCGACAACACAATCCGATCGCACTTTTTCCATCGGAAAATCCGACCGTGTGTACAGGTCATAACACATGTTGACCCCCATCATTACCAGTCTGGGTCCACAAGTGGGACAGTGGAGCCCAGAATACATGGTGGGGGCAGTCGGGCAGGGTGATGGTATGATCTATAATGGATTGTGGAAGTAATTGGTGGCTGCAGGTCCAGGACCGGCATAGTAGAGTCGGTGAGG
Organism: Lithobates clamitans; assembly: GCA_037952925.1. Lineage (NCBI taxonomy): Eukaryota > Metazoa > Chordata > Amphibia > Anura > Ranidae > Lithobates > Lithobates clamitans. Next base: position 8,335,036 of record JBBGZY010000502.1, on the reverse strand, counting down.
GGAATAGAGGGAGATAAGCAAAGGTCCATTCGCTCATCACATCCACCTGAAAGCCCATAGTCAGCTTAATAGATTTAGCAGCTGGGTATGTGTTCTCATTCTATCAGACGCCATTTACAAACAGTCAAGGCCAGTTCACATCATAAAATCGCAGTCCGGATGCGTTCCAGGTGCTTTTTTGTATGCGTATTTTTGACGCGTTTTTGATGCATTCCAGTACGATTTGATGTGTTTTTGATGCAGTCCAGTGCATTTTTCCTCATTTTTCCTCCCCTCTTTTTTTTTAACCTTAAGACTCCTTTCACACTGAGATGCTTTACAGGCGCTATAGCGCTAAAAATAGCGCCTGCAAAGCGCCTGTAAAGCACCTCTCCTTTCACTTCAATGTGAAAGCCCGAGGGCTTTCACACTGGAGCGGTGTAATGGCAGGACGCTTAAAAAAGTCCTGCAAGCAGCATCTTTGAGGTGTATGCACCTCTTCTAAAGTGCCTCTGCCCATTGAAATCAATGGGCAGCGCCGCCAAAGCGGGCACTTTGCGGACGCTTTTAACCCTTTTTCGATCGTTAGCGGGGGTGAAAAGTGCTGCAAAAATGACGGTAAAGTGCCACAAAAAATACTTTGCAGCCGACGCCCGGGCGCTGCCAGTGTGAAAGTACCCTAAATAAGGACATGTGTGTTCCAGTGCGTTCAGTGCGTTTTTGATGCGTTTTACAGTGTTCCAGAACAGTCCAGTGCAGGAAAAATGCAGTATGTTCTTCTTTTTTTTTTGAAACACACGGGAACTGGAACGCACTGGTATGAACTATGCTATTGAAAACCATATAACCTACTTTCCATGCGTTTTTGATGCAGAAAAAAAACGCACTGGGGTGTGAACTGGCCCTTAGGCAAAATACAGTCAGAATTTGCGAAGACTGGACAAATACTTGTAACATTTATCCAATTATTATTTTTATAAATTGAACAGTGTTGACTTTTTTTGTGTTATTACTTAAAGTATCATTAAACCCACAGTACAAAAAATCTATAAAAAAATTTTGTATTACATGCTGTTCATACTCACTCAGTCACTATGAGATTTGTTTTCTGTATTCTGCAAAAAAACTGGTTGATCCTGCTGTTGTCTATCTCCATCTTCTTTTCATGTCCCAAATTCAGCTAGGGATTTTGCAGTTGTGGTGGCAACTCTGCACATGCTCAGTTTTCAGTGAGTTTCTGTGCTGAGCATTTCCTCCCTATCACATCTGAGCAGCCCATGTGACTATAGAGTCACACATGTGGGCGTATACACAGTGGTAAATGACAGCTCCCTCCCACCTCCTCCATCATCAGCTAAACACAATGGGGGCAGGATATTACATGGAGATTGATGGGGGCTTCACCTCCTTCTTATTCTAAGACACAGGGTGGAGGGGCGCGGATTTGATTTCAAATATATATTTGTATGACAATTTAAAACAGTTTATTGATATTAATTATTTGTTTTTACTCTGTATTCCAAAGGCTTTTTTTTAATTTTAATTTGAACATGTGAGAGAGTGAGAGTGATAACACCAAATTTAACACACCTGCTCCCCATTCACACCTGAGTCACATGACCCTGGGGAGGGAAAATGGCTAATTGGGTCCAATTTGGACATTTTCACTTAGGGGTGTACTCACTTTTGTTGCCAGCGGCTTAGATATTAATGGCTGTGTGTTGAGTTATACAAGCTGTACACTCACTACTTTACAAAGTGTCATTTCTTTAGTGTTGTCACATGAAAAGATATAATAAAATAATTTCAAAAATGTGAGGAGTGTTCTCACTTTTGTAAGATACTGTATATACTATATATGTAGTATTTATTTATTTATTTATTTTTGCAAGTAGTATTGTGCTGACACTTTCTGTTAGTGAGTTTTGTATGATTATTATGTATGAAGTGACAAGGTATACGGTAATTTAAGGGCTATTTAAAGTTTATTGGGGTTAGCAGTGCAATTAATATGTATGGTTTAACATCCTATTCAAGTCTAAGAGAAGTTAGCACAGGGACATGGGCAGTCTGACATTAGATTTTTTTAAAGGCTAATATGTAGATGAAAAATTAATTAATGCTGTGCTATTGATTTTTCACACTGAACATATACACTGGAGGTGTTTGCAGAAGATATATATATGTCATTTTCTTGTAGCGCAAACTAGTTCTCACACAGTAATATAGATGACATGGGGGCTCCTGTTCTTGGTTTAAGTAAGTACCGGCAGGGAGTTGGGGGGGGCTTGGAGGGTGTTACATAGTTACATAGCAAGTGAGGTTGAAAAAAGTCCATCAAGTCCAACCTATGTGTGTGATTATATGTCAGTATTACATTGTATATCCCTGTATGTTGTGGTTGTTCAAGTGCTTATCTAATAGTTTTTTGAAACTATCAATGCTCCCCGCTGAAACCACCGCTCTTACAGTAAAGAACCCTCTATGCAGTTTAAGGTTAAACCTCTTTTCTTCTAATTTTAATGAGTGGCCACGTGTCTTATTAAACTCCCTTTCATGGAAAAGTTTCATCCCTATTGTGGGGTCACCAGTATGGTATTTGTAAATTGAAATCATATCCCCTCTCAAGCGTCTCTTCTCCAGAGAGAATAAGTTCATTGCTCGTAACATTTTTTCATAACTAATGTCCTCCAGACCCTTTATTAGTTTTGTTGCCCTTCTCTGTACTCGCTCCATTTCCAGTACATCCTTCCTGAGGACTGGTGCCCACCCAGGACTGGACAGCATACTCCAGGTGCGGCCGGACCAGAGCCTTGTAGAGCGGGAGAATTTTCGCTTTATCCCTTGAGTAAATCCCCTTTTTAATGCATGCCAATATTCCTTTTGCTTTGTTTGCAGCAGCTTGGCATTGCATGCCATTGCCATCTACTAGGACCCCCAGGTCCTTTTCCATCCTTGATTCCCCCAGAGGTTCTCCCCCCAGTGTATAGATTGCATTCATATTTTTGCCACTCAAATGCATTATTTTACATTTTTCCACATTAAACCTAATTTGCCATGCAGTTACCCACCCCATTAATTTGTTCAGATCTACTTGCAAGGTTTCCACATCCTGCGGAGAAGTTATTGCCCTGCTTAGCTTAGTATCGTCTGCAAATACAGAGATTGTGCTGTTTTTCCCATCCTCCAGGTCGTTTATGAACAAATTGAATAGGATTGGTCCCAGCACAGAACCCTGGGGGACCCCACCACCCATCCCTGACCATTCTGAGTACTCCCCATTTATCACCACCCTCTGAACTCGCCCTTGTAGCTAGTTTTCAATCCATGTACTCACCCTATGGTCCATGCCAACGGACCTTACTTTGTACAGTAAACGTTTATGGGGAACTGTATCAAATGATTTTGCAAAATCCAGATACACCACATCTATGGGCCTTCCTTTATCTAGATGGCAGCTCACCTCCTCATAGAAGGTTAATAGATTGGTTTGGCAAGAACGATTCTTCATAAATCCATGCTGATTACTGCTAATGATACCGTTTTCATTACTAAAATCTTGTATATAGTCTCTTAACGTCCCCTCCAAGAGCTTGCATACTATTGATATTAGGCTAACTGTTCTATAATTCCCAGGGATGTATTTTGGCCCTTTTTTAAATATTGGTGCTACATTGGCTTTTCTCCAATCAGCTAGTACCATTCCAGTCAATAGACTGTCAGTAAAAATGAGAAACAATGGTCTGGCAATTACTTGACTAAGTTCCCTAAGGACCCTCGGTGCAAGTCATCTGGTCCTTATGAATGTAATGTTTTTTAAGAGTTTTCCTAATTCTGTTCTCTGTTAGCCATGATGGTGCTTCCTGTGATGTGTCATGAGGATAAACACTGCAGTTTTGGTTACTGAACCCCCCCCAACTCCCTCGTGAACACTGAGAAGAATACATTCAATACCTTCACCATCTCACCATCCTTTGTAACCAGATTCCCTTCCTCATTCTTTAACCTCCCTGGCGGTTTTCCCGAGTGTGGCTCGGGGTTAAATTTCAGCAACATTAGCAGTAACCCTGAGCCACACTCGGGATTGCATTGCAGGATCCTGGAAGAGGTTACTTACCTTGTCCCCAGGATTCTGAGATGTCCCCCCGCTGTGTCCGTGGGCTCTGTCCTCTGCCCCGATGTTCTGTGTGCCGGCCTCCGTTCCCTGCGAGCGTCGCGACGCACGGGGGTGGAGCCTGGCGGCAAATTCAAAAAAGTGAGAATTCAAAGCACATGCAGTACACTGTAATCTTACAGATTACATTACTGTATGAAATCATTTCACATCCCTTTTGTCCCCAGTGCTTTGTCCAATGCCCTGCATGCAGTTTTATATGATATATACTGTTCTTTCTGCCTGGAAACTGGAGATTGTCCATAGCAACCAGAAAGTGTCCCTTTACTTCAAAAGTGGTTTTAGACCAGCTAGAAAACAGCGATAATAAATTAGAACACTCGCAGAATTGAGCGATAGTGAATCGTGGGGAAATTTACTTTATTATTATTATATTATTATTTTTATTATTTATATTTATTTATTATATTATAATTTATGATTTTGTGTTTCAAACTTCATCATACCCGGGATATCTACTAGACTCTTAGTGGACAGATATAAGTGTGTTATTGCTAAGAATTACAGGCCTACAATATAAAACGCCAAATTTCTATGCAAAATAATTGTACCGCTTTGAGACGCAAAAATCTGAAATAATCATACCGCCAAGGAGGTTATGGGGCCAATGTGGTCTGTCCTTCCTCTTTTACTGTTTATATACTTAAAGAATTTATTGGGATTTTTTTTTGCTCTCCTCTGCTATGTGTCTTTTGTGTTCTATCTTAGCTGCCCCTATTGCACCCTTACATTTCTTGTTACATTCTTTGTAAAGTTTGAATGCTGATGATGATCCCTCAGCCTTGTATTTTTTGAAGGCCTTCTCCTTTGCTTTTATATGCACTTTTACATTGGAGTTAAGCCACCCAGGACTTTTATTCACTCTTTTAAACTTATTTCCCAATACACATTTTCTAATGCCCTTATTTAATATGCTCTTAAAGCAAACCCATCTCTTCTTTGTGTTCTTTGTTCCTAAGATTTTATCCCAATTAATATCTTCTAGCAAGGTTCGTAGTTTAGGGAAGTTGGCTCTTTTGAAATTCAGTGTCTTTGTATTCCCCTTATGTTTCCTATTTGTGTGATTTTTACTGAAGCTAATTGAACTGTGATCGCTGTTTCCTAAATTGCCTCGTATTTCCACATCCGTGATCAGGTCTGTATTGTTGGTAATCAATAGGTCTAGTAATGCTTTGTTTCTAGTTGGTGCGTCTACCATCTGACGCAAGAAATTGTCCTGCAAGACATTTAGGAACTGGCGAGCCTTAGACGAATGTGCGGTTCCCGGTAGATGGCATACAGTTCGGCACTTCAGGTCTTTGTCACAGATTGCCCTATCTGTCCTTCTAAGAATTGAGTCCCCTACCACCCAGAATCTGTCTATCCATTCCCTTTGTTCCCCCCCCACTCTCACTGGAGGAGTTCTTTCCCTGGCAGCTATGGGAGTCCCTCAGCTCCAGCAGTGCTGGTTCCTAACTGCTTTCACCAATGTCAATCAACGGGGCATACTTATTGGGATGTTCCAGTCCAGGATTGGCCCTGGCACTTTCCCCTCTACCCTTCCTGACTGTCACCCATCTACTCTTTTCTAGTGCCTGCACCTCTTTGTCTCCACCTGCCTCTGTGCTGGCCCCTGCCGACACCTGCCGGGTACATTCATACATATTAAGTGCACTTCTAACCCCAATAAACTCTAAATAGCCCTTAAATTACCTTATACCATGTCACTTCATACATAACAATCATACATAACTCACTAACAGAAAGTGTCAGCACAATAATGCTTGCAAAAATAAATAAATAAATACTATTTATATAGTATATATACAGTATCTTACAAAAGTGAGAACACCCCTCACATTTTTATAAATATTTTATTATATCTTTTCATGTGACAACACTGAAGAAATGACACTTTGCTACAATGTAAAGTAGTGAGTGTACAGCTTGTATAACAGTGTAAATTTGCTGTCCCCTCAAAATAACTCAACACACAGCCATTAATATTGAAACCGCTGGCAACAAAAGTGAGTACACCCCATAAGTGAAAATGTCCAAATTGGGCCCAATTAGTCATTTTCCCTCCCCGGGGTCATGTGACTCAAGTGTGAATGGGGAGCGGGTGTGTAAAACTTGGTGTTATCACTCTCACTCTCTCATACTGGTCACTGGAAGTTCAACATGGCACCTCGTGGCAAAGAACTCTCTGAGGATCTGAAAAAAAGAATTGTTGCTCTACATTAGAGATGGCCTAGGCTAAAAGACGAATGTGCGGTTCCCTCCGCCCAGTCTATGTCTGGATAATTAAAATCCCCCATTATGATGACACTTCCCATCCTTGCCACTAATCCAAATTGTGATAGGAGGTCCGTCTCTCCCTCCTCCCTCAGGTTAGGGGGCCTATAGCATACTCCCAGTATTACTTTCCCCTTAGTTTCATCCCTTTGGAGCTCTACCCATAGGGATTCCACCTCCTCCCTTGCTCCCTTAGTGATGTCATCTCTCACATTCACTTGTACATTATTCTTTATATACAGGCACACCCCTCCCCCTTTTTTACCCTTTCTATCGCTGCAATAAAGGGAATACCCTTGAATTGTTGCCAGCCAATCATGAGAGCTGTTGAACCAAGTCTCTGAAATTCCCACAAAATCTAAATCCTCCTCGTACAACAGTATCTCTAGTTCTCCCATCTTGTCCACCAGGCTCCTGGCATTGGTGAACATGCCATGTAGTTTAGACCGGTCGCATACTGTCTTCTTATTGGGTGTTCCGAGGTTGAAAATAGGACTTGTTACTATACTTACCTCGGGTTTATGTGCTTTAGTCAACCTACCTCTAATGCCCCCAATACTACCCTCTGGAATATGTTCTGCGCTGACTATCTCTACCTCTGGACCCCCCCTCGTCGCCTAGTTTAAAAGCCCCTCTAACTTTTTGGCCATCTTCACTCTCAGCAGATCTGCACCCTCCTCATTTAGGTGTAGTCTGTCACTTCTATAGAGCTGGTGACCCACTGAGAAGTTGGCCCAGTTCTCCAAGAACTCAAACCCCTCCTTACTACATCAGCTTCTCAGCCACTTGTTTACTTCCCTATTCTCCCTCTGTCTTTCTGGTGTGGCTCGAGGTACTGGTAGTATTTCTGAGAATACTACCTTGGAGGTCCTTTTCCTCAATTTAGCTCCTAAGTCCCTAAAATCTTTCTTTAGGACATTCCATCTTCCTCTGACTTTGTCATTGGTGCCAATGTGCACCATGACAGCCGGGTCTTCCCCAGCTCTTCCCAGTATTCTGTACACCAGATCCGTGATGTGCCAAACCCGAGCGCCTGGTAGACGGCATACAGTTCGGCGCTTCAGGTCTTTGTCACAGATTGCCCTATCTGTCCTTCTAAGAATTGAGTCCCCTACCACCAGAATCTGTCTATCCATTCCCTTTGCTTCCCCCCTCCTCCCACTCTCACTGGAGGAGTTCTTTCCCTGGCAGCTAAAGGAGTCCCTCAGCTCCAGCAGTGCTGGTCCCTGACTGGTTTCACCAATGTCACTCAACGGGGCGTACTTATTGGGAAGTTCCAGCCCAGGATTGGACTCCCTGGCACTTTCCCCTCTACCCTTCCTGACTGTCACCCATCTACTCTTTTCTAGTGCCTGCACCTCTTTGTCTCCACCCGCCTCTGTACTGGCCCCTGCCGGCACCTGCTGGGTACGTTCCTAGCTCTCCTTTAGTATGGAGGGTCTTCTCAGTGCTGTCTAGGTGCTTAAACTGTTGCTTAAACTTAGTTTATTTAGGGGGCTAGGGAGGGGCGTTGGGGGTGTTTTTTAAGTACTGAACTTATCTTTTAATGTCACAAAAGATTCCCTTTTATGGCCATGCTAATTCATTCAGATTTCAGTTTACTGTAGAGAACTGTACTGTATGTGAAATCTAACTGATGCTATGTTACTACACATTGCACTCATATTAGAGTAAGCTTCTTAGTACTATAATCCTCAATAAATGGCCCCAGGACTAAAATACCAAACAGTACCTACACATACCTTTAGATGCCTCTTCCAGAATCCCAGGGGCCTTGAACCTTCAGATGATCTGATATGCAAATAAAAAATAAAAAGCCTGTCCTGAGATTGGATTGTTTTAACAAGCAGGGGTAATGTGTGCATTATACATCATTAGCAAGACGAGTGCTTTCAGTCACCAGGGAGAGCTCAGCCCAAGTGCCATAGCTAAAGTTCTGTAGGTGCATTACTTATTATCAGATGTATTGTCTGCATTTCCATCTCCTAAGTGTCCGGTCCTTAATGCAAATAAACAGTACACACCAGTTCCGTTATTGTATAGGAAGTGATCAGGCAATGACATTTAAACAATAATTAAAAACTTTATAAATTAGATTCTTCTGCATTTTAGGTTTAATAATAAAATGGAAGTAGACTTTTTAAAGACAATCTATAATGGTTTGGACTCAGTTTTATTTATCTTTAAAAGTTTTTCAGTTGATGTTTGATATATTTTTTATTATATGTTTACAATCTTTATTTTACAAATAAACAGTTGGTGCATTAAAACGGATCCCCAGAGCACTACAAAGATAGCATAGCAGAAACTACTGGCCTTCTGACTTGCTGTGCCTGACTGAAACCTTGGATGGAAACCTTCAGCAAGAGGGAAAAAAAGGAAAAATAACCAAAAGCTTCATCTGTTGGCTGCATAAAAGACCTCACAGATAGATATTTTTCCAGCACCCAGGAACTGTAAGCTAGCCTACTCACTCTCATCTCCCTAACCTCGGTCATCCAGGCCTCCTGTCAAAGTCTGGCCCCACTAGGAAGCTATGGAAGGCAGGAGATTTGAGGGTGAGGTGGGGATGGACTAGTTTTCCCACACTGCTAGGAAGTTCAGGCATTTGTATATGTAAGAGCTGTTTGGGGTTCAGGGTTCCCAAAGGTACTGTATGTGCATTCCTAGCTTTAGGACTGGTATGGCAGGATTATAGATATGAGCGATATACTTTAAAGTCTTCTTGTGTTCTATTATTAAATCCCAAGTACAGAAGGACTTTATTTATGAAGTTGTAAAATATCATTCAGATGTCATCACTAGATTACTTACCATTATGGTAATAACATAACTAACATACACTGTTTATTTGCTTTAAGGACCGGACACAAAGGGATGCCTATAGTGTCAAGAAGATGGAAAAGCAGACAATACATCTGATAATAAGTAATGCACCTACTTTAGCTATGGCAATTGGACTAAGCTCTCCCAGGTGATTGAAAGCACTCGTCTTGCTAATGATGTATAATGCACACATTATCCTTGCTTGTTAAAACAGTCCAGTCCCAGGACAAGCTTTTTACTCTCCTAATTTCCTCCTAAGTATGTCTGTACATCTTGGCCACCATTCTCTAGGACCAGTCAGCCTATAGATCATTCCATAATGTTTAAATCAACATTTTTACAGTTCGTAATTACACAGTTGATTGCGTTCTAAAGGAATGTATAATTCAGTTTTCTGGTTTTCATTGCTGTATTAGTTCATGAAAAGGAGAATGTAGTCTAATGTCACCGAAAGTTTTCTAGGTTTTTTACTGTCACCCAAACATTTACCATGCCTGTATACAGGGCTGGGACAAGGGGTGGGCAGGAGGGATGGCTGCAAGAGAATAGGAGGTCTGACACTAATTATGATCCGGAAACTGACTTAGCATTATATTTTGCATATCCAGCCCTTCTGAAATTGCCCAAGGCACCCCAATTGCCCAGGTCCTGTAGAAGGTTGCTATGTATCTCTTACCCATTCACTTAGGGGGTGGCGGTATCTGGGGGTCTCTTATTTTTAAAGGTAGCTTTCAAATTCCACCTGCAGATTCTCACAAGGATTGTTGGAAGAGCTCCTTGCCAAAGGGTGCATTGCCAGGGAAATAGGGCATGTAGCCTAATATGATTCAGGAGAGGATAGCGCACTCTCACCACCAACCTTTCCTGGCCCCTATAAGGGTCTGATGTGGATTTTTGGGGGACTCCATGCTTTTTTTTTTTCTTTTTTTTTTCTGCGTAATCCCCCCCCCCCCTTAAAATCCATTTGGTCTTTGAAGTTTGGGAGTTTGTTTTTTTTGCATAGGATCCCCCTCCACATCCTTACCAGACCCTCATCAAAAATAAGAGTCTGGTATATATTTTTGGAGGAAATCCCATGCCTTTTTTTTTAACCACTTGCCCACTGGGCACTTAAACCTCCTTCCTAACCAGACTAATTAGTAGCTTTCAGTGCTCCCACATTTTGAATGAAAATTACTCAGTCTTGCACCACTTTATCCATATGACATTTTTGTCCTTTTTTTTCACAGAAATAGAGCTTTCTTTGGTGGTATTTGATCATCTCTGTTTTTTTTTATTTTTTGCGCTATAAATGAAAAAAGACTGAAAAATTTCTGCTATAAAATTTTGCAAATTAGTAATTTTTCTTCATAAATTTTGGCCAAAATTTATACTGCTGCATATCTTTGGTAAAAATAACCCAAATCAGTGTATATTATTTGGTCTGTGTGAAAGTTAGAGAGTCTACAAGCTATGGTGCCAATCATTGGAAATTGATCACATCTGATGTACTGAAGGCTTACCTCATTTCTTGAGACCCTAACAAGCCAGGACAGTACAAATACCCCCCAAATGACACCTTTTTAGAAAGCAGACAGTCCAATGTATTTAGTAAGAGGCATTATGAGTTTTTTTTCTTTTTTTTCCCATAAAATTGTCATATTAACATGTTATTTCTCACATACAGCACAGCATATGCATACTTGCAATTACACTCCAAAATTCATTCCGCTACTCCTCCCGAGTATGGCGATACCACATGTGTGAGACTTTTACACAGCCTGGCCACATACAGAGGCCCAACATGCAAGGAGCACCATCAGGTGTTCTAGGGACATAAATTACACATATAATTTCTAGACTACCTCTTACATATTTGAAGGTCCTGGAGCAGCAGGACAATGGAAACACAGGTGTTCTAGGGACATAAATCTCAAAACTAATTTGACTACCTATTACACTTTTGTGAGACACTGATGGGCACTGTAGTGGCATGGATGTGGCACAGAAGAGAACTGGTGTAGCATGGATGAGCACAGATGTGGCATGGATGTGGCACTGATGAGAAGTGATGTGGCATGGATGAGCACTGATGTGGCATGGATGTGGCACTGATGTGGCATGAATGTGGCATGGATGAGCACTGATGTGGCATGAATGTGGCACGGATGAGCACTGATGTGGCATGGATGAGCAGTGATGTGGCCTGGATGTGGCACAGATGAGCACTGATGAGCACAGATGTGGCATGGCTATGGCATGGATGATCACAGATGTGGCACAGATAGCCATGGATGAACATGGATGAGCCAGGGATGGAACATGGATGAGCATGAATGAGGATGGATGAGCCAGGGATGGAGCATGAATGTGGATGGATGAGCCAGGGATGAAGCATGGATGAGCATGAATGAGGATGGATGAGCCAGGGATGGAGCATGAATGTGGATGGATGAGCCAGGGATGGAGCATGAATGTGGATGGATGAGCCAGGGATGGAGCATGGATGAGCATGAATGTGGATGAATGAGCCAGGGATGGAGCATGAATGTGGATGGATGAGTTAGGGATGAAGCATGAATGTGGAAGGATGAGCCAGGGATGGAGCATGAATGAAGATGGCTGAGCCAGGGATGGAGCATGAAAGAGGATGGATGAGTCAGGGATGGAACATGGATGAGCATGGATGAGCTAGGGATGGAGCATGGATGAGCATGAATGTGGATGGATGAGCCAGGGATAGATGGATGGATGAGCGAGAGATGGATCAGCCAGGGATGGAGCATGAATGAGGATGGATGAGCCAGGGATGGAGCATGGATGAGCATGAATGTGAATGGATGAGCCAGGGATGGAGCATGGATGAGGATGGATGAGCCAGGGATGGAGCATGGATGAGCATGAATGAGGATGGATGAACCAGGGATGGAGCATGGATGAAGATGGATGAGCCAGGGATGGAGCATGAATAAGGATGGATGAGCCAGGGATGGAGCATGAATGAGGATGGATGAGCCAGGGATGGAGCATGAATGAGCCAGGGATGGAGCATGGATGAGCCAGAGATGGAGCATGGATGAGCATGAATGAGGATGGATCAGTCAGGATGGAGCATGGATGAGCATGAATAAAGAGGCCTGGAGCAAGAGAAATAAAATGACAAATAGTGAAGGGCCGGCATGACAGGGGGAGAAGGGGAAGCAAATATGGAGTTAAAAAAGAAAGAAAGGTGTCGTGAGAAAGGGGATAGATATGATTGGCTGAGAACAGCAGAATAGGGAGGGGTTTCATTTATTTAGGGGGAGGTGGGTCTCCCTTGCATCAGTGGAGGGGCAGGTGACAAGTAGGCAGTTTCCACACTGCTGGGGTGTGACAAAAAGCATGGCCAACATAGACAAGATCCTGGCTCAACCGCGATCGGCGGGCCGCGACAAAGGGACCAGAGTGGCTGCGCAGCCTCCTCTCAGCCTACCTCTTACACTTTTGAAGATCCTGGAGCACCAGGACAATAGAAACACAGGTGTTCTAGGGACATAAATCTCAAAACTAATTTGACTACCTATTACACTTTTGTGAGACACTGATGGGAACTGTAGTGGCATGGATGTGGCACAGATGAGAACTGGTGTGGCATGGATGAGCACAGAAGTGGCATGGATGTGGCACTGATGAAAAGTGATGTGGCATGGATGAGCACTGATGTGACATGGATGAACACTGATGTGGCATGGATGTGGCATGGATGAGCACTGATGTGGCATGGATGTGGCACGGATGAGCACTGATTTGGCATGGATGTGGCACGGATGAGCACTGATTTGGCATGGATGTGGCACGGATGAGCAGTGATGTGGCATGGATGTGGCACAGATGAGCACTGATGTAGCACAGATGAGAACTGATGTGGCATGGATGTGGCACTGATGGTCACTGATGTGGCACGGATGATCACTGATGTGGCACGGATGAGCACTGATGTGGCACAGATGAGCACTGATGTGGCATGGATATGGCATGGATGATCACTGATGTGGCACAGATGAGCCATTGATGAGCATGGATGAGCAATGGATGAACATGGATGAGCCAGGGATGGAACATGGATGAGCATGAATGTGGATGGATGAGCCAGGGATTGAGCATGAATGTGGATGGATGAGCCTGGGATGGAGCATGGATTGAGCATGAATGTGGATGGATGAGCCTGGGATGGAGCATGGATGGAGAATGAATGTGGATGAATGAGCCAGGGATGGAGCATGAATGAGGCTGGATGAGCCAGGGATGGAGCATGAATGAGGATGGATGAGTCAGGGATGGAGCATGAATGTGGATGGATGAACCAGGGATGAAGCGTTAATGTGGATGGATGAGCCAGGGATGGAGCATGAATGAAGATGGATGATCCAGGGATGGAACATGAATGAGGATGGATGAGTCAGGGTTGGAACATGGATGAGGATGGATGAGCCAGGGATGGAGCATGGATGAGCATGAATGTGGATGGATGAGACAGGGATAGATGGATGGATGAGCCAGGGATGGATGAACCAGGGATGGAGCATGGATGAGGATGGATGAGCCAGGGATGGAGCATGGATGAGGATAGATGAGCCAGGGATGGAGCATGGATGAGCCAGGGATGGAGCATGGATGAGCATGAATAAGGATGGTTGAGCCAGGGATGGAGCATGGATGAGCATGAATAAGGATGAATGAGCCAGTGATGGAACATGGATGAGGATGGATGAGCCAGGGCTGGAGCATGGTTGAGGATGGATGAGCCAGGGATGGAGCATGGATGAGCATGAATGAGGATGGATGAACCAGGGATGGAGCATAGATGAAGATGGATGAGCCAGGGATGGAGCATGAATAAGGATGGATGAGCCAGGGATGGAGCATGAATGAGGATGGATGAACCAGGGATGGGGCATGAATAAGGATGGATGAGCCAGGGATGGGGCATGGATGAGCCAGAGATGGAGCATGGATGAGCATGAATGAGGATGGATCAGCCAGGATGGAGCATGAATAAAGAGGCCCGGAGCAAGAGAAATAAAATGACAAATAGTGAAGGGCCGGCAGGACAGCGCAAGAAGAGGAAGCAAATATGGAGTTAAAAAAGAAAGAAAGGTGTCATGAGAAAGGGGATAGATATGGTTGGCTGGGAACAGCAGGATAGGGAGGGGTTTCATTTATTTAAGGGGGAGGCGGGTCTCCCTTGTATCAGAGGAAGGGCCGGTGGCAAGTAGGCAGTTTCCACGCTGATGGGGTGTGACAAAAAACATGGCCAACATAGACAAGATCCTGGCTCAACTGCGGGCGGTGGCCACGACAAAGGGACCAGAGTGGCTGCGCAGCCTCCTCTCAGCCTACCTCTTACACCTTTGAAGGTCCTGGAGCACCAGGACAATGGAAACACATGTGTTCTAGGGACATAAGTCTCAAAACTACTTTGACTACCTATTACACTTTTGTGAGACACTGATGGGCACTGTAGTGGCATGGATGTGGCACAGATGAGAACTAATGTGGCATGAATGAGCACAAATGTGGCATGGATGTGGCTTTGATGAGAAGTGATGTGGCATGGATGAACACTGATGTGGTACGGATGAGCACTGATATGGCATGGATGTGGCACAGATGATCACTGATGTGGCACGGATGATCACTGATGTGGCACGGATGAACACTGATGTGGCATGGATATGACATGGATGATCACTGATGTGGCATGGATGAGCACTGATGTGGCACAGATGAGAACTGATGTGGCACGGATGAGCACTGATGTGGCACGGATGAGCACTGATGTGGCACAGATGAGCCATGGATGAGCCAGGGATGGAACATGGATGAGCATGAATGTGGATGGATGAGCCAGGGATGGAGCATGGATGAGCATGAATGTGGATGAATGAGCCAGGGATGGAGCATGAATGTGGATGCATGAGCCAGGGATGGAGCATGAATGTGGATGGATGAGCCAAGGATGTAGTATGAATGAGGATGAATGAGCTAGGGATGGAGCATGAATGAGGGTTATTAAGGATGGGGGAGCCAGGGATGGAGCATGGATGAGCATAAATGTGGATGGAAGGGCCAGGGATGGATGGATGAGCCAGGGATGGAGCATGAATGTGGATGGATGAGCCAGGGATAGAGCAAGGATGAACATGAACGTGGATGGATGAGCCAGGGATGGAGCATGAATGTGGATGGGTGAGCCAAGGATGGAGCATGGATGAGCCAGGAATGGGCACAGATCAGTGCTGTGGGCACTTCAGATCCAGCCCACTGTGCTGCTGCACCCGGCTCCCTCCTCTCCTCAAACACTGTACCGATCGGTGTGAGGAGAGGGGAGGAGCCAAACGGGACACTTTACCACTCATTGGACGGAGTGGTCAGGTAGTAAAGGGCCGCTGTCATTGGCCCTTTACCCCAATCCGTGACACGCTGGGTCTGGGAGGCCTGACGGTCACGGACATTCCCGGGTGCGTGCCCCAAGGGGAGCGGGAGCGCGATTCTGGGAGGAAGATATAGTACGCCCTCCCAGAGTTATACGACCGTGCTGTAGACGTCATTCGGCTATGACCTGGTCGGCAAGTGGTTAAGTGACATAACTTAGAGTGAGTAGGATGTGTCCCTTGGGCTGATATATCTTCTATTAGTAGAAATTCTCCACTGTCCTGTCCCCCAGGGAGACAATGGTAATAAATCTCTGAATGGAGGGGGAGGAGCTATCAATCATCCTCCCATCTTTCATTCTTAGTTCGGCTTCCATGAATGGAGGAGCTAGGTGGAAAGGGTGGGTATAGTTGAGCTCTCCTAATGAAAGGCTGTTACAGCCCCTTAGTTGTATTAATGCACCAAAACAATTATGGCAGCAGGGACCGGGGTGGATGGTCAGGATGGAAAAAGATTTCTACTTGCAGAAGAGGAATCAGCATAAAAAACACATCTTACCAATAATAATATAATAATCATGTTCCCTGTTCTGATTTTACTGTTTTTGAGTTTGGCTGTAGTTAGGCTTTAACATCTACAGTGTGGGAAAAAAGTATTTGATCCCCTGCTGATTTTGTAGGTTTGCCCACTGACAAAAAAATTATCAGTGTATAATTTTAATGGTAGGTTTATTTTAACAGTGAGAGACAGAATAACAACAAAAATATCCAGAAAAACACATTTCAAAAAAGTTTTAAATTTATTTGCATTTTAATGAGTGAAATAAATATTTGATCCCCTATCAATTAGCAAGATTTCTGGCTCTCATGTGTCTTCTATACAGGAAACGAGCTGAGATTAGGAGCACCCTCTTAAAGGGAGTGCTCCTGATCTCAGCTTGTTACCTGTACAGTGCTTTAAAAAAGTATTCATACCCCAGCCTCCCCAGTCAATATTTTGTAGAACCAGCTTTCGCTGCAATTACAGCTGGAAGTCTTTTTGGGGATGTCTCTACCAGCTTTGCACATCTAGAGAGTGACATTTTTGCCCGTTCTTCCTTGCAAAATAGCTCAAGCTTTGTCAGATTGGATTGGGTGCGTCTGTGAACAGCAATTTTCAAGTCTTGCCACTGATTCTCAATTGGATTTAGGTCTGGACTTTGACTGGGCCATTCTAACATGAATATGCTTTCATCTAAACCATTCCATTGTAGCTTTGGCTGTATGTTTAGGGCCGTTGTCCTGCTGGAAGGTGAACCTCCGCCTCAGTCTTAAGTCTTTTGCAGACTTTAATATTTATTCTAAGATTGCCCTGTATTTGGCTTCATCCATCTTCCCATCAACTCCAACCAACTTCCCTGTCCCTGCTGAAGAAAAGCATCCCCACAACATTATGCTGCCACCATCATGTTTCTCAATGGGGATGGTGTGTTCAGCGTGATGTGTTAGTTTTCTGCAATACATGGCATTTTGCTTTTAGGCCACAGAGTTCAATTTTGGTCTCATCTGACCAGAGCATCTTCTTCCACATGATTGCTGTGTCCCCCACCACTCCTTCTCACAAACTGCAAACAGGACAACTTATGTCTTTCTTTCAACAATGGCTATCTTCTTGCCACTCTTCCATAATGGCCAGATTTGTGGAGTGCACAACTAATAGTTGTCATGTGGACAGATTCTCCCGCCTGAGCTGTGGATCTCTGCAGCTCCTCCAGACTTACTATGGGCCTCTTGGGTGCTTCTCTGATTAATGCTCTCCTTGCCTGGTCTGTCAGTTTAGGTGGGTGGTCATGTCTTGGTAGGTTTGCAGTTGTGCCATACTCTTTTCATTTTCGGATGATGGATTGAACAGTGCTCCGTGAGATGTTCAAAGCTTGGGATATTTTTTATAACCTAACCTTGCTTTAAACTTCTCCACAACGGCCTTCATGATGCTGTTTGTTCACTAAGGTTCTCTAACAAACCTATGAGGGCTTCAAAGAACAGCTGTATTTATGTATTTATACTGAGATAAAATTACACATAGGTGGACTCTATTTACTAATTAGGTGACTTCTGAAGGCAATTGGTTCCACTAGATTTTAGTTAGGGGTATCAGAGTAAAGGGGGCCAAATACAAATGCACACCACACTTTTCAGATATTTATTTGTAAAAAAAAAATTGAAAAAGATTTATCATTTTCCTTCCACTTCACAATTATGTGCCACTATATGTTGGTCTATCACATAAAATCCCAGCAAAATACATTTACGTTTTTAGTTGTAACATGACAAAATCTGGAACATTTTAAGGGGTATGAATACTTTTTCAAGGCACTGTATAAAAGACACCTGTCCACAGAAGCAATCAATCAGATTCCAATCTCTCCACCATGGCCAAGACCAAGGAGCTGCCCAAGGATGTTAGGGACAAGATTGTAGACCTACAGAAGGCTGGAATCGGCTACAAGACCATTGCCAAGCAGCTTGGTGAGAGGGTGACAACAGTTGGTGCGATTATTCGCAAATGGAAGAAATACAAAATAACTGTCTATTTCCCTCTGTCTGAGGCTCAATGCAAGATTTCACCTTGTGGAATTTCAAAGATCATGGGAACGGTGAGGAAAAAGGCCAGAACTACACAGGAGAATCTTGTCAATGATCTCAAGGCAGCTGGGACCATAGTCACCAAGAAAACAATTGGTAACACACTACGCCATGAAGGACTGAAATCCTGCAGTGCCCGCAAGGTCCCCCTGCTCAAGAATGTACAGGCCTGTCTAAAGCTTGCTAATGAACATCTGAACGATTGAGAGGAGAACTGGGTGAAAGTGTTGTGGTCAGATAAGACCGAAATCAAGCTCTTTAGCATCAACTCAACTCGCTGTGTTTGGAGGAGGAGGCATGCTGCCTATGACCCCAAGAACACCATCCCCACCGTCAAACATGGAAATGGAAAAATTATGCTTTGGGGGTGTTTTTTTGTTAAGGGGACAGGATAACTTCACCGCATCAAAGGGACCATGGACAGGGCCATGTACCATCAAATCTTGGGTGAGAACCTCCTTCCCTCAGCCAGGGCATTGAAAATGAGCTGTGGATGGGTCCTCCAGCATTACAATGACCCAAAACACACGGCCAAGGCAACAAAGTAGTGGCTCAAGAAGAAGCACATTAAGGTCCTGGAGTGGCCTAGCCAGTCTCCAGACCTTAATTCCATAGAAAATATGTGGAGGGAGCTGAAGGTTCAAGTTACCATATGTCACCCTGGAAACCTTAATGACTTGGAGAGGATCTGCAAAGAGGAGTGGGACAAAGTCCATCCTGAGATGTGTGAAAACCTGGTGACCAACTACAAGAAATTTTGGATCTCTGTGATTGCCAAGAAGGGTTTTGCCACAAAGTACTAAGTCATGTTTTGCAAAGGGGTCAAATACTTATTTCACTCATTAAAATGCAAATCAATTTATAACTTTTTTGAAATGCATTTTTCTGGATTTTTGTTGTTGTTATTCTGTCTCTCACTGTCAACATAAACCTACCATTAAAATTATAGACTAATTATAGATTAATTATAGACAGTTTAGACCAATATGTATTCTTCTACGTATTTTTGGTAAAAAAAATCACAATAAGCGTATATTGATTGGTTTGCACAAAAGTTATAGCGTCTAAAAAATAGGGGATAGATTTATAGCATTTTTCTTATTAATTCATTTTTTATTAGTAATGGCGGCGATCTGCAATTTTTATCATGACTGTGACATTATGGCGGACACATCGGACACTTTTGACACTGTTTTGGGACCATTGTCATTTATACAGCGATTAGTGCTATAAAAATGAACTGATTACTGTGTAAATGACAATGGCAGGAAAGGGGTTAAACACTAGGGGGTGATCAAGGTGTTAAGTATGTCCTAGGGAGTGATTCTAACTGTAGGGGGTTGGGCTTCCACTGACATGAACAGCGATCACTGCTCCCGATGACAGGGAGCAGTAACTCCCTGTCATGTCACCAGGCAGAACAGGGAAATGCCTTGTTTACATAGGCATCTCCCCATTCTACCTCTCCACACTGCAATCGCTGGCCGCTGGCGAACATCTAGTTCCCAGGACCCGCGGGCACGCTCCCGCGGTGGATGCCCGCGCCCGATAGGCGGCAAATTTAAAGGGACGTACAGGTACGCCCATTCGCCTGCCTGTGCTATTCTGCCGACGTACATCTGTGTGCGGCGGTCGGCAATTTTTCAAACTTGTTGTTTTCAAGTTAAAATCATTTTTGTTTGATAGAAAATTACTTAGAACCCCCAAACACTATATATATTTTTTCTAACACCCTAGAAAATAAAATGGCGGTCGTTGCAATACTTTTTGTCACACCGTATTTGCACAGCGGTCTTACTTTTTTTAATTAAAAAATAAGACAACAGTAAAGTTAGCCCATTTTTTTTTTATATTGCGAAAGATGATGTTACGCCGAGTAAATTGATACTCAACATGTCACGCTTCAAAATTGTACCCGTTCTTGGAATGGCGACAAACTTTTCCCTTAAAAATCTCCATAGGCGACATTTAAAAAATTCTACAGGTTGCATGTTTTGAGTTAAAAAGGAGGTCAAGGGCTAGAATTATGGCTTTCGCTCTAACAATCGCAGGGATACCTCACATGTGTGGTTTTAACACCATTTTCATACGAGTTCGCTTCTGCACGCGAGCTCGGCGGGACAGGGCGCATTAAAACATTTTTTTTCTTATTTATTTTACCTTTTATTTTTTTATTTTTACACTGTTCTTAGGAATAAAAGTGACACATTTTTTTTTTAATTACCATCCCTTGTAATAGAAAAAAAGCATGACAGGACCTCTTAAATATGAGATCTGGGGTCAAAAAGACCTCAGATCTTATATTTACACTAAAATGCAATAAAAAAAATGTCGTTTGAAAATAAAAAATAAAAATTGTCCCTTTTAAGAGCTATGAGCAGAAGTGACGTTTTGACGTCCCTTCCACCCTGCAATGGTATGGAGCCGGGTGGGGGTCATCTTCCCCTTACTCAGCTCCACACCACAGAGGGGACAGGATCGGATTGCCTCCGCCTCTGCCGGCAGCTCCGTTAAGCAGCAGAGGGAACCATAGCGCAGCGGGAGGGGGGGCCCTCTCCCGCCGCCGATAAAAGTGATCTTGCGGCTAATCCGCCACAGAGGCCACATTTATCTGAAAGCGGACTGCCCGCTGAAGAAGAGGATACCGGGGTTATGGCAGCTAGCTGCTGCCATAACAATATTCCCCTTCAAAGTGCCACCGTATAATGACAGCAGGCGGTCCGTAAGTGGTTAACGGCTAAGAAGTTACACTTGCTTCAAAACACGGCTTCGGACAGGCTTTGTTAAAGCTCTCTGAATGCTAGTCAAAGCCCCTGTCACTGAATAAAATGGTTATCTTACAGTCCTGTTTACACCTTGCTTTTGCTTTTCTTTGCTTCAAAATTGATACCCCATGTAGCTTTAATGGTGCTTCAAAGCATCTTCAAAAACTCCATAGAAGTCTATGGCAAAGCTCGCCCGAAGCCCCACCGAAGCCTCATCGAAGCCCCACGAAGCCTCACCGAAGCCCCACTGAAGCCCCACCAAAGCCTCATCGAAGCACCAAGCAAAAGCAAGGTGTAAACAGGAATTTAAGCTATTAATTTTATTTAGTGACAGGAGCTTTGACTGGCGTTCAGAGAGCTATAACAAAGCGCGTCCGAAGCCATGTTTTGAAGCAAGTGTAAACTAGCCCTAAGTGACTTTTTGGCGACCAGTGACACTAATATATGCCACATAGACGGTGGTTGAGGGAAGGGGCTGTCATAGTCCTCCAATGTATTGGTACTAATCGCTTAGCCACCGTCAAAATTTAATTAGCCAATTTTTCTCCAAGCGTCTTCCAGGACAGCCCATGAGACCTTGGGCTCCTCCTACCAGGACAGGAAACACGTCACCCCCACCAGATAAAAGGGCGGTCCTCCAGGCCCATGTCAGTTATTTGTGTTTCCTCCGGACGGGGGGTAACATGTTCATGGAACCTGCTCCCATAGGCCTTATAAGCAGGGGCTTTGTATGGCTTTTTTCTGGGGCATATCACTTACCTCTTCCTCTGCCAGAAGCAGCACACCGCTGGGGAGGTTGGCTGTGTTGCTGTTCTCTGTTCTCAGTGCCTGGAGAGGGCCAGGACCGGTGTGAGGTCGTGCCCCTAGCGCAGTGCATTGCACTCTAGCTGAGCTGAGCTTCGGTTGTCCTTCCCTGCCGACAGCCTGGCTGATCTGAGCAAGGAATGGAGGAAGCCGCAGCGTTCGAGGGGGCGGAGCTATTGCGCTCCAAGCTGGCCCACAGGAAGTGCTTGGAGAGGGTTACTTCCGGGGCATATGACATCATCATCGGGCGCCGGAGATGAGGTTCCAGTCTTCATAAACGGCGCGAACAGAGAACGCTGGCTGCTGGTGTTTCTTGGTGTTAAGCAGCCAGGCTGTGGATGACCAAGAGGGGCAGAATGGATCCTCCTGCAGTACCTGCACAGGCAGCGGATGCAGTTCCCAACACCAGCACCTCACAGGTAAGCCTGGGGTGTTCTGTCACCACCTTACTATCCCTGTGAGTGTTCCCTCCCCCTCCCCCCTCTGTAGTAGTGGGTGTAAGGGGATACATTTCCTCCCTCCTGCACGTGGTGTTACGGAGTGATTGTGTGGCTTTAATTACATTGTGGGTCATTTATTTTGTCTTGCAGACCAAGACTCAGGACAAGGCCCAAGCGCAGCCACTTAAAAGGAAATGTGCGGTTTGCGCAAACAAATTGAGCTCCTCATGGAGCAAAGCAGTTTGTCGCACCTGTATAGAAGGCCTAGTAAAGGATGACCCGGTTGCCTCTTGCCAGAAGATGCTTACTTTTGTTAGGGATGAGCTTGCGTCCACCTTCAGTTCCTTTAGAACGCTTATTGACAAGCTCCAGACTCCAGCAGAGAGTCCGTCTTCACTGAAGGCGTCAGTAAGCACTCCGCAGCAGGCAGAGAATGAAGACTCTGAGGCTGAGGTCAGATCTACCCGTTCTTCTCTGGAAGAATCAGGGTCAGATACAGAGCCCAGAGATAGAGAATCCACTCGAGGCTCAAGATTTAAGTTATCTGTTGAGGATGTAGATGACTTATTAAAGGCTATTTATACTACCCTTGAATTAAAAGAGGAAGAGGTTCAGTTATCCAAACATGATCTTATGTATAAAGGATTACATAAGAGAAAATCCAGAGTGTTTCCAGTTCATAGTTCTTTGGTTGATACTATTAAACTGGAATGGGATAATCCTGAGAGAAAACCATTCTTCTCTAGTAACCTAAAAAGGAGGTTTCCTTTTGATGAGGACACTGCGCAGCCATGGAATAAGAATCCCAAGTTAGACGCACCTCTTTCAAAAGTTTCAAAAAACTCGGACCTGGCATTTGATGATATGGGTACGCTTAAGGATCCGATGGACAAGAGGGGGGATATCCTTCTCCACAGAGCCTGGGACTCAGCAGTTGGAAACCTGAAACCAGCTTTGGCTTCCACTTGTGTGGCCAGAAATCTGGAGGTTTGGTTGACTCAGATTCAGTCACATCTGTCAGCAGGTACCTCCAGAGAGCAAATTTTAAAGTCTTTTCCTCTCCTATTTCAGGCAGTGGGTTTTTTGGCAGATTCTTCCGCTGAGTCGGTAAAAATGTCAGCCAGGACTTCGGCTCTAGTGAACTCGGCCAGGAGAAGCCTTTGGCTTAAGACCTGGTCAGGGGACTCGGCCTCCAAGTTGCGCCTTTGTGGCCTTCCTTTAACTGGCGATCATTTATTTGGCCCAGGTCTACAGGAGGCACTGGAACGCACGGCTGATAAGAAAAAGGTGTTTCCAGAGAAAAAGAGAGTTCAGACAGCCAGAAAATTTTTTCGTGGCCAAAACAGACAACAGAGTCCTAGAGAAAAGGACAGCAGGCCGAAAAAGCATTGGACTGGGCACAAAGGCAGAGGCAAAGGGGGAGTGCTATTTAACCCTCCTCAACAGCCCGCCAAGCCGCAGTGACTTGTGTTCCCCGGTGGGAGGGAGATTGAGGGCCTTCATCCCACAGTGGGCAGCAGTCACTCTGAGCCCCTTCGTCCTGGACCTAGTGACCAACGGGTACAGGCTGGAGTTTGTTCACCAACCACCAGAACGTTTGTTGGTCACATTTCCTCCACAAGAGCGGGAGAAAGCGAGGGCTCTGGGTCTCCAGATCGGAGACTTATTAGATCAAAAAGTCCTGATTCCTGTTCCTCGATCGGAGCGGGGCAAGGGATTCTATTCCCATGTATTTGTGGTCAGAAAGCCGGCAGGAAAGTTTCGACTTATCCTGAATCTCCGGACCTTAAACAAGTCCATCAGATACAAGCATTTCCGTATGGAGACGGTTTTTACAATCAAAAACCCACTATACAAAAACTGCTTTATGGCCACGTTGGACTTAAGGGATGCTTATCTTCACATCCCTATCCATCCAGCCTTCCAAAAGTTTTTAAAATTGGCAGTGAAGACGGGTATGGGGACCCGACATTTTCAATTTAAGGCCCTCCCCTTCGGTCTTTCCTCAGCCCCACGCATCTTTACGAAGGTGTTGGCGGAAGTGCTGGGTCCTCTAAGATTAAAGGCAATAACGGTTATCCCTTACTTAGACGACCTCCTGATAGTGGCAAAATCATACCAAAGGCTGTTGGAAGATCTCCAGGCTGTACAGGACTTCTTACAGTCCCTAGGCTGGCTAATAAACAAAGAAAAATCGTCCTTGATTCCGGCCCAGAAAGTAACTTATCTGGGTTACGATTTTTGCTCCATGAACCAAAGAGTTTTTCTTCCTCAGGAGAAGATTACCAAAGTGTTCCAGACTATGTCAACATTGCAGACCAACCAGTCGGTCTCTCTGAGACAGGTGTCGAGGGCAGTGGGTCTTATGACCTCATGTTTTCCCGCAGTACCATGGGCGAGACTCCGTCAGCGTCCGTTACAAAGGTTTCTTTTAAGAAACTGGGACGGGGACGTAAGGTCCCTGGAGTCAAGGATCTGGCTTCCTGACAGGATAAAAAGAAGCCTGTGGTGGTGGAGAGCTGGTCAGCACCTAGCAGGAGGTCTCCCATGGTCCTTTCCCATTTCCTGAAGGATTACCACGGATGCGAGTTCCTGGGGATGGGGGGCCCACCTCAGCAATGCAGTAGCACAAGGAGAGTGGTCCCCAGAGGAGGCAAGGGCCTCATCCAATCAAAGAGAGCTGCTTGCAGTCCAGAGAGCCCTCCAGTCTTTTCAGATGGAGATCAGGGGTCACAACCTCCAAATCCTGTCAGACAATATAGCGACAGTCGCGTATATCAACAAGCAGGGAGGCACGAGAAGCCGGAGGCTTCAGTCCATTGCCCAGGAGATCCTTTCATGGGCAGAGGGGAATCTAGCCCCCATTTCTGCTGTACACCTGAAGGGGAAAAACAATTGCCTGGCAGATTATCTCAGCCGTCACAGGATAGACCGAGACAACTGGTCCCTTCATCCCGAAGTCTTTGCAGACCTCACCAAGAGATGGGGTTATCCGGTAGCGGATTTGTTCGCAAACCGAAACAACCGCAAGACGGAGATATTCTTTTCCATGAACCCGGCAGACCAAGCCTTGGGGATCGATGCTCTGGCAAACCCGTGACCTCCAGGCCTATGTTATGCCTTTCCGCCAATCAGGCTGATTCCAGAAGTCCTCCGGAAGTTTCGGCTGGAAGAGACAGATCTGATTCTAATTGCCCCGTTTTGGCCCAAGAGGCTATGGTTTTCCCTGCTACAGTCTCTGGTTTCAGAGCCTCCGTGGAGTCTTCCGAAAAGGGAAGACCTATTGTTGCAGGGTCCAGTATCACACCCTCAGGTGGTTTCCTTAAACTTGACGGCCTGGTATCTGAAGAAAAGATACTGAGCGCCCAAGGGTTCTCTGACAAAGTAGTCAGGACTCTCGTTAATTGCAGGAAGCCAGTTACTAGAGCCATATATTCCAAAGTTTGGAAAAGGTTTAACTCATGGTTATCTGAAAATGATAGATTAGCTCATGATATTCCGTCTATTTTGGAATTTTTCCAAGAGGGTGTCGACAAAGGTCTTTCTGTTAGTACCTTAAAGGTACAGGCGGCAGCTATTAGTGTGTTCCTCCAGTTTTCTCTCCTGGAAAATCCCACTATAGCCAGATTTTTCAAATCTATCTCTAGGGCCAGACCAGTAGTAGTGAGAAGTTGTCCAACGTGGGATCTGTCCCTAGTACTTCAAACTCTGGTAGAATTTCCGTTTGAACCTCTGGAAAGTTTGTCAGTTAAGTTACTTACATTAAAAACTGTGTTCCTTATAGCTGTTACCTCAGCTTGTAGGGTAAGTGAGTTGCAGGCCCTATCAGTTAGGGAGCCCTTCCTCACGATTTTTGAGGATCGAGTTGTGTTACGACCCGATCCAGGTTTTTTGCCCAAGGTGGCAAGTACATTCCACCGATCTCAGAACATTGTATTGCCAACCTTTTGTAGTTCGCCACAGGGCGACTTAGAAAGAAAATTTAGTTTTCTAGACGTAAGAAGGATTCTCTTGGTCTATCTTGAGGTCACGAAGACCTTTAGAAAAACTGATGCCTTGTTTGTCCTCTTTTCTGGAGTTCACAAGGGGAATAGTGCATCTAAAGCCACATTGGCTAGATGGATAAAGCAAGCCATCTTGGAAGCTTACAAAATTAGGGAGGTCCCTACACCTTTTGTTACTGCGCACTCAACTAGAGCCTTGTCTACGTCTTGGGCTGAGAGGGCTGGTGCCTCACCGGAACAAATTTGCAGGGCTGCCACTTGGTCCAGTTACTCGACCTTCATTAAACATTATCGCCTGGATCTCCTATCAGCTCAGGAGCAGGCGTTTGGTCGTAAGGTCCTTCAGGCAGTTGTCCCTCCCTAGACTGGTAAGTTCTGGCTCATCGTCTCATGGGCTGTCCTGGAAGACGCTTGGAGAAAAGCTGAGTTAGACTTACCGGTAACTCCTTTTCTGAGAGTCTTCCAGGACAGCCGGATTCCCACCCGGTATTGTCTGAAGTTATGTGTATTATGCATATGTTTTGCAGGGTCCTACGGTTCTTGAGAATACTGACATGGGCCTGGAGGACCACCCTTTTATCTGGTGGGGGTGACGTGTTTCCTGTCCTGGTAGGAGGAGCCCAAGGTCTCATGGGCTGTCCTGGAAGACTCTCAGAAAAGGAGTTACCGGTAAGTCTAACTCAGCTTTTTTGCGTATTTGGGAAGGCTTGGGAAAGGCAGTCCCAGTAAGCCATCATAAGTCTA
The DNA here is from genome assembly GCA_037952925.1 of Lithobates clamitans. Taxonomy (NCBI): domain Eukaryota; kingdom Metazoa; phylum Chordata; class Amphibia; order Anura; family Ranidae; genus Lithobates; species Lithobates clamitans. Next base: position 8,308,009 of record JBBGZY010000502.1, on the reverse strand, counting down.
AAGCTAAAGACACAGCCAATACTTGCTGAAGCACCTGGAGTACTTGCTGCCAAAAAGGTAGTATGGTATCACATTGCCAAAATATATGATACAAAGAACCTGAGGCCCTCTTGCACCGCCAGCATGTTTTTGGGACTGGGTGGATGACACGACTCCTCTGCTCCGGTACAATGCTGAGGTAGCTCGGGCGTTGATACTTTCCCTCTTCAGCATGAGTGGTGGGCACATAGCATTGGCGGTGGCCCCGGTTTGTGTATCCTATCTGGGATATGAGTGGCATATTTTCAAAATCACACTTCCCCTTCCTTTTTAATGGTGGGCTTGGTTCATCACCACTTCAACCACGGATTTAGACATGTAAGATATGTGGGATTATCCCTGTTTTTTTTTTTTCTCTCCCTTTTTGTCTGTATGGGTTTTGTTCCTGGCATTGGGGTTATACTCTTGTACTTCCCCTTTGCGATTATATCTCACGGCTAAAGTTATACCTGTGGCATATATTATGAATTATTTTATGGTTATTATTTTATCTCCCACCCATTCCATAGGAACCCTTTTGGACGTGGATGCTTGGTCCGCTGTTCAGCCCCCCTTTTGAGAACCTCCTGGGTTTTGCTGCTTCAGCCCCCCCATGGCAGATGCTATCTGACGCTCCCCTCATGTATAGGGCAGCCGGAATTTCCCTTGCTTCTTTATTGAGCTGGTGTGTAAGAATTGGGGTATTTACCTCTCTAATACCCTTTCTGGAATATGCCCACCACATATATGAACTATTTTTGTTTGTTTTAATTCTAGACTCCCTCTTCCTGCATCTACTCCTGAAGAAGTGGAGACCAATCCACGAAACATGTGGAGTTATAGGATGCTTAGAAAATATATTTTTTTGGATTGTCTTGCTGTTATTAAGTTTGGTGCTTGGTTTTATCTATGAAATGTTATTTATTACTTGCATAGTCCTATAGTACTATGATGAATTAGTTAATATGACTCAGCTTAATGAAATGTGCTTACCCAATTGCATCATGTTTTGTATATTGTGTACTATACAGTATTTTATTATCATGGAATAAAATTACTATTATATGTGTATATTGTTTATTATGACTGGCCTCATTTAAAGTACCCCCAACCTATGTTCTTTCCTTCGTTGTATATCTGGGATAGAGGCTCTTCAAATATGGTGTCATCAACCACCTCCCTCTTTGATTGAGTGCATGTAGAACCTCAGGGGTTCTATACCAAAACATTAGAATTTTATAGTTAGATTCTTTATGTAACACACGTGGATGTTTTCGTGGCCCATATTTTATCCGAGTGTACAGGGGAAATGGACGTTGGAGAGCAGACTCCGATTTTGCCATAAAAAGGTGGTGAACTCCAGATGCTTGAGTAAATTCATAGATAGAAGAGATTAGTTTTAGTTGGTGGGGCCTTGACTTCAAACCTGTTCAATAGGTGTGGGATGCTCCGCAAAAAGTAGAGAAGATTGGATAAAAGAAAATGTTTAAATTGCAGGTACGAGTAAAGCAGCCGGGGGAGGAGGTTTCTTTTTGATAATATTTTGTCAAAGTGCCTAAGTTTGTGGGAATTGGATGACGTCACCGCCCGGGGCATTAAGGGAGACGGTGACATCATAAGGGACGGGGCCCCTGGATGACATCACTCAGTGACCCCGCCCCATGCAAATATAAGTAGTGGCACACCACGCACCCAGCATTAGAGCGGGAGAGAGCATTGATTCAACATCGGAAGAAGAACAGAGGGAGAAGACAGCGTAGAAGACCCAGCAAAAGAGCGAGAAGACAGCAGAAAAGACCCAGCAGAGGCAGAAGACAGCGGACAGAGGGAGAAGAACCGGAGAGGGCTAGAAGACATCAGCGGAGAGCTGAGAAGACCCGGTGAGGGGAGAAGTACCGACAGAGGCAGAAGACGTCAGCGGAGGAGGCAGTAGAGCCAGAGAGGGTAGAAGAAATCGGAAGAGATGCAGGAGCTCTTAATAAATTACTTTACAAACCTGTGTACTGTGTTTTATTTTTGACACTTTTTTTTTTGGGTGAATGGGTAGGGGCACAATGTACCCGATACTCATTCACATACGGTGGGGGGGCGGGATCTGAGGGCCCCCTTGTTAAAGGAGGCTTCCAGATTCCGATAAGCCTCCCGACCACAGATCCTGACAACCAACAGCCAGGGTTGTCGGGAAGAGCACCCCGACCGCAGACGCCAACAACCAATAGCCAGGGTTGTTGGCAAGGCCCCCCCTGCCCCAAAGCACCCACCCCCCCATGTTGAGGGCATGCGGCCTGGTACAGTTCAGGAGGCGGGGTGCTCGCTTGTCCCCACCCCCTTTCCTGACCTGCCAGGCTGCGTGCTCGGATAAGGGTCTGGTATGAATTTTGGGGGGCACTCCCCACGCCGGGAAAATGGTGTGGGGGGTTCCCCTTAAAATCCATGCAAGACCGAAGGGCCTGGTATGGTCTTGGAGGGGAAACTCATGGCGTTTTTTTTTTTATTTGGCGTGGAGTTCCCTCTAAGATTCATACCAGACACAAAGTGCCTGCATTTTCGGGATCAAAGTCGGATCTACGTTCATTGAAGTCGGACTGATGTTGGACTTCAAGTCACAGGGCAAAGTACGATCAACAGTCGTACGACTGTCGTGTCGTACCAGTGTGAACCCAGCCTTAGGCACGTTTACAGTGCGTTTAAGCTGCGGTTGTGGTGCATTTCATTAGAAGTGAATGGGGGCAGTTGCAAACAGTCAACATTTGCTAAGCTCTGCAGGCAGCATTCGTTTTGAATCGCCGCAATGTGAAGCAATGCTAACGCTGCTGTCTGAACACCTCCATCCATTCCCCATTGTAACACTTTTGTGGGGCATTGATAGACGTTCGGTAAAGTTCGATAAAGCGTTAAAAACATGACCCATTTGCCTATGTTCAATGCCTGTATGAAAGAGCCCTAAAGGCTAAGGTTTTAATGAAAAGGAATGTGCAGTAATTTTATATCTATTTTATCTTATGTCTCAGGGAGCCCTGACCAATCCCAAACTAGGATTGGCACGGGGGCAGACCTCCTTGAAATACCCAGGGTCAGACCAGCTGGGGAGGAGTTGTCAGGTGGAAGAACTGAGGGTGGAGTACTAGGCTGTCGGGGCCTTTGAGGGAGCTCCCCAGTCTGGGGGGGGTGACCTTGGGCCTGGGACTCGGGTGCAGGATGGAGCCCTTCAAGAAAGCATGAAGGATCTGGACAGGAGGCACAGGAGGAGTCAGAGAGGACAGCAGGAGCTAGTATTGCCAAGCAAGTCTTCAGGAGGGAACCACTGGTTGCAGCCAGGAGGGCTGGAGAGTGGCATGTGCAGTCAGGAGGACTGGAGAGGCATGCCAGAGAGGACTAAAAGGAAACAGTCAGAGCTGCGTGTGGAGCCAGTAGTGAGGATTGCAATGTCATGGGCAGTGAAGTCAGGCAGCTGCAGCCAGGAGGGTTGGCAGGGCCTGAAGAGGACTGACTGGGAGCAGTAGTCCACCAGAAGGACAGCTAGCACTAATAAGACTTTCCATATTGTCTGCTACACTATAGGGGCCCCTGATCCCTGCCTGCAAAAGGCAAAAGGCTAAGGCCTGGTGGAGCCTGTATCGGGCCTAACCATGCGCTAGCTGATCCTAGAGAGAGAGAGAGAGAGAGCAATAGTCTGCAAGCAGGAGTTGTGCAACAGGAGTCTGAAGGAGTGTACAAAGAGTGTATATAGTTGTCCATAGCAGTTTAGCTGTTATTCTACTGGGCATCTCATATTTCCCATACCCCTTAGTTAAATGGGTTAAGTTAAATTCCTTTAAAAAAAATAACTAAAAATCAAAGCAATGGACTGTTCATTGTCTTGGAGTGTCTGGGAAGTGAATGGCGGGCCGGGCAGGGTGACAGGTGGGCCACATCACTTAACAGCCCCTACAAGGGTACCGCTACACTTACAAATATTTTATTGTCTTTTTCATTTGAACAGTAAGGGCCCTTTCACGCTGATCAGTTTTTGTTGCACTTTTGTTGTTTAAAAAGCAGCAGTGGGCAGATCCTAAATGTTGCAGAAGCAGAACCTTGTAATGATATGTCTCAGTTTCCTGCAGCATTTCTCCTGTGAGGAAGGAGTGTACCTGAGGAAGTCTAGAAGTGGCAAAACGCAAAGGGTGGGGTCATTGAAGGGTGCACTCACACTAGCACTCTTAACTGGTCCCAAGACCCGTTAATCGAACCGCACCTGGGACCACTTGGAACGGGTGGTCCTGGAAGTAGTTCATTTGAGATCCGGTACGGTTTGCTGCAGTCTGAGTGTAAACTGTGCCAGGGCACAGTTCTGTCCAGTTGGTTCAGTTTAACACCCAAAATACCCTAAGTCATTGAGCATGGTTGTGTGCTCCTAGCTGCTTATACCATCTGAACAATATCTTGTTATCATTTTCTAATACAACTATATTCATGGAAATTGGAGCTGTAGATGACCATGTACAGTATATGTCCAATATTTTTTAGTTAGTCTGAAATGTTCTGCCCATCTTCATGTATATTTTATGGCCTGTATTGAACTGCATGAGGTCATAATTTTTCTGTAGTATACTGATATCTAGTGGTGGTTTTGGGCCACTACAACTTGTTTACTAATATGATTTAGTTAGCTGGTTGGTTTAGTTCTAGCTAGACCCCCCCCCCCCAACTTCTTCTATGTTCTCTTAGTCAGTGTTAGTTATTCACAGAGACAAGGCTTTGGAAAGTCATTGTGCCCTTACACTTCAAAGGACTGGAAAAACATCCTCTGTTCTGCAATTAGCTAAAGTAAAATTGTGTTGGATTCAACTTCTGTGTCTTACTGAAGAGCTGAGCTGCCTGTCAGCAGGTGACCATACTTTCTGGACAGGCTGCGTCTAAGGACATATGTCAATGCATAAAGCGGCATTTGAAACAGAACATGAGTCCTATTATCTATTAGGAGTATAATAACAATTGATAAGTGGGTTTGGTGAATTTGGGAGATCAAACCTGGAGAATAAGGGTCTTTTTATCATCTGTTTCCAAGAGGTGTAAGTGTTGATGGTAACCTTTGACCTTAGTAGCGTTTATGAAATTCCAGATTTTGTAGATATTTTCTTTTGTTTTTATGGTCAAAAATAAAAATAGTAATAAAAAGTAATTTGGTGGGTAAGAGAGAGATTAGCGCAAGCCCTTAACACCCTACAGAGTATGGTTATAATATTATTACTATTATTATTAATATACACGATTTATATAGCACCAACAGTTTACGCAGCGCTTTACAATGTAGAGGGGGAGACAGCACAATTACAGTACAGTTCAATACAGAAGGGACAGGAGGGCTCTGCTCATAGAGCTTACATTCTGAAGGGAGGGGGTGGTGGTACAAAAGGTAAAAGATGCGGGGAATGATTTGATGGGGGGTGGCTCGGGGACAGTTGTTAGATGGGTGTGGGATAGGCTTCCCTGAATAAGTGTGTTTTCAGGGATCTCCTAAAGGTGGACAGGTTAGGGGCTGATCGGATGTACTGGGGCAGGGAGTTCCAAAGGATGGGAGAGGCTCTAGAGAAGTCCTGAAGGCGAGCATGAGAGGAGGTAACAAGGAAGCTGGAGAGCAGGAGGGCCTGGAAGGAGCGGAGGGGATGATTAGGGCGATATCTGCAGATGAGGTTGGTGATGTAGCTGATGTAGTTGGTGATGTAATATAAATACAAACAAATAATCTTATTAGTGGTTATATACCCTAAAGTGCAAATATACAAATTAAGGTGCAAAATATCTAAGTGCATTTAAATATCTAAGTGAATTTTGTACAAAATAAATGCAAAAACAATTTGTATAAGAATTATTTCTGGTGCAAAAAATACTCAAGTGCCTTTTTTTTAAAATCATGACATACACCAATAATCATATAGTGTCCCACAATGTGAACAAAATTCCAAAATATAAAAAAAGTTGAAAGAAAAAGTGAAATGTTTGTTTAATACGATGACTCTCCAAGCCAATCCAGAAAAATCACCAAGTGCTTTCACCACAGCGTGAGTCCTTTACCAATCTCACTAGGTCAAACTCACCGAATGAATCAGCTGGTAAGATTATAAACCAGCAAGTGAGCTCAGTATCTCCCAGCGTTTCTTCAATGTATTCGTCAATCAGATTTTCATCACACCATTTAATATAAAGTAAGAGGAAAGAAGAGGGGAGGCTTCCCATAGTGTAAAAAAGTTTCAGCAGGCTTTATTAAAATAAATAATATTGCATGCTCCAAGTGCTTACCCGGCACTAGGGATAACACGCTCAGCTCAAAGGAGTCATCACGTAACATGGGCTCCGACCACTACACACGATATCATCAGCATCCCTGCCTCACTCTACGCATGTTTCGTCCAATGACGTCCTCATGGAGCGGCAGTGCCTCCCCTCTTCTTTCCTCTAACTCAGTTTATATCAAATGGCGTGATGAGACTCTGACGAATACGTTGAAGAAACGCTGGGAGATACTGAGCTCACTTGCTGGTTTATTACCAGCTGATTCATTCTGTGAGTTTGACCTAGTGAGTTGGTGAAGGACTCACACTGTGGTGGAAGCACTTGGTGATTTTTGTGGATTGGCTTGGAGAGTCATTGTATTAAACGAAATTTCACTTTTTTTCTTTTAACATTTTTTTATATTTTGGAATTTTGTTCACATTGTGGGACACTATATATTATATAGATTGTTTTTGCATTTATTTTGCACAAAATTTGTTTGCACTTAGATATTTTGCACCATAGTTTGTATATTTGCACAGCAGGGTGTAGCGGTGCCCCCGTAGGAGGCACTGGATGTTGTGGTTCACCCGTCACTTTGCCCAGCCCAGCATTCACTTCTCAGTCACTCAGAGACTTGGAAGAGTCAGGGAACTTTGTTTTTATTTAGGGGATTAAACTTGGATGGGGTTAGGGAAATATGGGATCTCAATCAAAATTGACAAAACTTGCTTGGGACAACTATATACACTCCAGTATGTACACTCCATTTCTCCTCTTACACATCGCTTTCTCTCTAATCTTCAGGTCTTTCTCCTCCAGCACATCGCTTCCTCTATAATCTTCCAGGAACAGCTCGCACAAAGTGGTTAGGCCTGGCATTGGCTCAGTCAGACCTTTATCAATTGCCCTTTGCAGGCAGGGACCGTCGGGCCCCTATAGTGTAGCAAAATAAAAAGTCTCTGGTGCTAGCTGTCCTACACGAGGCTACTGAGCCCAGTAACCCATCTTCATGCCCTGCCAGCCCTCCTGGCTGCAGCTGCCTCTCTCCACTGCCCCATTTCCAACAGTCCACTCTTTTGGTTCTGCACCCATCTCAGACTGCAAGCTCCCAGTCCTTTCAGGTGTGCCTCCCCAGTCCTCCTGACTGTGCCTCACTCACCAGCCCTCCCGGGAGTCTCTGAGCAATATTCTCTTCTGCTGTTCTCTCTTTGCTCTCTTTTGTGCCTCTGGTCCAGGACCTCTGCACGTGTTCTTCAAGTTGATTCCAACTGCACCCGAGCCCAGGCACGAGATCACCCCCCCCCAGACTCCGGAGCTCCCCCAAAGGCCCAGCCTCCACACACTCTCACTCCAGCTCTTCCACCCGACAACTCCTCCCCCACTGGGCTAACCCTGGGTATTTAAGGAGGCTTGCCCCCTGCCAATCCAGGTTGGGGATTGGTCAGGGCTCTTTAGAATACCCCAGGCAGAGCCACCATTCTTCTCCTTCCAGAATCTTCTGGAAAGAAGAGGGAGGTCTCAGTGATGCTGCCTGTGAGTCAACAGCTGTTACTCTGAGCCACTCCCAGCCCAGACCAAATCAAAACAAACAGGCCTGTCTAAATTTACCTAATCCTAACCAAAAATCCTCACTCTAGAACCTACCTACCTAGAGGGTGCTACACTCACCCCCCACCAAAATACAGCCAGTCCCTTGGCTGGGAACATTTGGAAAGATGGCTCCTGGACCCAAGGGCTAAGGCATCCCATAAGATAAATTGAGAGGGAAAAGAAAAACTTGATTTATATATATATATATATATATATATATATATATATATATATATATATATATATATATATATATATACATATCAAAAATATAAAGATCATTCTGTCCACTATTTACAGCATATACAGTACATGACATTCCTAACTACAAGTCCCTACCACTATAACAATTATACACATACATAGGACCAGAGCATCTCCCCCTCATGGGAAACCCTCTGCCCGCAGGATCCTCCGCTCCAGCCAAAGATAGATAGACAGCTGTCCTATCCAAAAGGAGTCCTGTAAAACAACACAACAGACATCCTATCCTACAAGCTACCTATACACTTTACAACATTTCTGTCAGGAGGGGGTTATAAACCTGCTGACAGAAATAACAACAGCAACAAATACATGAATCACTCCAAACCACATTTTCACCTGTAGTTCTGTCAGGAGGGGGTTATAGCCTGCCGACAGAGCATTAAAAGAAGAAAAGGCATAATATGAAGAAGCAATATTTCTTTTTGGAGTTCCTGATGGGAGGGGCTCCTTCCTGAGCAAACAGGCTCCTTAAGAGTTAGTTCAAAGAACAGACCTCACCCTTAGTGTCCTTGCAACATAAAAGTTTCATCCATTGGGCAGCCAGGGTGGCAGGCCTGTCTGTTCATGCAAAATCATTCTGCTACTTCCTGACAGTCCATGTGGCAGCTCCTATGGCAGGCTGTACTCTCCAACAGTCCCCTCACACATAGAAGTGTGGGCCAGGCAATCTCCTACTGCCTCCCCCTTCCTCTCTGATGGAGACAGAGTGACTCCTTGCAGGCCGCTCCACCTTCACTACCATCACTCTGTCCTTGTATATAAACCTCCCCATCCTTCATTCCTTCTGAATGTCCAAAAACTGAGTCCAAGTCTTCTCACACTCGGGCACCCATAGAAGCCTGGGAATGTGCAGAAACTCCCAGATCAAATTGTCTTCCCACTCATTACTAGAGCTCTCTATGACATCCAAGATCTCGGGAGTGACTTAGGGATAATCCAGAACCCACTCCAGAGCAACTCTCCTTTGAATTTCCCGCTGGAATCTGGAAAACCTGGGCAGCTCTCTAGGGTTCCCTTCTCCAGGCAGGACACAGGCATCAGGGGACCTCTTCACCCATTGCCTATAAGTGGGCACTCTGGTCTGGGTGGTGGAGGGTCTTCAGATAAACAGTTGTCTGCTACTGGGGTCCTGCAGCTTCTTCGGGTTCCCCAACAGAGTCTGGCTCCTCTCCTCCCTTCGGACAGTACTTCCAGGACCTGGGAACCTCCTGTCTCCCATTCCTCCTCTGAGCTGCTGTCAGGAGAAGTCCACTCTGCTAACCTCTCCAGGGACCCAAACTCTGCTAGCAGTCTGGGGGATCCCCAATCTATTGCCCTGCCCCCTGCATTCCCCTTCCAGCTCACCTGAGGGCGGACTTCCCTCCGACACTGGCTCTTTCCAGTCGGGGATAGCAAGGGGCATAGTAGCAGCTGGCCTTTCAGGGACATCTGTCTCATGCACGGCCGTACTTACAGTTACCAGGTCCTCTAACAGGCGGCAAGCCACAGCAGACTCCTCTTCTTCTATGTCAGTTGTCTTCGCAGGGGAGTCACCAGGCACAGACTCTACCCCGCATTTCGGTGGTGATTTCAGGCCCGCTCTGGCCTTCTGGGATGTCCGCAGCTGCACGTCCTGAATGCAGATCCACATTGTAGTACTGTGGCTCCTGTTGGCTGGATGCAAGCCAGGTGAGCGGTTTGCCACAATGACTAGCCGGATCCAGGCACTGACCACCGCGGTTGGTATCTGGCACTCTGAGCACAAGAGGCATAATCGCTCCATCCCAACGATCACCCCAAGGGTGAATCCCCCGCAGCGCTCCAATAAAACACCAGTGTCAACGAGTCTCCATTCCTCCATGTCAGGCAACAAGGTCAGCACTGGGTATCCATGACCACCCTCCGCCATCTTGCTCCTCTGCCTCGTGGTGTCTGCTAGCAGGGAACGCTAAGTCTCTTCTAGGGTATGGCACCGCCCCCTCCCTTCCAGACGGGCTGGCGTCTAGGAAACTGATAGGCAGGCCCCTCCTCTGGCGTGCTGCTGTAACCCCTTGTTAGACGAACTGAAGTTTGCAGGCATGCTGAGACCAGCAGGACTTGTCCAGGCATTTCGCTTGGCACCATTGTGCCCGAGCAACAGGGAGTAGATGACCGCTGACTTTCCTGGTGGTTGCCGGTAGCAACAATAAAGTTTGTAACCCCTGTCTCACTGAAAGGAACATTCTTAGCACAGTCCCACCCACAGGCTTACCCCAATCACCCCAGGCAACAGTAGACAGTTCCAGGCACTCTTTACTGTAACAAGCAGGAATTTGAAGCAAAAGTTCAGCATTAGCAGTACACTGGACATATTTGTAATCCAGGTAGGGGCGTCCAGTAATAGCAGAACGCTGGATGTATTTTTAATCCATGGGTGCGGTTACCCGGCTCGCTGACAGCAAATATTAAACAGTTCCTGGGTTGCAGGATTGGGCTGTGTGACTATCTGTGTGAATGCGTGACTGGCTGTGTGACTGGCTGTGTGAATGTGTGACTGGCTGTGTGAGTGGCTGTGTGACTGGCTGTGTGAATGTGTGACTGGCTGTGTGAATGTGTGACTGGCTGTGTGAATGTGTGACTGGCTGTGTGAATTTATGACTGGCTGTGTGACTGGCTGTGTGACTATGTGACTGGCTGTGTGCATCTGTGGCTGGCTGTGTGAATGTATGACTTGCTGTGTGACTGGCTGTGTGACTGGCTGTGTGAATGTGTGACTGGCTGTGTGACTGGCTGTGTGAATGTATGACTGGCTGTGTGAATGTGTGACTGGCTGTGTGACTGTGTGACTGGCTGTGTGACTGGCTGTGTGAATGTGTGACTGGTTGTGTAAATGTGTGACTGGCTGTGAGAGTGGCTGTGTGACTGGCTGTGTGAATGTGTGACTGGCTGTGTGAATGTGTGACTGGCTGTGTGACTGGCTGTGTGAATGTATGATTGGCTGTGTGAATGTGTGACTGGCTGTGTAACTGGCTGTGTGACTGGCTGTGTGAATGTGTGGCTGGCTGTGTGAATGTGTGACTGGCTGTGTGACTGGCTGTGTGAATGTATAACTGGCTGCGTGAATGTGTGACTGGCTGCGTGAATGTGTGACTGGCTGCGTGAATGTGTGACTGGCTGTGTGAATTTGTGACTGGCTGTGTGACTAGGGCGACCCCATTTTTACTGTAACAAGCAGGAATTTGAAGCAAAAGTTCAGCATTAGCAGTACACTGGACATATTTGTAATCCAGGTAGGGGCGTCCAGTAATAGCAGAACGCTGGATGTATTTTTAATCCATGGGTGCGGTTACCCGGCTCGCTGACAGCAAATATTAAACAGTTCCTGGGTTGCAGGATTGGGCTGTGTGACTATCTGTGTGAATGCGTGACTGGCTGTGTGACTGGCTGTGTGAATGTGTGACTGGCTGTGTGAGTGGCTGTGTGACTGGCTGTGTGAATGTGTGACTGGCTGTGTGAATGTGTGACTGGCTGTGTGAATGTGTGACTGGCTGTGTGAATTTATGACTGGCTGTGTGACTGGCTGTGTGACTATGTGACTGGCTGTGTGCATCTGTGGCTGGCTGTGTGAATGTATGACTTGCTGTGTGACTGGCTGTGTGACTGGCTGTGTGAATGTGTGACTGGCTGTGTGACTGGCTGTGTGAATGTATGACTGGCTGTGTGAATGTGTGACTGGCTGTGTGACTGTGTGACTGGCTGTGTGACTGGCTGTGTGAATGTGTGACTGGTTGTGTAAATGTGTGACTGGCTGTGAGAGTGGCTGTGTGACTGGCTGTGTGAATGTGTGACTGGCTGTGTGAATGTGTGACTGGCTGTGTGACTGGCTGTGTGAATGTATGATTGGCTGTGTGAATGTGTGACTGGCTGTGTAACTGGCTGTGTGACTGGCTGTGTGAATGTGTGGCTGGCTGTGTGAATGTGTGACTGGCTGTGTGACTGGCTGTGTGAATGTATAACTGGCTGCGTGAATGTGTGACTGGCTGCGTGAATGTGTGACTGGCTGCGTGAATGTGTGACTGGCTGTGTGAATTTGTGACTGGCTGTGTGACTAGGGCGACCCCATTTTTACTGTAACAAGCAGGAATTTGAAGCAAAAGTTCAGCATTAGCAGTACACTGGACATATTTGTAATCCAGGTAGGGGCGTCCAGTAATAGCAGAACGCTGGATGTATTTTTAATCCATGGGTGCGGTTACCCGGCTCGCTGACAGCAAATATTAAACAGTTCCTGGGTTGCAGGATTGGGCTGTGTGACTATCTGTGTGAATGCGTGACTGGCTGTGTGACTGGCTGTGTGAATGTGTGACTGGCTGTGTGAGTGGCTGTGTGACTGGCTGTGTGAATGTGTGACTGGCTGTGTGAATGTGTGACTGGCTGTGTGAATGTGTGACTGGCTGTGTGAATTTATGACTGGCTGTGTGACTGGCTGTGTGACTATGTGACTGGCTGTGTGCATCTGTGGCTGGCTGTGTGAATGTATGACTTGCTGTGTGACTGGCTGTGTGACTGGCTGTGTGAATGTGTGACTGGCTGTGTGACTGGCTGTGTGAATGTATGACTGGCTGTGTGAATGTGTGACTGGCTGTGTGACTGTGTGACTGGCTGTGTGACTGGCTGTGTGAATGTGTGACTGGTTGTGTAAATGTGTGACTGGCTGTGAGAGTGGCTGTGTGACTGGCTGTGTGAATGTGTGACTGGCTGTGTGAATGTGTGACTGGCTGTGTGACTGGCTGTGTGAATGTATGATTGGCTGTGTGAATGTGTGACTGGCTGTGTAACTGGCTGTGTGACTGGCTGTGTGAATGTGTGGCTGGCTGTGTGAATGTGTGACTGGCTGTGTGACTGGCTGTGTGAATGTATAACTGGCTGCGTGAATGTGTGACTGGCTGCGTGAATGTGTGACTGGCTGCGTGAATGTGTGACTGGCTGTGTGAATTTGTGACTGGCTGTGTGACTAGGGCGACCCCATTTTTACTGTAACAAGCAGGAATTTGAAGCAAAAGTTCAGCATTAGCAGTACACTGGACATATTTGTAATCCAGGTAGGGGCGTCCAGTAATAGCAGAACGCTGGATGTATTTTTAATCCATGGGTGCGGTTACCCGGCTCGCTGACAGCAAATATTAAACAGTTCCTGGGTTGCAGGATTGGGCTGTGTGACTGGCTGTGTGAATGTGTGACTGGCTGTGTGAGTGGCTGTGTGACTGGCTGTGTGAATGTGTGACTGGCTGTGTGAATGTGTGACTGGCTGTGTGAATTTGTGACTGGCTGTGTGACTGGCTGTGTGACTATGTGACTGGCTGTGTGCATCTGTGGCTGGCTGTGTGAATGTATGACTGGCTGTGTGACTGGCTGTGTGACTGGCTGTGTGAATGTGTGACTGGCTGTGTGACTGGCTGTGTGAATGTATGACTGGCTGTGTGAATGTGTGACTGGCTGTGTGAATGTGTGACTGGCTGTGTGACTGGCTGTGTGAATGTGTGACTGGCTGTGTAAATGTGTGACTGGCTGTGTGAGTGGCTGTGTGACTCGCTGTGTGAATGTGTGACTCGCTGTGTGAATGTGTGACTGGCTGTGTGAATGTGTGACTGGCTGTGTGACTGGCTGTGTGAATGTATGACTGGCTGTGTGAATGTGTGACTGGCTGTGTAACTGGCTGTGTGACTGGCTGTGTGAATGTGTGACTGGCTGTGTGAATGTGTGACTGGCTGTGTGACTGGCTGTGTGAATGTATAACTGGCTGCGTGAATGTGTGACTGGCTGCGTGAATGTGTGACTGGCTGTGTGAATTTGTGACTGGCTGTGTGACTAGGGCGACCCCATTTTTAAACTGCCATTCAGGGACACCCCCCCCCCCTTCCCAAAAAATTATGATTTCAAAATCCTCGCCGGATATGGAATCTGTCACTCATTTCCCTCCTGCATGGCTATCTCTATCATAGAACGCTAGGAGGAAGAGATGTCACTTTAGAACAGGGGTCCCCAACCTTTTTTGCATGGGGGACCGGTTTCGTGGAAGGGGGGGAGGAATGTAGTCTCTGGGTTGACTTGGAATTTGGCGGCGGGTGATTTGTCGGGTGAATGGCTGATGTTAGCACTTAAATCATCTCTGACACCATATGGTGTCAGGATGATCAAACCACATTGTTTCTATTACTACATTGTTTGAAATATATAATGAAATAGTTCAACTCACCATAATTTAGAATCAGTGGGAATCCTAAGCTTGTCACTTGCCACCAGACACAGCATGCCACTGTCGCCTGCCCCCAGATGCAGCTTGTCACTTGCCACCATCGTCTGCTGCCAGATGCAGTGTGTCACTTGCCATCCGATGCAGTTTGTCGCTTGCCACCCGTAGCCTGCCACCGGATGCAGTGTGCCACTTGCAACCTATAGCCTGCTACCAGATGCAGTGTGCCACTTGCCACCTATAGCCTGCCACCAAATGCAGTGTGCCACTTGACACCCATACCCTTCCACCAGATGCTGTGTGCCTCTTGCCACCCACAGCCTGCCACCAGATGCAGTGTCACTTGCCAGCCAATAGTGAGGGTGTATAGTGAGGGCTGCAGGGTTCTGTAGAGGGATGCAGGGTACTATGGGTTGGGGGCAGGGTTCTGTGGAGGTTCTTATCCTCCCGCTGTCTGTTATACAGCTCAGATTTGTAAACAAGAAAACAAACTGGTTGCTAAGATAACAACCTTGTTTACCTTTTAGCTGAAAAACTTTTTTTTAGGTTTGTAAACAAGTAAACAAACTGGTTGCTATGATAACAGGGTTGTATAGCTTTAGAAGGAAATATAGGGGCCCTCTACATGAGATATCAGCAAGAAAGGTAAATAACATTGTTGTCATAGCAACCGGTTTGTTTACAAACCTGAGCTGTAAAATAGACTGCATAAATATATTAATAAAAAAAGCAAAATAAAGTCTGCGCGGATCTTCACTAGTACTAACTGCTGATCTATATTACCAACAATATCTAGTTGTGTCATTTCCATATCATTGCCCACCATACAATAAATCCTAAATATCCACATTTGTGAAAGACACATGAAGATAAAACATGGGATACAACCCCGTGCATTACATGTAATTAATATCCAGATTTGTTATAAATGTGAAAAAAAAACCCCAAAAAAGGCCAAAAAACAGTCCTTGAAAATGTTCGTCCACAAAATTCTGTTATTGTATTTATCAAACATCATCCCATCCCCCCGTGCTTTTATTCTTAAAATTCAATATAAAAAGTGCTCCCCCGCCAGTGATGGTGCTAATGCCCCTCCCCCAGAACCCTGAGGATCTCTGGGCCAATCACACGTTAATCTATCACCAAAAAACACCAAATCAGAATTTCTTCATCCAATAGATATATTCTCCCCTCAATGGATTTCCACCAATCACCCAAAAAGCACTTTTATTCATAAATCTCCAGCTCCATCAGCAGATTTCTATCCATTAACCACTTCAGCACCGGAAGATTTGGCTGCTGAATGACCGGGCCATTTTTTACGATTCGGCACTGTGTCGCTTTAACTGACAATTGCGCGGTTGTGCGATGCTGCACCCAAACAAAACTGACATCCTTTTTTTCCCACAAATAGAGCTTTCTTTTGGTGGTATTTGATCACCTCTGCGGTTTTTATTTTTTGTGCTATAAACAAAAAAAGAGCGGCAATTTTGAAAAAAACACAAAGGGGGTTATTTACTAAAGGCAAATCCACTTTGCACTGCAAGTGCAGTTGGAAGTAAAGTCATTGTAGATCCGAGGGGCACAAGGAAAGTAAAAAACAGCATTTTAACTTGCACATGATTGGATGATAAAATCAGCAGAGCTTCCACTCATTTTAGATCTAACCCTTAGATTTAGAGTGAGTGCACTTTCAAGTGCACTTGCAGTGCAAAGTGAATTTGCCTTTCGTAAATAACACCCAATATTTTGTACCTTTTGCTATAATAAACATCCCCATTTTTTTTAAAAAAGCAATTTTTTTCTCTGTTTAGGCCGATATATATTCTTCTAAATATTTTTGGTAAAAAAAATTGCAATAAGTATATATTGTTTGGTTTGTGCAAAAGTTATAGCGTCTACAAAATAGGGGATAGATTTATAGCATTTTTATTATTATTATTTTTTTTACTAGTAATGGCGGCGATCTGCAATTTTTATCGGGACTGTGACATTATGGCGGACACATCGCACACTTTTGAAACATTTTTGGGACCATTGGCATTTATACAGCGATCAGTGCTATAAAAATGCACTGATTACTGTAAAAACGTCACCGGCAGGGAAGGGGTTAACACTAGGGGGGCGATCAAGGGATTAACTGTGTTCCCTGTGTGTGTTTCTAACTGTAGGGGGAGGGGATTGACCTAGAGTAAGGTGACCAGATTTTTAAAATGAAATCCGGGGACATATATTTTTTTTTACTTGTAATGGCATCAATCCACGGCTCTTTGCCCGCCGCCGCCTGCCTCACAGCCTGTCAAGTCTAAAGCCCCATAAACACTATTAGATTTTCTGCTGATTTTTTCCTTCAGATTTACCAAAACCATATAATATGAGGTCAAACCTTAGGAGTTTCAATTTGTATGCAATCAGGTAGGCCCTTGCACTACATGGTTTTGGTAAATCTGAAGACAAAAATCAGCAGAAAATCTGATAGTGTGTATGGGGCTTTACTCTTCAGGCCCCGACTACTACTGGGTGGGGAGCAGAGGAGCAGAGGAAGATCACTCCACCAGGGAAGGCAAGGAGATAAGCAGGCAGGCGGCTGGCCTGGACTTGAGCCAAGGCAGAAGAACATGCGAGTGGAGCTGAATGGGCATACGCCCGAAACTGAAGAAATAGTCCCTCCGCTCCGACCAGCACATGATCATCAGAAAGGGGCACAGATAATGGAAAAAAATAAACCCCCATAAGCTAGTAGGAGCGGCAGAGGAGGGGGGGTGCAATTCAGATTTTTTCTTTTTATTCTGCACGGGCTGTCTTTGAAATTGCCCCAGCCCCTGTTCAAATCCAATCAGGGGACAAAACTGGGGACAGACTTGGTCCGGGGACAGTGTCCTCAATCCGGGGACTGTCCCCAGAAATCGGGTATGTCTGGTCACCCTAACCTAGAGGGGATGACAGATCACGGTTCCTAGCTATTAGGAACTCAAAATCTGACACTCCTCACAGAACAGAACAAGGATTTGTGTGTTTACACACACACGTCCCTGTTCTGCCTCTTGTGCCCGCAATCGCTTGTGGCCGGCGGTCATCGCGCCTGTCGGCCACGAGCATCGGCACCCCCCGCAGTGCAGCGGGTACCTGCTATCCCGATCCCGCGATTTTCACTCTCATTCTCTCTTTTGGCTTTTTAATAAAATGACATTTAAATATAAAATGGCCCAATGATTACCTGCTTGTCTTTGGAAGACTAAGATGTTCCTACGAGTCCAGCTTAATCCACATGCAGTGCAGCATAGGAGCTGTTACATTGTACAGAAACATACAACAAGAAGCTACAGTCCCACCACAAGTTAGAGGAATTACTGGGGTACTGGGGTCGTCGGTTCAATTCCCAACACCTGCCTGGTGTTTGCATGTTCTCCCTGCGCCTGCGTGGGTTTCCTCTGGGTACTCCGGTTTCCTCCCACACTACAAAGACATACTGGGAGGTACATTGGTCCTAGTATGTGTATGAATGTGAATTAGGGAGATTAGATTGTAAGCTCCTTGGGGGCAGGGACTGGTGTGACTGTACAATAAACAGGATGGAAATATATGACTGAGCACAGCTGCAATGTCTCCTGTACTGACTGATCATTATCACATGGCCTACCTGTTGGATTGGCTCTGCAGACACCTCTTCTCTGTTGCCGATACCTGCAGGTTTCCTGCCAATCCCCTGGACAGGTCTGTTGGTGGCGGGGGGTCCTCTGGGCTTGTAAGGCCCTCTGTGGAGACACCAATTACACAGCAAGACCCTTTATCTCCATAGCAACAGTGAGACCCCCTATAACCCAGAAATTGTGGGGAGCCCCCTCTAAGAAAATGTACCCCTCTCCCCCCCCATTTACCTTCTGTCTTCTGCAGCTTTGGGAAGGTTTGTGGTTTGCGGGGACTCATCTTAGGAAGGTCCAGTATTCATTGATCAGAGCCATAGACATTCCCTGTCTGCTCACATTCACAGCACATTTTACAGCTATTCATTCTCAGGAGTAAAGGAGAGAAAGAACTTTCCTCCAACATTTCCATCCAAAGAAAACATGCGCACTTTACACATGTCTGCCCGCTTCTAAAAAAAAGTTTTTGTATGGTGGTCACTAATACAAAATGGAAATATGGCAGAACACGGCATGTCGCGGTGACAACTTTCCACCATATCAGTCTCCGGTCACATCTGCGTGTTCCGGTAATGCGCACAGAAATGCACATGCAAAAATATGAGCCTCACGCTTGTAGTGACATTTATTGTGAATGTCCCCCCAAACGTGAGACCCCAATACAACAAATGTGGCAAAATGCGTGGGAAATAAAACAAAGCGGAACGTGTCATGATCTACTTTGCCACGCTTGTGGGGTATAGGGCAACGCACTGAAATCAATGGGGGGGCGCTATGCTTGTTGAGTGTTTGCCATCCAGGTGTATGTCAGAGGTGTGACTGGAACCTTCATCATTTCACAAACTATGGAATGCTGGGAGAGCAGAAATCAGCAAAAATCTCCAACAGTGAAAGGGTTCAAATCTGAGCGCTCACCCCTGTGTGTGTAATGTGCTGCAACCTCTTTTATACCAAGTCCCCACCATCCCCCGCATAGCAGATAAAAGATAAAATAGAAATAAAGACAAACATTTTTTTTCATTTACAATAGAGTAAGGGGGGACTATAACCCCTGGCAGGTTTTATTTGCCATCTGTGTCCCCATTGGGGGGGATTGCCCTTCATTTCCTTTCCCATAGACAAAAAAAGAAGTGAGAGAAATCCCCCCAAAGTGACATCATCCCCGGGTGTCACCAGAACTAGTGTCCCCATTGGAAGATTTCCCTTCTAATTCCTGTTCCGTGACAACTCAAAATCTGGGATTTTCTTTCACTTTTGTTGGTAATGGTAAATAGAGAGAATGAATCTCCCTAAAGGGGGCGCAGACAGCAATAAAAACCTGACAGGGGTTCCAATCCCTCTCCACTCCATCCAACACTAACAATAAAAATATTTTCCTTTATTTATAATTTAACATATGAGGGAGAAATGGAAAAAAAATGATTTGGCAGTGAAAGGGTTAAAATGTGTTCATGTAGGGGGAGGGGAGGGTTTACTTGGTTTGACAGTTAAAGTGTTGAAACAAATGAACAATATAGTTTAGTGAAAGGGTTAAAAACTGAAAGAAAAAAAAAATTGATTTGGCAGTTGAAGCGAATGAATCTGCCTAAAGGGGGCGCAAACAGCAATAAAAACCTGACACTCCATCCAACACCAACAATAAACAGGATTTCCTTTAGTTACACTTTAAAGCGATGTTCGGGCCGAAATTTTACTTTTTAGATAAAAATCCCCCTATAATACTCAGGCTTAATGTATTCTAATAAAGGTATGCTGTAAACTACGGTCCGTTTTGTATTTTTCCACCATTGATTTCTTACTTTTGCAAGTCCCAGCAGGCCGCGGCCATCTCATGTGTGGGCATCTGAAGCCAGACTGTATCTCTTCCTGTATTCCATGCATGCTGGTTACCCAGCATGCACCTCCAGATCTCGCACATGCTCAGAACAGCACCCGCAGTGCAATTTGTTGTAGGTCGGGTTTCCATAGCAACAGCAGTGTCAGAGGAAGTTGCCACCCCTTAGCTACAGTGGGGATGGAAAGTATTCAGACCCCCTTAAATTTTTCACTCTTTGTTATATTGCAGCCATTTGCTAAAATCGTTTAACCACTTGCTGACCGCCTACCGCATATATACTGCGGCAGAATGGCACGGGCAGGCAGAATCACGTACCCGTACGTGATCTGCCTCCCGCGGGCGGGGGGTCCGATCGGACCCCCCCCCGGTGCCATCGGCGGTCGGCATTTGACTGGGAGCGTCGGGAGG
Organism: Lithobates clamitans; assembly: GCA_037952925.1. Taxonomy (NCBI): domain Eukaryota; kingdom Metazoa; phylum Chordata; class Amphibia; order Anura; family Ranidae; genus Lithobates; species Lithobates clamitans. The sequence goes on along the minus strand of JBBGZY010000502.1, from coordinate 8,287,779 downwards.
CGAGGGGGAGACCATCCGATCGTGGCCCCCCCCTCGCGATCGCTCCCAGCCAATGGGAATCCTCCTCTGCCTGTGTGTCGTTTCACACAGGCAGAGGATGTGATGTCATCTCTCCTCGGTCTGGCAGTTTCCGTTCCAGCGCCGAGGAGAGAAGACAAGTGAGTGCACACAACACACACACACACAGTAGAACATGCCAGGCATACTTTACACCCCCGATCCCCCCCCGATCGCCCCCCGATCGCCCCCCGATCCCCCCCCAATCACCCCCCCCCCCTGTCACAAACTGACATTAGCAGTATTTTTTTTTTTTTTTTTTTTCTGATTACTGCATAGTGTCAGTTTGTGACAGTTACAGTGTTAGGGCAGTGAGTATTACCCCCCTTTAGGTCTAGGATACCCCCCTAACCCCCCCTAATAAAGTTTTAACCCCTTGATCACCCCCTGTCACCAGTGTCGCTAAGCGATCATTTTTCTGATCGCTGTATTAGTGTCGCTGGTGACGCTAGTTAGGAACGTAAATATTTAGGTTCGCCGTCAGTGTTTTATAGCGACAGGGACCCCCATATACTACCTAATAAATGCTTTAACCCCTTGATTGCCCCCTAGTTAACCCTTTCACCACTGATCACCGTATAACTGTTACGGGTGACGCTGGTTAGTTCGTTTATTTTTTATAGTGTCAGGGCACCCGCCGTTTATTACCGAATAAAGGTTTAGCCCCCTGATCGCCCGGCGGTGATATGCGTCGCCCCAGGCAGCGTCAGATTAGCGCCAGTACCGCTAACACCCACGCACGCAGCATGCGCCTCCCTTAGTGGTATAGTATCTGATCGGATCAATATCTGATCCGATCAAATCTATACTAGCGTCCCCAGCAGTTTAGGTCAGCCCAGATACCCGCTAGCACCTGCGTTTTGCCCCTCCGCCCAGCCCAGCCCAGCCCACCCAAGTGCAGTATCGATCGATCACTGTCACTTACAAAACACTAAACGCATAACTGCAGCGTTCGCAGAGTCAGGCCTGATCCCTGTGATCGCTAACAGTTTTTTTGGTAGCGTTTTGGTGAACTGGCAAGCACCAGCCCCAGGCAGCGTCAGGTTAGCGCCAGTACCGCTAACACCCACGCACGCACCGTATACCTCCCTTAGTGGTATAGTATCTGATCGGATCAATATCTGATCTGTTCAGATCTATACTAGCGTCCCCAGCAGTTTAGGGTTCCCAAACACGCAGTGTTAGCGGGATCAGCCCAGATACCTGCTAGCACCTGCGTTTTGCCCCTCCGCCCGGCCCAGCCCAGCCCACCCAAGTGCAGTATCGATCGATCACTGTCACTTACAAAACACTAAAAGCATAACTGCAGCGTTCGCAGAGTCAGGCCTGATCCCTGCGATCGCTAACAGTTTTTTTGGTAGCGTTTTGGTGAACTGGCAAGCACCAGCCCCAGGCAGCGTCAGGTTAGCGCCAGTACCGCTAACACCCATGCACGCAGCATACGCCTCCCTTAGTGGTATAGTGTCTGATCGGATCAATATCTGATCCGATTAGATCTATACTAGTGTCCCCAGCAGTTTAGGGTTCCCAAAAACGCAGTGTTAGCGGGATCAGCCCAGATACCTGCTAGCACCTGCGTTTTGCCCCTCCGCCCGGCCCAGCCCAGCCCACCCAAGTGCAGTATCGATCGATCACTGTCACTTACAAAACACTAAACGCATAACTGCAGCGTTCGCAGAGTCAGGCCTGATCCCTGCGATCGCTAACAGTTTTTTTGGTAGCGATTTGGTGAACTGGCAAGCACCAGCGGCCTAGTACACCCCGGTCGTAGTCAAACCAGCACTGCAGTAACACTTGGTGACGTGGCGAGTCCCATAAGTGCAGTTCAAGCTGGTGAGGTGGCAAGCACAAGTAGTGTCCCGCTGCCACCAAAAAGACAAACACAGGCCCGTCGTGCCCATAATGCCCTTCCTGCTGCATTCGCCAATCCTAATTGGGAACCCACCACTTCTGCAGCGCCCGTACTTCCCCCATTCACATCCCCAACCAAATGCAGTCGGCTGCATGAGAGGCATTTTCTTTATGTCCTCCCGAGTACCCCTACCCAACGAACCCCCCCAAAAAAGATGTTGTGTCTGCAGCAAGGGCGGATATAGGCGTGACACCCGCTATTATTGTCCCTCCTGTCCTGACAATCCTGGTCTTTGCATTGGTGAATGTTTTGAACGCTACCATTCACTAGTTGAGTATTAGCGTAGGGTACAGCATTGCACAGACTAGGCACACTTTCACAGGGTCTCCCGAGATGCCATCGCATTTTGAGAGACCCGAACCTGGAACCGGTTACAGTTATAAAAGTTAGTTACAAAAAAAAGTGTAAAAAAAAAAAAAAAAAAAACACAAACAAAAATATAAAATAAAAATAGTTGTCGTTTTATTGTTCTCTCTCTCTCTATTCTCTCTCTATTGTTCTGCTCTTTTTTACTGTATTCTATTCTGCAATGTTTTATTGTTATTATGTTTTATCATGTTTGCTTTTCAGGTATGCAATTTTTTATACCTTACCGTTTACTGTGCTTTATTGTTAACCATTTTTTTGTCTTCAGGTACGCCATTCACAACTTTGAGTGGTTATACCAGAATGATGCCTGCAGGTTTAGGTATCATCTTGGTATCATTCTTTTCAGCCAGCGGTCGGCTTTCATGTAAAAGCAATCCTAGTGGCTAATTAGCCTCTAGACTGCTTTTACAAGCAGTGGGAGGGAATGCCCCCCCCCCCACGTCTTCCGTGTTTTTCTCTGGCTCTCCTGTCTCAACAGGGAACCTGAAAATGCAGCCGGTGATTCAGCCAGCTGACCATAGAGCTAATCAGAGACCAGAGTGGCTCCAAACATCTCTATGACCTAAGAAACCGGAAGCTACGAGCATTTTATGACTTAGATTTCGCCGGATGTAAACAGCGCCATTGGGAAATTGGGAAAGCATTTTATCACACCGATCTTGGTGTGGTCAGATGCTTTGAGGGCAGAGGAGAAATCTAGGGTCTAATAGACCCCAATTTTTGCAAAAAAGAGTACCTGTCACTACCTATTGCTATCATAGGGGATATTTACATTCCCTGAGATAACAATAAAAATGATTTAAAAAAAAAAAAAAATGAAAGGAACAGTTTAAAAATAAGATAAAAAAATAATAATAATAAAGAAAAAAAAAAAAAAAAGCACCCCTGTCCCCCCTGCTCTCGCGCTAAGGTGAACGCAAGCGTTGGTCTGGCGTCAAATGTAAACAGCAATTGCACCATGCATGTGAGGTATCGCCGCGAAGGTCAGATCGAGGGCAGTAAGTTTAGCAGTAGACCTCCTCTGTAAATCTAAAGTGGTAACCTGTAAAGGCTTTTAAAGGCTTTTAAAAATGTATTTAGTTTGTCGCCACTGCACGTTTGTGCGCAATTTTAAAGCATGTCATGTTTGGTATCCATGTACTCGGCCTAAGATCATCTTTTTTATTTCATCAAACATTTGGGCAATATAGTGTGTTTTAGTGCATTAAAATGTAAAAAAGTGTGTTTTTTCCCCAAAAAATGCGTTTGAAAAATCGCTGCGCAAATACTGTGTGAAAAAAAAAAAATGAAACACCCACCATTTTAATCTGTAGGGCATTTGCTTTAAAAAAAATATATAATGTTTGGGGGTTCAAAGTAATTTTCTTGCAAAAAAAAATTATTTTTTTATGTAAACAATAAGTGTCAGAAAGGGCTTTGTCTTCAAGTGGTTAGAAGAGTGGGTGATGTGTGACATAAGCTTCTAGATGTTGTGCATAAAATGCCAGGACAGTTCAAAACCCCCCCCAAATGACCCCAGTTTGGAAAGTAGACACCCCAAGCTATTTGCTGAGAGTCATGTTGAGTCCATGGAATAATTTATATTGTGACACAAGTTGCGGGAAAGAGACAATTTTTTATTTTTTTTTGCACAAAGTTGTCACTAAATGTTCAATTTTCAAAACTTTGTGACAAAAAGTGAGGTCTGAAAAATACTCACTATACCTCTCATCAAATAGCTTGGGGTGTCTACTTTCCAAAATGGGGTCATTTGGGGGGGTTTTGTGCCACCTGGGCATTCCATGGCCTCCGAAACTGTGATAGGCAGTGAAGAGTGAAATCAAAAATTTACGGCCTTAGAAAGCCTGAAGGCGGTGCTTGGTTTTCTGGGTCCCGTACGCGGCTAGGCTCCCAAAAAGTCCCACACATGTGGTATCCCCGTACTCAGGAGAAGCAGCTAAATGTATTTTGGGGTGCAATTCCACATATGCCCATGGCCTGTGTGAGCAATATATCATTTAGTGACAACTTTTTGTAATTTTTTTTTTGTCATTATTCAATTACTTGGGACAAAAAAAATGAATATTCAATGGGCTCAACATGCCTCTCAGCAAATTCCTTGGGGTGTCTACTTTCCAAAATGGGGTCATTTGTGGGGGTTTTGTACTGCCCTGCCATTTTAGCACCTCAAGAAACGACATAGGCAGTCATAAATTAAAGGCTGTGTAAATTCCAGAAAATGTACCCTAGTTTGTAGGCGCTATAACTTTTGCGCAAACCAATAAATATACACTTATTGACATTTTTTTTACCAAAGACATGTGGCCGAATACATTTTGGCCTAAATGTATGACTAAAATTGAGTTTATTGGATTTTTTTTAGAACAAAAAGTAGAAAATATCATTTTTTTTCAAAATTTTCGGTCTTTTTCCGTGTATAGCGCAAAAAATAAAAACGGCAGAGGTGATCAAATACCATCAAAAGAAAGCTCTATTTGTGGGAAGAAAAGGACGCAAATTTCGTTTGGGTACAGCATTGCATGACCGCGCAATTAGCAGTTAAAGCGACGCAGTGCCGAATTGTAAAAAGTGCTCTGGTCAGGAAGGGGGTAAAACCTTCCGGGGCTGAAGTGGTTAAGTTCATTTTTTTCCTCATGAATGTACACACAGCACCCCATATTGACAGAAAAACACAGAATTGTTGACATTTTTGCAGATTTATTAAAAAAGAAAAACTGAAATATCACATGGTCCTAAGTATTCAGACCCTTTGCTCAGTATTTAGTAGAAGCACCCTTTTGATCTAATACAGCCATGAGTCTTTTTGGGAAAGATGCAACAAGTTTGTACACACCTGGATTTGGGGATCCTCTGCCATTCTTCCTTGCAGATCCTCTCCAGTTCTGTCAGTTTGGATGGTAAACGTTGGTGGACAGCCATTTTTAGGTCTCTCCAGAGATGCTCAAATGGGTTTAAGTCAGAGTGGCGTAAAGCGGCGCTAATAATAGCGGCGCATTACCACTGACGCTCCTCCCGCCCCAGTGTGAAAGGGGCTTTAGCATCTTTTAAAAAAGTAATTACCTTTTACAGGCGCTGCCCCATATTGCCCCCATCAAAAGTGCCCCATCAAAACTGCACAATCATACTGCCCCCATCAAATTACCCCCATAAAATTGCCCCCATCAAAATTGCTCCATCAAATTGCCCCATCATACTGCCCCATCAAAACTGCCCCATCATACTGCCACCATCAATATTGCCCCATCATACTGCCACCATCAAAATTGCCCCATCAAATTTCCCCCATCAAAATTGCCCCATCATACTGCCCCCATCAAAACTGCCCCATCATACTGCCTACATCAAAATTGCCCCATCATACTGCCACCATCAAAATTGCCCCCATCAAAACTGCCCCATCAAATTGCCCCATCATACTGCCCCATCAAAACTGCCCCCATCAAAACTTCCCCATCATACTGCCACCATCAAAATTGCCCCCATCAAAATTGCCCCATCATACTGCCCCCATCAAATTTGCCCCCATCAAAATTGCCCCATCATACTGCCCCCATCAAATTGCCTCATCATACCGCCCTCATAAAAATGCCTCATCATACTGCCCCCATTAAAATTGCCCAATCAAAACTGTCCCCTCATACTGCCCCATCAAAATTGCTCCATCAAAACTTCCCCTATCAAAATTGCCCCCATCATACTGCCCCATCAAAATTTCCCCCATCAAAATTGCCCCACCATACTGCCCCCATCAAATTACCCCCATCAAATTGCCCCCATCAAAATTGCCCCATCATACTGCCCCATCATACTGCCCCATCAAAACTGTCCCATCATACTGCCCCCATCAAAATTGCCTCATCAAAACGGCACAATCATACTGCCCCCATCAAGTTGCCCCACAAATTGCCCCCATCATACTGCTCCATCAAAATTGCCCCCATCAAAACTGCCCCATCATACTGCCACCATCAAAATTGCCCTCATCACACTGCCCAATCAAAATTGCCCCCATCAAAACTGCCCCATCATACTGCCACCAGCAAAATTGCCTCCATCAAAACTGCCCCATCAAATTACCCTATCAACATTGCCCCCATCAAATTGCCCCTGTCAAAGTTGCCCCATCATAGTGCCCCCATCAAAATTGCCCCATCATACTGCCCCCTTTAAAACTGTCACCATAAAAATTGCCCCATCATACTGCCCCAATCAAAATTACCCCATCAAAATTGCCCCACCATACTGCCCCCCATCAAAATCCCCCATCATACTGCCCCATCAAAATTGCCCCATCAAAACTGCCCCAATCAAAATTGCCCCATCATACTGCCCATCAAAATTGCCCCATCATATTGCCCCCATCAAAATAGCCCCCATCAAAACTGCCCCATCATACTGCTCCATCAAAATTGCCCCATCAAATTGACCCATCATACTGCCCCATCAAAATTGCCCCATCATACTGCCCCTATCAAAATTGCCCCATCATACTGCCCACATCAAAATGGCCCCATCATACTGCCACCATCAAAATTGCCACATTAAAGTGCCCCCATCAAAACTGCCCCATCATACTGCCCCATCAAAACTGCCCCATCAAAACTTCCCTATCATACTGCCACCATCAAAATTGCCCCCATCAAAACTGCCACCATTAAAATTGCCCCCTCAAAACTGCCCCATCAAATTGCCCCCATCAAAATTGCCCCATAAAAATTGCCCCCATCAAAATTGTCCCACCATACTGCCCCCATCAAAATTGCCCCATCATACTGCCCCATCAAAATTGCCCCATCAAAACTGCCCCATCAAATTACCCTATCAACATTGCCCCCATCAAATTGCCCCTGTCAAAGTTGCCCCATCATAGTGCCCCCATCAAAATTGCCCCATCATACTGCTCCATCAAAATTGTCCCATCAAATTACCCCATCATACTGCCCCATCAAAATTGCCCCATTATACTGCCCCTATCAAAATTGCCCCATCATACTGCCCACATCAAAATTGCCCCATCATACTGCCACCATCAAAATTGCCACATCAAAGTGCCCCCATCAAAACTGCCCCATCATACTGCCCCATCAAAACTTCCCTATCATACTGCCACCATCAAAATTGCCCCCATCAAAACTGCCCCATCATACTGCCACCATCAAAATTGCCCCCTCAAAACTGCCCCATCAAATTGCCCCCATCAAAATTGCCCCATCAAAATTGCCCCCATCAAAATTGCCCCCATCAAAACTTCTCCCATCAAAATGTCCCCATCATACTGCCCCCATCAAAATTGCCCCATCATACTGCCCCCATCAAAATTGCCCCATCAAAACTGCACAATCATACTGCCCCATCAAGTTGCCCCATCAAATTGCCCCCATCATACTGCCCCATCAAAATTGCCCCCATCAAAACTGCCCTCATCATACTGCCACCATCAAAATTGCCCTCATCATACTGCCCCATCAAAATTGCCCCCATCAAAACTGCCCCATCATACTGCCACCATCAAAATTGCCTCCATCAAAACTGCCCCATCAAATTGCTCCCATCAACATTGCCCCATCAACATTGCCCCCATCAAATTGCCCCATCATAGTGCCCCCATCAAAATTGCCCCATAATACTGCCCCCATAAAAACTGCCCCATCAAAATTTCCCCCATCAAAATTGCCCCATTATACTGCCCCCATCAAAATTGCCCCACCATACTACCACCATCAAAATTGCCCCTATCAAAACTGCCCCATCATACTGCCACCATCAAAATTGCCCCCTCAAAACTGCCCCATCAAATTGCCCCCATCAAAATTGCCCCATCAAAATTGCCCCCATCAAAACTTCTCCCATCAAAATGTCCCCATCATACTGCCCCCATCTAAATTGCCCCATCAAAACTGCACAATCATACTGCCCCATCAAGTTGCCCCATCAAATTGCCCCCATCATACTGCCCCATCAAAATTGCCCCCATCAAAACTGCCCTCATCATACTGCCACCATCAAAATTGCCCTCATCATACTGCCCCATCAAAATTGCCCCCATCAAAACTGCCCCATCATACTGCCACCATCAAAATTGCCTCCATCAAAACTGCCCCATCAAATTGCTCCCATCAAAATTGCCCCATCATATTGCCCCCATCAAAATTGCCCCCATCAAAACTGCCCCCATCAAAACTGCCTTCATCATACTGCCCCATCAAAATTGTCCCATCATATTGCCCCATCAAAACTGCCCCATTAAAATTGCCCCCATCAAAATTGCCCCATCATACTGCCCCATCAAAATTGCCCCATCATACTGCCCCCATCAAAATTGCCCCATCATACTGCCCCATCAAAATTGCCCCATCATACTGCCCCCATCAAATTCCCCCATCATACTGCCCCATCAAAATTGCCCCCATCAAAACTGGCTCATCATACTGCCACCATCAAAATTGCCCTCATCATACTGCCCAATCAAAATTGCCCCATCAAAACTGCACCATCATACTGCCACCATCAAAATTGCCTCCATCAAAACTGCCCCATCAAATTGCCCCTGTCAAAATTGCACCATCATAGTGCCCCCATCAAAATTGCCCCCATCAAATCGCCCCTGTCAAAATTGCACCATCATAGTGCCCCCAACAAAATTGCCCCATCATACTGCCCCCATTAAAACTGCCCCCATAAAAATTGCCCTATCATACTGCCCCAACAAATTTGCCCCCATCAAAATTGCCCCCATCAAAATTGCCGCATCATACTGCCCCATCAAAACTGCCCCTATCAAAATTGCCCCCATCATACTGTCCTATCAAAGCTGCTCCCATCAAAATTGCCCCATCATACTGCCCCATCAAAATTGCCCCATCAAAATTGCCCCATCATACTGGCCCATTAAAATTGCCCCCATAAAAATTGCTCCATCATACCGCTCCATCAAAATTGCCCCCATCATACTGCCGCATCAAAATTGCCCCATCAAAATTGTCCCATCATACTGCCGCATCAAAATTGCCCCCATCATACTGCCCCATCAAAATTTCCCCATCAAAATTGCCCCATCATATTGCCCCCATCAAAACTACCCTATCATACTGCCCTATCAAAATTGCCCCCATCAAAATTGCCCCATCATACTGTACCATCAAAACTGCCCCCATAAAAAATTGTCCTCATCATACTGCCCCATCAAAATTGCCCCCTTCAAAATTGCCCCATCAAAATTGCCCCCATCAAAATTGCCCCATCAAAATTGCCCCCATCATACTGCCCCATCATACCGCCCCATCAAAATTGACTGCCCCATCAAAATTGCCCCATCAAAACTGCCCCCATCAAAATTGCCCTATCAAAACTGCCCCATCAAAATTGCCCCATCATACTGCCCCATCAAAATTGCCCCATCAAAACTGCCCCCATCATACTGCCCCATTAAAATTGCCCCCATCAAAATTGCCCTCTGTATGTAATCAGAGCTAAGATGTTCCAGCCCCTCCCCCATCGCCCATCACTGTGTATAAGAAGTTTTGGTAACCATGGTAACAAATGCCTGGTTACCCTTTTTAAAAATGGCACTGGCCGCCGCCTTGCATCGCATCATTTCTGGTTTTGAAATAATGCGATTCTACGGCCCAGCAATGCCTATTGCCTCCCAGGAGGCATTGCAGACCAGGAAATGAAGTGCTCGGCCCAGAGGAGGAAATGAAGATTTACTGGCCCATTAAAATTGCCCCCATAAAAATTGCCCCATCATACCGCTCCATCAAAATTGCCCCCATCATACTGCCACATCAAAATTGCCCCATCAAAATTGCCCCATCATACTGCCGCATCAAAATTGCCCCCATCATACTGCCCCATCAAAATTTCCCCATCAAAATTGCCCCATCATATTGCCCCCATCAAAACTACCCTATCATACTGCCCTATCAAAATTGCCCCCATCAAAATTGCCCCATCATACTGTCCCATCAAAACTGCCCCCATAGAAAATTGTCCTCATCATACTGCCCCATCAAAATTGCCCCCTTCAAAATTGCCCCATCAAAATTGCCCCCATCAAAATTGCCCCATCAAAATTGCCCCCATCATACTGCCCCATCATACCGCCCCATCAAAATTGACTGCCCCATCAAAATTGCCCCATCAAAACTGCCCCCATCAAAATTGCCCTATCAAAACTGCCCCATCAAAATTGCCCCCATCATACTGCCCCATCAAAATTGCCCCATCAAAACTGCCCCCATCATACTGCCCCATTAAAATTGCCCCCATCAAAATTGCCCCAATCAAAATTGCCCTCTGTATGTAATCAGAGCTAAGATGTTCCAGCCCCTCCCCCATTGCCCATCACTGTGTATAAGAAGTTTTGGTAATCATGGTAACAAATGCCTGGTTACCCTTTTTAAAAATGGCACTGGCCGCCGCCTTGCATCGCATCATTTCTGGTTTTGAAATAATGCGATTCTACGGCCCAGCAATGCCTATTGCCTCCCAGGAGGCATTGCAGACCAGGAAATGAAGTGCTCGGCCCAGAGGAGGAAATGAAGATTTACTGGCCCATTAAAATTGCCCCCATAAAAATTGCCCCATCATACCGCTCCATCAAAATTGCCCCCATCATACTGCCACATCAAAATTGCCCCATCAAAATTGCCCCATCATACTGCCGCATCAAAATTGCCCCCATCATACTGCCCCATCAAAATTTCCCCATCAAAATTGCCCCATCATATTGCCCCCATCAAAACTACCCTATCATACTGCCCTATCAAAATTGCCCCCATCAAAATTGCCCCATCATACTGTCCCATCAAAACTGCCCCCATAGAAAATTGTCCTCATCATACTGCCCCATCAAAATTGCCCCCTTCAAAATTGCCCCATCAAAATTGCCCCCATCAAAATTGCCCCATCAAAATTGCCCCCATCATACTGCCCCATCATACCGCCCCATCAAAATTGACTGCCCCATCAAAATTGCCCCATCAAAACTGCCCCCATCAAAATTGCCCTATCAAAACTGCCCCATCAAAATTGCCCCCATCATACTGCCCCATCAAAATTGCCCCATCAAAACTGCCCCCATCATACTGCCCCATTAAAATTGCCCCCATCAAAATTGCCCCAATCAAAATTGCCCTCTGTATGTAATCAGAGCTAAGATGTTCCAGCCCCTCCCCCATTGCCCATCACTGTGTATAAGAAGTTTTGGTAATCATGGTAACAAATGCCTGGTTACCCTTTTTAAAAATGGCACTGGCCGCCGCCTTGCATCGCATCATTTCTGGTTTTGAAATAATGCGATTCTACGGCCCAGCAATGCCTATTGCCTCCCAGGAGGCATTGCAGACCAGGAAATGAAGTGCTCGGCCCAGAGGAGGAAATGAAGATTTCAATCTTCATTATAACAGTGAGTTTAAAAAAAGAAGATATGCCAAATCGTTTTCAGCACACACAGCGGCTTGGGATGCCGAGGACTTCAAAAAGTGGGTGGAGCTCCGCTTTAAAGGGTTGAAACAAATGAACAATATAATTTGGTAGTGAAAGGGTTAAAAACTGAAAGAAAAAAAATGATTTGGCAGTTGAAGAGAATGAATCTCCCTAAAGAGGGCGCAGACAGCAATAAAAACCTGACAGGGGTTATAATCCCTCTCCACTCCATCCAACACTAACAAACAGGATTTCCTTTAGTTATACTTTAACATATGGGGGAGAAATTGGAGAAAAAAACCTATTGGTTTGGTAGTGAAAGGGTTAAAAACGGGGAGGGGGAGGGTTAAAAAAAAAAGAAAAGAATTTGGTTTGGCGCTAAAAAAGTTTCAAAAAACAAAAACTTAAAAAAAATCTTTGTTCTTCCAAAGAAAGGTTAAAAAAATGAAAAAATATGGTTTGGCAGTGAACTGGTCCATAAATGAAAGGAAAAACATTTGACTTGGCAGTTAAAGGGTTAAAAATGGGGAAAAAATGATTTTGCGGTGAAAGGGTTAATATGTGTGTAGGGGGAGGGGGGTTTACTTGGTTTGGCAGTTAAAGGGTTGAAATAAATGAACAATATAGTTTGGTAGTGAAAGGGTTAAATCTCATTCACAATAACATGTTTTTCCAGGAGCCGTATCCCTATGAGATCCGTATACTGATCCTATAGGCTGAATTCACAAAGTTCACAAATAAGGACGTGGCTCCTTTAACCAGTTACCAACCGGCCCATAGCCAAATGACGGCTGCAGGGCGGTTGGATAACTCTGGGATCACGTACTATGACGTGATCCCAGAAAACAGCTCCCGCGCGGCCCCTGGGGCGCGCACACGGGAACATCCGTGACTGCCGGGTCCGTTTACCATGTGATCGCTCCGTCAAATGAAGGAGCGATCACATGTAAACAATGTCATGTCCTGACGCCGGTTCCTCTCTCCCCTCTCTGTACTGATCGGTACAGAGGTGGAGGGATCGGATGGCAGCAGCTCTGTGGGCTGGATGTGTAGTGCCCACAGCGCTGCTCAGTGACATGTGCAGTCACAGCCATGGATCCATCCGTCCATGCTGAGCCATCCCTCCATGCTCAGCATTACCCTGCACTACTCTGCAATTCCCTGTGCAATATTCTGCAATACCCCGCAATACTCTGCAATACTCCGCAATACTCTGCAATACCCCACAATACTCTGCAATACTCTGCAATACCTTGCAATACTCTGCAATACCCTGCAATACCCTGCAATACTCTGCAATACCCCGCAATACCCTGCAATGCCCTGCAATGCCCTGAAATACCCTGCAATACTCCTCGATACCCCCCATACTCTGCAATACCCCACAATACCCTGCAATAATCTGCCATACCCTGCCATACCCAGCCATACTCTGCCATACCCAGGCATACTCTGCAAAACCCAGCCATACTCTGCCATACCCAGCCATACTCTGCTATACCCAGCCATATTCTGCAAAACTCGGTGATACCCAGCCATTCCCAGCCATACCCTGCCATGCTCAGCCATACCCAGCCATACTCAGCCATACCCAGGAATACTCAGCCATACCCAGCCATACTCAGCCATACTCGGCTGTACTCGGCCTCTGTATATGCCTCTGTATATGTCCCCCCTCCCGCCGCCCTCCGGTGCTTTTACTGACTCACCGCTACGATCGAAGCCAGGATCATTTTTTTAATTTCTTTATTTCAGGCTTCCCAGCCTAGAGGTGAGATGTGAGGTCTTATTGACCCCATATCTCACTGTAAAGAGGACCTGTCATGCCACATTCCTATTACAAGGATGTTTACATTCCTTGTAATAGGAATAAGAGTGATCAAAATGTATTTTTTGGACAAAAGCGTCAAAGTAACATAAATAAAGTAAAATGAACAAGAAAAAAAAAAAATTTCCCCTGTGTCCCCGTGTGCTCGCATGCAGAAGCGAACGCTTACGTAAGTCCCGCCCACATATTAAAATGGTGTTCAAACCACACATGTGAGGTATCACTGCGATCGGTAGAGCGAGAGCAATAATTTTGGCCCTAGACCTCCTCTGTAACTCAAAACATGTAACCAGTAAAAAATTTTAAAGCATCGCCTATGGGGATTTTTAAGTAGCGAAGTTTGGCGCCATTCCACGAGCGTAAGCAATTTTGAAGGGTGACATGTTAGGTATCTATTTACTCGGCATAACTTCATCTTTCACATTATGTAAAAACAGTGGGCTAACTTTACTGTTTTGGGTTTTTTTAAAGCACAAAACTGTTTTTTCCAAAAAAAAGCGTTCAAAAAATTGCTGCGCAAATACCGTGCGAGATAAAAAGTTTCAACAACCGCAATTGTATTTCTAGGGTCTTTGCTAAAAAAACATATAATGTTTTGGGGTTCTATGTAATTTTCTAGCAAATAAATGATGATTTTTACATGTAGGAGAGAAATGTCAGAATTGGCCTGGGCACTCTGGAATGCCTGAAGGTGCTCCATGCATGTTGGGTCTCTGTATGTGGCCACGCTGTGTAAAAGTCTCACATGTTGTATCGCCGTACTCGGGAGTAATAGCAGAATGTGTTTTGGGGTGTAATTTGTGGTATGCATATGCTGTGTGTGAGAAATAACCTGCTAATATGACAATTTTGTGAAAAAAAAAAGAAAAAAAAATCTTGATTTTGCAAAGAATTGTGGGAAAAAATTACAACTTCAAAAAACTCATCATGCATCTTTCTAAATATCTTGGAATGTCTTCTTTCCAAAAAGGGGTCATTTGGGGGGTATTTGTACTTTTCTGGCATGTTAGGGTCTCAAGAAATTAGATAGGCTGTCAGTACTTCAGGTGTGATCTATTTTCAGATATTGTCACCATAGCTTTTGGACTCTATAACTTTCACAAAGACCAAATAATATCCACCAATTTGGGTTATTTTTACCAAAGATATGTAGCGGTATAAATTTTGGCCAAAATATATGAAGAAAAATTACTAATTTACAAAATTTTATAACAGAAACTAAGAAAAATGATTTTTTTTTACAGAATTTTCGGTCTTTTTTCTTTTATAGCGCAAAAAATAAAGAACCCAGCGGTGATTAAATACCACCAAAAGAAAGCTCTATTTGTGTGAAAAAAAGGACAAAAATTTCATATAGGTACAGTGTTGCATGACTTAGTAATTGTCAATCAAAATGTAAGAGCAGCGAAAGCTGAAAATTGGTCTGGTTATTAAGGGGGTTTAACTGCCTAGTGGTCAAGAGGTTAAGAAAATGCGTCCGTAATTTTTTTTGCTGAGTCATCATGGGAGTTCAAAAAAAAAAAACCTCTGCCTATGATGTCATCGGCTGAGCCAATATAGACAGCTGCAGGGAAGGCAGGGAGCAGAAGCTGAGTGTTCACTGACCAGTGAAGACGTGTTTCTTATCTCTCCTGAGATTTTTCTTGCAATTTTATTGGATTTGATTGAATTCAATTCAATTTCATTGCAATCTCTATTGTACATTTAAAGCGTGTTTCTTTATTCTTAATAATGAACCTATTTAAATGTAATCAGCTTATTTCTCTGAAAAACACCAAAGAGAAACCCAGCAAAGGAGCTATGGTAGGAGGTATCGGTGACCAGCTTGCAGATACCCCAAAAAAGCCCCGCAAAGTGAAGAGAACCAGAGCATTTGTGCGCGGCTGTTTCAGAGCCGTTATTGGATTTTTCGGTTCCGGCTGTAAAGCCAATGGACATCACCGGGATACAGACACCGAGATGGTAAGTAATATGGATAGTGATAGATACAAAACATACTCTGGATATGTCACCTACACTAATGGATCAAAGCAGTGTTGCCAACCTACCAGATTGAAATTTACTGACACAACACCCAAAATTTACTGGCACAGCCAAGTTTTTACTTTTCATTTCCAAAAGTTACAAAATTACAGTTTTAAGTGCAAATTGGAGTATTTAGGCTACAAACAAATACAATATGCAATTAGCAATATGATTTAAAATAGATAAGGCAAAAAACATATTTCTTATTTTATTTTCCATATAGTAAGTAAGTAGCTCAGGTACAGGACTCAGGAGGGCAGGAAATTAGAATGGGCGGCACACACACATAAAACTGACTCTCACAGTGACAATGACAGCTTAAACAAGGAAAATGTGTTGGGACTTTATATGAGACCATGACCATCCAGTACACAGGTCTCCATCCCTATGTATATGAGAAAAAAAGGGGGAACCAAGGGGAGACGGGATAATTGGGACTTTATATGAAACACAACACTAGGGCAGGCTGAGTCATCAAGTATAGAAAAAATATTAAATTTATTGATACCTCATGAAAGCAAAGTGCAATGGGTGATACTCACATAAAATCAATAGTTATGGTACAGGGTAAGTAAAACATGATAATAAAACATATCATAGTAACATGGTGATACGTTAAACACTGTAGCACAAGGTAAATAGCCGTATCATCAGCATTACACCCAACATGTGTATACATAATCAATATTGTATTAACATAAAGTTGATGACTTAAACAGGGACAGGACTCAGGAGGGCAGGAAATTAGAATGGGCGGCACACACACATAAAACTGACTCTCACAGTGACAATGACAGCAGTGTGCAGCAGCACAGATGATGATGACACCTTGATGATGACACCTCACTGACACAACACGTCCTCTCCCGAGTCACAGTGACTGTCTCTCTCCAAGCCAAGCGCTCCCTGCAGTCCACTCCAGTCTAAACAGCACTGACAGTCCTGGTCCCAGCTTGCCTTGCTCCAATACCGCAGACCCACACACGAGGCTCTGGCCGCTCTGCTTGGCTCCATTGCACCATGACATTACACGGCATGCTTAGGCACCGCCTCCGCCAGAGCTGCCCGATCACACTGTAGCAGGCACTGGGATGGTCTCAGCCAACTCCGGACCAAGCCGAGTGTTCACATGGAGACACCACCAGCATGTGTAGTTCACACAGAGACTCCACCAGCATGTGACGTTCACACAGATACTCCACCAGAATGTGACGTTCACACAGAGACTCCACCAGCATGTGACATTCACATTGAGACACCACCTGAACATCACATTCATTTTGAGACTGCAGCACAATGTGATGTTCATGTTGAGAACCCATCAAAATACCAGGGCAGCCATTTGAATATCTCCTCCCATGAAGATGAGGGCAAGCTTAAAGAAAAGGATAGGCAGATCCTGGTGGTAGGGGATTCTGTTATTAGAGACAGAGAGGGCAATCTGTCAGAATGACCGCGATCGATGAACAGTTTATTGTTTCCCAGTCGCACAAGTTCGAGACATTGCAGATCAGATGGATGGATTGTTGGATGGGGCTGGGGAAGACCCAGCTGTCATGGTACATATTGGAACCAACGACAACATTAGAAGAAAATAGAGTGCCCTACAAAATGATTTCAGGGACTTAGGGGCTATATTGAAGAAATGGACCTCCAAGGCAGCATTTTCAGAAATACTGCCTGTACCTGGAGCCCCACCAAGGAGGCAGCAGGAGCTTAGGGAACTTAAGAAGTGGCTAAAGAACTGGTGCAGGAAGGAGGGGTTTGGCTTCATGGAGACCTATACTGACTTTTCAATTGGTTATTTGCTCTACAGCAAGGATGGATTGCACTTAAATGAGCAGGGTGCAGCTCTGTTGGGAAAGAAAATAATCAAAATGTTAAAAAAAATTTAAATCAACCACGTGTCATTCACATCGAGACTCCTCCAGCATGCAACGATTCTGTTGATACTCGGGCAGATTGTGGCATTACCACTGAGATTCTGGCAGAATGTGACATTCACAATGAGTCTCCTCCCGAATGTGACATTAACAATGAGTCTTCTCCAGAATGTGATGTTCACAATGAGTCTACTCCAGAATGTGATGTTCACAACGAGTCTCCTCCAGAATGTGATGTTTATAATGAGACCCCTCCAGAATGTAATGTTCATTTTTGGAGCATCTGAATCACCAACTACACTGATGGCAGCTGCCACTTCAGCAACTGGAGGGTCTTCCCATCAGCCCTCTACTTCCCTTTCTGCAGCTTCTGAATCACCAACTATCAAAGTAGTTGGACAAAGAAGACAATTGGCTTTTTCCTAGAAGAAGACTCAACAAAAAGTCTGAGGAACCCTCCCAGGGACCAGGTATGGCTGTACCAACACAGGTCCCTACACTGGTTGTGGCTACCACTCCAGTAACCGGAGGGTCCTCCCATGAGGCCTCCATTTTTGTTTTTGGAGCTTCTGAATCACCATCAATGTAGCTGGACAAACAAAACAATTGGCTGTTCCTAGAAAAAGACTCAACAAAGAGTCTGAGGAACCCTCCCAGGGACCAGGTACAGCTGTACCAACACAGGTCCCTACACTGTAAAATGTAAAATGTAAAATATTACATTCTAAAGGGAAAGGTAGAACAAGGGGGAGGGGGGTATGGAAGAGGGAGAGATGGAGGAAAACAAAGGGGATGGGGAGGTTGGGGGAAATAAAGGGGTGTGAGGGTTCCCCCCAACCCTCACCACCCTTCTTTCCTCCAACTTTCCTTCCCACCCTCTCCTATCCTCCCTCTCTCCATCTTCCATACTCCCCCTACCCCTTGTAGTATCTTTCCCTTTAGAATGTGATATTTTTGATTAACCTTAAAGCTTAATGTCTACATTTGGCAAGTCTTGGATATGAGGCAGCTTTTGGAAGACTTGGTTCGGTTCCCCACGGGTCTAGCAGGCTGTTTACCACCAACATCTCAGGCACTTTTTTACAGGTGATTATGTTTGATTGATGTATTGTCGATCTACATTAAGTAATTAATTATGTTGTGAAGTTTGGAGGCCGGTAGGCTTTTGAGGTGTGTGTTGGACCGGCTATAAGAGGAGGTTGGAGGCCTGTATGTTTTTGAGGTATGTGTTGGACTGGCTATTAGGGGAGGTTGGAGGCCGGTATTTTTTTGAGGTGTGTGTTAGCCTGTTCACACCTAGGCCTTCTGGATCGCGGGCGGAATTACTGCAATTCCCAAATTGCCGGAAAACACGGGACACGCTTGTGATCCCGTTACTTTCAATGGCACCCTAATCACGGGACAATATTGTTACATTCAGCTACACACTGGAGGGGGTGAGTGAAGGAAAGGGGAGTGTACATTGTTGAAGTGAAGAATGTCTTCGTAGAGTAATCTAACATTTTCCTTCCATTCTTTTGCATGTTCCATCATGTCTGTGCAGTTCATCGTCCCTCTGGCCTTCAGAGACCTCCTGAAGAGTGGTGGTGTGGGGCAGTATGTGGTCCAGAAGGTCCAGCCTGCGTGGCAGCTGCCATCCTAGCTCAGTGGTAAGACCTTCTATGATCCCATGTCCTTCTTCTATGGTCCGTGCCCTTCTCATTTGATCTGTGCCCCTTCTTATCTGATCCGTGCCCTTCTTCTCTGGTCCTTGACCTTCTTCTCTGGTCCTCTCCCCTCTTCTCTGGTCCCTGCCCTTCTTCTCTGGTCCCTGCCCTTCTTCTCTGGTCCCTGCCCTTCTTCTCTAGTCCTTGCCCTTCTTCTCTGATCCTCGCCCTTCTTCTCTGTTCCCTGTCCTCTGTTCTTCTCCTTTCTTTGGTTCTCATCCTTCTTCTCTGGTCCTCACCCTTCTTCTGGTGTTATCGGTGTCACTGGAAAACACTGAATGGGTATAGTGAATGGCAGGACACCACACACCCCTCAACTGTCTAGATCTACATTAAAGTTTCAAATACAAAAATCCTTCAATGCTGCAGACCTCAGCACACGCCAATATATACAGTATCTCACAAAAGTGAGTAGACCCCTCACATTTTTGTAAATATTTTATTCTATCTTTTTATGTGACAACACTGAAGAAATGACACTTTGCTACAATGTAAAGTAGTGAGTGTACAGCTTGTTTAACAGTGTAAATTTGCTGTCCCCTCAAATTAACTCAACACACAGCCATTGATGTCTAAACCGCTGGCAACCAAAGTGAGTACACCCCTAAGTGAAAATGTCCAAATTGGGCCCAAAGTGTCAATATTTTCTGTGGCCACCATTATTTCCCAGCACTGCCTTAACCCTCTTGCCCATAGGGTTCACCAGAGCTTCACAGGTTAACACTGGAGTCCTCTTCCACTCCTCCATGACGACAAATGGGAGCTGGTGGATTATAGAGACCTTGCGCTCCTCCACCTTCCATTTGAAGATGTCCCACAGATGCTCAATAGGGTTTAGGTCTGGAGACAAGCTTGGCCAGTCCATCACCTTTACCCTCAGCTTTTTTAGCAAGGCAGTGGTTGTCTTGGAGGTGTGTTTGGGGTCATTATCATGTTGGAATACTGCCCTGCGACTCAGTCTCCGAAGGGAGGGAATCATGCTCGGCTTCAGTATGTCACAGTACATAATAAAAAAGAATTTACTAGAGCGCTGATATGAATCCAATTAATGTGCATGAATCGGTTGGGTTTAAGTGCACTATTATTATTATTATTCTATTACCATGTCACAGTACATGTTGGCATTCATGGTTCCCTCAATGAATTGTAGCTCTCGAGTACTGGCAGCACTCATGCAGCCCCAGACCATGACACTCCCACCACCATGCTTGACTGTAGACAACATACACTTGTCTTTGTACTCCTCACCTGGTTGCCGCCACGCACACTTGACACCATCTGAACCAAATAAGTTTATCTTGGTCTGATCAGACCACAGGACATGGTTCAGTAATCCATGTCCTTAGTCTGTTTGTCTTCAGCAAACTGTGTGCAGTCTTTCTTGTGTGTAAACATCCCTAATAGGAAAAAAAAGAATGACAGGACCTCTTAAATATGAGATCTGGGGTAAAAAAAGACCCCAGATCTCATATTTACACTAAAATGCAATAAAAAAAATAAAAATGAAATGTCATTTGAAAAAAAAAATGTTAAAAAATTTCCCCTTTAAGAGTATTGGGTAGAAGTGACGTTTGACATCACTATCGCCCTCCAATGCTATGGAGCCACGCGGGCGGCCATCTTCTCCTCACTTGGCATCCAGGCAGTGAGGGGACAGGAACCGATTGGCTCTGCCGCTACCGACGGCTCAGGTGACGGCTGAGATGACAGATATGTAGATGCTATAACTTTTGTGAACCAAAATCAATATACACTTATTGGGATTTTTTTTAATCAAAAATATGTAGCAGAATACATATTAACCTAAATAGAAAAAAAAAAAAAGAAATTTTATTTTTTACATTTTTTTTATTGGATGTATAGCAAAAAGTGAAAAATACATATTTTTCTTTTTCTAAATTTTTTGTTTTGTTTATAGGTGATGATCAAATACCACCAAAAGAAAGTTCTATTTGTGGGAAAAAAAGGACATCAATTTTATTTAGGTACAACGTTGCATGACCGCGCTATTGTCAGTTAAAGTAACGCAGTGCTGTATCACAAAAAATGGTCTGGTCATAAAGGGGGGTAAAACCTTCCAGAGGTGAGGAGGTTAAACCCTAATGGTGGTGATAATCACATAATCTGATTGATCTGCTTCAATAGGAATAATCGATCTATAGATAACAGCCCATTCAATCAATATGATACATCTGGGAAAGTGGATTTCAATGGAAAGGATACAATCATAATCGATAACTAATGCATTTCTGTTTCCATGGTGTAATCCCATAATCTGATTGGTCACAATAGTAGAGTGGGAGTGGTTTAGATCCCTCTGACAAGTCTTTATCACTGTCTGGTATTCCCATAGTGGAGATTTAGCTCTCACTTCCTCCGGGGTCAGAAAGGCAGAAAGTGAGCAGAATCTCTCCCATAGCAATAAATAAGGGGAAAAGGAGCATTTACTCTACACACAGTGGCCATCTTGGATTGCAGATTCTCTTTCCAGGGATAAATGTTTTTGGGACCACTAGGATTCCCCCAAATGGTTACAAGGGAACCCATACTGAGAGAAATATGTAGGCTGCCATCGCTGATCGCCTTCTGAAAATGCTATACTCCTGGCTGGCTCTGGCTTCCATACTTTCTGCATCACTGCATGTTCATTTAGAACTTCTTCCCAATCAGTGATGGAGAACAGACAGAAAGCAATGGATCAGTCTGACAGCCAGGCAATGAGTAGATTCAGTCTCTGTATTCTCCCATAATAAACAATCCAGGGGCTTTACAAGACGCCCCCCCCCCTACCCCCATAGCAAATTCTCTAATTTTTTCACTCAACCTCTGATTGGTTGCTATTGGTTACATGTATGTATACTTGTTCTAGAGAACATAGGGCCCTATACATGAGATGTCAGCTAAAAAGGTAAACAACCTTGTTGTCATAGCAACCATTTTGTTTACAAACCTGAGAAAACCTGAAAAAAAACCCCATAAGGGCCCTCTACATGAGATCAGCTACCAGTTTGTTTACTTGTTTAAAAACCTAAAAAGGTTTGTCAGCTAAAAGGTAAACAAGCTTATTGTCAAAGCAACCATGATGTTTACTTGTTTACAAACCTGAGCTGTAAAAAAAACACATCCTTCCGCTGTCTGTTTTACAGCTCAGATTTGTAAACAAGTAAACAAACCGGTTGCTATGACAACAACCTTGTTTACCTTTCAGCTGGTAACACCGTGCATTACATCATGGAATCAATATCCAGATTTGTTATAAACGTGGAAAAAAACAAAAACAAAACAAAAAACAGTCCTTGAAAATGTTCATCCACAAAATCCTGTGTTATTGTATTTATCAAACGTCATCCCATCCCCCGTGCTTTTATAGAAGTGATTCTTAAAATTCAATATAAAAGTGCTCCCCCGCCAGTGATGGTGCTAATGCCCCTCCCCCCAGAACCCTGAGGACCTCTGGGCCAATCACACGTTATTCTATCACTAAAAACCACCAAATCAGCATTTCTTCATCCAATAGATATATTCTCCTCTCAATGGATTTCCACCAATCACTGAAAAAGGAAATGACAAGGTCATCGTACAATGCGCTTTTATTAATAAATCCCCTTTAGAAGCTCCTCCCACAATCTATATGCTTCCACATTCCAGTGCCCAGACCGGCACCAGCTCCATCAGCAGATTTCTATCCACTAATATCCTCCAAGTAGTTCCCCCAGCACCGCCGTTCCTCCCATTATCTTCCCTCTCTATATAAACTATTCTCTTTTCACTCTCATTTCTCTCTCTTCCTACCAGTCCAGCTTAATCCACATGCAGTGCAGCATAGGAGCTGTTACATTGTACAGCAACATAGAACAAGAAGCTGCAGTCCCACCACATGTTAGATGAATTAAGTGGTTAGCTCTTCTGCCTGGCAGCACCGAGGTCGTCGCTTCAATTCCCAGCCACAGCGCCACCTGCCTGGAGTTTGCATGTACTCCATGCGCCTGCGTGGGTTTCCCCCGGGTACTCCGGTTTCCTCCTACACTACAAAGACTTGCTGGGAGGTACATTGGCCCTACTATGTGTATGAATGTGAGTTAGGGAGCTTAGATTGTAAGCTTCTTGGAGGTTCTGTAGAGTAGAGGGGTGAGGGGTGCAGGGTAGATGGGAGGTACAGGAAGAAGAGAGGGCTCCCACACAGAGTTCAATGGAGGAGTAGAGGGCAGAGAACAGTGTCAGAGGGGGCCCTGGACATTGACAGCCTGGAATGGTCGGAGGGACCTGGATCAGAGCTGGGGGAGACAATCATGGAGGGAGCAGCTGGGGGTGAGTGAGCACCGAGAAGGAGGGACCTGAGGACTGGGATGCACAGGAGGGAGTTGGGGACACAGACACAGGCAGCGCCCCGCCCCCATTTCAGTCAGCAGTGCCAGAGCACGGATCACCAGGATCTGCTGTATACTGCACATCTGACAGGGAGCCAGCACCACTATCCCGACCTACACCTCCATCCACCTTACTACTACACGACTGCCAGCCCTGCTCCTTCAACCAATCACCCTCTACTACCTTGAGGGCAAAGATGACCCTGCCTATCAGCAGAGCAGAGCATGGGGCGGGAGGTGCTGTTATGAAAAGACTCCGCCAATCCCGTTGTCTGTGCAGATCTCCAGCTCCTCCCGCCCCCTTGATCTGTGCTGATAGGATGAAATCGTTGGTGGGGCGGGAGAGCCAGAAGAGGAGACTGACAAACATGGCCACAGAATCGTGAAAGGCTGCATCGCCGTGTCAATTTCATTCCCAGACACTGTATTGTCCTGGAATGAAGGTGCCCGGGACCCGGGACAGACCACCAAGATGCGGGACTTTCCTGGGCAATCCGGGACGCGTGGTCACCCTTTGTGTGACTGGCTGTGTGATTGTGTGACTGGCTGTGTGACTGGCTGTGTGATTGTGTGACTGGCTGTGTGAATGTGTGACTGGCTGTGTGATTGTGTGACTGGCTGTGTGACTGGCTGTGTGATTGTGTGACTGGCTGTGTGACTGGCTGTGTGATTGTGTGACTGGCTGTGTTACTGGCTGTGTGAATGTGTGACTGGCTGTGTGAATGTGTGACTGGCTGTGTGAATGTGTGACTGGCTGTGTGATTGTGTGACTGGCTGTGTGACTGGCTGTGTGAATGTGTGGCTGGCTAAGTGAATGTGTGACTGGCTGTGTGAATGTGTGACTGGCTGTGTGACTGGCTTTGTGAATGTGCCACTTGCCAACCAGCTACAGTATGTATACTGCGGCAGGTCAGCTCTTCTGCGCAAACTGACGTACCCTCACGTCGGTCCGTGCATGCTAAACTGCGGGAGCGCGCCTACGGGTCCCGTGGACTCGATGTCCGCCGGCAACCCACAGTACACAGAGGCAGAACAGGGATCTAAATAGGTCAGATCCCCGTTCTGTCAGGGGGCATCATGGAGATCTGCTGTTCCCAGTGATCGGGAACAGCGATCTCTGTGGTGTTCCAGTAAGCCCATCCCCCATATAGTTAGAACAAACCTAGGGAACACAATTAACCCATTGATCACCCCTACTGTTAACCCCTTCCCTGCCAGTGTCATTTATACATTTATCAGTGCATTTTTATAGCACTGATCAATGTAATAATGTCACTGGTTCCCAAAAAGTGTCAATTGGGGTCAGATTTGTCCGCTGCAAGGTCACAGTCCCGCTAAAAATCGCAGATCGCCGCCATTACCAGTAAAAACATAAAAGAAAATAAAAGTCCACAAATCTATCCCCTATTTTGTAGACATGATAAATTTTGTGCAAACCACTCAATATACAGTTATTGAGATTTTTTTTTACCGAAAATATGTAGCAGAATACATATTGGCCTAAACTGATGAATAAATTCATTTTTTGTTTTTTTGGATATGTATTATAGCAGAAAGTAAAAAATATTGCTTTTTTTTTTTTAAATTGTCTTTTTTTTTTGTAGCGCAAAAAATAAAAACTGCAGAGGTGATCAAATACCACCGAAAGAAAGCTCTATTTGTGGGAAAAAAAGGAGATTTTGTTTGGGTACAACAACCGCCCAATTATCAGTTAAAGCCCTGCATTGCCGTATCGCAAAAAATGGCCTGGTCATTAAGGGGGTAAAACCTTCCGGGACTGAAGTGGTTAAAATCAATGAATGCGTTCACACTGTGGCGGTGTGCTCCTGTTGCAGTGAAAAAAATCCTGCTTGCAGCATCTTTGGAGCATGTTTGGGGAGCAAAAAAAAAAAATGCACCTTCCCATTGAAAGCAATAAAAAAACGCGCCCGCAGTGTGGGACACCACATGCAATTCGCACAGGAATCGCAGGACATTCCTGTTCAAATTACATGTGGTGTCTCTGGGGTGCAATTTGAGCCATGGATCTGTATGGCTCAATCCACACCGCATTCGCACCAAACTCATGCAGTCCTTTTTTTGTCTGCACCAGGATCGGATCGCATGCAATCCGATTCTGCAAATCACACTGCGTTTTGCAAACCGATTTCATGGGGTCGATTAACATACACTCCGCAATTGGTTGCGATTTTTATGCGGTGCACAATCCGAAGCAAATTCGCGGGTAATTTGCACCGCATCTAGTGCAAACCGAGGCTGAAAAACTGCACCGCAAATGCGGTCTTTGCAGCGGATCAGTGTGGAAGTGCCCAAAGTGTTACCCAGTGCTAAATCTTTTGTCCAATTTCTAAATGTTTGCATTCGTAAATTCCAAAAGCCAATATAAAGAAATAGTAGTGGTAAAAAAGCACTTGTGGATTTAACAAATCATTTTTTTTTTAAATATTTATACTTTAAGAGGGCGTGGCAGAGGGTGTGTCCTATGCCTACATACTTTTGCTAACAGGTGTCCCTCATTCCCATCTCAGAAAGTTGGGTGGTATGCAGTTTGGTGTTTGTTAGACCTAATTTTACTTTGCAGGCAGATTTTCTGAAAGAAAGGAAAAATAAATTAACAAAGGAAAATTGTATAAATGTCCGTTTATAAAAACTATAAATAAAAAAGTAAAAATCCAGTTGGCAAAAAAATTATTCTGTCCTTTTAATAAATAAGCTATTACTGCATATGACCACTTGATGGCAGTATATAAACTTATTATTCAGTCTTCATATTATGACAGTGCTGAACAATGTCATGTAACCTGAATCTTATAAAACACACTTAAAGCAATAAAATTAATTGTAATTACCAAGTAAAGTGTGACCATGGCCTCAGTTCACTGAGCTGCTTGTGTTATTTTAATTATGGGTTGTTTTTTTTTTTTCATTCTATATGTTCTCATCAAAACGTTTCACGTTTTCACCTACTTAACCACTTATTTACTGGGGACATTTCTTAAATTTTCACATACATTAAAATCTGCATTTTTTGCTAGAAAATACTTTAAACCCCTAAACAATTATATATTTTTTGAAAGCAGGGACCCTGGAGAATAAAATAGTAGCAGTTGCAACTTCTTATGTCACACGACAGCAGCTATTTATCAAAGGCATATTTTCAGGAAAAAAGTGCTAAAATTAATTTATGGCACACAAACAAATTAATATACCTAAATTTTTAGTAAACTATAAAAGATGGGGTTGCAGTGAGTAAACGGATATCAAAACATGTCAAGCCTTAAAATTGCATGCTCCCACAAAATCATGAAAAACTATGGTTGCCAAAATTCCCCACAGGAAACATTTCAAAAGTCTTTACACCCCTGGTGCCCAACCTGTGGCCCTTTGGTATTTGATTTGCAGCCCTCAGACCTTAGCAGTTTGTAGTGGGGGCATTGATTAGGATAATAGCATTGATCTTTACTAGCCTCATGTAACATGTTCCCAGTTTCGTATTGCATAGCTCCCAACTTTCCCTGATTTCGAGGGACTGTCCCTAATTTGGAGCCATGTCCCTCTGTCACTCTTCCCCCCTCATCTGTACCTCATTTTGGTCTGATCTATATAGATGTATATAAAATGCACTTTTTATCTATCAAAAAGTATTTCCCAGCACTAAACCTTTCATCTCATTTTTAAATTGCTGCATTTGTAAATTCCAAAAGTCAATATAAAGGAATAGTAGTGGTAAAAAAAAATCACTTGTGGGTTTAATCAATCTTGTTTTTTTGTACAATTCTCCTTTAAAGGGGCGTGACAAGGGGTGTGTCCTATGCCTGCATACTTTTGCTGATAGGTGTCCCTCATTCCCATCTCAAAAAGTTGGGAGGTATGCGTATTGTCTTCTGTTGTCATCCAAAAATGTATCCTGTCCACCCTCCCTGACCCTCATTTCCTCTAATAGGTCTGCAGTTTCTGACAGTCCTCTCCATCATTGCAAATCCACTTGCCGACTGCATAATGCCGCTATATGGGGGCAAAGTGGCTTCCCTGTGCCGGATTACATACCTAGTACGTGATGCAGTACTTCCGGGTAGAGGGCACGTGATTAGACATAGCTGTGAATAGACATAGCACAAGCCGATCAGTGGTGCCGGCCAATGGATGACCACCGGCACTCGTTGATCGGCAAGGAGGAAGACAGGACAGAGCTTTGCTAATGTAAGCAATACAGAGCTCTGTTCTGTCATTGGGAATATGGCGGTTTTTTGTTTCTCTGCAAAGCAGGGAATAAAACCATTACAGTAAAAGCAACACACAGTACACACATAAACACTGGTTAGGCACACATTTAACGCTTTAATCGCCCTCTATGTTAACCCCTTCCCAGCCAGTGTCATTAGTACAGTGACAGTGCATATTTTAAGGAATGATCACTATATTAGTGTCACTGGTTCCCATAAAGTGCCATTTAGTGTCAGACTGCCCGCATTACTATCACAGTCCCGTTATAAGTTGCTGTTGCTGATCACCGCCATTACTAGTATTAAAAAAATAAATAAATACAAATTCATATATACTGTACATACAATTTAGTATATATACCATAGTTTGTAGACGCCATAACGTTCGCGTAAACCAATCAATATACGCTTATTGGGATTTTTTGTAACACAAATATGTAGCAGAATACATATTAGCCTAAATTTAGGAAGAATTTTGATGTTTTATAGCAGAAAGTAAAAAATATTGTTGGTTTTTCAACATTTTCGGTCTTTTTTCCGTTATGGCGCAACAATTAAAAACCCAGAGGTGATTAAATATCACCAAAAGAAAGCTCTATTTGTGGGAAAACAATTCTATACATTTTAATTGTGTACAGCGTTGCATGACCAGGCAATTGTGAGTTAAAGTAACGCAGTGCAAAAAAGCAAAAAAATGGCCTGATCATGAAGAGGGGGGGGGGGTAAATCTTTTGGAGGTCGAGTGGATAAATTGAACATTATGTGTGGCCCTGTGTTTATGTCAGGGGCTGCATTTCAGGCTTTAGCCTTTAGCTCATAAGTTGACAACCACACAACCGCTGGTTTACACATTATTAGTTTAGAGTTAACCATGAATGAAGGTCGCTGCGATACCTCCCTTGTATGGCACAATGTATGTTTTTTATACATGTGCATGCCCTACACTGCGCATTTGCATTGGAGTGTGTAAGGGGGCGACGGCTATGCGTTTATATTTTTTAAATTATTTTTATTTGTTTTATTATAATTTATTTTTTAACATTTTTTTTATTTTATTATTTAACTTTATTTCTCAAGTTCCTTATGTGATAGCATGGGCAGGTGACAGTCCATTAGACTCCCATGCCCTTCATTGCAGCTAATCAAGAAAAGATTGAGCTTGATTAGCTGCATCCTTGGCTACAGTGCTGGGGGAATGACAGCTGGGATCCCGGAAGTGACGTAACACATGTCATGTCCGGGTTCGTTAGTCGCAGAGGGGATTGGGGAATTGAATGCTCCAGCATTTTATTATGGTCCCGAGTTCCTTGACGGAACAGGAGAGTCCAAGAACCACCCTGGGCGCCACTGGCAGGGAAGGTACGCACCTTTAGAGCCACAAAAAAAGTGCTTGGGGATCACTTTTGCCTGCTGTTACAAATCGATAAAAAGCTTGCAGCTAAGGCAGCCTAGGCAGCCGCGAGCTTGCTTTAACCCCTTCAATGCCCGGGTGTTTATAAACGTACATTGGCAAACAAGGAGGTTACATATGGTTATTCTTAGCATGCAATTTTAGCATTTAATGAATCTTTTTTTGTTTCTTACGTAACATTTAGTCTCAACCTTGAATGTCTCCATTTTCTGCACTCATTAACACCTCCTATACATTAACACAAGTTAGACACTAGTGAAAACCCTGGAGCCTTTTTTTTTTCTTTGTGAAATTACTTCTACATACACATAACTCCCAACATTTTGAGATGGGAATGAGGGACACCTACTAGAAAACCTATGTAGGCATAGGACACGCCCCCTGCCACACCCCCTTAAAGGAGAATTAACCAAAAACAAAAGGTAATTAAATCCACAAAGGCTTTTTTTTTACCATTACTATTCCTTTTATATTGGCTTTTAAAATTTACAAATGCAGCAATTTAGAAATTGGATGAAAGGTTTAGCACTGGGAAACACTTTTTGAAAGGAAAAAAGTGCATTTTATATACAACTATATATATCAGACCAAAATGAGGGACGAATGAGGGGGGAAGAGGGACAGAAGAACATTGTTCCAAATCAGGGACAGTCCCTCGAAATCAGGGACAGTCCCTCGAAGTCAGGGACAGTTGGGAGCTATGCATACATATAGTTTAACCAGAAGATAATACAACCAGAAAGTATAGTGCATGCAGTAAATAAATCTTACCAGTGCAATAAAACCTAAAAAAAAATCTTATAAAACACTGAATTTTGAATTTACTATCTCTAGAACTGTTGAATGATTTGATTCCTGTTTACCAAGGGTAGCTTCAGGTATTTTTTTGCTGCTGCTGTGAGCATTGTGGGCGGGCAATGTCCCTGATCCTGAATCATGTGAGACAATATACCATATTGAGAAATATGAAAATGAAAGATGCAATGGTATAAAGAAACTATTCACAGTGTAATAGGAGAACAGGCTGCAGCCCCTTTTGAAGACATAATAAACCCCAAACCAAAACTGTAATAAAATGCATCCAGAAAGTATTCACAGCGCTTCACTTTTTCCACATTTTGTTATGTTACAGCCTTATTCCAAAATGGATTAAATTCATTATTTTCCTCAAAAATTTTACAAACCATACCCCATAATGACAACATGAAAGAAGTTTGTTTGAAATCTATGCAAATTTATTCAAAATAAAAAACTAAAAAAATCACATATACATAAGTAGTTCCAGCCTTTGCTCAATACTTTGTTGAAGCACCTTTGGCACCAATTACAGCCTCAAGTCTTTTTGAGTATGATGCTACAAACTTGGCACACCTATTTTTGGGCAGTTTCTCCCATTCTTCTTTGCAGGACCTCTCAAGCTCCATTAGGTTGGATGGGGAGCGTCTGTGCACAGCCATTTTCAGATCTCTCCAGAGATGTTCAATTGGGTTCAAGTCTGGGCTCTGGCTGGACCACTCAAGGACATTTACAGTTGTCCCATAGCCACTCCTTTGTTATCTTGGCTGTGTGCTTAGGGTCGTTGTCCTGTTGGAAGATAATCCTTCACCCCAGTCTGTGGTCCAGAGCACTTTGGAGCAGGTTTTCATCAAGGATGTCTCTGTACATTACTGCATTCATCTTTCCCTCGATCCTGACTAGTCTCCCAGTTCCTGCCACTGAAAAACATCCCCACAGCATGATTCTTCACTGTAGAGTTAGTGGAGGCCAGGCAATGTTTCCTCCTGACATGATGCTTGCCATTCAGGCCAAAGAGTTCAATCTTTGTTTCATCAGACCAGAGAATTTTGTTTCTTATGGTCTGAGAGTCCTTCAGGTACCTTTTCGCAAACTCCAGTCGTGCTGTCATGTCCCTTTTACTAAGGAGTGGCTTCCCTCTGGCCAATCTACCATACAGGCCTGATTGGTGGAGTGCTGAAGAGATGGTTGTTCTTCTGGAAGGTTCTCCTCTCTCCACAGAGAAATCCTGTCATTGTGACCATCGGGCTCTTGGTCACCTCCCTGACAAAGGCCCTTTTCGCCTGATCGCTCAGTTTGGCCGGGCGGCCCACTCTAGGAAGAGTCCTTGTGGTTCCAAACTTCTTCCATTTACAGTAGATGGAGACCACTGTGCTCACTGGGACCATCAATGCTGCGGACATTTTTCTGTACCCTTCCCCAGATCTGTGCCTTGATACAATCCTGCCTCGGAGGTCTACAGACAATTCCTTGGACTTTTTGGCTTGGTTTGTGCTCTGACATGCACTGTTAACTGTGGGACCTTATATAGACAGGTGTGTGCTTTTCCAAATCATGTCCAATCAACTGATTGTACCACAGGTGGACTCCAATCAAGTTGTAGAAACATCTCAAGGATCATCAGTGGAAACAGGTTGTACCTGAGCTCAATTTTGAGTGCCATGGCAAAGGCTGTAAATACTTATGTACATGCGATTTTTTTATTTTTAATAAAATTGCAAAGGTTTCAAACAAACTTCTTTCAAGTTGTCATTGTGGGGTATTGTTTGTAGAATTTTGAGGAAAATAATTAATTTAATCAATTTTGGATAAAGGCTGTAATATAACAACATTTGGAAAAAGTGAAGCGCTGTAAATACTTCCCGGATGTACTACTGTATATTGCTGCTTCCCAATCATTAGATGTGGTGGCTGCATTTGTTTTCTTTTTTAGGCTTTTTCCCTCTGTTTTTTCCTGGTGACCTGGCCCATAACACAACTCTTGTAGTATGGATGAAAAAGCACAGGGGCACATTTGGACAGCAGAATTGTCAATCGGGAGGGAAGGGAGTGTTAAATGTACTAGCAGATTTGAATACACCAGCAAATTAAAGCCAAACTTCAGCTAATACATTAAAGCAGTTATAGCAGACTGTTTTTCCTTTAGGGATAAAGGTATTGCATAAATAAAATCTGATCGTTGTAAGCACCCCTGCCAGTGTTACATGGTGTGTCTTATCTCTGTAACTGCAAAAGAGCTTGTTCTTTTGAAAAACAGACTTACTGGCCAGATCACCATGTGAAAATAAAGAAAACAAAGCCTAAAAAAGAAAACAAATGCATCCATCACATTTAGGGATTGGTAAGCTGCAATACAATACGGTATGTGTTCTCTTTTGGGTTTAATAATGCTTTAAGCACACTAAAACGTACAGAGTGTGTTGGTCAGTATGTAGCACTGTGCCTTACATTGCCTTACATTGCTAGTCATCAACTGCGAAAATAAGTTTGGTAATGGGTGGCATAAAAATAATAGAAATTGAGCATGCCAATTTTATAACAAAAAGTCAACTTCACACTCTCAATCATGAAAAGGATTTTTTATAAAGTAAATGCTGTAAACAACTTTAGTAGTGAGAAATTAACATCCTGCACTCAGATCAGCCCCAATTCATGCACCTTTCACACCTCAGATCACTGTGCCCCCTGCTCATCTGTCCCACACTGTACCCCCCCTGCACATCAGCCCCACCACTGTACTACCCTGCACATCAGCCCCACCACTGTACTACCCTGCTCATCTGCCCCACCACTGTACCCCCATGCACATCTGCTCCACCACTGTACCACCATGCTCATCTGCCCCACCAATGTACGCCCTTTCTCATCTGCCTCACCAATGTACTCCCTCTCATCTTCCTCACCACTGTAACCCCTTGCACATCTGCCCCACCACTGTACCACCCTGCTCTTCTGTCCCACCACTGTACCACCCTGCTCTTCTGTCCAACCACTGTAACCCCCTGTACATCTACCCCACCAATGTTCCCCCTTTCTCATCTGCCCCGCCACTGTACCTCCCTGCACATCTGCTCCACCACTGTACCTCTCTGCACATCTGCTCCATGGCCTTACCGTCATGCTCTTCTGTCTCACCACTGAACCATCTTCTCATCTGTCCTAACACTGAACTTATCTGCTCATCTGCCCCACCACTGTAACCCACTTTCTTATCTGCCCCACCAATGTACCTCCTGCACATCTGTCTCACCTCTGTACCCCCCTGCTCCTCTGCCCCACCTTTGTTCCCCCTGCTCTCCTGCCCCACCACTGTAACCCCCTGCTCCTTTGTCCCACCAATACACCTCCTTTCACATCTGCCCCACTGCTCTACCCCGCTGCTTTTCTGTCCCACCACTTCCCCCTTCTCATCTGCCCCAACACTAAACCCCCCTGCTCATCTGCCCCACCACTGTACCTTCCTGCACATCTGCTCCACCGCCGTACCCCCCATGCTTTTCTGTCTCACTACTGAATCACCTTCTCATCTGTCCTAACAGTGAACCCATCTGCTCATCTGCCCCACCACTATAACCCGCTTTCTCATCTGCCCCACCAATATACCTCCTGCACATCTGTCTCACCTCTGTACCCCCCTGCTCTTCTGCCTCACCCTTGTTCCCCCTGCTCTCCTGCCCCACCACTGTAACCCCCCTGGTCATCTGTCCCACCAATACATCTCCTTTCACATCTCCCCCACTGCTCTACCCCGCTGCTTTTCTGTCCCACCACTGAACCCCCTTCTCATCTGCCCCAACACTAAACCCCCCTGCTCATCTGGCCCAACACTGAACCCCCCTGCTCATCTGTCTCACTGCTGAACCCCCTTCTCATCTCTTCCACCACTGTACCTCCCTGCACATCTCTTCCACCTCTGAATCCCTCCTGCTCATTTTCCCCACCGCTGTACCCTTCTGCTCATCTGCTCCACCGCTGTACCCTCTTCTCATCTATGATAAGCGTGATATGCAGAGTGGTGAAAGGAAGCAGAGATGAGACACATCTACCTGTCCTGGCACACTCATCCTGCTGATTCACCTCTCACATCCAGCCCATGAGCTTGTATGGGATGTATGTGATGTATGGGATGTATGTGATGTATGTGATGTATTTGATGTCACATACAAGCATCTGAAATGGATGCGCAATGATGAGGTCAGGGGCATTTTCTGAAAGCAGTGGGCCTGTGTGCAGGATCATAAGTTGGGCCCCCACAGCTGAGAAAAAGTGTGGTGCTCTGCGCCACAGGAAAAGTTAGGTGTGATTTTTATTGCGCTGAATACTGGCTGTGGCTTAAAGGGACACAGAGTGTAGGGGTTTAGTAGTAAGTGATGCAAAGGTACAGGAATAATTTCAACAAAGTCCCCAGAAGCTCAACAGTAATTCCACAAACTGTCACCTGATTGTGGTTTTCTCAATCACTGTGAAATCCCTTCCTTCTGAGAATGGTAGTGGCAACCAAGCAAGTCATCTTCCTCCAGATGGTGGACAGGGCTAGCAGGACTGTGATTGGCTTTAGCAGTGGCCAATAACATTCCTCCTCCTCCCGGAAACAGGGACCTCCTCCCCCCCTAGCAGAACTGCACCCAATCTCTTCCCCATCACAAAAGCTGATGATCGCAGCTACAGTAATGTTTCCCATCTTTTACAATGTGTTGGGGTACAGTGCCTCCCCCTCAGTGCAGGTGCGGTGTGGGGAACTCTGAATTTGGAATGCATTAGTGTCTCACTGACTTCCCTGTGCTGCTCTGCTGATGGGGAGGAAGTCGAGTAGTGGCAAAAGAGGCTTTGTGTGCTGCTGGTTGCCTACCCCTGCATCATCGTCTAGATTTTCCCAAGATATTCACAGATAAAGATATTCAAAAATGTTCATAAAAATACAAAATGATTTGAATACAAAAAGATATTCACAGATAAAGATATTCAAAAATGTTCATAAATATACAAAATGATTTGAAAATACAAAAATAATCAAAAATACTCCAGAGCAGATGGTATATAGGCCCTCACCCCCGGCTAATAGCATATCCACTAGTTACCGGTATTAAAGATTTAAATTGAAATTAGAACGTGATACAACAATCCATTTTCTCCAGATCCTTTCAAATTTGCATGGAATTACACATCCGTTAAGTCCCCATATATGTATTTCAATGCTGTATTTTGCTGTTTGTCTGCAGTTCATGTTTTTTCATCCTTCCTGACTTCTAAAATCTTGTATCAGGTACATGTTAAGATATCTTTTTTTATTATAAAATATTGTCAAAATAATAACATGAAATAGAAATACTGGCTGCATTTTAGAAAGTTGTGCCGTGCTCAATGTATATTTGTTAATGCATATCAGTTTGTCACTTCCCACACTCTGCAATGTGGGTGGTAGGAACTGCTGAAAAATAACCATTTAAGGATCTGTGTATCTTTACTCTTTACACATCGTTAACAGTAACTCAGACTCACCCAGAAAGCAGCATAAAATAAAAGGCGATTCTAGAGGAAGTTGGAACAGTTAAATATTAAAAGATAGCTAGATTCCAGACCAACCATTTATTTTTTTTTTAGCTTACAAGTCCTTAGATGTGGTAGCTGCATTTTATATTTCAGGCTGAAAACATTTTCCAGCAATACCTGTTGATCTTGCCAGGAATGCAGTGTCTTTGTCACCTTCTGTGAGTGCAACAGACAGCATAATTAATTATACCTTTCTTGCAAAACCCTACCAATCCCAGTAATCACCCAAACAACAGAGATGAACAAAGGCAGACATGTTAAAATTACAGCCTGGGTGGGAACTATGGCTCCCTCTATAGATACAGTGGAGGAGTGAGCATAGCCACCCTAAGACAAGAAGTTTGTCATTTGCGGGATTAGGTAGTAAAAAATAAAGGTGGGCAATAATGAAAAAAACAAATGCAGGCACTTCATCTATGGATTGGTAACATGCAATATAGTAAATTTTTGTTTTTGGGTTTAGATATGCTTTAACCACTAGCCGACCATCTCACGCAGATATACTGTGGCAGGTCAGCTCTCCTGCACGAACCGACGTACCTGTACATTGGTCCGTGATGGGAGTATAGCAGGCGCGCAAGCGCCGCGGGAGCGTGCTCGCGGGTCCCGCAGACTCGATGTCCGCCGGCGACCCATGATCGCGTTGAGGAGAGGCAGAACAGGGAACTGCCTATGTAAACAAGGCGAGTCCCCGTTCTGCTAGATGACATCACAGAGATCTACTGTTCCCAGTGATCGGGAACAGTGATCTCTGTCATGTTCCAGTAAGCCAATCCCCCCTACAGTTAGAACACGCTGAGGGGACACACTTAATGTGGAGTTCCACCCACTTTTACAACGCTTCAGCATCCCTCACTAAACTGTGCACTGTAAACGAATTGGATATTTAAAAAAAAATTTTCTCAGCACCTACTGTATATCTGCTGTATTAATTTTTCACTTCCCCCTCCCTGGCCGTGGCCCATCGCATCATTTCCTGTTTGTAATGCCTTCTGGGAAGGGGCGGCAACTTCCTCTGACACTGCCGTTGCTATGGAAACCTGACCTGAAACCTATTACACTGCTTGTGCTGCACTGAGCATGTGCGAGATCTGCAAGGATGAGATCCAGGAAGAAATACAGTCTGGCTTCAGATGCCCACACTTAAGATGGCCACGGCCTGCTGTAGGTTTATAAAATAACAAACTACTGCTATAAACTAACAAAACAGACCTTAGTTTACAGACTAACTTTACTAGAATACATTAAGCTTGTGTATTTTTAGGGGTATTTTTATTTAAAAAGTATAATTTCGGCCGGAACACCACTATAACCCCTTTATCGCTCCCCTAGTGTTAACCCCTTCCCTGCCAGTGACATTTTTACATTGATCAGTGCATTTTTATAGTACTGATCAATGTAATAATGTCACTGGTCCCCAAAAAGTGTAATTCGGGGTCAGATTTGTTTGCTGCAATGTTGCAGCCCCTAAATCTATCCCGTAGTTTGTACACGCGATAACTTTTGTGCAGGATTTATATCTTAATATATATATATAAACTGCTGAATAAATTTGTTTTTTAGATATTTTTTTCTGATATGTATTATAGCAGAAAGTTACATTTTTTAAAACATTTTTCAAAATTGTTGGTCTTTTTTTGTTTATAGCGCAAAAAATAAAAACCGCAGAGGTGATCAAATACCGCCAAAAGAAAGCTCTATTTGTGGGTGAAAAGGGAATTCAATTTTGTTTGGGTAGAGCGTTGCACGGCCGCGCAATTGTCAGTTAAATCGACGCAGTGCCGTATCGCTAAAAATGGCCTGGTCAATAAGGGGGCAAATCCATCTGGGGCTGAAGTGGTTAAACATATGAATGAAAACCTGACTAGCTTATATAGGCAATAATTCTAGATTTTTGAAAATAATATGAGAATGATAAAAACATTTGTGCACCCAGCCAGTTGTTTGTGGTATCCTTTGCTGGGATGAGGAGAAAGACACACATAATGTCAAAAGAACAGGGTCCTAAGCTGTTGGAAAACAGTTTCCCCTCAAAGGCCAACAGCCAGCAGTAGCTTCAAGCACCACGGAGTTTTTAGAACATCACCCAACTACAAACCTAATGCTGCGTACACACAAATGGTTTTCTCGTGGGAAAAAGATATGATGTCTTTTCCGACGGGATTCCGCTCAAGTTTGCCTTGCATACACACGGTCACGCAAAAGTTTGCTGAAATTACGACCGTCAAGAACGTGGTGACGTACAACACTACGACGTCTTGAGAAAATGAAGTTAAATGCTTCAGAGCATGCGTCAAATTGTTTCCGAGCATGCGTAGGGATTTTGCGCGTTGGAATTGCCACAGACGATCGCATTTCCGGATAGGAACTTTTCCCGACCGAAAAATTAGGAGCATGCTCTCAATCTTTTGCTGGCTGGAATTTGGCCGATGGAGCATACACGAGACGAGAAACTCTCATCGGTCTTTTGCGGGCCGAATTTCCGATCGTGTGTACGCGGCATAACAGCACAAAGGCCTGTCTGATCTTGCACATTGTCTTTCAACTGCTGCGATTGCATAGCCATGATAAATAACTAGGCCCAAAAAGTTGCTAGCATTACTCACATAGTGAACCTAGGTATTTATTACCTCCTAACAGAGATCATAATGCACCCCCTAACAATACATTTATCATCTTTTCTCTTCAGAAGCATAGAACCATCTTTATTCAGACAGTTAAGTTTTCCAGGGATAGAATCTACCTCCAGGTTTGAGATGTTGGCTTAGAAATAACACAACAATCATCTAAATCCAGCCTGTGCAGTGCTTACAAATGTTTGACACAGAACTGCACCTGCTTCAGCATCTCACCTTGTGACTTTCTGCATACTATAGTAACAATCCTGCAGTCTGGTTACTGGAGGAGAGGAGACTGTGGAAATGCTTCCTCTTGCTGGCAGCATACTGACAACATCATCTAAGCCCATGCAAGTCACTTGCCTGTAGAACAAAAAATGTTTTTAAATGATAAAAGACAGATCTATTGTTTTTACTAAACGACCCCCTCCCTGCCTATCAAAGTCCTTCTTTTAATGAAAACATAATCAATTTGTTTTTACTAAATGCCATCAGAGGCAGTTGGAGTTCAGAGTGCTGGAGTTGTTTTAGAACTTGGGACCAAATTAGTTCAATGAAGAAATTCAATTAAGACTGTAAACTCCTTGGTGCCAGCTTTAAGATGGTATTTATGAACAAATTCTGCCTAAACCAAGATGGCAGCCAAATCATTTTTATAGGCAAACAGTAGAGCATGAAGGAAGGCGTTGTTTCCAGAATTGATTGATCTTCTCAGTTTGTTCATCAGTCAAAGAAAACTGTAGATGTCTAAAGAGATAGAGAGGCATTTCCAGAAGCAAGAGTCCAGAGCTGCTAAGGGTACAGCTTTTTCTTGACTCTCTAGAGCAGGGCTTCTCTACCAGGGTTCCATGGAATCCTAGGGTTCCTTCTGAGGTTGCTAGGCATTCCTTGAGCAATAAGCAATTTCTGCCTCTCAGATGAGTTCCCACTGACACCGTTGATAATCTTTAGCCACTTGTAAGGGGGTAATTGTTCCCAATGACCACAAGTGTAAGGAGCCCTCTTCCCACTGACCATCACACTAATGTACTATGAGTCCTAGTTATAGTAATTTTTTTTTTTTTAGCTTGACAAAGGCTTCTCTGTGTGGGCAGGTCCATGAGAAAATTAGTATACCATACATGGAGATGACAACACATTCATAAAGAACTCAATTTTGTTGACAAAGTGCTGGAAGATAGGAGGGGCATTATAGAGGCAAAAAGCAATTACTAGGGTACTGTAGTGACTTCCACTGGTATTAAATTCAGCCTTCCATTCACCTTCTTCTTTAATGCGAACTAAGTTGTATGTGCTTCAAGGATCGAGTTTAGTGGGCCATCTATCTTCATATGGGTGCCCAAATATCCAAATATCCTTGTAAATTGTCTTTGTTACTGTTTAGGACATCTGTGGATGGATGGCTTAAGTATGTTCAGCCTTTCGGTATTAAAATACAAGCCATAAAGTAACAGCATGAAATAAATATACATGGGATAATCCTGGCTCTAGCTTTCATTGTTCCGTCTGTCATTGTTTTAACAGAGTTCTGAATAACAATATGTAATTTTGTTCCCATTTAAAAGTTGATTTTCTGTATTCATGGACATATGTTTCTGCCCCCATATGTTACATGTAAGAGGTTTTAATTAAACGATTCAAATAATAAGCCTCACTTAATTAAATTTATTTGATAACACAGTGCAAAGAGGAAATATAAAACATAAACTGCAGCAATCCTTATCCACTAGCAAGAAAGGTGCATCTCAGTGCCGGTTTAATATCCACCCAAAGGATGGGAAATGTCTTGCGGTTTTGTTGTTTACCAACCCACCTCCTGCTCCAGTTAGGTCCAGCATGAAGCTTGATGCTAAGGTGAGTGTACAGGAGGTGGTTCTAAAACCAGATGGGGGTTCTTCGATGTAGGGCAGTGGTTCTCAACCGTCCTCAGGACCCACTAACAGGCCAGGTTTGCAAGATAACTGAAATACATCACAGGTGATATCATTTGCTGCTAAGTGATTGCAGTATTCTAGTCTGCCTCTCCCAAAGGTAATCCTAAAAACTGGCCTGTAAAGCAGGCCATACATGATTGAATTTCAAACAAATTTTCTTTTCAAAATCAGAAAGTTTGTTTTTTTTGTGATCCAATGATGCCACCATTGATTTTCGAAATTCGGCCGACCAAGCCTTCAATTTCACCTCATGAAGAATTTTCGTGGCTGGGAATCCTCTTTTCCCTCCATAAATTTTCTTTTCTTATTACATTTCTCACACGATTCTCCCATCATTGATTAGAAAATTGTTTGTTTTTCTTAAAATTTCCAACATGTCTGATTTGTCAAATTTGATTGCCGCATGAAAATCGGCTGTTGCTGCAGCCCACTAATGGTGTAAAATTCGTATGAAAATTCTTTGATGCGATTTTCGAAAGAAAATTCTTTTGAAATTCGAACCGTGTATGGGCGGCATTAGTGGGTCCTGAGGACGAGAGCTGAGAACCACTGATGTAGGGTAATCATACCACCCAGCATCCCTTTGTGTGTAAAGCTAGCTACACACTATACAACTTTTATACAATTTTCTTGTATAACTTTCCTTTAGATTTACCAAAACCATATAATATGAGGTCAAACCTCAACACTTTCAAAGTTTATGCAATCAGATAGACCCTTGCACTACATAGTTGAAGGTAAATCTAATAGAAACTGAAACAGAAAAGTTGTATAATGTGTATCCAATTTTAGTCATAAATCATCAGAGGATCAAACCCTTCTCCACGCTATCTAGGCCTAAGTAAGGGAGGGCTAGGCCCTGTCAGGTTGTCATGGTTGTCTGTAGTCCCACTGTTTTTGTCCCATTGACTACAAAGGAAGTAAGGAGAAACTTTTTAAGAAGAAGACAGGTGTCGATAAAAACCGGAGCTTTGAAATCTTTTTGTTCTATCTGAAATACTAAAAATTTCAAATGTCTGCATTTTTTGCCTTTTTGTAAGAAGAATAAAATAAACATAAACTATTACATTTGGGGTTGCCAGGTCTAGTGGTGTGAGCATTCTCAAGGCCCTGGAGGAATGACTGGTGTGGAGGCAACTTTTGGGGATTATGGAGATATTACATACCTGGTAAGTCCTACAGTACTAGATCAGCATTACTGAACTTAGGCAGCCCATAGATGGTGCAAATTAAATACATTTGCACAATTCCCCCACAGACAGTGTTGACCTGGGGAATCTCTCCTGCCGAGCAATTGTCTTCTCCTGGCGGTGGCGGGCAGGGGGAAGCTGTCCCCGCCAGGAGAAGACAGTGAATATTGCTAGCGGCTATAGAAACCATTTGCAATAATCTCAAGCAAATCCAGCAGGCTGGTTGTACCCAAGTTGATCGATCCATCAACTTGGTACATTTAGCCTGCCCATTAATGGTTCGAATCTCAGACGGTTGCTGCTGAAATCCTGATTCGAACTGAAGGTGGCTGGCCTTAGCCAGTAAAACAGTGCAAGGAAGAAGGAGAAATATGCAAGTAGGTAAATCTTATTGTATAATGGACAATGACACACTGATTTGTTTCTATAGATTACTGCACTTTTCACATCATCATTGCCCTGTGCACTATTTTAATAAATAACTCTCTACATTGGTGCACAAAACATGCCGATACTGTATTAATATTGGCTAATGTCTTTTTAGAACTCCATAAATAATAAAAAATAAGTGTCCTTAGTGGCATTCTGCATTTAATCAAGCCCTGCGGGAAAACCCGATATATACGATAAGAATTGTACTGTAGATGAAAATGTCAAAGAACACTCATTATTTTTGGAGTGTTCTCTGGCCTCAAGCAATGGAATTTGTCTTTTCTTAATTAATGAATTCTGTGGAAAATATCACAATATAATTTTATTGTGCATTTGTAAAAAAGTGTTCCAATGTGTGATATTTATTTTGGGAAAGTCAAGAGACTGGAGAAAGCTTGATAAAGCATTACTTTTACTTTTGAAATTTAGCTGACTATATATTTGGATCTGCTGATTCTTTTGACATGTGGTTTTCTGAAGGTAACCACTGCTTATAGATTTATAATCATCATTATCATCATAAAAAAAAAAGTATCGCAAACCTGGGCTTTGAATCTGATACTATTTTTGGTGTCAAACTGTAGCCATCATCCCGAGAATTACCAAAATTAATACCCTGCAAACATAATTTAGGTGCCCTGGTGTTATCATTGGCATGTGACTATATGCTAAACCTATGTGCTATGTTTCATACTCTAGCCGCATATGTTTTTATACTTTTGTATGATACAAATATATTTTTTATATAAACTTTTCTTGTGTATCCTATAAAAGTCCCTTTATTATGTTTGCAGGATATTCATTTTGGTAAAGCTGGGCCTAAATATTAGGGGCTCTCATCTTTAAAATGTTACTAAACCCACAACAGTAAAATCATTCTGTATATGCAGTAAAGCATACTTGTCAGGGCTTTTTTTCAGGGGGAACTTGGTGGAACTCAGTTCCACCACCTCTGGCTCAGACCCTTTGGTGCCTGCTCACCACAATC
This sequence comes from Lithobates clamitans, assembly GCA_037952925.1. NCBI lineage: Eukaryota > Metazoa > Chordata > Amphibia > Anura > Ranidae > Lithobates > Lithobates clamitans. Next base: position 8,245,065 of record JBBGZY010000502.1, on the reverse strand, counting down.
ACATGTAAACACAGAAGTCTGGTTTCTGTGTTTACAAGTGACAGCTCTGCACTCTGTATGTAATGCAATCCTGGTATTTAATGCCCCTTTAAGACCCTCCTACTGTTTTCGTGAAATTTGACTGAACACACCCACTATGTTATGTGATTTGGAGGGTGTGTGTAGGGGGAGGGGTTTTGTGGGGCCGTGGTTAAGTTCCAGCACCTATTCTTTGAGAAAAAAAGCCCTGATACTTGTTATACTCACTGTGGAAACTAAGAGGTTAATACTCTGCATTATGTAAAAAGGCTGTTTGATCCTTTCTTCTCTGATCCTCCCCTTCTGTTCAGATAAGACAGAGTTACTGTCAGGAGTCAGGCTGCACATGCTCAGTTTGGTGTGTATGCTAGAGAGTTTTATTTTCTTGGGAGAGCTCATGTGATCAGCACAGGGCCAGTTAGCACTGTCCAGACAGAGGGTCAGGCGTCCTGTATCCTGATAGGACAGCCAGTGCAGTATGAAAACCCCTCCTGCAAGCTTTACCCAGGCACTGATAGAAGTCACAAGACTGCTATATACTGCTGACGAGAAAAGGTATTTAGCAGTTTATATTCATTAAAATTATTGCATTTCCAATGTTCTGTGTACTGTGGGAGACCAGATATAGTTAATGCAGGGTCCTTGGTTTAACGAGTAGAAATGTATGATTATTTTCATTGAATTTTTTTTTCCCTTAAGTGTTTTAGAAACAATTATTTCATGCTGTATTGGAGTTTTTTAAATGTAGCACCCACCTGTTTAGGTGAGTGCTATAATTGCCAGTGTTTCACCCTGCGGGTTTGATTGGCATGGGAGTTTTACTAGAGTAGAGGAGGGTGTGACCCCTTTGCACTCTGCTTGGACAGTTTCCTCTATTTTCTAGGGTTTGGCCTGGAAGATAATAGGAATACAAGTTTAGAGTGACAGGCATATCTGGAAGACCCCTCTGGACCAATCATTAATTTGTTTGGGCGGAGGCGGGACTTCTATTTAAGGCTTGGTCACATGTTCCTGGAGTTCGTTTTTTTTTTTTGGAAGATGTAGGATTCAGGAGGATCTGTGGATGCTCTCCCCTTCGGGGGAGAGGGGCATGCTTTCTGGGCTATTATGCTCATTGGAGTTGGAGAGATCCAGATGGAGGATGCGTATACTGGTACAGCTTTAGTGCTTTTCCCCTGCTGAGGAGAAGGAAAGCAAGATATGCAGATGAAAGAGAGACTGCAGGAAATCATTCTAAAGGTTGCCGTTAGAGCCCCTTTCACACTGGGGCGGTTTGCAGGCGCTATTGCGCTAATAATAGCACTTTCAAACCGACCCAAAAGTGCCGCTGCTGTGTATCCAGTGTGAAAGCTCCGAGGGCTTTCACACTGGAGTGATGCGCTGGCAGGACGGTAAAAAAAGTCCTGCCAGCAGCATCTTCGGAGCGGTGAAGGAGCGGAGTGTATACCGCTCCTTTACCACTCCTGCCCATTGAAATCAATGGGACGGCGCGGCTATACCGCCGGCAAAGCGCCTCTGCAGAGGCGCTTTGCGGTGGTATTTAACCCTTTCTCGGTAAAACCGCCCCGCTAGCGGCCGAATACCGACGGTAAAACGCCGCTAATAATAGCGGCGTTTTACCGCCGACGCCGCCCCCCCACCCCAGTGTGAAAGGGCTCTTACTGACACACCAGGACTGGGAGAGGATCTTCTGTGTGCAGCATGGATGATCACTCGGCAACACATGTGAGTGTAACCCAATGGAACAGTTCTTCTGAGGGACTTTGTAGGGATTAGTGTGCGGGGTCAGGAGAACAGAGCTGGGCCTTAGAGAACTAATACCCTAGAGGAATCCGAGAGTCATCTCCTGAACTTTATTCAGATTATCGTTCATGGCGTTAGAATCAAAAGGGCTGTACAGTCAGGAAGTGGTGGCTAACAGGAGGAAGGAAAGATGCATTACTTTATGAGAATCCATGCCAGATAGAAGCTTCACGGGGGTTTTGTTTATTCTGGATTCAATGTTGTGTATCTTCATCACTTTAAACACTGGAAGTTATTCAGAGTGACTTTCCAGTGCAGTGCAGCATTTCACATGGAAACCGCAATAAAGATGTACATAGTTTAACCGTTCAATGATTGTCTGTGTGTCATACCTGGTTGAAAAAAAGAAGGGTAATGGAAAGCGCTTCAAGCTAGAACGAACTTTTAGCCGCTCCTACGTGAGTAGGGCGCTTCATAAATTACAGTTAATACTTCACTTTTATCTGTGCGGAAAAATTCCAGATGTTTATCTCTTCTTTTATAAGGTCTTCATGCATAAATTCTATTGTAGTTAATATGAATTAAAAATCACAAGTTTAGAAATGAATTTAAGAGAAGTTTGTTCCCCTGCACAGCCAAGGCTCCAATCCACTGGAGGAGAATACCTGACTAGTGGTAATTCACTGTATGTGTGGAACAGCAGAGGTGTGTAAGATAACCAGCCTGACAGGTGCCCTTTAATAATTAGGCTTCTACAATTTAAGTTGGTCAAAAATAACAACATTAAAAATAAAGGTCTATTAAAAGATGAAACAAAAAGGCAGTTCTTGTTTCAACACTTAGCTGCTATCTAAAGCCAGCCATAGATGGAGCAGTTTTCTTTCTTGCAACCATGGGTTGGAGGGAAGAAGATTGCTTGATTCCTCTATGAACACAGTCAGTGTTGATGGGGGAATGCCTCCAGCGGAGCCATTGTGTTCTCCTGGTGGGGGGAGCCGTCCCTGCCGGGAGAACACAGTGATTACTGCTAGTGTTTATAATAGCCGCCAGCAATAATTGCATGTCAAATCCGAAAGGCTGGTTGTACCCAAGTTGATCGATCAATCAACTTGGGTACATTCAGCCTGCTTTCAGCCTCCATACATGGTTCAAATCTTGGGTGGTCCCTTCTGGACCAGCTAAGATTCTAACCGTCTATGGCCGTCTTAAGGCTGGCCCTTGCAGTTTTTCTTCTCTACCGACAGATGTCCAGTCTCAGTCTGATGGTCAGCATCATTAAACCTACGTCTTCTGAGCCCAGGTTGTCCTGGACCCACTCCAGCCTGTGATTAGACAGAGAAAAGGAGAAGCAGCTCAGTGACAAGCTCATCTCTCTGTCACTCTGCTTTTCCCTGTTTCTTTTTTTTTATTCTCCTTTATTGAGCTTTAGATATAAAAGAACAAAACAAAACCTGAAAGCAAAAACAGTGCATAGTAACCCATTGACAGTAACTAACAATACATTTGTGATCCACTCCACTAAATGCAAACAATCAACTTATTGTCACAAATAAAGGTAAAAGGATAAAAGCAAATAACTGAGGCCAGTGAAAGTCAGCTGTACACTTTCAGCTCAGGATTATTATACAAACACAATGAGAGTTAATGAAAGTACAGTACATAACAACACAACAGCTGAGGATAGGTCCCGTGTAGAGATAACAAGTATGGAATACTGGAGTATGTAGTTCAACAGGGGGAATGAGTAGTTGTCATTGTTCATTTCCTACACCTAAGATGAAGGTTGCAGTATCTGAGTTCTCCAACCATAGAGACAATATTTTCTTAATTTAGAGGGGAAATCTTTACTATTGTAAGTTGCCTTATACCAGGGACGTGCAGTCAGGGGAGGCAGGAACATAAAAAAAAGGGTTGTAGCTTGGCAACCTTGGGGGGTAGGTAGCTGAAGCCCTACCCCATCACTGGTCAAAATCTGGGATGTTTCTGGAGATACAGGCTCCATGCGCAGCCTGTCAGAAGCTACATACAGAGCGACCAGTTTAAATACAAGCTGGCACACTCTGTTTGCAGCAGACTCAGAGGCACTGAGCTCAATAGATAGCTTGGAGACTTGGACCAATGGTAAAGCACCTTTGGAACAAGCTGTCCAATAAAAATGCTGCAGTGGAGGCATGCCTCTCACTGAAGTGTCATAGAAGGGGGCATGTGTCTAAAAGGCAAATGCTACCAACTTCCAGTTGCGGCGCCGCATGGAGAGGAGCTAGGAGACTACAGCTCCCACCACGCTCCTCCAAAACCCTGCTGCTAAGCCTGCCAGCTCCGAGGTTCCCCCTCCTTCTACCTCCCTCTTGCCTGGGGAATCACTATGGACTGATTTGTGGAGTGATCCGCGGCCCTTACTGCCTGCCAGCTCCCCCCCCCCGCTATCAGGGGACACAGCCCAGGCTGCAGACAACGTGGTGCCCGATGCTTTATCTTCTGCTGTAAATAAAGCACAGACACCCACTCTCTCTCAGGAGCCCTCCACACTCCCACAAACGGACCCTGCCTCTCCTGCCAGCATAGCCCAGGCTGCGGTAGCGCTCCTCTCGCATGGTCACTGAGACTGTAGATCATGCCGTCCTTAAAAGGCTAGAGCTCCTGCATAAGGAGTAAACAAAAAGCGAAAATGGGAGTTTTAGGGTCCAAAATTAATTACTTTAAGAAACAATAACAATTTCATCAATTGTATTTAAACAAAGCATGGTTAAAAAGTTCAATTTAAAATCAACACATAAAGGTAGATGGTCAAGATACAAAAGTGGGTAGCCTCTACATGTTTCGCCATAATCATGGCTTCTTCCAGAGCTTTTGTAAGGCCCTGTGTGCAAAATCACCCGAAATAGAGACAGAAACTCCAGGGGACCATCAAGGCCTTGCCGGCAAATCAGCGGAGTATTAGTGTGCCATAGAGAGAGCAAATCCCTTCAAAAACAGACCCTGTTTAAATAGAGAATCAAGAGAATAGGGATCAATAATAGCGCCACTTCACGTGTCTACTTCAAATACTTCAAATAGCTGTGGTTGTTTGCCCTGTCAGACCCCTAAAGGCTCATAGGACCTTCTATGCAATAGGGATCTTATGTCAGAATTTTTACTGACTAGATGTTACCTTTCTGATCCTCAAGAGGGAAATTGTTCATCTCGGATGAAGAAAACAAATATCTGGATGATCTAGTCCCAATTCCTATTCTCTTGATTCACTATTTAAACAGGGTCTGTTTTTGAAGGAATATGCTCCCTCTATGACACTCTGAGGAATTGATGGTCCTCTGGAGTTTCTTTCTAAGTTTCAGGTGATTTTGGTGATTTTGCACATAGATTCTTACAAAAGCTCCGGAAGAAGCCATGATTTTGTATCTTGTTCTTTTGTATCTTGACCATCTACCTTTTATGTGTTGGTTTTAAATTGAACTTTTTAACCATGCTTTGTTTAAATAAAATTGATGAAATTGCTATTGTTTCTTAAAGTAATTCATTTCGCACCCTAAAACTCCCAGTTTCATTTGGTTTATTCTATTGTCATTATAGGGTGGTGGTGTATTGTTAAGACCTCTTATGCCCTGTACACACGATAGGATTTTCCGACAACAAAATCCATGTTTTTTTTCCAACGGATGTTGGCCCAAACTTGTCTAGCATACCAACGGCCACACATATCTTGTCAGAAATTCCGAACGTCAACAACGCGGTGACGTACAACAGGTACGATGAGCTTAGAAAAATGAAGATCAATGGCTCTTCTGCTTGATTCCGAGCACACGGAACTTTGTGCGTCGGAATTGTGTACACACGATCGGAATTTCTGACAAAGGATTTTGTTGTCGGAAAATTTGAGATCCAGATCTCAAATTTTGTTTGTCGGAAATACCGACGGAAAATGTCCGATGGAGCCTACACACGGTCGGAATTTCTGACAACAAGCTCTCGTCGAACATTTGTTTTCGGAAAATCCTATCGTGTGTACAGGGCATTAGTCTTAAATTTAAAATAATTTTTTCTGGCATAAGGAGCTGCAACTGCAAACCCTGAGAATTGACCAGGCAGAGGAGCGGATCTCCTCCATGGAAGACAAAGCTGCTGCAACATCTGCTGCTGTAGCCAGGCTCTCCTCAATCCAAAAGGAACTTCAGGACAAAGTGGAAGACCTGGAAAATTTGAAGGCCAGTGACTCCCTACGCCTGGTGCACCGTGCCTTAACATTAAACCGTACTGTAGCCACCATGCTTGCAAGGCAAGCAGCTAAGCGTGGTTTTGAGCACTAGTCTGCACAGCTAGAGATTACTAGGCAATCTTACTCCGTTCTCAATTTTCATAGATACGGCAATAAGGCAGGCAAGCTCTTAGCAAATTTATGTTCGGGGCGCCACCAGCCGACCCATATTGGAGCTCTACGCTCCTCTAATGGAGATATTACTAATGCGCCATCTGAGATTAGTGCCATCATCATTAAGTACTACACCAACCTCTTCTCAGAAGACCCTATCATTACTCCTAATTTCATGTCCCCTGACATACCACTCACTAAAGGCACTCGCCAAGGCTGCCCCCTGTCCCCTTTTCTCTTCAACATAGCCATCGAAGCATTCTCCAGACTGGTGTCACGGTGGGCAACCAAGTCCTATGTTCAGCTTTATTTGCCGACGACCTTCTTTTATTTTCAACCAACCCTTTCTCGGATATTTCGCTCCTCCGAGACCTGTTTGCGACCTTCCGGGGCTTGTTCGTGGGTCCGAATTAATTTTGACAAGAAAGAGATTTTGTCTCTCAACCCACAGCTGGCTCGAATCTGGATGGGCTCATCCCCGTTTATAGTAGCAAAACATCATATTACCTACCTAGGTGTTCGCTTTGGCAGTGAACCCTCCTCTTTATATAGCTTGAATTATTCCCTAGTGATAGCCAAGATTGTACAGGAGTTGGAAGCATGGGCGGACCTGCCCCTTTCACTATTTGGGAGATGCCACCTCTTTAAAATGGTCTAGTTTGCTAGACTATTGTATCCATTACAGACCTTACCTCTATTACTTAAACATACCGTCGTCCAAAAGATACATACTGCACTGCTCGCGTTCATTTGGCGTTGCAGAAAACCTTGCATTGCGCTTCAAAAACTCTGTCTCCCAAAGGGTGAAGGTGGAGCGGGCCTGCCCAATATTAGATTTTATAATCTTTCCTGCCTATTGAGACAAGGTATCGATTGGTTGTCCAAAAATTTTCGTTACTCTAACTACATGCTGGAGGGCGCCCTTGTGTCCCTGTTTAATCTCTAGGCTATTCTTCATTCCAGGCTAAACGCCCTTACCCAGCCCCTGAAATTAAACCTCTTGATCAGAGACACAGCTATTGCCTGGAGAGAAATACGGAGACTCCTGGGTCTACCCTTCCCCATCTCAAGCCACCTTCCCATACAACCATCTCTAAAGTCTTCAATCCTGCCCAAGGTACTTTTAGACGCTTTTAGGAGCTGACTAAACAGTACTCCCTCACGCCACCACAGGTGTTTCACTATTATCAGCTAACCAGCTACCACATTGTTCCTTTCAAACCCTGGATATCTATCCTTGACAACCAAGGCGCATCGGAAAAGATCCTTGCAGGGTATCAAAAATTCTGCTCTCTGGTGATCTGCAAAACATGGCGAGAACTCTAGTTCAAAATCACACATCGGGCATATCTCCCATTTCACCATATCTATGAAAATTGAGAGCGGAGTAAGATTGCCTAGTAATCTCTTGCTGTGCAGACCAGTGGTCAAAACCACGCTTAGCTGCTTGCCTAGGTGTAAAACGCATGGGTACGTTCTTCCATATGTTTTGGAATGCCCAATCATATTGACCTATTGGTCAGCGGTTTTCAGTGAAATAAATTTGAGGCTACAATTATCCCTTCCACTACTACCCGAGCTGGCCCTGCTGGGGGTTCACGAGGATGCACAACGCTCTCATCATTTCAAATTGTTAATTTCTTACCTTTTATTCTATGCAAAGAAGGAGATTCTTCTGAAATGGATCGCACCTTCTCCTCTGTCCCTCTCCTCTTTGGAAGCACAAATTGACGCGGCCCTGCCTATGTACAGGATCAGATAAAAATAACTGTTGTGCAGGTAGCATGGACTCTAATGGTATGATATGAACTTACAGAAGTCAGTTTACAAAAAATATAAATTTATTATACAAAAATACACATAATAAAAAGCCTTGAATAAGTAGATACTAGACATTGGATGCTACTAATAATGGAGCATCCAGGTATCTTTAACTGAAAAGGCCCATGCCTTCCATTGTATATTCGGGACACACAGGACCTTCTGAGACATATTGAGGGGACTCATGTTCCCCCGGATGCCCTGCTCGTGGCTGTGGATATAGAAGCTTTGTACTCAAGTATTCCACACGAGTGGGGCATCCGGGTGATTCAGTCCTTTCTAAGAGAGCAGGATCATACCACCTGGTCTAACAATGTATTTATTTTGGATTTACTTAGATTCATTCTTACCAGAAATCACTTTATTTTTATGAATCAAGCCTATCTACAAAGGCAAGGAGTGGCAATGGTCACTTGTTGTGCCCCGGCTTATGCCAATTTATATCTGGGTGGATGGGAGAGGTGGTTGTTTTCTGATGAAAGACTTGTTTCCTGTTTGACTAATGTACATTTTGGTTCATTGACGATCTCTTGATTGCATGCACAGGGTCTAGAGAAGAACTTCTGGGCTTTCTGGACGCCCTTAGCATCAATGATTTCAATTTGAAATATACTTTTAATGCTGCAAAAATCGCTTTTCTAGACCTATTAATCTGTATTGATGAAAATGGTTATATTGCAACTGACCTATATCGTAAGCCTAGTTCAGGCAATACTATTTTACATGCCCTGCACCCCTTATTAGAAGCTTACTATATGTACAATACCTGCGTCTCCGCAGGAATTGTTCATCTGAAGATCTTTCGTCGCTCTGGTCTCCTGCGATCAAGACTATCTGGCAGGGGATATTCCAAAACCTTATTGAGGAAAGCCTTCAATAAGGCTAGAATAAGACCCAGAGCTGAACTTTTTAAAAATACCTCAAAAACTGAGATAAATACAGTGAAATTTATCACTAGTTTTTCTGCTCATGAACGACCTTTATGTTCATTGATCTCTAATAATTGTCATCTTTTAGCCAAAGATTATACCTTGGCTAAATACGTACGTTCCACCCACCCCAGAACTGGTATTTAGAAGGGCAACTTCACTGCGTCACACATTGACTAGCAGCCACTATCAAACCAATCTGGAAACGGTACCTCGTTCTTCCAAGGGAACTTACCTTTGTGGTAGATGCAGTCGCTGCCCATGGATTTGCGAGGGCAACGGCATTTATCTACCCAATGGCCAGTGGCTTTAATCGAGACAGTATGCTGACTGCGCTACCCGTGGAGTCATCTATTTGAAGACTTGTCAATGTCATGCATTCTATATAGGTAAAACTATACTTGAACTTGGATTAAGGATGAGAGATCATCTCTACTACTCTGGTGGAGGTAAAATTTTGACACCAGTCACCAGACACATAGGCATACACCATAGATTCGACAATTCAGTGATCTTGTTTTTTGTATTGGAAGTTGTCCCCCCTTATCCCAGGGGTGGCGACTGGGACAATGCCATTTTGAGAGCCAAAACTTACTGGATAGAAAAGCTTTCTGCTCTTAACCCCCCCAGGGATTAATGAGGTTAATTCCTACAAACCCTTTTTGTAGGTGTTGACCTCATAGGATTGCCTATAAGACCTCAGTACCCCTGCTCTGTCTCTGTCGCTTTCTATATATAACATCATATATCCATATGATCCATATCTACATATATCCATCTTTTCTCCTCTATTCTTTTTGAATACCTTAGTGAAAGACTCCATTTCCTTTTTCATTCTTTCAGTTGGTCCAGTTTTATAGTACCCAGAATTTGTGGACACTGTGATACTGTAGGGTTAGAATTTTACATAAATGAAGGTTATCTGGACACTTTGATATTGAACCTACATGGTTAATATTATTTAAGCGGAAAATATATTTTTTGTATTTTTAGATTAATATATTTTCATCCCCTCTTTTTCCTTCAATGGTACCCCTTTACATTGGATTGAATCCTTGTGAATAGGAGCTCTCACCTTTTATGGCCGACTTTCCAGTGCTTTGGGGGTCTATATCTCTTGGGCGAGTGTGTGATTCCCCATCTGTCTGATTTTTGTGTTATATCCACTAGATGGCGCATGCAGACATTAGACCTTTTTGGATGGGCCGACGTTTTGTCTTTCTGTGTTTTACACTGACAGTTTGCCGCGCAGTACCGTGCGTGTCCATGTTATGCATACGTGCCTCCATTCGCACGTGCGCAGTTGCGTGCTCTAGAATCGTATCCGTTGACATCATCTTGCGACGCCCTGGCGCACGCTGCTGATGTCTAAACGGATAGGAATCAGGTGTATCTTATGGTTTATAATGGGAACCAATGCTTTAGATGCTCCCTGTGGCAGCGTGCATGGCGGTGGAGACATTCCGTGGAGTGGACTGATCAGTATGTGTCACCTTAATGTGTGTAGGTGTGATCTTTATGACATGTCCATGTATGAACTACTATTAAAAGATATGTTTCTTTATAGATACTGCTGGATCTGGTCCTTGTCAGAAATCTTGTGTAATACCTTACCTGAATATTCTTTGAAGCTTGGACACTAATTGAGTACATCTAATCTCTGTGATGTTATCTTGACATCATGTTTTGAGATCTCTAGGTGAGTGCCTTTTTGATCAGTCCCATTGGGAGCACCTCCTTGCTCTGATGTTTAAATCACTTTAATAACAACTCTTTACCTGTATATATGTTTTTATTTCATATTTTATATAGAATTCATATGTGGCTCTAGATGGTTCTCTGGACTATTTCCACCTGTACCTGATTTCAGTACCCACCCGGATAATATACTCTCTCTGCCTAATTGTATGCTCTGCCTAGTGAAGATTACATAGGTGTGTATCGTTAGTTGAAATACCGTGATTGCACTTTTATTTTCCCTTTTTGAAATTAATCACTTGAATCATAAGGCCTCATGCACACAGGATGCTAAAATAACGTAATGAAAATGCCAGTATCTTTGCAGTGATTTTTTTTTCAACGTTTTTGCGATAGCGTTTTTTAGCGTTTATAAGCGTTTTTCCACGTTAGCGTTTTTTAGCATTTTTTTTTTCAAAATGTTTTTTTTCAATGGATCAAAAACGTTAAAAAACATTGGTGAATGACGTTTTTGAGCGTTTTTCAGCGTTAGAGCGTTTTTACAGCTTAAAAACATCTCTCAGAACTCACTGGTCCTGGTTTTTTTTTTACAGCTTAAACATGGATTAGTGACCGGGACTTAATGGAAAGAGACACTTTGCCCACATCCCTGTATACAGATACACAATGGGGAATTTCCTCTTGGTGGGACTTTAAAGGGCAGGAGTCTCGAAACAATATATCAACAAAGTATAGATAATAATTACATATTTTATTTATCAAAAGGTTAAAAAGGAACCTTTTGATAAATAAAATATGTAATTATTATCTATACTTTGTTGATATATTGTTTCGAGACTCCTGCCCTTTAAAGTCCCACCAAGAGGAAATTCCCCATTGTGTATATTTTTTACAGCTTAAAAACGCCTATGCCATTTGCAGCTCCAAAACGCCTAGGTGGGCATGAAGCCATAGACTAACATAGACAGGCCTTTTTAAGCTGCAAAAAACGCTCAAAAATGCGGCTGTAAAAACGTCTGTGTGCATGAGGCCTAATGGTCGTGAGATCTCCACCTTATGAATTTTTCAAATATTAGTCCTCATGCACACAGGCTGTTAAAAAACCGTTATGAAAACGCCAGTATCTTTGCAGTGATTTTTTAAAACTTTTTTCAGCTTTTTTCAGCGTTTTTGCAATAGCGTTTTTAGCGTTTTTGAGCGTTTTTCCGCGTTAGCGTTTTTGAGCGTTTTTTTTTTTTTTAATTTTTTTTTTTTTTTTTTTTCAATGGATCAAAAACGCTAAAAAACGTTGGTGAATTACGTTTTTGAGCGTTTTTACAGCTGAAAAACGTCTCTTTTTACCGCGTTTTGCATTAGCGTTTTTCCGCGTTAGCGCTAAGAAGCGTTTTTTAATGAAAAACACATCTCTCAGCTATATACACTCCCAAATTTCCCACAATGCCACAGAAACCAAAGAAAATATGTTAATGAGCATGTGTCGGTGCCATTTTGGTAGGAGAGAGAGAGGAGAGAGTGTTTCAGAGTCTGTTAAGTTTTCAGTATTTTTCTGAGAAATATGGATCCTGTCATGCAGAAGATCGATGAGGCAATCCTTCTGATTGTTTTGCGGAGGCAGCGGAGAATGAGACAGGAGGAGGAGAGAAGCAGCAGACGTCGATTTTGGGTGCATCCAATCGGTTTTCTACGGGGTACTTTGGCAATATTTATTCCCAACTGCGCTCATATCCAACAAAGTTCTTTAACTTTACAAGGATGTCAGTGCCGCTCTTTGATGACCTGTTGGAGAGGCTCAGGCCAAGGCTCACAAGGATGGACACTGTGATGCGTAGCTCTGTGTCACCGGAGGAACGGATGCTAGTGACACTCAGGTAAGTGAATACACATATGGGAGGAGGGGTTAGGGTTACGGTTAGGGGTTAGGGTTAGGGGTTAGGGTTAGGGGTTAGGGGTTAGGGTTAGGAGTTAGGGTTAGGGGGTTAGGGTTAGGATTAGGGTTAGGGTTAGGGGTTAGGAGTTAGGGGTTAGGGTTCGGGGTTAGGGGTTACGGTTAGGGGTTAGGGGTTAGGGTTAGGAGTTAGGGTTAGGGGTTAGGGTTAGGGGTTAGGGTTAGGGGTTAGGGTTAGGGGTTAGGGGGTTAGGGGTTAGGGTTAGGGGTTAGGGTTAGGAGTTAGGGTTAGGGGTTAGGGGGTTAGGGTTAGGGTTAGGAGTTAGGGTTAGGGGTTATGGTTAGGGGTTAGGGTTAGGGGTTAGGGGGTTAGGGTTAGGGGTTAGGGGGTTAGGGTTAGGGGTTAGGAGTTAGGGTTAGGGTTAGGGGTTAGGGTTAGGGTTAGGAGATAGGGTTAGGTTTAAGGGTAGGGTTAGGACTTATGTTTATGCTTTTCTCTTTCAATAACTAAATTTATTATGTTATCTTAGGTTCCTTGCCACGGGACAAAGTTATGCTTCCTTGAATCACTACTTCCTCCTTGGCCTCTCAACGGTCTCAAAAATAATAAAGGAAACATGTGTGGCAATATGGGAGGAATTGCATAACGTTGTAATGCCAGAGCCAACCGAAGACATCTGGGAATCAGTTGTGGACACTTTTTGGGAAAAAACTTAGGTTCCAAAATTGTATAGGAGCCCTTGATGGGAAACACATCAGGGTGAAGAAGCCTCCCCACTCTGGATCGTCATATTTTAATTATAAAAAATATTTTTCGGTGGTCTTCCTGGCATTGTCCGATGCACACCTCAAATTTCTGTTTGTTGATGTGGGAGCATATGGAAGCCAAGGTGATGCCCGCATATTCCGCGAGTCGGCCTTCGGACGTCGTCTACATGAGGGACGACTCAATATTCCTGAAAGCAGGCCTCTACCCTGCACTGAAGAACCCAGCTTGCCATTAGTCATGGTGGCAGATGAGGCCTTTGGACTGGCTGAAAATCTAATGAGGCCATACAGTGGCACTGGTCTCAGCCGACAACAAAAAATTTACAATTATCAGCTCAGCCGTGCACGCCGTGTTGTTGAATGTGCATTCGGGGTGTGCACGGCCAAATGGCGAGTTTTGCTGACAAGTATGCAATTGGATGTTGACAACGCCATTAAAGTCGTCCTGGCATGCTGCATTCTGCACAATTTTCTGCGGGACAGTGACAGAAATAATGTTGAACAGGAGCACATTAGACAACTTCAGAGGGTTCAATTTATGGACTTGCGTTCAACTGCACGTGTCATGAGCATTCGAAACCAATTTGCAGAATTTTTTGAAACACCTGATGGAGAGGTATCATGGCAGAATGATTATGTCTAAAAAATATTTGCAATACATCTACCTTTGCTGTCTTGTGTTTTTAGAAATAAAGCTTTTCAAAATTGAAGTTTGTTAATTTTTTGGTCCATTTGTCAACGATTGTTCTACAAGTCAATTTGACTCTGCCTTCGGGGTAAGCCTAGGCTAAGCCCAAAAAAGAGCAAGCTTACGCTTGTCCGAAGGCAGAGTACGATAGAGTCCTTTGCACTCTGCCTTCAGGGCAAGCAGAGTGCAAAGGAGTGCTGTTGTGCATCATATAAAAGACAAATTGAACACATTTATTTTCAATCAAAAAAAAAAATTAAATAAAGGATTGGGATCACAACTGGTATTTCAAGAAAAAAAAGAATTTATTTTGGGATGACAACTGGTGATAGGTGGTGGTGGATGCTTGATTGCATTGGGGATGTGGGGATTGGGGACGGGGTAATGGTTGGGCCTGGCGATCACTCCCAAAATCCTGCTGGTAGCGGGGTAGAGGGTATGAGGGCTGAAAATGGGAGGTGGAAGGTGGAAATTCACCATACGAGTGCAGGTTATGGTACGAGGTCTGGGACGGCATAGGTGGTGGTTGGTGTTGAGGAGGGGGCTGATAGTGAGAGGGGGGTGCTAGCACTGCTGAGGTCCCAGGGGCCATTGGGGGATCATGAGAAACATTATATGGATCGCATGGAGGTGGCCCGCCACTTAATTTTGCATGTCTGTATTGCATTGCAATAGCGTACATGCGATCCATACAAAGTTTCTCTTGGTCTCCCCCAATGTCCTCCAGGATGTGGTAAAGGCTGCGGCAGAAGCAGGCGCGTGGGTTGTTGGTGTCTAAAAAGGCATCCATACTGCGCCTCTCCTGCCGCACTTCCTGCAGCAGTGCTAGCACCCTGTCATCAGCCTCCGGATTATAGCCGCCCCTCGCCTGACGTCAACGGCCACAAACACCGCCACGACCGCGCTGCTCTCCACCTTGATGACTGGCAGGAGACGGTGTTTCCACAGCCCTCGATTCCTGCAAAAGAACAAAAATGTTTACATTGACATGTACATGGACAGACAGACAATGAGATAGACAGGCAGACCGAAGCAGTTACCTCATCTGTGCCCTCAACAACTCCCTCGCTGATCGGTCGTGGAGATCCAGTGCTGGTCATAGGACTGCTTGGTCTCTGAACCTCTGCATCTTCCTCATCGACCTCTCGGAGTCTAAAATTAGAAGTTGTCCTGCAAACAATACAAATTGTATAAACGTAACTACTTTAGCCCGGACCATTCAGCTGGCCAAAGACCCAAGCACTTTTTGCGATTTGTCACAGCGTCGCTTTAACAATGGTGGTCGTGCAACGTGGCTCCCCAAAAAATTTACGTTCTTTTTTTCCACTCAAACAGACCTTTTTTTAGGTGGTATTTGTTCACCTCTGGGTTTTTTTGGGGGGTTTTTTTCAAAGCTATAAAAAAAGAGTGTAAATTTCTGTTTAAAATTTTGAATTAAAATTTTTTTAAGTAATAAATATCCCACAAAAAATAAATAAATATAAAATTTTCTTTTTGGTTTAGGCCGATATGTATATACAGATTTCAGTTAATAAAGTTTTTTTTTGCCAAAAGTTATAGCGTCTATGAAACAGGGGAGAGTTTTATGGCATTTTTCTTACAAATTTTTTTTTTATTAGTAATGGGGGAGATCAGTGATTTTTAGCATGACTGCGACAATACGGCCAACATATTGGACAATTTGGACACATTTTTGGAAAAATTGTCATTTTTACAGCGATCAGTGCGATTAAAATTGCAATGATTGCAAATTTTTTTTTGTAATGGGGGAGATCAGCGATTTTTAGCATGACTGCGACAATACGGCCGACACATTGGACAATTTGGACGCGTTTTTGGAAAAATTGTCATTTTTACAGCGATCAGTGCGATTAAAATTGCAATGATTGCAAATTTTTTTTTGTAATGGGGAGATCAGCAATTTTTAGCATGACTGCGACAATACGGCCGACACATTGGACAATTTGGACGCATTTTTGGAAAAATTGTCATTTTTACAGCGATCAGTGCGATTAAAATTGCAATGATTGCAAATTTTTTTTGTAATGGGGGAGATCAGCGATTTTTAGCATGACTGCGACAATACGGCCGACACATTGGACAATTTTGACACATTTTTGGAAAAATTGTCATTTTTACAGCGATCAGTACGATTAAAATTGCAATGACATACTGTAAAAATTACACTGGCATTGACCTCTTCCTCTCCCTGAGACGATCGCCGGTGTGCCCGTGGACATTGAGTCCGCAGGACCCGCGGTCGGACTCATGGACCTCAAAATGGGAAAGCGCGCTGCCAAGGCGGCAACTTAAAAGGGACGTACAGGTACGCCCATTTGTGCAGCCGTGCCATTCTGCCGACGTATATGTACATGTGGCGTTCGGAAAGTGGTTACAATAGCCATGGAACATACTGCCTAAAAAGCAATGTACATAGGCAAATATAGGAAAAAAAACTTACGGTCTGGTATGGCTCTGCATATTTTGCCTTAGGAATTGCAGATTGCTGTGGTAAACATGTTTTTTCTTGGTTGGCGCTGGTGCTCTGCTACGTGCCGCCTTGTCTTCGTCCATGAGGTCCCTCCTGACACGGTCACGTAGGGACTTCCAGCGGCGCTGCATAATTTTGCCTAAAATAACATGGAAAACAAAGGGTTAAATATGCAATCTTCATTTACATTACACACAAACAGATCATGCATTCAAGGAAAATAGACTTACTTATTTCCTTTCTTTCCGCATTTCTCAGTTGTTCCCAGCCAGGGGTAATGGCAGCACTTATGTCCTCCCAGGCTTTCACCTTCCGGATGTGGTCTCCATGCAGTGGACGTGCCACATCCCACAGTTCTGGATGGGCCTGTACCGCACTTATTAGCTCCACTTGTGAAACTGCACTAGCCATCTTCAAGCCAATATAACCACAGTCACACGGCTGTGCAAAGGACTCTTGGGTAATCTAATGTCCAGACAGGAACTTCCTGTTTTTACAGAGATTACAGTGTCCAATCATCTATTTTTAACCAAAAAACGCCGGAGCTAAAAAACGCGAAAAAACGCCGCGGTCGCGTTTTTGCACGTTTTTCCGCGTTTCGCGTTTTTACAGCTCTAGCGCCGCGCCTCGGAACGCACTGGTCCTGGGTTTTTTTTACAGCTTAAAAACGCCTAGGCCATTTGCAGGTCAAAAACGTCTAGGTGGGCATGAATCCATAGACTAACATAGACAGGCGTTTTTAAGCTGTAAAAAACGCTCAAAAACGCGGCTGTAAAAACGTCCATGTGCATGAGGACTTATAAAACAGTTTTACTATGCTACTTCACTTTTCCTGGTTCCTGCACTCGCCCGGGAGATTGCCTATTTTGGCCTTGAGACGCCCAGATTTCTGGTGCCGGTTATGTGGGTAAGTTTTTTCCTGCTCCTAATCAATCATTTCAGTTGGGTCTAATCCTTAAATGTTGTGGAGGGATGTACCAAGGGGTTATATATTAGATTTTACTCTCATTCATATAGATACATGACAATATACTATGAAGGTTGGTTATCAGTTATGTATGTCTTCTGATGTTAAAAATGTATATCTGATTCATATGCTTTCTTATAGATCATTTTCTGACCTAATATACTCCTGAAGAAGGGGGTAACCCCGAAACATGTAGAGTATGCAACTGGAAGAACAGTTTCCATGTATAACAGTGCGGAACCATTATATACATCTAATTTCTTCCAATTTGTGTCAGATAAGTGGACTCTCCATTATTAGTAACATCCAATGTCTAGTATCTACTTATTCAAGGGTTTCTTTTTTTTTTTGTTTATTATGTGTATGTTTTGTATAATACATTTATATTTTTTGTAAACTGACTTCTATAAGTTCATATCGTACCACGAGAGTCCATGCTGCCTCCACAACAGTTCTTTTTATTTAGTAATAGGACGAAGGTACATTGACTTTTTCATAACAAGTAGTTTTTCCATATACGGTATGTACAGGATCACTTACATAAATAGGGCTTGTCAGTGGAAATATGATAAAGTGTGGGCCCCTTGGACCTCTGCCTAGGTGTCCAACAGTGATTAGCTCATCGCGGTTACTGTGGGTATGGGACTGACATGCGCCTGTTGGTAACCCTACTCTCTGCACTGTATTATGGATATTTACTAGTTACTGTATATCATGGTCACCATACATCTATTTTCTGTATATGTATATGTCTATTTAACATGAAGCGTTCTGTACTATGTCAACTGGTATGCCCTCTTTACCCTTTATGACAACAATAAAGCACCTTTTGTTTTCTAATAAAAAAAAAATCAGTCAGCCAATCAGGAAAGAGAGGAGGCGGGGCTGGGTCATGGCTCCATGTCTGAATGGACACTTGGAGCTGTGACTCGGCTCCAGTGCCCCCATAGGAAGCTGCTGACTGTGGAGGCACTCGATAGGAGGGAGGGGCCAGGAGCAGCGAAGAGGGACCCGAGAAGAGGAGGATTCGGGCCACTCTGTGCAAAACCACTGCACAGAGGAGGTAAGTATAACATTTTTTTGTTTTTTTTTTAAACAAGACTTTACAATCACTTTAACTACAAGGAAAAAACATGGGTTTATGGGTATAAGGATTACCCATAATCCCATGTTTTTCTCACACAGTTAAGAAGAAGAATGAGAATCTGCTGCTGCTGAAAAGGTACTGTTGTAATCAAGCTAAATAATATATTATTAGCTATAACAATTTATTATTTATGTATTTATCTATTTACTGTGAAATTACTGATTTGAAGTTATAACTTCAAACCTCAGTAATTTGTCCATTAAGCTGCCTGCTTGAGTGCAGTTTTTAAAAAAATAGTAAATTACCTTAAAAACAACATATAATAATTATTTGTATATTACATACTTATGGTAATTAACCACTTGCCACCCAGGCCAATTCTGACACTTCTCTCCATGTAAAAATCATAATTTTTTGCTAGAAAATTACTCAGAATCACTAAATATTATATAATATTATATATATATATATATATATATATAGCAGACACCCTAGGGAATAAAGTGGTGGTCGTTGCAACTTTTTATGTTACACTGTATTTGCGCAGCAATTTTTCAAATGCGTGTTTGGAAAAAAACTGTTTCATGAATATTAAAAAAAACACTAAAGTTAGCCCTATTTTTTTTGTATACTGAAAGATGACGTTACGCTGAGTAAATAGATACCTAACATGTCACGCTTTAAAATTGCAGACACTTGTGGAATGGCCCATATGCCACGCTTTAAAAATGTTTACAGGTTACATGTTTAGAGTTACAGAGGGGGCCTGAAATGCATTCCTGTCCCAAATGCACAAAATATAAGTGATAGTGACAGAGTGATGGTGGTGGGGGAATGGGATCAGGCAGAAGGATGGTGGTGGGGGGATGGGATCAGGCAGAGGAAGGGATGGTGGCATGGATGGGATCGGGGCAGTGTGATGGTGGGGTGGATGAGATCAGTGGCAGAGGGATGGTGGGATGGATGGGATTAGTGGCAGCGGTATGGTGGGAATCAGGATGGATGGGATGAGGCAGGGGCAGAGGGATGGTGGGATGGATAAGATCAGTGGAGGAGGGATGGTGGGATGGATGGGATCAGGACAGAGGGATGGTGGTGGGGGGATGGGTTCAGTGGCAGAGGGATGGTGGATGGAAGGGATCAGTGTCAGAGGGATGGTGGGATCAGTGGCAGAGGGATGGTGGGATGCATGGGATCAGTGGCAGAGGGATGATGGGTTGAATGGGGACAGTGGCAAAGGGATGGTGGGATGGATGGGATCAGTGGCAGTGGGATTGTGGGAGAGATGGGATCAGAGCAGAGGGATAGTGGTGGGGGGAGGGATGGGATCAGTGGCAGAGGGATGGTGGGATGGAAGGGATCAGGGGCAGAGGGATGGATAGGATCAGGCAGAGGGATGGTGGGATGGATAGGACCAGGCAGAAGTATGGTGGGATGGATAGGTTCAGGCAGAGGGATAGTGGTGGGATCAGGGGCAGAGAAATGTTTGGATGGATAGGATCAGGCAGAGGGATGGTGGGATCAGGGGCAGAGGGATGGTGGGATGGATAGGATCAGGCAGAGGGATGGTGGTGGGGAAATAGGATCAGGCAGAAGGATGGTGTGGGGGGATGGGATCAGGCAGAGGAAGGGATGGTAGCATGGATGGGATCGGGGCGGAGTGATGGTGGGGTGGATGGGATCAGTGGCAGAGGGATGGTAGGATGGATGGGATCAGTGGCTGCGGTATGGTGCGAATCGGGATGGATGGGATAAGGCAGGGGCAGAGGGATGGTGGGATGGATAAGATCAGTGGAGGAGGGATGGTGGGATGGATGGGATCAGGGGCAGAGGGATGGTGGGATGGATAGGATCAGGCAGAGGGATGGTGGTGGGGAGGATGAGATCAGGCAGAGGCATGGTGGTGGGATGGATGGGATCAGGCAGAGGCATGGTGGTGGGATGGATGGGATCAGGGCTGAGGGATGGTGGGATGGTTGGGATTAGGGCAAAGGGATGATGGTGGGGGGGATCAGTGGCAGAGGGATGGTGGGATGGAAGGTATAAGTGGCAGAGGGATGGTGGGCTCAGTGGCAGAGGGATGGTGGGATGGATGGCATTAGTGGCAGAGGGATGGTGGGATCAGTGGCAGAGGGATGGTGGGATGGATGGGATCTGTGGCAGAGGGATGGTGGGATCAGGGGCAGAGGGATGGTGGGATGGATTGGATCAGTGACAGAGGGATGGTGGGAGGGGTAGGATCAAGCAGAGGGATGGTGGGATGGATAGGGTCAGGGGCAGATGGGTGGTGGGATAGATGAGATCAGTGGCAGAGGGATGGTGGGATTAATAGGATCAGGCAGAGGGATGGTGGGATCAGGGGCAGAGGGATGGTGGGATGGATATGATCAGGCAGAGGGATGGTGGGATCAGGGGCAGAGGGATGGTGGGATGGATAGGGTCAGGGGCAGATGGGTGGTGGGATAGATGAGATCAGTGGCAGAGGGATGGTGGGATTAATAAGATCAGGCAGAGGGATGGTGGGATCAGGGGCAGAGGGATGGTGGGATGGATATGATCAGGCAGAGGGATGGTGGGATCAGGGGCAGAGGGATGGTGGATTGGAAAAGATCAGGCAGAGGGATGGTGGTGGAATGGATGGCATCAGGTTGTCATGGACGTACTGTGCATGGTGGTGCAACTGGCCACGGGTGCACGGGTCCATCAGGATGTGTTCCTGTCCATGGGCATTCAGCGGTGAATAGACGTGCGCCATTGCGCATGCGTGTGCGCAGATCATGCACGCGCGCACAATAACGCTGCTTTGGCGCCCAGTGATCTTTAAAAGGGGCTTCTTCAGAATGCATCCTTGCTGTCTGATCTGCAGCTCATCCTGTAACCCGATCCTGAACCCACATCTGCTCCAGTGTTTATCCGGCTTTCCTGACCTCGGTGCTGTCTCCAGTCCTGACCCCTTGGATTGCCTTTGACCTGCTCTGTGTTCCTGCTTACCTGATCTCCTGTTGCCGATCCTGCATTTGTGCGCATCTGCCTACAGTCCTGCATCTGTGTGCACCTGCCTACAGTCCTGCATCCGTGTGCACCTACCTATAGTCCTGCATCTGTGCATACCTGCCTATAATCCTGCATCTGTGCGCACCTGCATCTGTGTGCACCTGCCTACAAGTCCTGCATCCGTGCGCACCTGACTACAGTCCTGCATCTGTGCGCACCTGCCTGCTGCTTCCCAGCGTTCCTGCATCCACAGCAATCAAGCCTGTTCCTGCCTCTGCCAAGCGGACATCATCTTCAGCCAAGCAGACCCTGCAGGCTCTCATACCCCACTGTGCTCCGAGGGTCACTGTTCCCACTCCAGTGATCCCGGAACCAGAGCTGTACAAGAGGTCTCCCTCTGCACGTCAGGCTCACCTCCCAGGTATGTGTCACAGGCAGAGGCATGGTGGTGGGTGGATGGGATCAAGCAGAGGCATGGTGGTGGGATGGCTGGGACCAGGCAGAGGCATGGTGGGGGGATGGATGGGATCAGGCAGAGGCATGGTGGTGGGATGGATGGGATTTAGGCAGAGGCATGGTGGTGGGATGGATGGGATCAGGCAGAGACATGGGTGGGGGGATGGGATTAGGCAGAAGGATGGTGGTGGGATGGATGGGATCGGGTAGAGGCATGCCTCCAGTGAAGCCTCTCTTCCGGTGCCTCAAGTGACACCTCTCCTGACGTTCGGTCTCCTTAAGCTCCTCCCCCTTCACTCTACTGGCTGTCAGCTCATCAGCTGACTTTCTTCTTCAGTGAAGGGAAGGTGGCTTTATCCACCAGGCAGGCTCTGGGTGTCTCCAGGAGAGGCAGAGCACCACACGGAGCGACGGATGACGTCATCAGAGATCGATTTGGCTGACTCTTAGCATCGATGCAGAATCGCAAACGTCTGAATCGCGATGCATTGATGCTGCGATTATATTCACCACCCCTAGTGCATACTATACTGTACATGGACATACTTTTCAGTAAGCCAACATTTCTGTATTAAAAATCCTGTTTTTCATTGGTCTTATGTAATATTCTAATCTTCCGAGATACTGAATTTTGGGTTTTCACTAGCTGTAAGCCGTAATCATCAAAATTAAAAGAAAGAAATGCTTGAAATATATCACTCTGTGTGTAATGAATCTATATAAAATAAGAGTTTCACTTTTTGAATTGAAGTACTGAAATAAATACATTTTTGAGATACACCTGTACATGCTTGTAGATGATAAAAGGAGTGGGACCACATCAAACTGAGAGGTACAAGCATAGTATAATGCTCCATACAGCAAGAGGCTTATGCTAACTCAATTCTAGATATTTACACTGCTTGTATTTAAAAATACATTTGATGGGGTAATAATGAGTACAACGTACATAGCTGCAATATTTTGTGTTTTTTTAATATATGCCTATAGTTCAAATTTAGGAAATGTAGGAACAAAAATGTAATTCATATGTCAAAAGAAATAAACACAATAATAATTACAGAGGAGCTGAGTCTACGGGTTTCCTGGAGAACAAAATAACTCATAAATTATCAGACTGGTCATAATGTATAATACAACAAGGTATGTCCCTGCCATGTTAATAAATGAAGACTTCAACACTGACAATACCTCAACCTTGCTCTGTTCATCATCCCGGTGGCACCTGCAAGTGATAACAAAGGCACTAAGATGAGAACTAAGATTCTCCTATCATCCATTCACAATGAGAATGCCATTCAAACAACTTTCAACTTATAATTACAGCAGGGACTTTGTGCCTCATGCCTCAGCAATATCAGTGAATAGTCTGTATTCTCTAACATTTAGTCCATCCAATCCAACAAAATACCTTCATTATGTATGGCTGATAGGTAGAGTTCAATAGCTGGATTAGAAAGGGAATTCATTCCTGGTGTCCTGATGACCATTGTCGCAGGGACAGAAAGTGATGGGGTTCTGTTTCAAATGCCACTTAATGCATTGGCATACCTCCTTAGACTCTGTACAGTGTGGTTACCTGCTGATTTGGCACCTTCCACAGGCATCTTAAAGTGGAACTTTAATCTCCCAATCAACATTGATTATTTTTAATCCTCATGCTGCTAGCATTAGTAAATAGATAGGAAAGTATATAATATTTACTTGTTTTAACTTTTGTTTTTTGTTTTTTTTTACATTTCTTCAGTTACTTCCTGGTTTCTGGCCCAGGCAAATTATGTCACACATCCCAGGAGTCTTTAGGAGGGGAGGAAAGGAGGATGGGTTTTTCTAGCTAACCACACTCTACTACATGAATTGCTTGAGCTATGGGCAGATAGATTCCAGGAAGTAAATTCTACATGAACCATTTACCCTTACTCAAGATGGCCACAGCCAGAAATACTAGGGGGTGTTTTTTAAAGTGATTTCTCATCAAAATTAAGCATGGAGACATGGATGGATGGGGGAGTTTGATTTGAATATAAAAAAATGAATTAAATAGTGTTTTTGGCTTGTTGTGCTCAGATGCAGTGTAGATCTGCTTTAACCACTTGCACACTGCCTACCGCATATTTAATGCAGCAGGTCGTCTCTATTGTGCAAAATCACGTACCTGTACCTCATTTTGAGCAAAAGACACTGGGGGGCACGCGTGGACCACCAGAGGTGCGATCGCGCGCTGATTGGACAGAGCAGGAAGCAATCAGCAGTACCCGATATCTGCCGGCCACCATTATGCTTCCTGAGAGAGGCAGAACGGCGATCTGCCTATGTAAACAACAGGGAAGAAAGGGGAGATCTTGTGTTCCTGCTAAGCAAGAACACGGATCTCTGTCTTCACCCAGTCAGTCCATCCCCCACACAGTTAGAAAGCACCCCCTATGGACACACTTAATCCTTTGATTGCCCCTGGTGCTAACCCCTTCCCAGCCAGTGTCATTAGCACAGTAACAGTGCATATTTTTAGCACTGATCACTGTAATGTCACTGGTCCCCAAAAAAGTGTCAAAAGTGTCAGTTAGGTGTCCAATTTGTCCACCGCAATGTTGCAGTCCCGCTAAAAATCGGTGATATCCGCCATTACTAGTATAAAAAAATATGGCATAAATCTATCCAAATAGTTTGTATAACATTGCGCAAACCAATCAATATACGCTTATTTTGATATTTTTTTTACCAAAAATATGTAGCAGAATACATATTGGCCTAAATTGATGAAGATATTTGATTTTTTTTATTTTTTCTTATTGGATATGTTTTATAGCAGAAAGTAAAAAATATTGTTTTTTTTTTGTTTGTTTTTTTTTTAAATTGTCGCTCTTTTTTGTTTATAGCGCAAAAAATAAAAACTGCAGAAGTGATCAAATACCACCAGAAGAAAGCTCTATTTGTGGGGAAAAAAGGACATCAATCTTATTTGGGTACAGTGTCGCACAACCACGCAATTGTCAGTTAAAATAACGCAGTGCCATATCGCAAAAAAACGGCCTGGTCATGAAGGGGGAAAAACCTTCCGGGGCTGAAGTAGTTAAAGTGTTTGTAAAAAAAAAAAAATTATCTTGTTCTAAAGCATGTATAACAGTGCAGTGCTTGTGCTGTGTAATTTGGCCCCTTATTTAACCACTTAAAGAACAGCCTCGTTTTGAGCTTTTGATGTTTACATGTTTAAAACAGTTTTTTTTGCTAGAAAATTACTTAAAACCCCCAAACATTATTGTTTTTTTTTTTCTAACACCCTAGAGAACAAAATGGCGGTCATTACAATACTTTTTTCACACTGTATTTGCGCAGTGGTCTTACAAGCGCACTTTTTTGAAAAGAAGTTCACTTTTTTGAATAAAAAAATAGTAAAGTTAGCCCAATTTTTTTTGGATTGTGAAAGATAAGTTACGCCGAGTAAATTGATACCCAACATGTCACGCTTCAAAATTGCGCCCGCTTGAGGAATGGCGTCAAACTTTTACCCTCAAAAAGCTAGAATTATTGCTCTCACTTTACCGATCGCAGCGATACCTCACATGTGTGGTTTGACCACCGTTTTCATATGCGGGCGCTACTCACGTATGCGTTCGCTTCTGCGGGAGAGCTCGTCGGGAGAGAGCGGTTACAAATTTATTTATTTTTTCATATTTATTTTACTTGATTTTATTTATTTTTACACTGTTTTTTTTTTTTTTTAAATTTGGGTCACTTTTATTCCTATTACAAGGAATGTAAACATCCCTTGTAATAGGAAAAAGCATGACAGGTCCTCTTGAATATGAGATCTGGGGTCCTCAGATCTCATATTTTGACTTAAATGCAATAAAAAAAAAAAAAATTTGTCATTTGAAAAAATGACATTGAAAAAAATGTGCCCTTAAGAGGTATGGGCGGAAGTGACGTTATGACGTCGCTTCCGCCCTGCAGTGTCATGGAGATGGGTGGGGGCCATCTTCCTCTCACTCGTCTCCATGTCACCCCAGGGGACAGACGCGATCGCCGCTACCGAAGGCTCCGCTGGCTTCCCCCCCCCCTCACCTCCCTGCCTGTCAGCTAGTCTGTGCCACTCTGCTCCTCACCCCTTCCCATCCTGCTGCTATAATATCTGTATTATAAAGCTACCATCCCCTCTGTTAGCTAACATTATGTGTCCTAGTGTCTGTGTTGAAAAATAAATAAATGCTGATTTATACCTTATTACAGAGCGTCTCCTGGCACTCATGTGACTCTTTGGCTCTCTCCTCCTCTCCTACTCGCCTCCCCTCCTCCCCAGCTGACGTCAGCGGGAGTTCCCCGCCCCTCCCACTATAGCTGTCAGCCTGGGAGAGGAGAGAGCTGAGGAGTCACATGAGCTCCGGGACACTCTGATATAAGGTAGAAATCTGCAATTTTTTTTTTTTCGGCACAGACACTGGGACACGTAATGTTAGTTAACAGAGGGGATGGAAGGTTTATGATACAGTGGCTTCACAACCACTTTAAGTTACAAAACTCTGGACCCTTCATTCACTATATCTGGTCTCCCACAGCACACAGAACATGGAAATGCAATTATTTTATTAATTATAAACTGCTAACGAACCTTTTCTCATCAACAGTATATAGCAGCATTGTGAGTTCTATCAGGGACTGGTTAAAGCTTGTAGGAGGCGTTTTCATTCTACTCTGACTGTCCTATGAGACTGCGTGAAACCCCTGACCCTCTGTCTGGACAGTGTTGATTGGCCCTGTGAGAAAACTCTCTAGTAATACACCCGAAACTGAGCATGTGCAGAGTGATTTTAAAGGATCTGTCTTATCAGGAGATGGATTGGGGACAGTGGAAGAAGGGGGGGATCAGAGAAGACAGGATCAAAAAGCCATTTTACTTACCCCTTAGGTTCCACAGTGAGTATAACAAGCATGCTTTACCGCGTATACAAACTGATTTTACTGTTGTGTGTTTGGTAACACTTTAACGCTGCAATAGGACACAGAAGTTGACTCAAAAACAGTTTTGCTTCAGCTTATTGCAGTGAAGAGGATTTTTCCAGCCTATTAATCAAATCCAATGATGCGGGCGCCGGGGGGGGCGGGGAGGAGTCCTGCTTTCTGTGTCAATAGACGCAATAGCAGGACACGGGAGCATGCCCACACGGGTGTTTGTGAAGGAGAGCGATTCTCCGACGGGGCACTCGAGAAGAGGAGGAGCCAGGAGCACCACTGAGGGACCCCAGAAGAGGAGAATTGAGCCACTCTGTGCAAAACCAACTGCACAGCACATGTTTTTTTTTTAAACCCTGAACCTTTACAACCCCTTTAAGGGCTCTAGAATCTGATGGCTGTAAAACCCTGTTTGTTGAGCCGCTCTTTTACCACCCCCCTCCCCCAATCCATACCTTCTTTAGCTACAGAAGCAGTGAGGAATTATACCCCTGTCGCTTTTGATGGGCATAGTGCCTGCCGAACGTGATCTATTCAAGTTAATGAGACCACTCTACAAGCACCTGCTGTTGCGGCATGCAAGTGTGGGGTTCTAGGGGTTAAAGCAGGAAGTGAGGAGGCGATACTATGGAAAGTTGAGTTAAATTTCACTTGCCACACCCAGGCCTGATTACTGCCTGACCTGTCGAATCAAGAAATCATTTAAATAGAAGCTGTCTAACAGAGTGAAGCACGTGAAAAGATCTAAAAAAGATCAACGAGCAACACATCATGCCGCGATCTAAAGAAATTCAAGAACCGATGAGAAACAAAGTCATTGACATGTATCAGTTTGGAAAGGTTTACAAAGTAATTTCTAAGGCTTCGGGACTCCAGCAAACCAGGGTAAGAGATATTATCTACAAATAGAGAAAACTTGGAACAGTGGTGAACCTTCCTAGGAGTGGTCTGCCGACCAAAATTACTACAAGAGCACAATGACGACCCATTCAGGAGATCATAAAAGAACCCAGAACAGCATCTAAAGAACTGCAGGCCTCACATGCCTCAGTTAAGATCAGTGTTTATGATTCAACAATAATAAAGAGACTGGGAAAAAATGGCATTCATGGGAGAGTTCCAAGGCGAAAGTCACTGCTGACCAGTGGTGTCTCCAGCTTTCATATTTAGAGGGGGCACATGGGGGGACAGGGACAAAAATAGGGGGGCAATATAAAATGCAGATAGATAGATAGATAGATAGATAGATAGATAGATAGATAGATAGATAGATAGATAGATATTTTATCCTGGGGCCCTTTACACCTTTACTGCGATCCCACAACGGCCCTTTCACATGTTCTGCAGTGAGCTCCCTTCCTACTATATTAGGGCCCCCCAGGGTAACAGAGAACAAGAGATATATGTCACCAGCAT
Source organism: Lithobates clamitans (assembly GCA_037952925.1). Classification (NCBI taxonomy): domain Eukaryota; kingdom Metazoa; phylum Chordata; class Amphibia; order Anura; family Ranidae; genus Lithobates; species Lithobates clamitans. Next base: position 8,216,791 of record JBBGZY010000502.1, on the reverse strand, counting down.
ACCAAGAAAATATAAGGGTTCAAAGCAGTGGGAGAACTATCAGGGTTGCAAAGGTTGTCTTGCCACCGGGCCCTGGTTTTCTGTCACTGTGGGGTTCCCCAGCCTCCTCTTGCTGTCCTGCCCCTGCTATTGACAGCGCTGGTCTGGCATCTCTTGGAATTTACAGGCTGGTTCTCTTGTCCTAAGGACGGGAGAAATCAGTCTGTTTTTTCAGTAACTGAGAGTCCTGGTGGAGTCCTTCCTGCAACTCGCTCTTCTCCCTGCCAATGAGGATGCAGGGGAAGGAGCAGATCGGGCGGCCGTGGTTGTGTGAGCGCTTGCATTATGCAGTGTCAGCGAGTAGAGGGAGGGGGGAGGAATCACCCGCAGGAGCAGATTGGGGACGTTCTCCCTCTCAATAGAGACTGTGTTACTCCAGCGGTGGCCCGAGTAAGATGCGGCACATCCGATATGAATGCAAACAAAAAGAAAATGCCTTTTTGTAAAAAAATAAATAAATAAATAAAATAAATAAAAAATTTTGGGGGGGCACATGGTGGGGCCCAGCATAATGTTGGGGGGGTCAGGGCCCCCTCTGGCCCCGCCCTAGGGTCACCATTGCTGCTGACCAAAAAGAACACAAAGGCTCGTCTCACATTTGCCAAAAAACATCTCGATTAGCCGCAAGACATTTGGACAAATATTCTGTTGAATGATGAGACAAAAGTTGAACTTTTTGGAAGGTGTGTGTCCCGTTACATCTGGCGTAAAACTAACGAAACATTTTATAAAAAGAACATCATATCAACAGTTACACATGGTGGTGCTAGTGTGATGGTCTGGGGCTGCTGTGCAGCTTCAGGACCTGGAAGACTTTCCATAATTGATGGAACCATGAATTCTGCACTCTACCAGAAATTTCTGAAGGAAAATGTCCGGGAATCAGTTTGTGACCTCAAGCTCAAGTGCACTTGGGTTATGCAGCAAGACAATGATCTGAAACACACCAGCAAGTCCACCTCTGAATAGCTCACAAAAAACAAAATGAAGGATTTGGAGTGGCCTAGTCAAAGTCTGGACTTAAATTCGATTGAGATGCTGTGTCATGACCTTAACCACTTTTACGCCCTTCCTGACTAAGCCATTTTTGCGATACGGCACTGTGTTATTTTAACTGACAATTGCACGGTACCCAAATCAAATTTTTGTCCTTTTCCCCCCACAAATAGAGATTTCTTTTGGGGGAATTTGATCACCTCTGTGTTTTTTTTATTTTTTGCACTATAAACAAAAAACGATTGACAATTTTGAAAAAAAAAAACTTTTTTTACTTTCTGCTATAAAAGATACCCAATAAAAAAATGAATAAAAAAATCTAATTTCTTCATCACTTTACGCCCTAATGTATTCTGCTACATATTTTTGATAAATAAAAATCCCAGTAAGTGTATATTGATTGGCTTGCCCAAAAGTTATAGCGTCTACAAACTATGGGATATTTTTACTTATTACTTTTACTTTTTCACTAGTAATGATGACAATCAGCAACTTATACCGGGACTACGATATTGCTGTGGACAAATCGGACACTAACTGGCACCTTTGACATTTTTTGGGGACCAGTGACACTAATACAGCGATCATTGCTAAAAAATATGCACTGTACTAATGACACTGCTGGGAAGAGGTTAACATCAGGGGGTATCAAAGGGTTAAATGTGTGCCTAGCCAGTGTTTTAGTGTAGTGGGGGAGGTCCTTTGACTAGGGGAAGGTAAAAATCTGTGTTCCTACTTACCCTGTTTCCCCGAAAATAAGACCTAGCGCGATTGTTGGTGATGGCTGCAATATAAGCCCTACCCCCCAAATAATCCCTAGTTAAAGTCCTTGTATGTCTTATTTTCAGGGTAGGGCTTATTTTCCGGGAAACAGGGTAGGGCTTATTTGGGAGGTAGAGCTTATATTGCAGCCATCACCGACACTCACGCTAGGTCTTATTTTCGGGGAAACAGGGTATTAGGAACACAGAATCAATGCCTTCCCTTCTGACAAAATGACAATCTACCTTGTTTACATAGGCAGATTGTCATTCTGCCTGTGTCCTGTGTAATCAGCGGGTGGTGGCGGACATCGAGTGTGCGGTACCCGCCGATAGGCTCCCGCTGAGTGCGATCACAACAGAAGTAAGCTGCTGGAGGCGTGCATGGGCACCCCAGACCCAGAAGTGTCAGATCACATACTAGGTGCAGAGCAGCTGCCCTGCCGCAGTATATCTATGGTGGGCTGTCCGCAAGTGGTTAAACAGGCAATTCATCCTGGAAAACCCTCCAATGTGGCTGAATTAAAACAATTCTGCAAAGTAGAGTGGGCCAAAATTCGTCCACAGTGATGTGAAAGACTCTTTGGCTAATATCGCAAACACATGATTGCAGGTTGTTGCCGCCAAGGGTGGCACAACCAGTTATTAGGTTTAGAGAGCAATTACTTTTTCACATAGGGCCAGGCAGGCCCTATGTGAAACTTAATTTTGTATTTACTTGGGTTATCTTTGTGTAATATAAAAATTTGTTTGATGATCTGAATCATTTAGGTGTGACAAATATGCAAAATAAATAAAAAATCAGGAAAAGGGCAAATACTTTTTCACAGCACTGTAGTACATAACATTTGAAAAACAGACATTATTTGTGATCCTTCGACTCTATATAACTGATTATTGAAAAAGAAAAAGGGGTTTAGGGACTTTATATGAAGCAACACAAGAAAAGGGTTCCCCTAGGTGGACTTTACCGGCACTTGCATGATAGAAAAAATTTTAGAAATAGAAACTATAATGCATCATAAAAAAAAAATTCGGTTCAAGATTTTACCGTCTTGTGACATGTCCCAGTCTCTTTTCCATACACTTCCATTAAGGCCACTGAGATTCAGCAGGGTTTATGTTAAAACTTCCATTTATTCATCATTTTTTAATTTATCACTGCCTTAGGCTGTCCGAAATGTCTATATTATTATTTTGACTTTCCCATATCCCTTTTTCGGTGGTAATTTCCCCATCTTACTTAGGATGTTTACATTTCCATATGTTTTTCTTTTTATTGGCTAACTTTCCCACTCCCCGCCCCCCCCGAGGCGTGTGCAGCCAGAGCGGTGGCCCGGCACGGAAAACCGCCCCAGACTTACATCCTTGGGGCGGTATTTAGGGAGGTTGCTGGGCGTTGGCTCCGCCTCGCGCCCACCGCCTCCATGTTGCCACTCCGGCGAGCATGCCCAGTTCGCTGGAAGGGCACTTCCGTGTCGGTGGGGCGGGTGTGCGCGACGTCGCTCCAACGTCATTGCGCGTTCGCGCATGCGCGGTAGGGGCGTCGCCCCGCACCCTCACCCCGGGAGGTTTTATTAGGCGTCCCAGCTGACGGCCTCCACTACACAGCTGTGCGTCTTACTGACGCCAGCTGATTGGAGCCTGTCATATATTTAAACCGGCCCCACTCATTTCCTGCTATAGCGCTCTACATGCTGGATGCAGGTTTGCGTGGCTGGCCGTGTCTACACTCTCACCCTCATAGGTATGTTCATTTACTTACATTTTTGGCTCATCCCTCTCCTTTTTAAAGATCATTATTATAGATGCTTTATACTTCTCCTCCTTAGTACCCATTCCTCTCGGGCTACAGGAATGTATTGTCTTTTGTCTCGTTACTACTTCCTATCCTGCTATGGTAATACTCCATCTCCTGCAGGTTAATGGGAATTTATACACACGGCCTTTTCAGGTTCATATTTGTCTTCGACTTATGGATGTAATATCTTGATGCCATTCTTGTCCAAATTATTTTAGTCCCTTAACCAATAAACCTCTTATGATATATGTACTCATTTGAACATATACTTCCTCATTATATACCTCCAATTAGGCATTTTTCCCAACATGCACTAATTTTGCTTTAATAATTATCTTACATTATACATACGTTTACTACCTCTGTTTTCTATAAAGCATATTATTATTTTCATTATTATTTTTGTATATTATTTTCGCCCCTCCTCTGTTACTCGGCCTTGACTATTTTGTTTTTTATATGCATATACTTGACAGCTACCACTCTAATATGAAATATAGATGCATATCCTTTGTACACTTTTTTGGTCTGTCATTTTTGCATTGATTCTTTACATATATTGTATTCCTGCTAAAGGTACCTTAATTCTTTAATTTTTTAGGGGCGCCTTCCTGTGACCTCAGCTTTCCGCTCTGGCTTGCGCATGCCCGGGTCGGGCGGGATGGGTATAGTGTCATACTCCTATATGGAGATTACTGCCTACCTTCCTGCAGCCTATACCATCTATTATTAGCACGTATACCTTTTACATCCTAAATTGCCCACCGACACCCTGCTCTTTTTCAGTGGCTTTGTGTTTTTAAACTTCTTCCCACAAGCAGTTAATGGAACTTTCCCAGGTAGGTGATCATTGGATCATAAAAAACCCCCCATTGGATATCTACTGACAACCTGTGTACTAATTGACCCTTGTTTACACTCTTACATTCTGATTTGTATATATTTTTTTCAACATATTTAGATGAACCCCTCTTTTCGATCATGCCCCTGAAGAAGGACCCTAGAAACACTAAACACCCCGAAACGCGTCGGGCTTGAAAAGAGGTTTCTTTTCACCATTGTTGATTACTTGACTGTTTCATGTATTTACCTATTAGTACTGCTTTGTTATTGATGATATCCACTTTGTTTTTAATATTTGTATCTTCCTAATTGAATAAAACATACACTTTTTTATGATGCATTATAGTTTCTATTTCTAAAATTTTTTCTATCATGCAAGTGCCGGTAAAGTCCACCTAGGGGAACCCTTTTCTTGTGTTTATGTACTATTGGACGTGGCACGGCCTCTCTCCTAAATAAGTTGGTCTCCCTTTCTTTGTTTATATGAAGCAAGAACCAAAGGGGTACCTGCCTCCATCCCTGTCATTGATTTATTAAAAGAGAGCGATAAGTGGGACTTTATATGAAGCACACAGTAGCAAATAAAGAAGTCAAATGACTGGGAAGTTATGTTTATTTATATTGTATGATCTCTTATAGGACATTTTTGGGCATGAAACCTCTGAACAATAAACTTTTTATCACATTCAACATAAGTTACATAATGATCCACAATCCAATAGACATTCAATATATAATACAAACATAAATGGCAACTGATACATTTATATACATAGCTACTGTGTGCTTCATATAAAATTCCTACTTCTCGCTCTCTTATATGAAGCGGTCACCTACTTTCATGTAGGTGACCTTTCTTCTAGCTTACAGTTTCAGGTAAAATTTAGTCAGGCTTGTGCTATTATATCAGACCTGGTTATTTATTTTGGGAACTGGGAGTGTAATGCCGCGTACACACGAGCGGACTTTACGGCAGACTTTGCCCGGCGGACTTTTCGACGGACTTTATGACGGACTTTCTGAATGAACGGACTTGCCTACACACAATCCACCAAAGTCCGTCGAATTCATACGTGATGACTAAAATAAGGAAGTTCATAGCCAGTAGCCAATAGCTGCCCTAGCGTGGCTTTTTGTCCGTCATACAGACAAGCGGACTTTTCGACCGGACTCGAGTTCGACGGAAAGATTTAAAACATGTTTCAAATCTAAGTCCGTCCAACTTTTGAGAAAACAAAGTCCGCTGGAGCCCACACACGATCGAATTGTCCGACGAAATCCCGTCTGCCGGGCAAAGTCTGCTGTAAAGTCCGCTCGTGTGTACGCAGCATTAGTATAGTGCAGGGTGTGGCCACCTGTGCTTGGACCCAGAGATGCCTCCTTTTGCTTCCAATGAAATGATTTTTGGGAGAGAGGTTGGACTTGGGATCTGAGTGACAGGCAGCTTGTAGGTGAGTTCTGGCCAATCATTCATTTGTTTGGAAGGAGGCGGGACTCTCATAAAAGCTGGGGTCACATGATAGGAGGAGTTTTAGTTTGCAGCAAGGGAGAGCCTTCATGGAGAGGTTCCCCTGCGGGGAGCCAAGCGCAGTCCCCCCGCTTCAGGGAGGGAGGGGGGACTGGGACCCGCAGAAGAGTTGATGACACCGGACCGTATGCAGTCGCAGGTGCCACTGAACGCCCCTACGGGGAAGGGAGCGTGCCAGACTGGAGAGAAAGTACAGAGAAATACTTATGGAAGAAGTAACAACTAAGTGGACTACATCTGGGCAGTTGATTGTTTGTGAATGGAACATGGACTATCGATCAAGTGAGTGAAAGCCCAGGGAAAGGGTACTACAAGAGGCTGAGGGATGTTGGTACGCAAGTCAGTGAGACAGGTGGTGATGGCCTGTGACTTTGGGTTCAACAATGCCCCGGGATTCCAATCAGTCAGGCGGGAGGAATTATTCAGAGCAATCTCTTCTTTAGCTCAACTTGGAAGTACCATATAGACGGGAAGTAGTGGTAAAAAGGTAGCGGTAAAGCTCCAATTGCAAATAGAGATACAGATTGTTCTAAGACGTTCTGCAGGTGAAGTAGTTATTCAGAGTGACTTGTTATCATATATTCTCTAGTAAATCTACTTCCGTCTTCCCCACGAAGAAATCATTGAGAGTGATTTCTTGAAGTCTACATAGTGCTAAGTCTTTGCATGAAACAGGTAAAGAAAGAAATTACAAAGCAGTATAAGAGCATCTCAGAAAACTCCTTCTCCTATCCCAGTTCACGTTGTATCAATAAAAGCAAGAGAAAACTACAATATGGACCGTTTCTATTTCTATGGCATGCGATGGGCTAGGTGGTAAATATAATTTACGGATATAACACACAAATTGCCACCCCTGCGGGGGTAGGGTGCTACATATAAATCTATATAACTGATATTTACAGTGAAGAAACACAATTAGTGCAAAAAATATATACATAGTGACTGACACCCTCATAAATGTGGTGCAAGTATAAAAAGATCACATTTTCACTGTGGTCAACAATATTCCAGTGAGATTGCATACACCAATTCCACCTCTACCGTGCTCTCCAGGTGTGCCCTCACCTCCGAGGGTGGACTTCAGCATTTTAAAACAGAGGTCAAAAACAGCTTTGGTTGACAACCAGCCTTCTTAGGATTTATCCATCCAGCCACTTTTTTTTCTTATTGGATTGTATGTATGTGGATTCTCAACTGTCTTGTGGAGTGCTGCCAAACTGAAGCCAGTGTCCCCAGTGACAATTTCGGTAACCCTCAGAAAATCCTAATCCAGTGCCCTATTTGTTCCTGCTTTTCCTGTTAGAGGATGGCTATATTTGTTCTTCTTCATGTTCTCACTGTATGTAGGAATGTAGTCATCCTCTCTTGTTTGCTTCCAAGATGGACTATGGGAGGTTTAGTGTGCATAGAGCAGTGCACATAACTGCAACTATAACATGCACAGCTCATTTCAAATGGAAGTGAAGAGAAAAATGAGAGCTTTGGGAGCTCAGAGAGGATGTTACAGGAAGGCAGAGAAACACAGTAAGAAACTATTTAATGAAAAGCAGATTACTGGGCCATCAAGTAGTGGATGTGTATGGAGTTATTTTTGGAGATTAAAGATATTGTTTAGTGTCACTTTAGGTACTGGGCAGGCACGATATACTCCTTGGGGTTCCTCATAGTTTAGTGAATGTGGTGAAATATCAGTTGTCCAAGAACACAAAATAAAAAACCCATCATTTTTTCTTGTAAAGTGCAGAACCTATTTGTCTTTAGGCAGTCATCCACCTTGTGTCTATCTCAAGGTTATGACTGGAATGCACCTTTAAGGGGTGCTCATGCTTACCTGCTTACCCCACGTTCTGGGGAGGAGGTCATATAATGGCCACCCTGAACGAGAGAGCTCCCACCCAGCCGTTATTTGTCTATAGGCCAGAGGGGAGCTTTCTGGGTGGACATCATATGACCTCCTCCCCAGAACATGCCTTGCAGCCCGTTCTGTCACCCATTGGACACAGCTGATGATAAATCAGTGTACCGGCCCGCTCCCGGTACCATGTGATTGCTGTGACCAATCACAGCAGATCATATGACGATTGTACACAACGCATGGCTTCCATTCATTTGGTACATTTGTTTTGCTCACTGTGGTTGGTCACAGTGATCACATGGTACAGGCAGGGCCAATCACAGCCTATCTGTCCCATCTGTGCCATGTGATTATCACAATAGTAAACACTGAATGATTAACTTATGCCAGGGAAATTTATTGGTATAAGCAATTATAATATGTAAAACTTCCCCAGAGTAGTTAAATGTTACCAAGGTAACACTGTATTGCTCTGGTCGCAGTATGTAAAGAAAAAAGTAGAAAAAAGGAAATACATTTAATAAAAAATAAAAAAATATTTTAAAAATGTGAAAAAAGCAAACATTTTTTTACATACTTTCACCAGTCAGTGTCCCTGAACATTGCCTTACCAGTTCTATGATGACGCTGTACTGCACTGGTGACAGTATGTAAAAAATAAAATAATTGTGAAAAAACGATTTTTTTAAAATAATTTCCAAAAAATAGTGACAAAAAAATGAAGACATTAAAAAACTCTCCACACCTCTTACAAAATACCTTGGTCTGTCTACTTTTCAAAAAAGGGGTCATTTGGGGGGTATTTATACTGTCCTGGCATTTTTAGACTTCAAGAAATAAGATAGGCTGTCAGTACATCAGGATTAAAGTGGTTCTAAAGTCAGAAGGTTTTTTATCTTAATGCATTCTATGCAAAACCTTCTGTGTGCAGCACACCCTCTCAGCCCCTAATAATAATTACCTGAGCTCCATCTCCCTCCTCATTGGCTGAGACAATCAAAGTCAATGAGCCAATGAGGAGAGAGAGGGGGCGGGGCCAAGCCGCTGCTCCGTGTCTGAATGGACACACAGAGCAGCGACTCAGATCGGGTGCCCCCATAGCAAGCTGCTTGCTGTGGGGGCACTAGGCAGGATGGAAGGGCCAGGAACGCTGGCAAAGGACCCAAAAAGGGGAGAATCTGATCTGCTCTGTGCAAAACCTTTACACATAGCAGGTAAGTATAACATGTTTGTTATTTTTAAGCAAAAAAATTAAGAAATAGACTTTAATATCACTTTGATCAGTTTACCATACTTTGTGGACTCTATAACTTTTCTACAGACATTTTGGTCTACGTGTATAAAGAAAGATGATTTATTTGCAAAATTTTATAACAGAAACAAAGTAAAAACACTTTTTTTCCCTCAGAATTTTCAACCTTTTTTAGTTTATTAAGCTAAAAATAAAAAACCCAGTGGTGATTAAATACCACCAAAAGAAAGCTTTATTTGTGTGAAGAAAATTATAAAAATGTCATTTGAGTACAGTGTTGCATGACCGTGCAATTGTCATTCAAAGTGTGACAGCGCTGAAAGCTGAAAATTGGCCTGGGCAGCAAGGGGGTGAAAGTGCTCCTTATTGAAGTGGTTAAATCACATTTTTCCTCACTGGCATGCTTGGCAATTTGATCTTCTTTAGATTGTAAGCTCAATGAGCAGGGCCATCTTGTCCATTCTGTATTGAACTGTATTGTAATTGTACTGTCCCCCCCTCTATATTATAAAGCGCTGCACAAACTGTTGGCACTATATAAATCCTGTATAATAATAATAATAATAATAATAATAAAAGGCTTTTGAAAGTTGCTGCCTATGTTCAACCATTTCCATCAAAATTTGCATTCCGAAGCAGAACCGCTGCAACAGGTCCGGAGTCATCACCATTCTTCAATTGCGTTTCGCCCGAGGTTCTCCTTTAAGCGAAATCTTCTACACCCATTCCTCCGAGACTTCGCTCAGCGTACTGTCTGCTCCTCGTGTCCTTATTATACTTTTACCAGCAGATGGAGCTGCCATATTAAGGTGTTGCATGTGTTTTTATATATTTATTTATTCTGCAGTTTCATGCATTACGGAGCACAGAGAGAAAAGAGAGCGAGAGCACCAGTACCAGGGATGGAGAACATTAAGAAGACCTGGCTGTTCTGTTTGTCAAGCAGCAGGAAAAGAATATAGCAAGCCTGGTGCCTCTGAGCTGACAGCTTGGCTTTGGGAAGAGCACTGGGAGCTGAGCGCCTGGCTGTCATTACCCTGTGCTAGAATATCTCAGTTCCCCCTCATCAGGTAAGATCACTGTGGCTTTTCTGCTGCTGCCACCTCCTCCAACACATGGTCTGAAAATCATTGCAATTGTCATTTTGAATGATCTGATTTGCACAGCTTCCTCACCCAATATTCCGCTTTTGTATTTCTCAGCTATCTGTTGCAAGTTAGCCAAATGCATTGCTTGTTTGTTTTTTTTTGTTTGTTTGTTTTTTTGTTTGTTCTCCATCCTTTTTATTTTTTTATATTTTTTTTTATTATGCTTGTAGCAATCATCATATCCTTATTTAATACTTCATCTGCTGCCACCCATAAGAGAGAAGAGAAGCCTGCTTCCCTCGATACAACAGGCTTATCACACATCCACATCAGACCTCTTATTGGAAGCCTCTGTTTATTAGATCTGTTGCTATTTTGCTGGGAAAAAAAAAAAGACACATCCTATAGGCCTCAGGGATTTTTTTCCCTCTTTACCGGCTTTAGAAAAGGCCTTTTCAGACAACACATTATGTGTTTTCTACAGAAAAATCTGAAATATTTCCCCCCGTCGCTCCATCATCCAAGTTGAGTTGGAACGATCGGCTCTGAATATTTAATCTGAAGGCAATCATTTGATTATGTAGCAGGATTTCCTTTTTGATTTACGGCTTTGTATCGTGCTGTTTCCATCCTGATTTCCAGAACAATGAATGCAAAAGAGGTCACTCGACTAAAACTGGGGTTGTCTAGAGTCCAGTTTGGTTGGGCGTTGCCATCTGTTAATGTTCTAATTGTGTTCAGCACGTTTCTTTGTTGAGGGATCTCGGCAGAAAAAGGTTAATTGCAGGGAAATCATGCAAAGCGATGGTAATGTATGCAGATTGGGAGGTATTCTTTAACTAAGGTAAAGGTTGGGTGATTGCAAGTAGCCTAATCAAGAAGGGAAGTCTCCCTACTATATTTTTAATGTCTTCATGATGGAGGGTGTGGCATGCCAAGCTTTGCGCTTAATTTGAAATTGCCAGCCTGTGATATTTGTCACTGAATATTATAGCTGTAAATGTGAAAAAGAAAAAAAAAACAAAATAAACATCTTCATTAAAGTGTACGTAAACTCCAACAATTTATATTTATTTCATTTGCTTCCTTTTGTCTGTTAAATATACCATTGGAAGCATTTTGTTATATCTCGTCGACAAGTGCAAAAGCCAGCCAGAAATCTTGTGAGTTCTGCCTCTGGACTGTTATCAGTTATTAGTTCCCTGCTAGCTTTGGACTACAGCTTTGTTCTCTGTTAGCTTTGGACTACAGCTTTGTTCTCTGCTAGCTTTGGACTACAGCTTTGTTCTCTGCTAGCTTTGGACTACAGCTTTGTTCTCTGCTAGCTTTGGACAACAGCTTTGCTCCCTGCTAGCTTTGGACTACAGCGTTGTTCTCTGCTAGCTTTGGACAACAGCTTTTGTTCCCTGCTAGCTTTGGACTACAGCTTTGTTCCCTGCTAGCTTTCGACTAAAGCTTTGTTCCCTGCTTGCTTTGGACTACAAAACACCTCCCCCTGTTACAGATAAGAGACGTGACGCTACGTAACACTACAGTGTAATGGAGTCCTAACACACTCTGCCCAAGGGTGACAACGATGCTTAGTTCGGTTGTCACCCTAGGAAGGAAGGGTATTAATTGTAGGATAACTAGATGAAAATAAAGAGAAAACGTGTAAAAAAAAGAAAGTGGATGCAGTCGCCACATCTAAAGACTTGTAATGTTTGTTTATTATTAATGCTCCTCGGGAACTTCCCCCAGGATCTATGTAACCGTTGTTCTTGATACTTTGTATGTTGGAAAATCCAATAAAATATGTTAAAAAAAAGGCTGGTAAGTTGCAATACTATTAATTTTTGTTCTTTGGGTTTAGACACGCTATAAGGCAGTGCAAAAGAGCACTGGTCGTGTGCAAAATGCAAAAAAAGATTATCGGGCAACCAGATTTCACCTTATTGTAGTCAGATAATTCAAAACAGATTTTCTTTACTGGATAAGCATATGCTTTATATATTCACAGAACTTACATTCAAAGTGTATATGTTGCCAAGTATTTTTAATTTAGTTTTGGACAGGGTAGAGAAGGGTTAACACCCCATTGGGGTTATTTCCCTTTAAGCTGGCCATACATTATACCATTTTCTTATTCAATTTCCGAAAGTGTTTAGGTTTGACCTCATATTGCATGGTTTTGGTAAATCTAAAGGAAAATTGTACAAGGAAATTGTATAATGTAGGGCCAGTCTTAGACTGTTGTCACCAGAACAGGGTTCCCCATTGGAAGACTTTGCCTCACTTCCAGTGCTGGGGACAATTTGTCATTCCCCGGACCTTTGGATTTTAAATGTTCGAGCACATGGCCATACCTGTGTGTATAGTGTATTTCCCCACCAGGGAGCCCACAGGTGCTGTGTACTGTCACTTATAGAAGTTAATCGCTGTATGCAGATATACGTGTGTATACACAAGTCCTTGCATAAACACGCATTTGCTTATACAACTACAACTGTGGATTGAAATGCCTGTGTCCAGAGTGGTACGCGGGTACATATACATTTATTTATGCAGGTACTTGCATATACACATATATGGCTTCTTCCAGCTATTGGATCCTATGGGCAGCTGTATGCAGCATCTGTGGGCTCCCTGGTGTGCAAATATACCAGAACTGACGCTATGGATTTAATAAAACTGGAGCAGCTCTGCATAGAAACCAGCTTCCAGTTTTTTTTTTTGTCAAACCCTAATTGAAAAAGCCAAAGGTCCCTTTCACCCCGGCTGTCCGATCAGGTTCACCAGGCTGGCAGACCTGATCTGACCCCTCCAGTCTCTATGGAGCTGTAGATGTCAGCGGACACATGTCCTCTGACACCCCCCGACATACGATCGCATCCTGTCCAGCAGAAATAGACGGATTGTGGCCCTATTCCCCATTAGTCTGGAGGATCAGATCGGATCGGATGGCATCCGATGGAAACAGACAGGCGGTCCGTTTACATCCGATTGCCCCATAGAGGAGAGCAGGATTGTGTCCGTGTACTCTCTTTATAGCGGAGTTGGACCTGTCATCCACTGTCATCAGCAGAGAGATCCCCCACTGAGCAAGTGGATTCCGCTTAGCGGAGGCGCCCGTGTGAAAGGGGCATAAGTTAGAAGCTGATTGGTTACTATGCAGAGCTGCACCAGATTTTGCACTCTCTTGTGTTAGTAAATCAACCCCTCTGCATCCAAATATGGCCAATGTGCATGAGCCCTAATATGTAATTGCTAAAGGAGTTGAGAATCTTCACTCAATATATTGTAGCTGTACCCAGTTGTGCAAACGTAATTAATAAACAGCTTTATAATGTCCTGGTCACCAGAGAGGGCGAATCTCCCCAGCGAGGACACAGACAGCATTAATCTGTTCTTGCCCATCCGGGCGTCCATTTTAAAAGGTTTTGTATGCATGTTCATATGACCACTTTGATTGGCTGTGCGGCACAGTGGTGTAGTGGGTAGCACTTTCGCCTAGCAGTTAGAAGGGTTGCTGGTTCAAATCCCAACCACAACACTACCTGCCTGGAGATTGCATGTTCTCCCTGTGCCTATGTGGGTTTCCTCCGAGTACGCCGGTTTCCTCCCACACTCCAAAGACATGCTGGTAGGTTAATTGGATCCTGTCTAAATTGTCCCTAATATGTATGAATGTGAGTTAGGGACCTTAGATTGTAAGCTCCTTGAGGGTAGGGACTGATGTGAGTGTACAATGTATATGTAAAGCGCTGCGTAAATTGACAGTGCTATATAAATAACTGAAATAAATAATAATAAAAAAAATAATGATCGGGAGCTGGTCCCACTGGTTATCGATCTTTAGTTGGGATCAAGAGCTGTCTATGACTGCTCAGAGCGCACAGTGAGCATGCTCTCAGCACAGAAACATTGGCTGCCCAGTGAAGCATATGTGCGATGTGTGGGCATTAAAGCCCATCCTTTTATAACTGCCACATGTGTATTATGCGGACGCCAACAGGTTAATAACCCGCAGGGTTCTAACTTTTCCTCACTCTATCCAAAACTAAAGGAAAAATAGTTTGGGCTATATAATATGCTTTAAAGTTGTAGTAAACCACCGGCGATTTTTTATTTATTTATTTTTAACCTGCAAGGCAAAGTTATAATGTGCTAGTATGTATTGCTTACTAGCACATTACGTGAAACTTACCTTAGAATGAAGCCCTCCAGCTGTCACCGCTGACACGGCTTCTTCCGATCTTTCTTCCAGGTTCGCGGACTCTGGCTGTGTGAGTGGCCTGAGCCGTGATGACGTCACTCCCGTGCAGGAGCCGCTGTTTACGGCACAGGGCTCTGCAGGAACAGCATGGGGGGGGGCGCGTTCCTGCAGAGCGCATGCGCCGGTGACGTCACAGGTTGCATGTACAGTAAATATCTCCTAAACGGCGCACGTTTAGGAGATATTTACAGTACTTATAGGTAAGCCTTATTATAGGCGTACCTATAAGTATAATTCATGCATGAGAGTTTACTTCCACTTTAAAGAAATACTAAGCCCAACAAAAAAAGTTAACTCATAGGAAAGAGCTGCTAACAGCATTCAAGACTAAATATATAATATTGTTATAGTAATAAATAAATGAAATATACATCATTTTTGTGACCTTTCTGTACGGCGTATCGCTCTGTGTTAGCTCGCGTGTTTGGCAAAAGGTGGCGCCAGTTTGGCAATGGGTTGTTTACTTATGTGAGCTTTATAAGCAGGACAAGTCTGAAAATGTTTCTGTCCATTGTATCAACATCATTCTAAATATTGTCTGAGCTGCTAACTTACCATAATATTTATTCATTCGTTTTTTGTTTTTTTTGCTTTGACTGTTTGTTTTTTCTGTTCGTCTAGTGCTGTCAAACCTTCCGATGGTTGTCTCATGGTGACTATCTGTTGGGTTTGTTTTTTTGGCAAGCTAGAGAAGCAGATTTCCATGGTTTTCTTCCAGGCTGGAAACTCATGCTAGGGCCAATGTAGACAACAGTTGAAACTATTTTTTTTTTAGGTTTGGCTAGAGTGGGAAAGGGTTAAAAGCTCAGTTAAACTCCAGCCTTTCCTTGCCCTCATTTCCTAGCTGGAGGACATCCAACATCATCTAACTCAGTGTTGATGTCTCTGTTCTGCCCCTTTCGATCACTGGATTTCAATTTCATTTGATGGAGGCTCAGCATCACATGTGGGAATTACCTATGGTGGTCTGTATGCAGATATATATACTATATTATCAAAAGTATTGGGACGCCTGCCTTTACACGCACATGAACTTTAAGGGCATCTCAGTCTTAAACCGTAGGGTTCAATATTGAATTGGCCCCCCTTTGCAGCTATAACAGCTTCAACTCTTCTGGGAAGGCTGTCCACAAGGTTTAGGAGTGTGTCTATGGGAATGTTTGACCATTCTTCCAGAAGCGCATTTGTGAGGTCAGGCACTGATGTTGGACGAGAAGGCCTGGCTCGCAGTCTCCTCTCTAAATCATCGCAAAGGTCTTCTATCGGGTTGAGGTCAGGACTCTGTTCAGGCCAGTCAAGTTCCTCTACCCCAAACTCGCTCATCCATGTCTTTATGGACCTTGCTTTGTGCACTGGGGCACAGTCGTGTTGGAACAGGAAGGGGCCATCCCCAAACTGTTCTCTCAACGTTGGGAGCATAAAATTGTCCAAAATGTCTTGGTATGGTGATACCTTAGGAGTTCCCTTCACTGGAACTAAGGGGCCAAGCCGAACTCCTGAAGATCAACCCCACACCATAATCCCCCCTCCACCAAATGATTTGGACTAGTGCACACAGCAAGGTCCATAAAGACACGGATGAGCGAGTTTGGGGTGGATGAACTTGACTGGCCTGCACAGAGTCCTGAGCTTAACCCAATAGAACACCTTTGGGATGAATTAGAGAGGAGACTGTGAGCCAGGCCTCGTCCACATCAGTGCCTAACCTCACAAATGCGTTTCTGTAAGAATGGTCAAACATTCCCATAGACACTCCTAAACCTTGTGGACAGCCTTCCCAGAAGAGTTGAAGCTGTTAAAAGCTGAAAAGCAAGCATGGGCCAACTCAATATCGAACCCTATGGACTAAGACTAGGGTGCCATTAAAGTTCATGTGTGTAAAGGCGGGTGTCCTAATACGTTTGACAGTATATTGTAGTCTGCCTAGGCTTGGCCGTTCTTTTTCTAGACCAAGAGTGTCAAACTCAATTTCTTTTAGGGCCGCATCAGCATTATGTTGCCCTCAAAGGGATGGTTATATCTTACAGACTATGTGAATTGACATGCAAGGGTCACATGAAATGGCCTGGAGGGCCGGATTCGTGGGCCTTGTGTTTGACACATGTGCTCTAGACTGACATCCATCCATCAAGGCCTTCTGATACCTACATACCTACTCCCATGAACCAGCCCACTGCTTACATCAGGCCTGTGGGCTTTTGAGAAGAGTGCTGAGGCAGTGTGAAGTACTGTTTTTCAGAAGCTATATACAGCCTCTACCACCAGCCATGATCTGCCTGCATTGCACAGAGAAACACAGAGACCCAGTAATAAACATCACTGGGTCTAATTGTATTAAAAAAGTAATGTGCAGGTTCATGAAGAGGGTAACAAGGAATCAGGGAAGACAAAATATCAGCAGAATAAACATCAGCTTTATCTCTTTATTTTTGTATATACCTTCCTTATTTGACATGCGTCAAACATTGCAGGAGACGAGAGGGCGTAGTGAGAGCGTATTCGCTGTTTGAACGTACACCGTACACTGCGTCGCAAGTGAAACTGCACAGCACGCTTATGCCCGCTTTCTCTACAGAACAATGTGTCTTCTCTCTGTACCTAGATGTTACAACAATAACATGGATGCCTCCCGTTTACTCTCTACCCAAAACTGTATTACAGTATAAAACTTCGTAAAACAACTGGAATTAAATTTTAAAAACCAAAGTGATTTCCATCGTCCTTCCAAACACAAGTCCCTTTGTCCACATGCTTGTTTCAAAACTCAGCAGAAACAAAATGGCAGTGGCAACAATCGAAAATCGGACCACGACCACATGGTGATGAAATACGGACTACAACAAAATGGCCGATGACAATCGGACCAGGACCACATGGTGATGAAATCCGGACTACAACAAAATGGCCGCCGACAATCGGTCCAAGACAAAATGGTGCCATTAACACATGAAATGCAGTCGCTGATCCCGCCAAAACCAGCACAAAGCAAAATATCTTCACTAGAAAACCAAAATTTCTTCCCACAAAAGCTGACTACACAATTGAGACACCAAATGAACACTTAACCGTAGACAAACATTTTAGGCTACATCAACTAGGACCCATAGGACGCCTAAAACACAGGCTATCCAACCAAACAGCACATTCAAAAATCACAAAGTTACATAAAGCACAAAATAACACGGCTCAAACATACACTCTTGTTCCCAAATACAGACGATACTTCACTCTGAAAGTTGGAAGGTCAACAGATACACAGAACCAAGACAATGCTGCTTGCATGCTTAATCTTTTCATCTCAAAATAAAATAACTCCCCCATGCTATCCCTGATGCTATTGGCCAGCCCAGCAATGCATGGCCGCCCTTCCCCCCTCAGCCACATGGCCACTTGAATATGCGACAGCCATTTTCAAACCAAACCTTTTATAAACGACCATCAAAGTCCACCAAACCATCTGTGTCTTGAGTCAGTTAACTACTTGCCAACCGGCCCAAAGCCGAATGACGGCTACAGGGTGGTATAACTCTGGGAGGGAGTATAGTGACGTCCTCCCAGAATCCTGCTCTCGCACGCTCCCTGGGGCGCGCACCCAGGGACATCCGTGACCGCCAGGTCCGGGGGACCTGGCGCATCACGGATCACGGTAAATGGCCACTGATAGCAGGCGTTTACCACGTGATTGCTCCGTCAAATGACGGAGTGATCACTTGTAAACAAACCGGCGTCATGTCATGACGCTGGTTCCTCTCTCCCCTCTGTGTACCAATCGGTACAGTGTGAGAGGAGAGGGGGAGAGATCGGATGGCAGCAGTGCTGTGGGCTGGATCTGTAGTGCCCACAGCACTGCTCTGTGACAACTGCAGTCACATCCAGCCATCCATCCAACCATCCATGCTCAGCCATCTCTCCATACTATGCAATACTCTGCAATACTCAGCAATATCCTGCAATATCCCGCAATACTCTGCAATACCCCGCAATACCCCGCAATACCCCGCAATACCCCGCAATACTCTGCAATACCCTGCCATACCCTGCAATACTCTGCAATACCCAGCCATACTCTGCCATACCCAGTCATACTTGGCGATACCCTGCCATACTCAACCATACCCAGCCATGCTCAGCCATATTCGGCCATACTCTGCCATGCTCAGCCATACTCGGCTGTACTCGGCCTCTGTATGTGGCCAGGCTTTGGAAGTCTCACACATGTGGTATCGCCGTATTCAGGAGGAGTAGGAGAATCTATTTTGGGTGTCATTTTTGGTATGTACATGCTATGTGTTAGAAATATTATATAAATGGACAACTTTGTGTTAAAAAAAATGTGTTTTAACCACTTCCCGCCCGCCGTCATATGACATCCTTGACTTTGTGTGGGGATATCTGAATGATGCCTGCAGCTAAAATTAAAAAAAACATGGACTCAGCTGTTAAGGTTTTCTAGTTCGATGTTTATTAACCTTAAAGAACTCCAGTGTGCCCAAATGGCAAGGTAGTGGTTTAAAATGTGATAATGTTAAGAAAGCTACATTTAACCTTTTATTATGTTAAAGTGAACCATACACGATTGGATAGCTAGTCACATTCAACTGTACTTGTTGGCCATAAAAAGGGTATGGGGCCCGGGTACTGCCCTGGGGGACATGTATCAATGCAAACATTTCAAAATAAAAGGAGCAGGATTTTAATGATGCTTAAAGTGAAACAATAAAAATGAAAAATTCCTTTAAATATAGTGCCTGGGGTCCCCTTAGTATGCCTGTAAGTGGCACATCTGTACCATGTATAGAATATGCTGCAGCAAAACTGACATTTATAAAGAAAAAAAAAATTACATTTAAATTGCCGGCAATACATTACCATTGGCAATAGAAAAATATTTTTTAAAAAAGGGCGTAGAGCCTCCCCCCCCAATCCATACCAGGCCCTTTGGGTCTGGTATAGATTTTAAAGGGGAGCCCTACACCAAAATTTTAACAAAACACCGGCATGGGGTCCCCCAAAACCCAAACCAGACCCTTATCTGAGCATGCAGTCTGACAGGCCGCTTTGGTGCATGCTGGGTCAATGATGGGGCGGTGCCACCAGGTGACATTGCCAGATGGTCCTGCCCCTTACCTATATAAGAATTGTCAAAAAAAAAAAAGAACTGTCAAATGGTAGATCCTGCATTCGGCAGTTAACCTTCATCGTGGCGGAGCTTTTTTTCCTTTTTTCGTGTCCGGTAGTGGCAGCAGGCGTCGTGATTGACGATGGATCTACATCAGGGGACATTGTTTTTTATTTTTAATAAAGGAATTGTCAAAAACTGTGTCTGTGTTTTTTTATTTCTTTTTGACCCTTTTTTTGGGGGGGGGAATGGGTGGGGGTACAATGTATCCATACTCATTCACGTGGGGGAGGATCTGGGGCCCCCTGCCCTCAGGCCCCCACAGCCACAGCCCAGGGTTGTGGGGAAGAGGCCCTTGTCCCCATCAACATGGGGACAAGGTACTTTGGGGTGCAGGGGTGCAGAGCCCCCCCAGTCCCAAATCACCCCCCATGTTGAGGGCGTGTGGCCTGGTATGGTTTAGGAGGGGGGGATAAGCTGCATGCTTGGATAACGGACTAGTATGGAGTTTGGGGGGACTCCATGCCATTTAAAAAAAAAAAATGCTGTGGGGTTCCCTTCAAAATCCATTTCAGACCCAAGGGTCTGGTATGGACTTTGGGGTAGAGCCTAGATCATTTTGGGGTTCTTCTTAAAATCCATTTAAAAAAAAAGAAATGTTTCATTCAGCTGTTAGTGGGCAAGCCCGTTGACAGCGGATGACTCAGGGCCAGCTTCCTGACCCACACCTTAACAACCAGCTATTCACTGTGCCCTGATTGAGCTCTGAGCGCCCTGCAAATTGGGGTGTTGGTCGAATGGGCGAACAGGCGATGTAGATGCTATATCTTTTGTGCAAACCAATCATTATATGCCTATTGGGATTTTTTTTACCAAATATATGTAGTAAAATACACATTGGCCTAAATTGAAAGGGAAATTCGATTTTTTACCTTTTTTTTTATTGGGTGTGTTTTATAGCAGAAAGTAAAAAATATTGTTTTTTTTTTTCAAAATTGTCGATCTTTTTTTGTTTCTAGCTCAAAAAATAAAAACCGCAGAGGTGATCAAATACCACCAAAAGAAAGCTCTATTTAGTTCTTTAAAAAGGACGTAAATATTATTCAGGTACAGTGTCGCACGTTCGCGCACTTGTCAGTTAAAATAACGCAGTGCCATTTTGAAAAAAATGGCCTGGTCACGAAGGGGGTTAAACCTTCTGGGGCTGAAGTGGTTAACCAGTAGAGCTGTTGTTCGAAAATACAATACAAATACATTACAACACTTTTGAATTTTTTTTCTGTCATACAAGAATTTTCGTTACTTTAGTAAACTCTTCATTTTTTATATGAGACTAGCATGAAAAACTAGCATAAAAAAAACGGAAGATCATATATCCGATAATCTCACCGTGTGTACCAGGCAATAAGCTAAGGGATCAACAGTGGCAGCCTGCACATTTCTTTCATGCAGCAGTAAATACAGCTGCATTAACATAAACATTGGTTATAAAAATTAAGTTACACCCATTTGTTTTATGGCTACAATTAGGTCTTCAACTAAAACACATAATGTGTTTTTATAGCTTCTTATAACTTAATAAAGGTTTAATATTTTATTGCATGCCTGCTAGAGAGATCTAACATTTCGCAGTATCTATTTAGCTATTTTATGGGGATCGGGGTTTATTGTTCAAATTTAAGCTTTGAGCCACATAGACACACCGTGACTGTAGAGGAGAAAAAGGACACTTGTTATTAATTAGATTACATAGTTACATAGTAGATAAGGTTGAATAAAGAAAATAGTCCATCCAGTTCAACCAATGTAGGTGTACGTGTGTCAGTGTCTATAATTATTTCCCATATCCGTGTATGTTGTGTTCTTTGAGATGCATGTCCAAGAGTCTTTTAGAAGTATCCATACTTCCCGCTGACACCACCAATTGCCCTGACTCCATACTCCCCGCTGACACCACCAAGTTCCACATCCTTATTGCCCTGACAGTGAAAACCCCCTTCCGCGCAGTCTAAGGTTAAACACTTCTCCTCCAGTCTCATTGTGTGGCCCCGTGTCCTCTTACACATCCTGAGACTGAATCGTTTTTTCCTATGGTGGGATCACCATTGAGGTATTTGTAAATCGCTATCATGTCCCCTCTCAAGAGCCTCTTCTCCAGGGAGAATACATTTAGTGATTGTAGTCGTTCCTTGTAATTGAGGTCTTCCAGTCTCTCCAGCTCCAGCACATCCCTTCTGAGGACTGGTGACCAGAACTGGACGGAATACTTCAGATGTGGCCTAACCAGAGTTTTATAAAGTGGTGGAATTATAGTTTTATCCCTTGAGTATTTCCCATTTTTTATGCATGCTAAAATACAGGGATTTAAATACAACCTGTTAGGCTAAGGCAGGAATCTGAGCCTGACGCTGTAGATGGAGAATCAAGGACTGTTGCTGCCCCAAATGTGCCAGTTGATAAGCCAGCAGCTGTCAGACTTCAGGTAACCTCTGACCCTCTGACTGTCTCAGCTATGACAGTTTCCAAAACTGTTAAAAATTCTAGTAATAGCAAAGTAGAGAATGGGTCCTGTTCAAGATTTGGTGACTGATTTATTTAAAATGGTTAAACTACAATGGGGGAAAGGGGGGACCCATGACTCTGCAGAGGGGGGGGGGGGGGCTCTAGTGCGTTGTTGAGGGAGAGAGGGGCATTATTGCTTTGTGGATGGAGAAGGGACACTGGTACTCTGAAGGGGGAACTGATGTTCTGGTAAGGGTGAGGAGGCCAATGGTGCTTGGTAAGATTAGGGTGGGAGACATCAGACCTACTGTCCTGTACCCTCTATAGTACCCTGTGCCCATATATTTCCACACTTTCCTGTGCCCATAATGTACGCATAGTGTTCTGTGCCCATACGCCTCAACACTGACGGGCAGCTCCTACAGGCATAGCAACATACTTGGATGTCTCTGACCCCCCCCCCCCCCCCCCAGCCAACTCCTGCTGTATCTAACCATTTTGTCAGCAGTGAAAAAAGAGAAAGAACACTTGGGACTTTAAATGAGGCAGTGACCCGGCAAGGTCGATTGCCTCCATCACTATCTAAATCCCATTCCGGGGAAGCTGTTTCACAATGGTGGTTTTATCTGTTCACACTGGATCACTCTACATATCACTCTGGACTTTAGAGTTCTTTGCACTTGTCTCAGTACCCTTTGACGGTTCCAGCAACTCACATGCATGCTGGAGTGGACAAATCCATGGAATGCATAGAGCTATTATATGTTGTGTTCTCATGTATTACATGTTTTACTTGATATTTGTTAGAATATGTATTATATTATATCAATTGTTTGCAATCATGTGGCCAACTGCCCTCATTGTATGTACATTGATTTATATGAATTGTACTGGATAGTATATGTTTATTTATGATTACCATTATATACTACCATATCAATTTCCAATAAAATCAAACTTTTACACCTACGTGCTTCATTTAAAGTGGTTGTATACCGTCAGAAAAACAAAAAACAAAAACCCTGTAAGGCAAAGGCATAACGAGGTAGTATGCACCGCATACTACCTCATTATGAAATACCTTAGAACGAGGTCCCCGTATCGTAGGTCGGTCCACGCTGAGGGAGCTGACATTTTGCCCTTGGCGGGTTTTCCAGGTTCCCGCCTCCGGTGCTGTGAGTGGCTGGAGCCGCGATGAAGTCACTCCCGTGCATGCGCGTGGGAGACTTCTACCCGGCAAGGTCCGGCAGCGTCTGCCGGACCTTCAGCCGGGCATTCACAGTGCATGTGCCGCTGACGTCAGCGGCTGCATGCAAAGTGAATATCTCCTAAACCGTACAGGTCCTGGCAAATGATTCATGGCTGGTACCAACTGATCAGCTGTGTCCAATCACAGCCCAGAGACCTGTGTAACACAGGGCTCTGTACAGAGGAAACGGGGGGCGCAATCTTTGTTTCTTTTCCCTGCAAAGCAGGGAATAGAAACAAATCAATTTTTAGTAAAAATCAGCCCATAATACACACACTAACAGGGAGTAAAAACCGGCACATTCCAGCCAGTGTCATTAGTACAGTGGCAGTGTATAGTCGAAGATAATCTGCAACTCCATACATTCTCCTAAATATCTCAATTTATTAATGCTGTATAAAAGACAGATGGGTAGAGCAAATGTTAACACTGAGCATCTGCCTATTCTGCACCAGACAGCTCAAGGAGGACTCTTGGACAACTTGGAGTAGTAGCACCTTTTATTAGTATTATCACTAATCACTGTATTAGTGTCACTGGTGATGTCAGTGTCAGTTAGTCAGTTCCTAACCAGCGTCAGTTAGTGTCAGATTGCCCAGTCGTGAAGGGGATATAACTTTCTGGAGCTCAAGTGGTTAAATGGAAGCTCCCAGAATCTCTTGATAGAGTTGCTGAGAAAAGATTAGGTAAATTAATGCAGAGGACACAACAGATTCATTTTTTAAATAATTCCAGAAAAATATATCAGGATATCAGTTCATTGTCTCGCATACAGTATATCTATTCCATCTTATTGTAGTACGGTAGCTACAAATGTCTTTGTAATGTACAGTTCAACACCCTCCCTCACATCTATTGGAAATGGTAGCCAGCTAATTAATGGATGATGCAGAAAAAGGCTGGGCCTCTGTAAGGCTGGGTTCACACTGAGGAACAGAGCGGCTCACAGCAGGGGTCCGGTGTGTCTCCGTTCACTGTTACAGGTCCAATTTTTAGCCCTAATTTTTGCAATTTGCAATTTGCACCGGAGCAGCTCCGGAGATGTGTGAACTGGCTCCATTGAGAGCCAGTCACAATCTCCTGACATGCAAATTGGATGTGGAGAAAGCTGCATCCAATTCACACTGGTGTGAACCCAGCCTAACTGTGCTCCCTCCATGATCACCTTCTTAATCCCTGGATAACAGAGCTGCAGCAACAATAGAATAAAATAATTCCTGTGACCCCGCCCCTCTTGTAAGGAAGTTACCTATGTAAAATTCATAGCACTTTGAAATATGGTCTTAATTGGCTCAAACTGCTGGCTGTTCCTAAATTTGAGTCTTGGTCTATAAGGGATTGTAGGATGATAACATGAAGCCAGATTTTTGAGGCAGTTATTATTTCAAATTATTATATATTTATTGTATTTATTATGTATATGTAAACTAAATGACACTAAACATTAACATGTTATTGTTATTTCAAAAGTAATTTCCAATATTTCTATTGGGGTGCTTTTTGAAGAGCGATCCACATTCGGACTGTTTGGAGAGCAGTCCTCACCACCTGTTTTAATACATTAAAAGCCGGACTACCCATTCACTTGAATGGTTCTTGCAGGACGGGTGCTATGCCTCCTGAAAGATACAGACAACATAACTTCTGCCGCATCAGTGAACATCACAGCCGCTGCATGTGTACCCCCCTGGCTGCTGCCTCTGCGGTAAAAGTGCAGCTCAGCTGTGGGGTTTTAGTGCCCCTCAACCACAGGTGTGAAAAAGCCCTTACACTCGGTTCACACTGCCATGACCTGCAGTGCAACTTTGCCAGGTGACTTGAGCGTTATTTGATGCGACTTTGAAGCAACTTGAAGTGCCTTTAAAGTAGAGCTGCACAATTATTCACTAAAAATCGAGATCTCGATTCAACCCCCCCTCACAATCTTAATCCAGCATTTCCATGATTCATGTAACAAGTGCAGAGCTGTTCTCTGCTCACAGTTTAAAAAAAAAAAAAAAAAGAGGCAGCCGACAAAGTTTATCACAACATTGCTGAGAAATAAAAAAAAACATTGTATCATTTGGTTCTTTTAGATCAAAGGGATGAAATTTGGTCCGTAAATTAGGTCAGTTTAACCACTTCAGCCCCGGAAGATTTTAACCCCTTCCTGACCAGAGCACTTTTTACAATTTGGCACTGCGTCGCTTTAACTGGTAATTGCGCTGTCATGAGATGCTGTACTCAAAAAAAATTTGCATCCTTTTTTCCCACAAATAGGGCTTTCTTTTCGTGGTATTTGATCATCTCTGCGGTTTTTATTTTTTGCACTATAAACAAAAAAAAAGCGACAATTTTGAAGAAAAAAAACAATATTTTTTACTTTTTGCTATAATAAATATCCCCAAAAATGTTTCTAAAAAACAAATTTCTTCATCAGTTTAGGCCAATATATATTCTCCTACATATTCTTGGTAAAAAAAAAAAAAATCGCAATAAGCGTATATTGATTGGTTTGCACAAGTTATAGCGTCTGCAAACTATGGGAAAGATTTATGCCATTTTTATTATTTTTATTCTTTTACTAGTAATGGCAGTGATCTGCAATTTTTATCGGGATTGGGGTGGACAGATCGGACACTTTTGACACATTTTTGGGATCATTCACATTTATACAGCGATCAGTGCTATAAAAAATGCACTGATTACTGTGTAAATATCACTGGTATGGAAGGGGTTAACACTAGGGGGCGATCAAGGGGTTAACTGTGTGTTCCCTAGGTGTGTTCTAACTGTATGGGGATAGGACTGAATAAGAGAGGAGACATATCATTGTTCTTATTTACTAGGAACAAATGACATGTCTCCTCTCCTCTGACAGCACAGGGATTTGTGTTTTACACACACAAATCCCAGTGCTGGTGCTCGTGCACGCTATCGTGAGTGGCCGGCGGCGATCGCGCCTGCCGGCCACGCGCATCCGGTCCCCCACCGTGCAGCGGGTGTGTGCATCCTCTGGCAGCTCTTAAAGGGCCGACGTACCCATACGTGATTTTGCGCACCCGTGCCACTTAGCCGACGTATATCGGCGTGAGCCGGTCGGCGAGTGGTTAACTAAGACTAAGCCTTTTTCTGACACTTGTTACAGTGTCAGAAAAGCAGATACCCTAGAGAATAAATTGGTGGTCGTTGCAATATTTTGTTTTGTGTCACACTGTATTTGCGCAGCAGTCTTTCAAAAGCTATTTTTTGGAACAAAATACACTTCAATGAATAAAAAAAAAACAAACAGTAAAGTTAGCCCAATTTTTTTTGTATAATGTGAAAGATAATGTTACGCCGAGAATTGTGAGAGAATCGTGATCTCTATTCTGAGCAAAAAAATTGTGATTCTCATTTTATCCAGAATCGTGCAGCTCTACTTTGAAGCAACTTTAGGGAATTCCTGCGTAATCTTCCTGTAATGTCAGATCCAAATCACATTAATTAGGAAGAGAATCCGACTTAGAGGCGACTTCCATTAACCACTTCAGCCCCGGAAGATTTAGCTGCTGAATGACCGGGCCATTTTTTGCGATTCGGCACTGCGTCGCTTTAACTGATAATTGAGCGACGTGCGACGCTGCACCCAAACAAAATTGACGTCCTTTTTTTCCCCACAAATAGAGCTTTCTTTTGGTGGTATTTGAACGCCTCTGCGGTTTTTAGTTTTTGCGCTATAAACAAAAAAGGGCGACAATTTGAAAAAAACATATTTTGTACTTTTTGCTATAATAAATATCCCCATTTTTTTCTTTATAAAAAGCAAATTTTTTTCTCAGTTTAGGCCGATTTGTATTCTTTCTTCTACATATTTTTGGTATAAAAAAAAAAATCCCAATAAGCGTATATTGATTGGCTTGCGCAAAAGTTATAGCGTCTACAAAATAGGGGATAGATTTATAGCATTTTTATTATTTTTTTAATTTTTTTTACTAGTAATGGCGACGATCTGCGATTTTTTTTGGGACTGCGACATTATGGCGGACGCATCGGACAATTTTGACACATTTTGGGACCATTGACATTTATATAGTGCTATAAAAATGCACTGATTACTGTAAAAATGTCACTGGCAGGGAAGGGGTTAACACTAGGGGGCGATCAAGGGGTTAACTGTGTTCCCTAGTGTGTGCTTCTAACTGAAGGGGGAGAGGACTGACTAGAGGAAGTGACGGATTGTGGTTCCTAGCTAATAGGAACACACGATCTGTCACTCCTCTCAGAACAGAACAGGGATTTGTGTGTTTACACACACACTTCCGTGTTCTGTCTCTCGTGCTCACGATTGCTTGTGGCCGGCGGTCATCGCGACCGTCGGCGACGAGCATCGGCACCCCCTATCCCGATCCCGCGAGCCGACGTATAGCTACGACGGTTCGCGGGATCATGCCGACCTGCCGCAGTAAAATGACGGCGGCTGGCCAGCAAGCGGTTAAAGTCTATGGCCACAAATCGAATAGAAGTCGCTTTGAAGTAGTACGGGAACCTTTTCTAAAGTCGGAACAACTTCAGTAGTGCTAATTAAGACAGCTCTCATTGACTAACATGGGATTTCACATGTCACACGATTTGGGGTCTCACAAGTCGGATCTCAAGTCGTGGCAGTGTGAACCGAGCCTCACTGCGTTCACTTCCAGCAACTTATAAATGAGTGCTAACAATTGGAGATTAAGGGTAAAGTATTCAGTATAATGAGAAGCCATTTATATTTCACTTTTTATGAATAGGCTTCTAGGAGAGTTGGGTGGAGGGGCTTACAAATGTGGATATAAACTAGGAACATTCCCCAATATTGTCCCACCTCCCACGGCTCTGTTTTCTTTGAAGTCCTATGTGTATTGTGTTGATGTTGGATAGCTCTCTGGAAATTGGAAGCAGGCGAAGCTTTAAACACATGCTGTCGTTTCCATGATACTGACAAATGGAACAGGGAAAAGCTTGTGTGAGTAATTTGTTTTAGTGGACAGGCTATCAAAGATGGCAACCCACCATCTGGGAGAGTAGGTGGAAAATTGCAGATTTGGATTGGTCCATTACAGCGTTTTTTTTTGTTTTTTTTTCCAGCACTACAGCATTTACACTGAAAATAAGAGAGAGAAAAAAAAATGTTCAGTGGCTTATCTAATGTTCAGAACACAGCTGCACACATTTCTGTCCTCGGGGACTTTCTTGGGTGAAGACTGTCTGAGAAACATCAGACGGCTTTGCCTCCAGAGCTGGTGTCTGTCACTGCCCTGAATTTTTATTCTCATGCACCTGGCTACTCTCTGTATATTGCAATGAGACTCCAGGGATTTGTTTTCTCCCAGTACATAGAGTCATAGCAGATTGCAACAGGGAACCTAATATAGCTTGGCAGTCATTTGAAGACTAGAATCTGAATATGTCTAATATTAGTCTGCAGGAAAAAAAAATGCTGGTTGTGAACATTCTAAAGATATGACACACCTGATCTGTAAGCAGGTAATGTTTTATGTCAAAGTCATAGCTTCAGGGGATAAGAATGAGAATATGCTCTGTGTATGTTTAGATTTGACTCAATACAAGATGATTGCATAGTAAAAAAGATATATAAATAAAGAGTGCTGCACTGCTATGATATGCCAGTGTGTGCAATGAAAAATACTCTATGTATCCAAAAAGTGAGAAGAAATTAACTATTTAAATAAAGTACTAATACCCATAAAAAACTTCAATAAAATCCAGTGATCCTAAATAAATTATAATAAATGTCCAGTGCTGAAAATTCCAAACAACGCTATTAGGTAATATTGTATTGAAAATGTTCAATCGGTGAAAGATTCACACACAGAGATTCCACTCGCTGTGTCTCTTTAATGGGTGTGAATTCCACCATTAGCCTTCACCTGTGATATTCTACATCCAATATTGTACTGGTGTTTAAAACCCAAATCCCAGTGCTGTAAATACTTGCTGTATCTTCTCCAGTGCTCCACCAGCTAGTGAAAATATAAGAGTGGCCCCGTACCTGTTGCCTAGACCTAAGATATAGATCTAAGAACGGCTGTTCCCCAATGTCATGGGTAATCAGATGTGTAGACTCCTTAAAGTGGTAGCAAACCCTGTTACACCACTTATATAATAAGGCTTACCTGTAGGTACTGTAAAAATCTCCTAAACCTGCACGGTTTAGGAGATATTTACCATATACCCTTGCGCCAACATCATTGGCGCATGCGCTTGGAAGACGTCATCTTTGGGCGGTTTGGGAGTGTAAAATGAATGGCCAGCACTTCCAAAGCACCTTGAAAAGCACTTTGGAGGCGCTGCAACACAGGCACTTTTAACCCCTTCTTCGGCAGCTAGCAGGGGGATAAAAGCACCCCGCTAGTGGCCAAAAAGCACCGCAAAAACGAGCAGCGCTTTAGCGCTACACCCGGGCGCTGCAGTGTGAAAGTAGCCTAAGGCAAAAAACATAACTTCAAAATCTATTGCAGTCTTAAGAAATACAGTAATTTACTATCAACAGGGTTACTTGCTTAAAATACATGAGTGTATTAGCTGAACATTTTGTTCTAGTTAAAGTTCACAGCCGAATGCCATTAATTTGTAATGTTTGATTCAAATCGTATCATCAAATATCCTGCTATCTTGAAAATGTTCACATTTTAGAAACAAAATTGCAAGGAAGTATTTGGTGCTTCCTTAATCACTATACTAGGCTTTACCTGGGCTTTTCTTTCACAGGAATTGGTAAAGTGAAATACTGGAGTTCGCAGCAAGACAAGAATTTAAAGTGGATCTTAAGGAAAAGCTGTTCTATTTTTATATGTGAGACAGACAGAGTAGGAAGGAAAAGCCTATGTCAGCCTTTTATTACTGTTTCCCCACTGGGAAAATTTCACCTCACTTCCTGTAGTGTTAGCGGGGACAATATAGGAATAATGGGAAATCTCCCCAATGGGTATTCAGAGAGCAATGATTTTTTTTTTAGTAGAGCAGAAACGTTTTAAAATCTGACTGTGGTTTTAACTTGCCCAAAGTATCTATAAAATACATACGTGTTAAAAGTGTATATGCAGCAATTTTTTTCCCGTTTTTTTTATTTTTGTTTTCTAAATCAGAAAGCACCAGAACCCCTGTCAGGTTTCTGCTGTTTGGGACCCTCTAGGGCTTGTATTGATGACATCAATTTGACAGTTTGACATGCTTCTAGGTTAATTCAAAGTTTCAGTATTAATCACCCAGAACGAGAAGCCATTGACAGTTAATAATACATCTCAGCCCCAAATACAATGACTGTTGTGTATCCCGCAATGTCTGAATTATGTTTATATATGCTACTACACACTACGCCAGCAGTTGTCAGCTTCTGAGGTATACGGAGCCTCAACTGCACTCTCTGCAAGCACCAAAGGGCTGCATATAATAATCAATATCTGTATTGCTACAGAAGACTGCCAGAAACTCCAGACATACTACAGTATATGATCAGAGACTGCAAACATACTACAGGACATTATCAGAGACTGCAGACATACTACAGTATATGATCACAGACTGCAGATATACTACAGTATATGGTCAGAGATTGCAAACATACTACAGGACATGATCAGAGACAGCAGACATACTACAGTATATGATCACAGACTGCAAACATACTACAGAACATGATCAGAGACTGCAAACATACTACAGGACATGATCAGAGACTGCAAACATACTACAGTATATGATCAGAGACTGCAAACATACTACAGGACATTATCAGAGACTGCAGATGTACTACAGCATATGATCAGAGACTGCAGAAATACTACAGTATATGATCAGAGACTGCAGACACACTACAGCATATGATCAGAGACTGCAAACATACTACAGTATATGATCAGAGACTGCAAACATACTACAGGACATGATCACAGACTGCAAACATACTGCAACATATGATCAGAGACTGCAGACATACAGGGCCGATCCTAGGCGGGTGCGCGGGGTGCAGTGCACCCGGGTGCCAGAGAGGTGGGAGCACTGAAGCGCCAGAGTGCTCCCCTCCCTCCTTCTCCTCTTCTTGTCTGTGTCCAGAGGCAGCTCTCTCTGCCGCTGCGTTTCCTGCTCAAGCCCCCCCCTCCCTCCTCCTGTCAGAGAAGGAGAGCAGCAGCCAGATGGTCTTTGTATGGACAGAGACCAGCCGTGCAGTGACGTTGCTGCGGAGGGGGGGGTCCGTGCCTGATACATGGTCTCCTCCTCTCTATGTCTAACTCAGAACCTGCCTGCTGTCATCTGTTCTCCACCCGATCGGCGTGGCTACACACTGTCCTCTCCTCTCCAGCTGCTGCCGGGTGTTTTTATGCACCCTAATGGAGGGGGGTTTGTCCTGTTGGGGGGTCTGTACTAATGGAGGGGGGGTTTGTCCTGTTGGGGGTCTGTACTAATGGAGGGGGGGGGTTGTCCTGTTGGGGGGTCTGTACTAATGGAGGGGGGGTTTGTCCTGGTGGGGGGGTCTGTACTAATGGAGGGGGGTTTGTCCTGGTGGGGGGGGCCTGTAGTAATGGAGGGGGGGTTTGTATTAATGGAGGGGGGTGGTTTGTCCTGGGGGGGTCTATAATGATGGAGGGGGTCTGTACTAAGGAAGGTCTGTACTGAGGAAGGTCTGTACTGAGGGAGGGGTTTATACTTAGTGGGGGGGTCCGCACTGATGGAGGGGAGTCTATACTTAGTGGAGGGGTCTGTGGTTTTAACTTGCCCAAAGTATCTATAAAATACATACGTGTTAAAAGTGTATATGCAGCAATTTTTTTCCCGTTTTTTTTATTTTTGTTTTCTAAATCAGAAAGCACCAGAACCCCTGTCAGGTTTCTGCTGTTTGGGACCCTCTAGGGCTTGTATTGATGACATCAATTTGACAGTTTGACATGCTTCTAGGTTAATTCAAAGTTTCAGTATTAATCACCCAGAACGAGAAGCCATTGACAGTTAATAATACATCTCAGCCCCAAATACAATGACTGTTGTGTATCCCGTCCTGAGAGGCGACTATAGTTGGTGGAAGGGGGGGTGACACCACATCTGGTGACACCAACCCTAGTGACGCCACTGCAGCTGCGGGTTCTTCTTTCCCCCTCCCTCTCCCTCCTAACTCTCCCTCTCCTCCTCGCACGTGCTGAAGTACTAGTGAGCAGCGGTTGCCAGCACAGCCGCCCACTATGTTTCTTCCCCTGCCTTCATATCAGCCATACAAGAAATAGAATAGAAAAAGGAGCAGAGAATAGAATTGTGGGAAATGTAGTCCCGAGGACTGGCAGCCCCACTGTAAGACGGAAACTGCAGCCCAAACAGCATGCACAGCTGAATGTGAGAGAGAGCACGGAGCCCAGGAAAGCTTTCAGGGAAGTACACAAAGGACTCCAGAGGGAGAGGGCAGTGCTGAGGGAACACCATCAGAAAGAGATCCCCGCTGCCCTGCGCCACCAGAGGGAAAGCAACACAGCCTAGCGCCATCCCTGGCGGAGAAAGGAATGGAGTTATTGCCAGAATACAGAACTGGGTGCTACCCAGCGCAGACACCACGGGCAATTCAGAGCAAACTGACTCCTGATCAGAGGAACCATTGCTGTATCGCTGGGTCAGGTGAGAGGGCCAATCGACCATTATCTACTAACGTCCATAGGAACTGCAGTCTCTGACCATCTCCTGTATTATATCTGCAGTCCCTGACCATCTCCTGTATTATATCTGCAGTCTCTGACCATCTCCTGTACTATGTCTGCAGTCTCTGACCATCTCTTGTACTATGTCTGCAGTCTCTGACCATCTCTTGTACTATGTCTGCAGTCTCTGACCATCTCTTGTACTATGTCTGCAGTCTCTGACCATCTCCTGTACTATGTCTGCAGTCTCTGACCATCTCCTGTACTATGTCTGCAGTCTCTGACCATCTCCTGTACTATGTCTGCAGTCTCTGACCATTTCCTGTAGTATGTCTGCAGTCTCTGATCGTCTCCTGTAGTATATTACAAAGAGGGGGAGGGAAAGTAGGAACCAACCAGGGATATAGGGGAAACCCTACACTCTGTATCACATCCTAAACAATACTGTAGAAGAAGAAAAGAGCCCCAAGGATATTGCGGATACAGAGAAGAGTGAATGAGGGTATACCCATAAGTAAAAAATATGTATATTTTATTAGTACAAAAATAGTAGTAAACAATACAAAAAATGTCTTGCACAAAAATTGCCTAAAAACAGTGTACAATAGAAACTACAGAAAATGAAACAGCCGCTGAGCTGGAAATGCACCACAGATCAAAAACATAAAGTTCAGCTAGTGGGGCATACATGCCAGAGACCCAACATGTTTCGGAGAGCAAAGAGAGGGATTTTTAAATTATGTATATTTCCTTCTTCAGGGGTAAAAAACAGACGTGCTGCTTCATTTCTATTGAAAGAGAAGCATATAATAGATAGTATATATATTAATATATATTAATAACAAACCAATTGGTTTATAACAACAAACTGGTACATGTAGGATAAATAGAGATGATCTATACTTACATCACAGTAATTTGTATTTTTATTTTACACACCAACAGACAGAGCGTAGGGACTTGAATATTGCTTAGCCGTATTTTCAGAGTATGTCCATATTTAGGAAAAAACACTCTCATATAGTTGAAAATGATAATTGGAAAATCCAAACTAAATCAGTATAACCAGGATAAGTGGGTGCACCCGGGCGGTCCAACAATGCTCACGGGGATATCCCTAATGGATGGGGATGGACATCTAATAAAAATATAAACATAGTGGATGGCAATAGGATTGAATGCACTGAAGGTGTGGGGTTAAGTGAGCCAAAGAGACATCACTGCCCCAAAGTGAATTAACATAGATGGTAGTGCAGAGGATAAACAGCAGTAAGTATAGTATAAATACCTGCAGTGAGCATGTAGGTCGGTGTCCACAGAGATCCCTGACGTTTACTGGCTGTGTAGCAATGACTGCCCTCACAGTCAGACATATATACGACCAGGGATCAGAGGGGGACCAATCAGAGCCATGGTGTTAGGGCAGTGGGAGGGGGGGGAGAAGGACAGGCAGACACAGGTGCCGGGGATCGTCAGCTGACATATCCCCCTAACACCTGCGCTGCCGAATCCAAACCCACGTTCGTCTCCAATGGGAATCCTCCGGTCGATTCGGCGTCCGGCGTCACCGCGCATTAAGCGGTGACGTCAGACGTCGACACGGCCCCCGGAACGTGGGCGAATGCACTGGACAAAGAAAAGTCCAGTGCACAGCTGCAGAGAATGACTGTCACCACAGGTGTACTCGCCCAGAACACCCACATAAAGGGGGTGAAACTGCCCAAAAGCGGCACACCGAGCGCGCCACCATGGGGCCCCCCGTGCCGGGGAGCCTCGGTGGACCATCAAGGGCACCAACATTACCCCGATAGATTAAAGTATTTGAATACGGCTATAGGCGATCCAGTCCATTGGCTACTGTCTGTACGATTGAAGTTAAACTCCAGTCATCTATTGTATTGTGTTGTCTCCTGTAGTATGTCTGCAGTCTCTGACTGTCTCCTGTAGTATGTCTGCAGTCTCTGGTCATCTCTTGTATCATGTCTGCATTCTCTGACCGTCTCCTGTATTATATCTGCAGTCTCTGACCATCTCCTGTACCATGATTGCAGTCTCTGACCGTCTTTTGTATCATCTGCAGTCTCTGACCATCTCCTGTATTATGTCTGCAGTCTCTGACCATCTCTTGTATCCTGTCTGCGGGCTCTGACCATCTCTTGTATCATGTCTTTCTAACAGAAGCCCTCTCTGTGTGCATCAGAGAGACTCCCCTCCAGGTCTCATTAGTGTACGCTCTTCCTATATTTTCTTTAATGTTAAAAGATCATGGGAGGATCCCAGGGTAACAAAGACTTCTTAGGGGAGCATCTCTGTGTTTGAGTCATTGCCATAGACTCCAAACATTTGTAAAGGGTAGGAGTTGGTAAGATGACCACGCCAATGTGGGGGTGCGAGAAATATTTCTACACCCAGGCATCTGTGACCCTAGGATCGGCCCTGCAGACATACTACAGCCATAGGGCAGACCGGGCATTTGCCTGGTGGGCCAGGGCCGCCCGCTCTGTGGCCTGTTGATGATCAGGCCGCACAGCGGGAGGTAAGCGGCACCCGCAGCCTGGACAGGGTTAACACAGACTGTGGCCACCGCTCGCCCACCGCTATGTGACCGTGCCTGTGTCATCTCCAGGCTCCGGCGCAACTACAATAGCGGCTGATTGGCTGAGCGGCTGAGCTGTGTGTCTCTCTCACACACAGCTCAGCCAACGCTGACAGTTCCACTGCTCCTCCTCTTCCCGCCCCTCTACTCTGTCTGCCCCGCCTACACCCCCTGTGTCTGCCCCACCCACACCCCCTGCACCTGCCCTGCCCACACCCCCTGTATCTGCCCCGCCCACACATCCCCGGGGAGATGTGAAGGAAGACAGATTAAAAAAAGCTGCAGACAGCCTGCTCCCGAGCCTCATCCTGGGGTGAGTAAACTCACCCTCTCTCCTGCCTTCCAGTGTGTATATAAAACTAATTTAAGGGGTGTTCTGTGGACTCTGATACAAGAGGGGGGCTTTGGTGAGCAGAGACCCCCTTAAATCAGTGTTCCCCTTTACATTAGAGTCCACAGAGCTCCCCCTTACAGTAAGTGGGAGCTCTGTGCGGACTCTGATGTAAGGGGGCTCAATGCGGACTCTGATGTAAAGGGGCTCAGTGCAGACTCTGATGTAGGGGACTCTGTGCGGACTCTGATGTAAGGGAGACCTCTGTGCGGACTCTGATGTAAGGGGGCTCTGTGCGGACTCTGATGTAAAGGGGCTCTGTGCGGACTCTGATGTAAAGGGGCTCTGTGCGGACTCTGATGTAGGGGGCTCTGTGCGGACTCTGATGTAGGGGGCTCTGTGCGGACTCTGATGTAAGGGGGCTCTGTGCAGACTCTGATGTAAGGAAGCAGGGGGCGGGAGGAGCTGGAGATCTGCACAGTGACTAGAGAGTAAAAGGGGGGGGCATGATTGCAGGGACACTAATATACTGTAGGGGGGCACTGTAATCTTTCTAGTGCAGTCCCCTAATATTTATATCAGTGTTTCTGCACATTACAGAGTGGAGGAGGACCGACATCAACCCCCCCCCCATCCCCCCCCCCCGGCCCAAATCCATGGAAAAATTGGCTGCTCAGTCTAAAATGCCCGGGCCTATTTTTTGTCCCAGTCTGGGCCTGTACTACAGTATATGATCAGAGACTGCAGACATGCTTCAGGTGTTCTTGGAATCTAGAAACATTACACAGTTAGAGAAGGGATCATGTTATGTGAGACTGTTATGCCGTGTACACAAAAGCCGAATGTATGAGAGAAAAAGTCCAACAGAAGCTTTTTATCATATATTCCGATTGTGTGTATGCCCCATCTGACTTTTTTTTTCGAAAATTCTGACGGACCTAGAAATGGAACATGTTCTAAATATTTCCGTCTGTATGCTGTTCCGACGGACCAAAAACGACGCATGCTCTGAAGCAAGTACGAGACGATAGCTATTGGCTACTGGCTATTGAACTTCCTTTTTCTAGTCCCGTTGTACGTGTTGTACGTCACCGCGTTCTGGACGGTCGGACTTTGGTCGAACTTTGGTTTGACCGTGTGTAGGCAAGACCGCTTGAATGGAGTTCTGTCGGAGAAACCTTCGGAGTTTATTCAGACGGCAAAACTGGTCGTGGGTACCGGGCATTAGGGGTCACTGGTATTGCAGCCCCTTTTGCAAATCAATGCCCCAATGCTTACTACTGAGGTCTGCAAAGAGCCACACAGAAAGTACCACCGAGCCGCAGGTTGGACACCATGGCACCACACTATGCCAATGGTCAACAGCAACACTCAATGCCATAGATACAGCCGTGGTAACACCTGAAATAGTATACGTAGGCTCTTAACGTGACTTTTTTTATATCAATGAGTACAAATTCTAATAATAATCATAATCATATGTTTTAGTGACATTAGAGGTCAATATATATGAAACTCATCATAACAATTAAATTTGCCATAAGATACCAGAAAATGGCAGATGTTTTACCACTAGTTAATTGGCAATGAACACAAATTACAGCACTGTAATACAAAACTGTATATACCACAGAGCGCCATTGTAAATACATACCAGCCAAAGGATATCGTTTAAAACCTTTAGCAACTTGAAGTATATGGTATGTTGAATCCCTGTTTTTTTTGTTATCTGCCCTGGCAACACTAACTCCCAACATAATAAATTATATATTTTTTTCAATTGCTTGGAGATTTTCAACAACATAAAAAATTAGGCATAGAAAATATCAGTTTATAGTAACAAAAATGTAAATTATTATTGAAAAAAGTATACATTTCAAAAAAATGCACATGATGTTTTTTTAAAAAAAAGGTACTAATATACATTGTACATTAAATTGCTTAAGCCAACGTAATTATTTTGTTTTGGATGTAGTCTAGTTGGATGGTCTCTTGAGACTCAGAAGTTGTTTACACTGGGGGAAATCGGCAAGAGTTTAACCGTTTTACTTCTGGTGGAGACTAGCTACAAAATGACAGCGATGGGAAATATCAAGCTAGATCTCTGCGTGGTACGTAATTAGATGGATCAAGTCTTTTTCTGCAGACTCATTGTTTTGGTCACCAAGAATTATTATTGTGAAAATGATGCCAATATGCTTCTCTAAAAGGAAGAAGCACTTCTAGGTAAATGGCTTTTTTAACACATGGCAGCCAATAAGTGTGTGCAGCCTATTGCATTAGAGTTTGCACCCCCAAAGCTCAAACACACATGCGTGTACATACTGTATATATGTGTGTGTGTGTATATATATATATATATATATATATATATATATATATATATATATATATATATATATATATAATCAGTAGGGCAATGGACAGTGTCAGTAGAGGAGTGGACAGTGTCAGTAGGGCAGAGATTGGTGTTAGTAGATTATTTTTTATATATTTTTTTATTATTACTTTTTTACAATGTAAGTTGTTTTTTTTTTTTATAATAATTACAATTTTTTTTTTTTACACATTTTTAGGAGCCCCATTGGGGAGGCTTTGGTGAAATATCCAGGGTCCAAACAGACCCCTGATGTCTCACTTGTCTCACTTTTGGGACAGAAGGGGACTGTCCACATCCTAGCGCATCAGAGAGAAGAGGAACGCTGGCTGCCAAGGAAGTGATGAACAAAGCCTAGTACACAGGAGCCGAATGTTGGCTGGCATCGGCCGATTCAATAGAAACCGTCCAACATTCTGCCGGTGTGTATGGCACCCAGTCTGACAAAACCCAGCCGGCTTCTATCGAAGGCTCATGCCCGGAAAAGGTCTGCCGAACGGCTACCGGTCAGCGCTCTCGGCCAATGGCTGAGAGTGCTAACTGGAGTGGTCTGGTTGGGGGTCCGTCCCTCTGTTAGAACACAATAGAACAGCAGGGGAGTTAGCTGCATTAACAGCGGCTCATACCTGAGCTGTCAGTTCATATAATGACAGAGCCGCCCTATCCATCAACACGGCAGGGCAAATATCAGCTGCCCGATCGTTGCACTCGATCCTGGTCCCAACTGCAGCAGGGTTAGCTGAAGATGGCGTCATGTAGCGCTGGTGACGTCAACGCATTTCGCTATGGGACGTAGCGTAGCTTCGTCTGGGCAGTCAATAATCAAGACAGGATCTCCTGTCAGCTCCCTTTCCCCAGGGCCCATACACAGATTTTTATGTCATTTATTTCTGATATGGAGGCACTTATTAGAGGATTTTCTTCAAGCAACAGTTTTCACTGACATTATATCTGCATATTGTCATATGGCGTCCGGACAATCAATTTTAGTATGTGTTTATATGTTTCATGTTTTTTTTTTTGTTCCTGTCTGATAGCTCTTAACCCATTCACCCTTGTAGTGCCTATGAGATATTCAATTTTGTTGTGAAGCTTTAGTCTACTTAGACAGCAGTATTGTGATTTGGTTTTTAGATCTGCTTGATAATAATAAATTATACTTATTTTCTATACACGCTCTTTTATGGGGCTTGTGTTACCAATAGTAACCCCTATGCTCTCTAGGCATTCCTTACTATGGCGTTCTTCTCTCTTTTTTGCATGAATGGTGTGGTTACGGTGACAACACCAACATTGGTGAGTGATCTATGAGCTCAAAGGAATAACTTGTGGACTTTTGTCCCCTACCAACCCGTTTTTTGCTTAGTGTTTTTAATAAGAAAATGAGTGTTCTTGGCATCCCTTTGATGAAATCTGAAAGAAAAGGGAAATGAGGAGCAAAAGAGACAAGACTTCCAGCTTGTCATAATTGCAAAGTTAGAAATTTATGGTAGTTTTAGAAAATCATAGCGTCTGTAGAGGAAAAAGGACCATTTATTTAATAACTGTAATTTACAAAATGGCTTGAAATAGGAAAGCTAATTTTGCTAACTTGTTTTTGAAGATTCAAGCTCTAGTCAGGTCACTGACCCAGATTATTATTTTAGTTGCCACAACACATAGTACACATAGGTCACAAGTTAGGGATTAGTGAACGCAGTATGAAGATGACAGCCCCATTGGGAACACCTTGAAAAGTTATCAATGACAGCTCCCATATTCCTATCCTGAAAGGATTACTTTTATGGACCACAGTTCTACTGAACCCCTTGGTGTTGCTTTTCCCTAGAACCCTGGACATATTCTCTAATGTCCCGTACACACGGTCGGATTTTCCGACGGAAAATGTGTGATAGGACCTTGTTGTCGGAAATTCCGACCGTGTGTGGGCTCCATCACACATTTTCCATCGGATTTTCCGACACACAAAGTTTGAGAGCAGGATATAAAATTTTCTGACAACAAAATCCGTTGTCGGAAATTCTGATCGTGTGTACACAAATCCGACGAACAAAGTGCCACGCATGCTCAGAATAAATAAAGAGATGAAAGCTATTGGCCACTGCCCCGTTTATAGTCCCGACGTACGTGTTTTACGTCACCGCGTTTAGAAAGATCGGATTTTCCGACAACTTTGTGTGACCGTGTGTATGCAAGACAAGTTTGAGCCAACATCCGTCGGAAAAAATCCTAGGATTTTGTTGACGGAATGTCC
Organism: Lithobates clamitans; assembly: GCA_037952925.1. Lineage (NCBI taxonomy): Eukaryota > Metazoa > Chordata > Amphibia > Anura > Ranidae > Lithobates > Lithobates clamitans. Next base: position 8,176,304 of record JBBGZY010000502.1, on the reverse strand, counting down.
GAACAAAGTCCGACCGTGTGTATGGGGCATTAGTCTTTTACTGAGTGCCCATTTCTTCTCTACAGTAAATGCTGATGTCAGGCTGAGAATGGTCCTCTAGACCACTGGTCTACATACTGCGGCCCAGGGGCCAGATGTGGCCCTTTGCTTGCTTTTATCTGGCCCTTGGGGCACTATTCCTTCTACTGAAATCAACAATTGGGCATTAATCATGTCACTGATACCAACAAAAAGGCACTATTCCTACCAATGACCTCAACTACTATTCTTCCCACTGACACCAATGATGGGGCACTGTTTCTCCCCCTGATACTAACCTGACATCACATGCCTGACGAAGGGATCCTGCACAGCTCCAAAATGTTGCACTTGGCCCTTTGGGTTCTGACAAAGCATGCCAGTCATGTGAAACACATCACCTTGCTTCCCCCTGCCTGTACACCAGTGTGTGCTGTTTGCTTTTATTTGTCTCTTGAATAAAACTCTAATTGCATCGTTTATGGAAGTGCGGCCATCCTTTGTTTTATTCATACATTCCTGCAGCAGTGGCAGGCCGTGCACCCTGTACTACAAGCTGTTTATTTGGATTGCAGACTCGCCTACTCGCTTTGAGCAGCTGGATTAGTTTATTGGTCCTTTGTGATGAGGTCTTTCTGCAATAAAAGCTTTGAACGATATTTGATGATCCTTGGTGTGCTGGCAAATATGTGCATTGACTATTCCTCACACTTACACCAATGGCAGGGTATTATTCTTCCCACTGACACCAATGATGGGGCTCTATTCCTTCCCCTTATACCAACAATTGGACACAATTTCTTCCACTAATACCAATGATGGAGTATTGTTTACTCCCACTGACTCCAGGGCATTTTCTACTCTCACTGGCCACAGTCCGGCCCCTTCAAAGTCTTAAGGACCCCTGCTCTAGACAAACACATTAATATTTGCTGAACTTTTTTCCTATTTTTTACTCAGTTATGGACATTCAGTGTGCCTCATACGCCCCAAGAACACTGGGCACACCTAGCATGCCCTGAGTCCAGGCCCGGACTGGCCATAGGGCATACCGGCATTTGCCCAGTGGGCCGCCTAGCAGCCGGGCCACATGTTCTAAATTCGATCTCATGCCTCCACTCCTCTCCCTTCTGTCATCCTCTTCCAACTCCTGGGGGCGAGGCAATGCTGAGCGAGCACCATTCAGCGCCAGCCGTGGTTGCTCAGTAACAGCTGCAAGGCCCACCCCCAGGGACGAACTGACCATTCAGGCTCTTGGGCTGAGTGCCCGAGGGCCAAGGCCAGTAAGGGGACCTATGAGAGGCTCCTGGGTGGATGGGGCAGGATGGATTCAGCTGCGGGATGGATGGTGTCAACAGGCTCCTGGTACTGATCAACCCACCCTCTTTCTCTCAAGCCCCCCTCTCCCTACCTCCCCTCTCTCACTATCCTCTCTCCTTCTCCCTCCCCCTCCCCTTCTCTCACTTCCCCCCCCACTTCCCCCTCTCCCCCCTCCCCCTATCCCCCTCTCTCACTACCCTCCTCTTACTACACCCATTCCCCCTCCCCCCCTCTCTCACTATCCCTACACATCTTACACCCCCCTCACCCTCTCCCCCTTCTCTCACTATACCCCTCCCCCACTTCCTACACCCCTCTCCTCCCTCCTCCTCCCCCTCTCCCCCCTCTCTCACCCCCCCTCTTCCTACACCCCTCTCCTTCTCCCCCCTCTCTCACTACTCCCCCTCTCCCCCTTCTCTCACTACCCCCCTCTTCCTACACCCCCTCCCCCCTCTCCTTCTCTCTCCCCCTCTTCCTACACCCCCCTCCCCCTCTCTCACTACCCCATCTCTCCCTCCCCCTACCTAAATCCCCTTCTCTTGCACTCCCTCTCTCTGACCAACTCTCCTTCTCACTCCCTCTCTCTCTGTCTTACCATCCTCTTTCCCCCTCCCTCTCTCCCCTTCCTCCATCTCTCTCCTACTTTCCCATCTCCCCATCTCTTACTCCCTCCTAGACATAGATATATACAGCAGCAAGGCGGCTCCCCTGCTCCAGATCACGTACTACGTGATCTGACACTTCTGGATAGGGAGTGCACACCGCCCAGGACCCGGCCATGCTGTGACTAATCACAGCAGATGTGATCACGGGTGCAGGTGCACCCGCCGATCATCATGAATTTACACAGGACAGAGCCCTGCCTGTGTAAACAAAGCAGAGCTCTGTCCTGTCAGCGGGGAAGTAATAGATTTTCTTTACCTGCAAAGCAGGGAAAAAAATCCATGACTTCCCTTAATAAAAGCACCAATCACAGTACACACAAACACTGGCTAGGCACACATTTAACCCTTTGAATGCCCCTGATGTTTAACCTCTTCCCAGCTAGTGTCATTAGTACAGTTATAGTGCATATTTTTAGCACTGATCATTGTATTAGTGTCACTGGTTCCCACAAAGTGTCAGTTAGTGTCCAAATGTCTGCCGCAATATCACAGTCACTGATCGCCGTCATTACTAGTAAAAATAAATAAAAATTCCAATGTATATCCCATAGTTTGTTGACACTATAACTTTTACGCAAACTGATCAATATACACTTATTGGGATTTTTTTTTACCAAAAACATGTAGCAGAATACATAGTTTTGATTTTTTTACATATGTTTTATAGCAGAAAGTAAAAAATATTTTTTATATTTGTTTTCAAAATTGTCGGTCTTTGTTTATAGCCCAAAAAAACAAAAACCACAGAGGTGATCAAATACCACCAAAAGAAAGCTCTATTTGTGGGGAAAAAAAGAACCTACATTTTATTTGGGTACAGCGTTGCATTACCGCACAATTGTCAGTTAAAATAACGCAGTGCCATATCGCAAAAAATGGCCTGGTCATGAATGGGGGTAAGTCTTCCAGAGGTCAAGTGGTTCAACCTGGAAGTGCCCAACAGCTTCTATGGAAAAAAGCCGGGAACTTATATATGGCTATGCTGCAGTTAATATTTAATTGTCCAATCTATGCAGCTTAGCTGCAATATGTAGGTAGAGTTTGTGTAGCTGTGGCTTGAGTGTTGGGGGGGGGGCGCAGGGGTCCCCATGATCTACTATTGCCCCGGGGGCCCCATGAGTTGTCAGTCTGGGTATGGGCTGCTCGATCTTAAATGCCCAGGCCTATTATTTGTCCTAGTCCGGGCCTGGCCCTGACCTTCTGCCCCGCTGCCTCTCCTCCCAGATATTTTATGGAAATTTCCAGCTATCACATACACATGTGTATGGTGAAAGTGGCCCTGCCCACAAGCCTGTGACTGGCCAGTGAAGGAGAAGTAGAAGATTACTGAGACTCTGTGATTGGTTAATCTCTCTGTTGCTCTGTATTCTCCTCCTATCAACATGCTCTTTTCACTGCAGCACAACTGATGGTCTTATTGCACTGCTTCTCCCTTCCCTAGTCTCATAGCTCCCAACTGTCCCTGATTTCAAGGGACTGTCCCTGATTTGGAACAATGACCCTCTGTCTCTCTTTCCTCCTCATTTGTCCCTCATTTTGATCTGATCTATATAGTTGTATATAAAATGCACTTTTTATCTTTCAAAAAGTGTTTCTCAGTGCTAAACCTTTTGTGCAATTTCTAAATTGCTGCATTTGTAAATTTTAGAAGCCAAAATAAAGGAATTGTAGTGGTAAAAAAAAAAGCCCTTGTGGATTTAATTAAACTTTTTTTGGGTTATTCTCCTTTACGGGAGTGTGACATGGGGCGTGTCCTCTGCCTACGTATGTTTGCTAGTGGGTGTCCCTCATTCCCATCTCAAAATGTTGGGAGGTATGCTATCAACATGACAGCCAGGAGTTGCTGTGTAAATACAATACAAGGGCCATTACAGCTGCTTCTGCCAAAAACAGACCTTCTGAAACATTGGGGGAGATTTACTAAAGCTGGAGAGTGCAAAATCTGATGCAGATCTGCATAGAAACCAATCAGCTGCCAGGTTTTATTGTCAAAGCTTGATTGAACAAGCTGAAGTTAGAAGCTAATTGGCTACCGTGCAAAGTTAAACCAGATTTTGAGTGCACCAGTTTTAGTAAATTTCCCCTATTGCTTTAAACACTGTTCAGACCCAGTATAAAGAGACAAAAAGCAATGTTGTTACTTTTATATTTTCTCTGTTTTATTCAACTGCAGATCTAAGCGATGAGATTTGATCTGCATGTTGTCAATTTAAGCAACCTGACAAGAAAAATATATTCGTTAAATATTTATTTTTATATTCAACCCCTTAAAGCGGACCTTCAGTCATTTTTTCATCTTTCCATCTATTAAATCTTCTGCCCTTGTGGTTTTAACTTTGCATAGTAAAACATTTTTTTTTTCTGCCAGTAAATACCTTATACAGCCCACTTCCTGTTTCTTGTCTGGTAAAAAGCCTAGGCTTATGACATCATACACAGCTCTCTCGCTCTCCTGAGAGTTTGCCAGGAAGGGAGGGATGGATGAGTCATAAGAAGCCAATGAGAGCTGCATAGGTGTGCGCAGCCTATTGCATTAGGGTGTGCACCCCAAAGCTCAAACACATAATACCAATCACTCACGATGAAAGGGAAGGGGCCGGTAAGTTCCATATTTACCGGCCCCTTCTCCTACTCATCCTAAAACATCCCCACAGCAACAGCCGGAGGGAGAGGAGAGTTGGGAAGCCGGCAGCACTTCGAGGGGAAGGAGGGGGGAGCCAGGGCAGTAGGGGGGATCTGTGCTGCACAGTGTGATTAGGGTGTGCCTGGGCACACCTGGCACACCCTGTGCGCACGCCTATGGAGAGCTGCAGGGCTGGAGGTGTGCCTCTGTGTGTCTGTGTAAATCCAGAACGTGAACTGACAGCAGCTTCAGCTGTCCACAGTTAAAATGGATACAGCCAGACTTAGTGGAGGGAGATTTCTGCAGCATATTTGGCAAGTACAGAATCACAGTATATATAAAATAATATGCAAAGTGGTTGGAGGGAAGCATAAGAATAGCAAATATGTTTTTATTACAAATTATGTGAGCAGACTGCAGTTCCTCTTTAATAACCTTAAATGTACCCTAAATCAGCTCTAATTAACTACTTCTTTTCCTTCTCCCAATAGCTAATATTTTCCTACTGATTTTTTTCTATATTTCTAAGGACTTAATAATGCTGGTGCACTGATTAGTACACCCATGCAAAGGGCTGTGTCCCCGCCCCGGGAGGCGCAGGTGGCCCATGCAGCTGCATGCATCCAGCCTGTTCAAATCAGTGACAGACAGATGGCTGCAAAGATATTCATACATATCCCTGCTTGTACATCCATGTGAGGCTGATGCACAGACAGACTGAGTTGAGTGCAATGCATTAATCCCACACGGATGTACACTTAGGGATGTGGGTGAAGATCCTTCATTAAGCACATATCCCAAGTGATGCACCAAAAACCTCCAAACACGGGGCGTGGCTGGCCACGGAGCAAGATGGCCACTTAACCCATAAACTCCGCTCAGACCTGGGACAATAAGCAACCCTCTGCCTGCCATAGCAGCCTTTCTCCCCTCTCTCCTACACCGGAGGGGAGCTGGAACTCTGAGGATCACAGCGGTATGTCAAAGAAGAAATACCGTTGCACATACAAGTCACGCTGCCTCACAGACTTCTGCACAAAGAGAGAGGCACAGTCACAGGCAAAGGCATGCAGCGCAGCCAAAATGGAGCCGGAGCGACGTCTCCCCTCCTCCCGTGCCAGCAACAGAGGCACCACAAGGTCCAGCATGCATTCTGGAAGACATGGACAGCACTGAGCCCAACTTTTCACCTCATCAAAACTCACCTGCTGCTAGAGGTAAGCGGGGGTAGCACAGTCCCCAGCACCCTCCAAAGCACCACTGTACAAAAAAAAAGCACTGGGATGAACTTGAGGAAAGTGAAAGTACACAGGAATTCCTGGCTGCTCTACCTGCCAGCGACCAGCCTGCCTCAGAATACACCCTGAAACTGATGCTAATGTCCCTGTAAAAGGACTTACGCAATGAGCTCCACTCATCCTTATCCTCCCTCCACTCCAGAATGGATCAGATAGAGGAGCATACAGATATACTTGAGAGGCAAGTTACAGAACACACCACTGCCTACCATGAAGCATCTGAGACATACCACCAGCACTCGCAAGAAATCCAATTTTTATAAGTTAAAGTGACCGACCTCGAGGATCGCTCCAGGAGGAATAATATAAAGTTCAGAGGCATCCCTGAGACGATCAAACCTCCAGACTTCCTCCACTACATTCAGCAACTGTTTCTCACGCTTATTCCCCAACTATCACAAGCTGATCTTGCTCTAGACCGCGCTCACAGGATTGCAAAGCCAAATTACCTACCAGAAACGGTCCCGCGAGACGTGCTGGCACGTATATATTTCTTCCAAGTTAAAGAAAAAGTCATGACGCTCTCAACATTACCTCCCGAAATGTCAAAGGCCTCAGCTCCTCCTTTAAGCGTCACTTACTATGGAAAGAAGCAGACTTAACGCAGATCTCATGTGCATGCAAGAAACCCACCTCTCATCTCTCAAACCTCCATCTTGTGCTCATAAACAATTTCCACATTGCTTTTTTGCCAACTCCCCTAAAAAAAAAAAGCCGGAGTCCTCATAGCTATACGCTCTACAGTAGCGTTTCAGCTGATTCACTCAGAAATAGACATATTTGGCATGTATATCATACTACATGCCTCTATCAACAACCATACGATAACGATTGTCAATCTATATGCCCCCAATACCCGCCAAGGCCAGTTCTTTAAAACCTTTATGGGGAAACTAACACCCTTACAACAGCACCCCAATCATATGTGGGGATTTTAATCAAATTGTAGACCCAATCCTTGACTCCTCCAACCCAATAAGGAGACAATCCACCGCTCTCTCATCTCTACTTTCTGAACATCTATATGATCCATGGAGATGCCTACATGACACTGGGAAGGACTATACCTTTTATTCGCACACACAAAAGTGTTATTCCAGGATAGACATGTTTCTGGTGGACAAACATACCCTCCAAACAGTACAAGACGCGAAAATTGATACCATCACATGGTCTGACCACACCCCAAATCTACTTAAGCTCTTTCCTCCTCACCCTAAACAATTGAGGAAAACGTGGAAGCTTAACACCTCCCTTATCTGTCGCCCTCATCTCCAGAAACGCATCTGAAATTGAGAACTATTTTCTGCTAAATGCCAATTCTGTGTCGAACCCCACTGTCTGCTGGAATGCACATAAGGCATGTCTCAGGGGTCTCCTCATTAAATTAGGGGCGCATGAAAAAAAAGGAACGCAATGCTACCACCACAAAATTACTAGAATAAATATGCTCTTTTGAAATTGCACACGAAGCCCAGCCCTCCCCACTCCTAGAAACCAAACTACACAATATCAGAAGAACTCTAAGCGAACACTTACACTCAAACTTTGACCTATCCCTAAAAAGGTTAAAACTACATTTCTATGAACACCAAAATCTCATACCTCACATCCACTAACCACACTCGCCTCACTAATCCCAAAGACATAGCCAACTGATTCAGTCAATTCTATGCAACCTATACAACTTAGCCTTCACCGGTAAAGCCCCCTCTCCCACACCATCTGATATAGCACAATTCCTAGATCACTTACACCTGCCACCTCCATCTCCCAAACAAATACACACCATCTCTAGACCCTTCTTGATTTCTGAACTTAAAAGAGCTATTGCCTCACTCCCATTGCATAAAGCCCCTGGACCTGAAGGCTTTAGCAATAAATATTACAAACAATTCTCAACATTGCTAACCCCTTATCTATGTAACCCATTCAATCATATGCTCTCCACAGGCTCAATCCCTTCGGTAGCCCTTGAAGCAACCATTACCACAATTCCCAAATCAGGCAAACCAGCTGATGAACCAGCCAGCTATAGACCCATCTCATTACTAAATACTGATATAAAACTCTACGCTAAGCTCCTAGCTTCACGTATTTCTGATATCATCCCTCACTTGGTCTATCCAGACCAAGTGGGATTTGTCAATGGCAGGCAGGCATCCAACGTCACCCGCCGGTATATTGACCTGATGCAATGGGTCGAACACCACAGAACACCTTCTCTGTTCATCTCTGTAGATGAAGAGAAGGTGTTCAATAGAGTAGACTGGAATTACCTAAAAGCGGTGTTAGTGAAATTTGGCTTCTCTGGCCCTATACTGAAAGCAATATTGGCTCTATATTCTTCACCCAGCGCCAGAGTCATAAATTTGGGTATTCTCTCAGATCCCTTCCATATAACTAATGGAACTCGTCAAGGCTGCCCCCTATCCTCATGAAATTTTACTCTTTTCATGGAACCACTAGCACATTCCATTCGTGCAAACTCTGCCATTTCCGGCATTGAGCTCAACCATAAAATCTGACTTTATGTGGACGCTGTGATCGTCTCTATTACCAACCGCACACAATCTCTCCCCCATCTTCCTCATACCCTGGACCTTTTTACCAAACCATCTTTATACAAAATCAATTACTCCAAATCCTGTATGATTGGAGCCAATATCGATCCTAACCCCAAGCGTAGCATTGATCAACACACCTCTTTTTCATGGGCCCCAGACTCTACTCTCTCTTATTTAGGTACCTACTTGACTACTCCTACTTCCCGCCTACTCTTCCTTATTTTTCACATCTAGTAACCAAACTGCAAAAAACTGCACAAGATTTAGGAAGTGTTCAAGCATCATGGGTCAAACGCATTGAGCTCACTAAGATGTACAGTACCTCTTGACTCATATACTGTACATATTCCAAACTGTACCTATCCCCTTCTTACAATCACATCTTAACAAACTGCAAGCTATTCTGACCTCCTTCATATGGAATGGGAAGCACACTAGAATTAAAAGATCTACCCTTTGTTCACCAACGTCTACTGCTTTTTTGGGAGCTCCTAATATTTCAGCCTACTTTAAAGCAACCGTTCTGGATCAAACCAAATACTGGTGGAAAGCAGATTTACAAAACCCTTGGATACAAATAGAAGCAACAGTCATGGCAACTCAGCCTAAACTGACCCTTAGTGTACTACTCCTGCACCACCACAAAGGAGGCATACCCCACCGACTACTACAAGACATACCTCTCAAAGCTCTGCAAACAATTCTACCTGATATCTCAATCTCAAACTGGCTACATAAGGGCATTAATACCATTGGAGATTTCTATCATGACTCCCTACTCCTACCCTTCCAGCACCTACAAAAGAACTACTGCATTCAATCCAGAGACTTTTTCATGTACATCAGAATCCACTCAGTGCTCTCATGGGTAAGGTGGTCTAAAAATAATTTCTAGCTCCTACTAAAATTCTACAACACAGACCATCCCCGTCTGAAAGGCATTTCCTATAGCTACAAGCTCCTCACTAACCCGATACCGGACACCAAAACTACTGTGCTATTCTGAAATGGGAGAACCCCCTTGAGTGTACCTACACTCACCAGCAATGGCATAGCACCCTCAGAAGACCACTGAAATTCTCCTGATGTATCACGCACTGGGAAATGGTACAAAAAATCCTCTGGTACCTTACACCTTCTAAACTGGCAAAGATTTACCCAACCGACACCTGCTGGAGAACCTGTGGCCACTCTGGCACAACTCTACATATCTGGTGGTCATGCCCCAAACTGAAACCCTTTTGGTCTGCCCTCACAAATTTTCTTTCCTCTATCCTATCAACTCCTATCTCACTATCCTCGCAAATGGTCCTTTTGGGTTTGTGCTTTGACTGCTGGCCATCAGCCACTCACCCCATTTTAACTTGCATCCTTATCGCTACCAGGCTGACAATTGCCAAAAAATGGAAATCTCCCGATCCCCTTTTACTCACAGAAGTGATTCTGTCACTAAACAACCAATGTTTCATTGAATTCATGTATGCCAGGGCCCATTTTCTACTCCCCACATTCCTAAACAGATGGAACCCCTGGTTAGCACACCCTAAATGTTTACCCCTACCTTAACTTCTTACGCTCACAACACGAATCTAACATATTGACACCCAAAAGGATCACCTGCTCTATCGCTACTATCACTGGTGTGTGGACCTACACATTGTAGGCAACACACTATTGTTAAATTGTTGTTAACTCTTCAGGTTTTGAAACGTAAGCTGTTGCACCACAGCTGACTGTACCTATAAGTACCGTGTATCTGTTATCAAACTGTATCCACATCTCAGAAAGATGTACTGTTGTACTGATGAAATACCTTAAAAAAAACGCAAGTTTAAAAAAAAAAAAACCTCCAGACACTGCTCAGATAGTCAAATTCACTGTGCATTTGTCCATGCCACTCCACCACACTTAATGTATACCGGGAGAGCTATATCAGAACCAAACAGCCAATTGTATGTGCCAGAGATACCAAATGCAACCAGGTATATGATATATTTTTGAGCAGTGTTTGAAAGTTATTGGTGCAACACTTGGGATATGTGTTTAATGACATCTTATTTTTTATCTCTTTTTTTCTTGTTAATTAAGATATATATATGCCCCTCCATTTGCTCATAGTTTTTTTGTGTGGGGATCCCCCACTTTGATGTATGCTATATGTATTTCATTTATTCATAGCTAATTGCCACCCATTTTGTACCTATATGTACTAGCTGTCCATTTCCAAGCGTGGATCCTGAGGAAGCAAAAACTGTAAAACGTGTTGATTTTACATGCTTGTTATATATTGCTATGATCTGATGATTTCAAATGTATGATGCAAATTAACCTATTAGTTACATGGTTTTAATGAGAGCAGGCTCTCCTTTAAAGTGGATGGTACAATAAATGCATTGTTTTATAAATATTTGTCTTTTTTTTATGTTTCCCATTGTGAGGCACATGTAAAGTCCCCTTGTAAGTGGGACATCCACACCTTGTAATAGATGTGGTGACCCACTTTTGCTTTTTCATTTTGCATTAGTAGCTTTTTGGGATGGTGCCACAATGTGGATCTAAAATGTACACTCTCTTCACACACTAATTGGATGTTAAATAATACAGTGCTATGTAGACTGTCTATGTTTTGAACAATTCTCAATAAAACGTTAATTATAAAAAAAGAAAGTCCAGCTCTAGGCAATTAAAAAAAATATCCTTTGCAGTGGGGTTATGCTGGCACCGCAGCCGTTATTTACTCCTTTGGGTCTTGAAGAACAAAAAAATAAAGATTTGCTTACCTGGTTCTCCACTCCTTTGCTCAGCTAGACCGGTCAGCACAGCTTCTACTTTCCCGTGGAAGTAGTCTAGGATCCTGACGTCAACAAGACCAAAGCAGGGTTCAAAGGATGAAACTGGCCATGTTGACGCCAAAGGGCAGTCCCAGTGGGAGCGGCGAATTCGGTAATTAAAAGTGTTTTTCTTCTCTTCTATACATAAAAAGCAATTTACCTTTGTAGTGCGGGTGCAGTCCCACTGCAAGAGATAATTTTACATTTTCCCAAAGATAGGCTTTAAATAGCAAAAAGGATTGTGTAATAATTTATAAAATGGTATATTTTTTTTTTATCACATTTGGGGCAGAAACTCCCATATCAATTACTATCCGTGTTATGCCAGACACAGATTACCTCCCCAACCAGCATTCTTAGCTGGGGAGGTTGATTACAGTGTTGTGTCAACAGACTTGGGGTTTGAGACAATGAGCAAATGCAGCTTGCTTTCAGGGTGCATTCCAATTGCATTTGAAATCAGTTTGAGATACTTCTGAGTACAAACAAATGGCCACTGCCCACATCTATAACTAGCCTTTGCATCATGGAGCACATGGAAGGGTGTCAAACAAAACCATGGAAAATTCACAGCTCAACTTACCAACCAGCCTGAAACCAGCCAATTTATCCCGTCTAACTGTATGCGTTAAAAACAGGGGTTTAGTTTGCACACATTTACCTATACATTTGTAAGCTGCAGAGCCACTTCACGGCACCCTAGTATTTTTTGTAGTCCTAACACTAAATTTTGAGAGCCTCCATTGTAGAAGCACATGCATTATAATGGATAAGCACATGGGTGTCCGCAGAACTTTTTTCAGGGGGGGCATCAATTTAAGGTCACCCATGCTATGCCCCTTTTCGACAATGTCATGAAGGGGAGGGGCAAGCTATATGGGCGCAACAGCCCCCTTGTGGCACAATAGCAGCTATGTGGGTACAATAGCAGCTATATGGGCACAATAGCATAAAGGTGCTATTGTGTCCATATAACTTCTATTGTGTTCATATAACTCCCATTGTGTTCATATAACTCCTATTGCATTCATATAACCCCAGTCCTATTGTGGCCATACAATGCTAGTACTGTCTCCCTCCTATTGTGCTCACACTGCCCAGTGACACTGACCTGCGGCGCTGCTGTGAATCCTGTGGGCCCACAGCTACCAGGACTCGGAGACCAGGAGGCAAAGTGATATCAACAAAAGCACTGCACAGCATGCCTGAAATTCCAGCCAGAAGCTGGAACTATAAAAGAGGTATCGGCTTATGTGGCCGACAGATGCCTCTGTTTAACTGCTGCTTCGGGGGTGGGGGGTGAGGGAGGGACACTGACAGTGTCAGTGAGTCAAATGTCACTGTCAGAGAGAGGAAGAGCAGAGCAGACTCAGAAGAAAGTCAGTGGTGGCCGCCGCCGACCCTGCAAGGACCGCACAGTGGCATCACTAGGGTTGGTGTCACCTGGAGCGATGAAACGTGTCACCCCCCCATATTTTTCAGCCAACAACTCAGCGTTGGAGCTTATTGGCATGCGTTTCAGCGGTCAATAAAGCCTGCAGGCAGTATTACAGCTAGAGGATAGCAGGTTAGGCAGTTCCTAATGGCTCAGTCCCTAGGATAAGTAATGGATAATGGCAGACAGGCCCTCTTACCAGACCCAGCGAAACAGCAGCAGTGATCTCCCTGGCTGGACATTCGCTCAATCTGGGTTGCCCAGGGTGACTCTGGTCAGTAGAGTAGCATGTCTGTACCCTGGCTGTGGTTCAGTTTTTCTCGTGTGGAGCGGGTGCGTGGCTCTCCCTGGTGGTGGGGGTGCAGCATGGCTCTCTCTGGTGGTTTGGGTGCAGCATGGCTCTCTCTGGTGGTTTGGGTGCAGCGTGGCTCTCCCTGGGGGTGCGGGTGCAGCATGGCTCTCTCTGGTGGTTCTGGGGCCATTAGTTCCCCCAGCACAGTCCTCACTTTCTTTTTCCATGTCTCCTCTAGCTGTTACAATGTAGCATTCACTCCCTCAGCTTATTTTCTGGTTCTCTTTTCCCCCCAGCATGCTGGGGGCTGTAGCTCTTTCCCTATGGAGAACAATTAAGCCACTAATCTTCCGGGACTACATTTCCCATGATGCCCCTCCAGCTTCTTCTGATTGGCCCTCCGCTGTGGCCAATGGGGAGGGAAGAAGAGCGGGGAGAAAACTTTCTCTTCTCCCTAGAAAGGAGGGGAAACATTCTGACAGCGCCGCTGCCAGTCACCGCTTCACATATGGTGGGGGGGCTCAACAGCACCCGCTACATCTGCTTCCTTGATGGTGTTAACCAGGTGCGGTCCCCTATACCCCTACACCCCTATAGTGAGGCCACTGGGACCGCACACCTTGCCAATTCCAGGGGGGGGCACTCGCCCCACCCCTTGCACCTATCTACGGATGCCCATGGATAGGCAGAGGGCAGGTGAGACCGGAGGGAGCCCACCCCTCCTCTATAATGTATGTGCTTCTACTATGGAGGTTTACAAAATGTCAGAACTATCTTATACAAGTCAAAGGGCATGCAAAGTTTGAAGAAAGTTGATGCAGTTTAGGAGGTCAAGTGCAGGTCAGAAGGAAATGGTAAACAAAACCAATGAAAATTTCCAGCTCAACTTAGCAATGAGCCTGCAACAAACCAAATTATCCTGTCTAACACTATGCATTAAAAACAGAGGTTTTGTTTGCACACATTTGAAGCACAGCACCCCAGTATTATCTGCAGTCCTAACTCTAAATTTTGTGAGCCTTCATAGTAGAAGCACATGCATTATGGGGGAGAGGTGGGCTCCCTCCAGGCTCACCTGCCCTCTGCCTATCCATTATAATGAATGTGCTTCTACTATGGAGGCTATCATAATTTAGAGTTAGGACTGCAGATAATACTGGGGAGCTGTGCAGTGGCTTTGCAGCTTATGCATATATCTTTAATGTGTTCAAACTAAGCCCCTGTTTTTTTTTTTTTTTAACTCATACTGTTAGACAGGATAATTTGGTTGGTTGCAGGCTGGTTGGTAAGTTTGAGCTGGGAATATTCACTGGTTTTGTTTGACATACTTCTGAGACCAACAGAGTTCATTGAACATTAAACTCGCAGTTGATTTCCTTCTAAACTGCATCAACCTTCTTTAAACTTTTGCATGGCCTTTGACTTGTATAACAAGAGAACAGTTCTTATATGATCACAAGACCATCAACACAGGCTCATAGGGTGAACAATGATATGAAACCATAAACCTTGCCAGGTTGGACCTTTACCGTTTAACAGTCATGACATACATGAACTAATTGCAAAAATCTACATATAGAAGTCCTTTAAAGAGGAACTAGATGTGGTGTTTTGTTGTACAACTCCAGAATCTAGAAGGATCGTTTTACCTCCTGCCTATCCTTCTGCTAGATAGAGAGATGTACTTCTTGGACAAATTCCAGCACGTTAAGTGTAGTAAATTGATATCAGGTTAATCGTTCTAAGAAATTGCATCAATATATCAATTAGAAAATATCTTTTGTTGCTTGAGTGCAAAACGAAAGCTATTGTGCGAGGAAGTCCATGTGCATTACAGAACTACAGGAAGTCTCCATGTGTTCAGTTTACTTGTAAAAGTAATGGTTTATAATGACTATATTGAGGTATTCACTTAATTGTGTTTTTATGAGTGATATTAGGGTGTGCCCAGTAATTTAGCAGCCTTATACAATGGAAATGGCTCCACTTTTCTCTCTAAGTCTACATTAAACAATTTTATTAATGGAACATAAGTGGCATCTTTCCTCTGCTATCCTTACATGGGGTTGAAGGAGGCAGTCAAGCAAGCCCAAACTTTCTCAAACTAAGAAGATGGAAATTACCATTATGAGTGTTGGCTTAATTATATGGGCTGCAGTTGGTCCAGACCGTAGGGATGATTAAAGTACATCTAAATCCAGTCACTAAAGTCTCATATAAGCATTAACATGTTAATGTTTTCATTGAAAAAATAAATTGTAATCCTTCTCTAAAGGTCCTTCTTGAGATAGTTCTTATTACCCTCACATGCCCCCCTGATGGATTACTATAAGCACCTGTGGTACGCCTTTGTCAATCACAGGAATCAGATAAATGATGTACAGCTGACACTGGAGCAAGTGCAAGTGCTGTAGACAGGAACTGGCTAAAAAATAGACATGTGCAATTTGTTTCGTTCCAAATTAGTTTTTAAATGAATTTGGACAAATTTGTTAATTCGGAAATATCCAAATTAACGAAAACCCATTTAATGAATTCTTTCAAATATTCGTAAATTCGAAAATTTGTAAATTTTAAAATTCGGAAATTCGAAATTTGAAATTTGAAAATCCGAAAATCTGAAATAATAACTATCTAAAAATAAGTTAACTGTTACGAACTATTAAATTATTAGGTATTGGAATTTCCTTTCAAATTTGGCTGTTCGTGACGGTAACAAATACGAATTTATCTAAAGTTAGGAATTATCCGAAATAACAAATGCCGTATCTAAACGAATGTAATATAATGAATTAATAATAAAAATAATAAATAGCAATAATAATAATAAAAATTGTTATTAATTTTTATTATTAATTTGTTATATTCTATTTGTTTAGATGCAACATTTGTTATTTTGGATAATTCATAACTTTGGATAAATTCGTATTCCTTACGTTCACTAACAGACAAATTTGAAAGGAAATTCCAATACCTAAAATTTAATAGCTAGTTATTATTAGTTAGTTATTCTTTCGAATTTTCGGATTTTCATTCTTATTTTTGGATTTTCGAATTTACGAATTTTTTAATCTACGAATTGGGATCATAACGAATGACCTGAAAAAACCCCCCCAAAAAAACGAATGAAACGAAAACTAACACATTTTTCGGCAGTGCACATATCTACTAAAAAAGGGAAGAGGAGATCTCTGCACTAAGATTCAAAGAATGAAAATAAAAAAGTATTTTTATGAAAAAAAAAATGGCAGTTTAGCAAATGAAATGCCATCCTGTTAAGGTTTCAATCTAAACTGAAGGTAAATGCCTGGCAAAATACAATGTTATGTTTATCACAGGTTGTCCAGCAACCAGACAATCCAGAAGTGACTTCCTGACCACATCTTATACTATTAGAGACTTATAATCAACAAAGATCAGATTTTCCTTTTCATAAAACTTTGGAAGTGTCCCAGCCTCTAGCACCTTTTAAAGCTTGTTGGAGAAAGTTTATATTTAACGTTTTTTGTTCTTTTCAGTACATTTTGTCTCCATAAGGCCTCTTGCGGTACTGATATGTGAGCATCTGCTTTTTCGGACATAATTTCAATAATTTGTTTTGCACGTATTTGTGCATATTTATGTGCATTTGCGCATTTGTGCGCACAATATATTCCTAGGGAACATTCATTAATATTTATGCGCTCTTACCGGTGCAAAATAATGTCCAGGAATGCAGATTTTTCTATTTTTTTTTAACCTAAGAATACGCAGCGCTTGTTTGCGTGCCTGTGTGTACAGGCATGTTGTAAACAATGGGCTGCATTTTAGATTAGTAAAACATATAATTATTATTATTATAATAAGCAAAAAACAGTAACATAAAAATAACATAATCCTTAACCACAGACATGATGTAAACAGCTATATTGATCAAAACAATTTTAAAGACTAAAAAAATAAAATGTAGTAGGGTCGACATCTTGTCTGGGTCATCTTGCAGTGATTTAAATAAAAAAAAAAAATTAAAGTTCTTTGATTACATATGTTGACTTTTAGAAGAAATCTAAGGCTCTACGAACAAGCTACAGTGCATGAAAGTATTCACAGCGATTCACTTTTTCCACATTTTGGTATGTTACGGCCTTATTCCAAAATGGATTAAATTCATAATTGTCCTCAAAATTCTACAAACAATACCCCATATGACATCGTGAAAAAAGTTTGTTTGAAATCTTTGCAACTTTATTAAAATAAAAAACGAAAAAAATCATATGTACATAAGTATTCACAGCCTTTGCTCAATACTTTGTTGAAGCACCTTTGGCACCAATTACAGCCTCAAGTCTTTTTGAGTATGATGCTACAAGCTTGGCACTCCTATTTTTTGGCAGTTTCTCCCATTCTTCTTTGCAGGACCTCTCAAACTCCATCAGGTTGGATCGGGAGCGTCAGTGCATGGCCATTTTCAGATTTCTCAAGAGATGTTCTATCGGGTTCAAGTCTGGGCTCTGGCTGGGCCACTCAAGGACATTCACAGAGTTGTCCCAGAGTCAATCCTTTGTTACCTTGGCTGTTTGCTTAGGGTTGCTTTCCTGTTGGAAGATGAACCTTCTCCGCAGTCTGAGGTACAGAGCGCTTTGGACCAGGTTTTCATCAGGGATGTCTTTGTACATTGCTGCATTCATCTTTCCCTCTATCCTGACTAGTCTCCCAGTTCCTGCCACTGAAAAACATTGCCATAGCATGATATTGCCACCACCATGCTTCACTGTAGGGATGGTATTGGCCAGCGTGGCTCTCTCTGGTGGTGCGGGTGCAGCGTGGCTCTCTCTGGGGGTGCAGGTGCAACGTGGCTCTCTTTGGGGGTGTGGGTGCAGCGTGGCTCTATCTGGTGGTGGTGGTACAGCGTGGCTCTCTCTGGTGGTGCGGGTGCAACTTGGCTCTCTCTGGGGGTGCGGCTGCAATGTGGCTCTCTCTGATGATGGCGGTATAGTCTGGCTCTCCCTGATGGTGTGGATGCAGCGTGGCTCTCTCTGGTGCTGTGCGTACAGCGTGGCTCTCTCTGGTAGTGCGAGTACAGTGCGGCTCTCTCTGGTGGTACTGGGGCCATTTGTTCCCCCATCACAGTCCTCTCTTTCTTTTTCCATGTCTCCTGTAGCTCCTACAATGTAGCATTCACTCCTGCTTCTCTTTCCCCCCCAGCATGCTGGGGGCTGTAGCTTGCTCCCTGTGGAGAACAATTAAGCTACTAATCTCCGGGACTACATTTCCCATGATGCCCCTCTAGCTTCTTCTGATTGGCCCTCTGCTGTGGCCAATTGGAAGGGAAGAAGAGCAGGCAGGAAACGTTCTCTTCTCCCATGCTGCTGACATGAGAAAGGAGGGGGAAACATTCTGACAGCGCCCCGCAGCTCTCCCCTATCACAGCGCCGCTGCCAGTCACCACTTCCTATATGGTGGGGGGGGGCTTGACAGCACCCGCTACATCTGCTTCTTTGACTGCGAGTTCAATGAACTCTGTTGATCTCAGAAGTATGGTAAACAAAACCAATGAAAATTCCCAGCTCAACTTAGCAATGAGCCTGCAACAAACCAAATTATCCTAACAGTATGCATTAAAAACAAAGGTTTAGTTTGCACACATTTGAAGCACGGCACCCCAGTATTATCTGCAGTCCTAACTCTAAATTTTGTGAGCCTTCATAGTAGAAGCACATGCATTGTAGGGGAGAGGTAGGCTCCCTCCAGGCTCACCTGCCCTCTGCCTATCCATTATAATGCATGTGTTTCTACTATGGAGGCTCTCATAATTTAGAGTTAGGACTGCAGATAATACTGGGGAGCTGTGAAGTGGCTCTGCAGATTATGCATGTATCTTTAATGTGTGGAAACTAAGCCCCTGTTTTTTTTTAACACATACTGTAAAACAGGATAATGTAGTTGGTTGCAGGCTGGTTGGTAAGTTTGAGCTGGGAATTTTCATTGGTTTTGTTTGACATGATTCTGAGACCAACAGAGTTCATTGATAGGTACATTAAACTTGCAGTTGGTGGTAAACTGCATCAACCTTCTTTAAACTTTTGCATGCCCTTTGACTTGTATAACAAGAGAACCATTCTTACATGATCAAAAGACCATCGACACAGGCTTATAGGGTGAACAATGACATGAAACCCTAAACTTTGCCAGGTTGGACTTTTACCATTTAACAGTCATGACATACATAAAGTAATAGCAAAAATCTACATACAGGACTCCTTTAAGGAGGAACTAGATGTGGTGTTTTGTTGTACAACTTTAGAAGCTAGAAGGATCGTTTTACCTCCTGCCTATCCTTCTCCTAGATAGAGAGATGTACTTCCTGGACAAATTCCAGCACGTTAAATGTAGTAAATTGAAATCAGGTTAATCGTTCTAAGAAATTGCATCAATATATCAATTCGAAAATATCTTTTGTTGCTTGAGTGCAAAGCGAAAGCTATTGTGCGAGGAAGTCCATGTGCATTACAGAACTACAGGAAGTCTCCATGTGTTCAGTTTACTTGTAAAAGTAATGGTTTATAATGACTATATTGAGGTATTCACTTAATTATGTTTTTATGAGTGATATTAGGGTGTGCCCAGTATTTTAGCAGCCTTATACAATGGAAATGGCTCCACTAAGTCTACATTAAACAATTTTATTAATGAAACATGAATAGCATCTTCCCTCTGCTGCCCTTACATGGAGTTGAAGGAGGCAGTCAAGCAAGCCCAAACTTTCTTAAACTAAGAAGATGGAAATTAACAATATGAGTGTTGGCTTAATTATATGGGCTACAGTTGGTCCAGACTGTAGGGATGATTAAAGTACATCTAAATCCAGTCACTAAAGTCTCATATAAGCATTAACATGGGGCCATTTGTTCCCCCATCACAGTCCTCTCTTTCTTTTTCCATGTCTCCTGTAGCTGCTACAATGTAGCATTCACTCCTGCTTCTCTTTCCCCCCCAGCATGCTGGGGGCTGTAGCTTGCTCCCTGTGGAGAACAATTAAGCTACTAATCTCCGGGACTACATTTCCCATGATGCCCCTCTAGCTTCTTCTGATTGGCCCTCTGCTGTGGCCAATGGGAAGGGAAGAAGAGCAGGCAGGAAACGTTCTCTTCTCCCATGCTGCTGACATGAGAAAGGAGGGGGAAACATTCTGACAGCGCCCCGCAGCTCTCCCCTATCACAGCGCCGCTGCCAGTCACCACTTCATATATGGTGGCGGGGGGGGGGGGGGCTTGACAGCACCCGCTACATCTGCTTCTTTGACTGCGAGTGCAATGAACTCTGTTGATCTCAGAAGTATGGTAAACAAAACCAATGAAAATTCCCAGCTCAACTTAGCAATGAGCCTGCAACAAACCAAATTATCCTAACAGTATGCATTAAAAACAGAGGTTTAGTTTGCACACATTTGAAGCATGGCACCCCAGTATTATCTGCAGTCCTAACTCTAAATTTTGTGAGCCTTCATAGTAGAAGCACATGCATTATGGGGGAGAGGTGGGCTCCCTCCAGGCTCACCTGCCCTCTGCCTATCCATTATAATGAATGTGCTTCTACTATGGAGGCTCTCATAATTTAGAGTTAGGACTGCAGATAATACTGGGGTGCCGTGAAGTGGCTCTGCAGCTTATGCATGTATCTTTAATGTGTGCAAATTAAGCCCCTGTTTTTTTTTTTTTAATGCATACTGTAAACTTTTGCATGCCCTTTGACTTGTATAACAAGAGAACAGTTCTTACATGATCACAAGACCATCAACACAGGCTCATAGGGTGAGCAATGACATGAAACCATAAACCTTGCCAGGTTGGACCTTTACCGTTTAACAGTCATGACATACATGAAGTCATTGCAAAAATCTACATATAGAACTCCTTTAAGGAGGAACTAGATGTGGTGTTTTGTTGTACAACTCCAAACTCCAAAGACATGCTGGTAGGTTAATTGGCTTCTGTTCAAAAAAAAAAAAATTGGCCCTAGTATATGAATGTGAGTTGGGGACCTTGGATTGTGGGCTCCTTGAGGGTAGGGACCGATGTGAGTGTGCGATGTATGTGTGGAGCGCTGTGTAAATTGACGGTGCTATATGGGTATCTTAAATAAATAGGGATAATTGTAGACACACACCCACACTCACTCAGGTTGAACTGGATGGACTGGTGTCTTTATTCAACCTTACGAACTATGTAACTATGTACTATGTAACTCCAGAAACTAGAAGGATCGTTTTACCTCCTACCTATCCTTCTGCTAGATAGAGAGATGTACTTCCTGGACAAATTCCAGCACATTATGTGTAGGGAATTGAAATCAGGTTAATCATTCTAAGAATTTGCATTAATATATCAATTAGAAAATATCTTTTGTTGCTTGAGCGCAAAGCGAAGACAGGAAGTCTCCATGTGTTCGGTTTACTTGTAAAAGTAATGGTTTATAATGGTTTATAATGACTATATTGAGGTATTCACTTAATTGTGTTTGTATTAGTGATATTAGGGTGTGCCCGGTAATTTAGCAGCCTTATACAATGGAAATGGCTCCACTTTTTTCCCTAAGTCTACATTAAACAATTTTATTAATGGAACATAAATGGCATCTTTCCTCTGCTGTCCTTACACGGGATTGAAGGAGGTAGTCAAGAAAGCCCAAACTGTGTACGTCATCACGTACGAATCCGTCGGACTTTTGTGTGATCGTATGTAGGCAAGTCCGTTCATTAGAAAGTCTGCCGCAAGTCCGCCAAAAGTCCGTCAAAAGTCTGTCGGATGGGCTGTCGGACTTTTGTAGCCGAAAAGTCCGACCGTGTGTACGCGGCATTACTCTCACAAGCCCCCCTGATGGATTACTATAAGCACCTGTGGTACGCCTTTGTCAATCACAGGAATCAGTTAAATGATGTACAGCTGACAATGAAGCGAGTGCAAGTAGACAGGAAACAATGCTGTCTGCTGTGCCTCCTGTGGTCATTCATCCACAGATGTGTCTCACTAAGGTTTGATTCACATCTATGCATGTTGCTTTTGAGCATTTCTGCAGTGCTTTTTGCTGTGCTTTCTGTGTTTTTGTAACCATGGTTTTACAGCAATTTTACAACGATTTTGCCACAATTTGCGTTTTTGTCTTTTTTTTTACATCCACTGTATATAGCTGGTTGCTAAGGAGACGGCTGCCGCATCCTTAACAATGGATAAGTCATCGGATGTCAGCAGGCTTCCCCGCTGACAGCTGAATTTAAAAAAAAGTGCCGGTGTCTGCACAGTAGAGGGGGGAACTTATCAGCCGAGCGGAACTTTCTCGGCAGAACACCGGCTAAAAAAATTCACAAAAAAAACTGAGTGGGCCCCCCCAGTCCATACCAGGCCCTTTGTTCTGGTATGAATTTGGAGGGGACACCCCCATGCCAAAATAAAAAAAAAATGGCGTGAGGTCCCCCCAAAATCCATACCAGACCCGTCCGATTTTCGTTTAACCACTTGCTGACCAGACAAGTCATTATACGGCGGCAGGTCGGCTCATTCCCGCAAATCAGCATACTGGTACCTAGGCTCCTTTAAGAGCCATAGCAGGTGCGCACGCCCGCTGCTTGCGGGGGATCCGATGCGCGTGGCTGGCAGCCGCGATGTCCGCCGGCCACCCGCAAATGCGGGCACCAGAGCCAGAACGGGGATCTGTGTATGTCGATACACAAATCCCCATTCTGACAGGGGAGGAGAGACAGATCTGCTGTTCCTAGTAATTAGGAACAGCAATGTGTCTCCTCCTCCAGTCAATCCCATGCCCCCACAGTTAGAAACACCTCCCAGGGAACACATTTAACCCCTTGATCCCCCCCCTGCATTTTTATAGCACTGATCACTGTATAAATGTCAATGGTCCCAAGAAAGTGTCAAAAGTGTCTGATCTGTCCGCCGCAATGTCGCAGTTCTGCTAAAAATGGCAGATCACCGCCATTACTAGTAAAAAAATAATAAAAATGCCATAAATCTATCCCCTATTTTGTAGACGCTATAAATTTTGAGCAAACCAATCAATATACACTCATTGTGATTCTTTTTTATAGCAAAAAGTAAAAAATATTTCTTTTTTTTTCAAAATTGACACTCTTTTTTTGTTTATAGCGCAAAAAATAAAAAACGCAGATGTGATCAAATACCACCAAAAGAAAGCTTTATTTTTGGGAAAAAAAAGGACGTCAATTTTTTGGGGGTAAAACGTCACACGTGCAATTGTCAGTTAAAGTAACGCAGTGCCGTATTGCAAAAAATGGCCTGGTCATTAAGGGGAAAAACTTGGGGGTGAAGTGGTTCCGGGGCTGAAGTGGTTAATGTGTGCAGTAATCGTACAGAAATAATCAACAAACAAAAAATGCGCAAGCTCAGAGACATAGAACAACCCTACGCTTCCTCTTACTACACTGGTACGTAGCTACGTTTGCCTTTGTCAGCCAAGAATTTTTGTACAAGTTAATACCATTCCGACCATATCATCACTTTCGTGGAAAATCAAACGATCGGTCTTCAGATTTTCTCATAGTGTGTACTAGGCTTAAAAGGACTAATGTATACCTTAAAACAAACATAACAAGACAACTATGCTTCTCTAACCTGTACAATGAAACCCTTGCTTGCCTGGTAGTAAAGAATTGAGCTACAGCCTTCACATCCCCCTGTAACCCTAACACAACATTTTTCAAACTGGAGTCCACTTTCAACTTGTATTATGTAAGATCATACCTGAATGCCAGTGGTTGCTGTTAAATTTTATAAGGTCACCCAATGTCCCTCTATGTTTTTTGGTATGGTACTGTTCAGTGTGCTTAAATAGTGGCATATTGAGCCTGATATGCTAAAGGATTTGAGAACGTTCACACAATAAATTGTGACTATCAACTTTGGTTATCTAATCATGTACAAATTAAACAAATAAAGAGGGTTTCCTTTTCACATGATTGGATAAATGAACTGAATCTTCACACAATTTATTGTGTTTTTACTCTTTAGGCCCCTTTCACATGGGTGAGCCCTGTAGCAGTAAAGCTACATGGGCCGGTCACCAAGTGGTTAGTAAACATTTGGATGTTACCTGGAAGAACAATGGTGTGCTGGGGATATATGCTTTGATTTATGATGTTACCAGTCTACAGCTGGTAGTTACTACAGCACCCACTTACTTCTTTCCATTTTCCAGGAACATGTACAATGGGAATATTATATGTAGTTTTATGAAATAAACATATCATTGGGTCAGGCGGTCAAGAGACACCAGTGACTCCCTACTTAAACAAGTAGTTTTTTCCAGAATTGTCCTATGAGATTATTTGTGTTCAGTCAGCTACATCTTCCTCTAGTGGTGGTTGGTGGTAAGAGACTATGAGTGGGTGTCCATACTAACCCTAGAGGTAGTACTGTCTGGTCTAGCTAACCTGTAACTGCTAAAGAGTACTGTGTGTGGTCTGTGGAAGCCTGTATGGCAGTCAGCTGGACTGTAAAGTATACTGACCCGAGGTGTCAAGAGCAAGGTTCTTCACAAGCCAGTAATTTGTGAATGTTGGCAGCCCAGATCAGGGAATTTTGGACTTTGGGGTCCTAGTGATAGTCGGCCAGTGTATTGGTGGATTTTCAAGGATGGGTGACAGACCTTGCACATGTTCCGCCCTCCCTGTACCTCTCTGCAAACCCCACTGATCCATAATGTGACAAATAATGATAAACATCTTTGGTAAGCAATTAGCAATTAGGGGAAAGCTGGTTAAGAATCTATTTTAGAACATTTATGATTTTTACAGTTAATTGCCAAAATACAGCATTGCAAGGCTGTAAATGCTTAACGATCATATAAAAATCTTATGTGAATGATACAAGAGTAACATTGTTGTGTAACTTTTATAGGAACTATTCCTATGTAACACTCTATAAAACTGTAATACTTTGTAGGAAAATGATCTTGTTTCTTGTAACAAATTATCTGTATGTTTTTTTATCAGGGTTTTGCTATGCATGAAGCTCAATGGTGAATAAGCGGAACAGGATGAAAAGATGGCGCAGCAACGGATTGTACCACCTGGGCCAGACAGCTTTCGACTTTTTACCAGGGAGTCTCTCAAAGCCATTGAGAAACGAATTTCAGAGGAGAAAAATACCAAGTCCAAACAAGAAATTGAAGAAGATGGTCCGAAACCAAATAGTGACTTGGAAGCTGGTAAAAAGCTGGCCTTTATATATGGTGACATCCCCCCAGGAATGGTATCAGAACCCCTGGAGGATATTGATCCATATTATGCTAACCAGAAGGTAAGAGTATGTATTGTGTGGCGCTAGAAGATTGATAGTAACACTGGCTAAGAAAAGACCTAATGTGTCCAAAACCGGTGTTTCAGGTAAGGGTAAATAAGTGTCAACAAATGAAATCCGCTTCACCAGTTTTTTTGTTCCACAACAATTTTTATTAAATGTTTTAAAAAAAATTGATACAAGCCAGAGGTACAAAAACAAAAGCACTCTCCCTGTGGCAGACAGGGGCATCGTACATATTCCAGCATGTTCAAAGAAAACTTTATTGAAGAACATACACGTGTGGGGTAACGCAAGTAAGAGTCCAAAGAGGCACAAGAAAGTAAAGAAAATAGAATAGATAAAAAAAGGGGAGGTGGA
Organism: Lithobates clamitans; assembly: GCA_037952925.1. Taxonomy (NCBI): domain Eukaryota; kingdom Metazoa; phylum Chordata; class Amphibia; order Anura; family Ranidae; genus Lithobates; species Lithobates clamitans. The sequence continues at coordinate 8,150,587 of JBBGZY010000502.1, read as the reverse complement.
CAGGAATTAGTGGAAGGGGCTAGGGATATGTAAGTTTGGTAGGCTGAGAAAGGGTAGCCTGCCTGATAGCTTGTCCCCCCAAACTCATAAATTGAGTGGACTGTCTGTTAAGGGCAAGTTAAAGAACAGAGGCCAGAAGTTACAAATAGAACAATCCTTAACTGGACATGATAGTGGTGTAAGTCTGGATGGATGTGAAATGAATCCAGCATGCCCAAGTTGTAATAAGGTCTGTAAGTTTATCTTGTGAGGTGTAAATCAGTTCCTCCAATTGACCATATGGGTCACAAGATACTTCTGGTGTTGCCCACCTGGCAAAGAAGGGTAGTGCAGCGAATATTGGGCTCGGGGTAAATTCAAGCATGTAAGTGGTGACATTTCTATCAATCTGGTGAACCTGCCACCAATACGTTTGTAATCGGGGGTAGTCCCACCAGATATGAAGCAGATTACCTTCCCTAAGTAAAGAGCACAAGCATCAGTTCGATACATAAGGGTTGAACCCATACAGGTAAGCGGGAGTCCTGTACCAATGAATACAAAGTTTATAGCCATTTTCCTGAACATTAACTTTTAGGGAAGCCTTATGATTAGAAGTATGTATCTACTCATAGTCCTCTGCAATTTGAACTCCTAGCTCTGATTCCTATTTTTTGCGCTTGAGTTCATGGGACTATGTGTCAAAAGAATTGGGACGTCTGCCTTTACACACACATGAACTTTAATGGCATCCCAGTCTTAGTCCGTAGGGTTCAATATTGGATTGGCTCACCCTTTGAGACTATAACAGCTTCAACTCTTCTAGGAAGGCTGTCCACAAGGTTTAGGAGTGTGTCAATGGGAATGTCTGACCATTCTTCCAGAAGCGCATTTGTGAGGTCAGGCACTGATGTGGACAAGAAGGCCTAGCTCGCATTGACTTCTCTAATTCATCCCAAAGGTGTTTTATCTGGTTGAGGTCAGTACTCTGTGCAGGCCAGTCAATTTCCTCCACCCCAAACTCGCTCATCCATGTCTTTATGGACCTTGTTTCTGCACTGGTGCACAGTCATGTTGGAAGAGGAAGGGGCCATCCCCAAACTGTTCCCACAATGTTGGAGCATGAAATTGTTCAAAATGTCTTGGTATGCTGACACCTTAAGAATTCCCTTCACTGGAACTAAGGGGCTAAGCCCAACCCCTGAAAAACACCCCCCCTCCAACAAAATGATTTGGACCAGTGCACAAAGCAAGGTCCATAAAGACATGGATCAACAAGTTTGAGGTGAAGGAACTTCACTGGCCTGCACAGAGTCCTGACTTCAATCCGACAATACCTTTGGATTGAATTAGAGTGGAGACTGTGAGCCTGGCCTTCTAGTCCAACATCAGTACCTGACCTCACAAATGCGCTTCTGGAAGAATGGTCAAACATTCCCATAGACACACAACTAAAACCTTGTGGACAGCCTTCCGAGAAGAGTTGAAGCTGTTATAGCTGCAAAGGGTGGGGCAACTTAGTATTACACCCTACGGACCAAGACTGGAATCCCATTAAAGTTCACGTGCGTGTAACGGCAGGTGTCTCAATACTTTTGGTAATATAGTGTACATGTATACAGTATATATGAGATGAGGCTGCAGAGAGCCTTAAATTCTCAGGAGTATAGTAGTTTCCTACTATTCAATGATCTAGAGCAGGGGTCTCCAAACTATGGCCCTTCAGTTCAGGAACTACAATTCCCATCATGCCTAGTCATGTCTGTGAATGTCAGAGTTTTACAATAACTCATGGGACATGTAGTTCCGCAACAGCTGGAGGGCCGTAGTTTGGAGATCCCTGATCTAGAGCAGTGGTCATCAACCCTGTCCTCAGGGCCCACTAACAAGCCAGGTTTGCAAGATAACTGAAATACATCACAGGTGATATCATTTGCTGCTCAGTGATTGCAGTATTCTAGTCTGCATCTCCCCAAGGTACTACATAAAACCTGACCTGTTGGTGGGCCCTGAGGACAGGGTTGATGACCACTGATCTAGAGGGGCAGTTTCAAAAAGTGTCTGATCTAAAAGTATGTCCAAGTGGGAAAGGAATCCGAAGGGAACTTAAGTGATATATTCAGTCCATCTCTGAATGCAGCATTTTTGAAGAAGCGTTTGGCAAGATCAAATGTTCCAGTCTTTCAGAAAAGACCCTGGGTAGTCTGGGAGAAAGTCAGGGTTTCTGCATATCGGTGTCATGGGGCCCAAAATCATCGAAATTGAAGAGCTTGAGCAAGCCATCTAAAATGTATGAATGGTAACCCTATTAAAAGATGTGACTATAACTTCCTCAAGGCATCTGGAGGGGAAAACCAGGGGGCAGCATCTAACACATAGGGAGTAAAAGCGCATTCTAGTGTAACTTATCTTTTATACTGTGTCTGAGTTTGTCTGTCATATGACAGGCCCAGTAAAACCGCTGCATACCTGGAATTCCAACGCCCCCCTTATTTTTGGGTATTGTTAAACATGCTAAGCTGACTCTAGCAGGTTTATTCTGCCATATGAAGGTCGTAAAAAGTTTAAGTAAGGAATTGAGGAATGCTAGGGGCAATCTAATGCCGCGTACACACGGTCGGACTTTTCGTCTACAAAAGTCCGACGGACGCCGACGGACCAAATCCGGCGGACAATCCGATCGTGTGTGGGCTTCCCCGGACTTTCAGCTGACTTTTCCAGACGCAAATCTGATGGACTTTAGATTTGAAACATGCTTCAAATCTTTACGGCGTAACTCCGCCGGACCCAGAAATCCGCTTGTCTGCATGCTAGTCCGACGGACAAAAACCCACGCTAGGGCAGCTATTGGCTACTGGCTATCAACTTCCTTATTTTAGTCCGGTGTACATCATCACGTACGAATCCGTCGGACTTTTGTGTGATCGCATGTAGGAAAGTCCGTTCGTTAGAAAGTCCGCCGCAAGTCCGCCAAAAGTCAGTTGAAAGACGGGCTGTCGGACTTTTGTAGCCGAAAAGTCCGACCGTGTGTACGCGGCATTATAGGAATGGTCCCCCCACCAGGCTTTTATCTTTCACTGATGTCAGGGTCTCTCCACAATGACTCTGTTTTATTATTTATCAGCAGAGAAGGTATAATTCCAACTGTTCTCTGTGTCTGCAGAGTCGGAATTGCTGTTCAGCACAGTATGCTGTGTCTATTGGTATTAGAGACAACAAAAGGGCTTTTTTCCTGTTCAGATGCAAGCTGTTTTTCAGAACTAAAGTCTTTGCACATAAAAATATTTAAAAAAACAATCCTAGTATTATAAGTCAAGCAAATATCAATAAAACAAAAAAAAAAAATTCTGAGTAAGGCCCAGTTCACACTGATGCAAATTCTGATGCGATTTTGATCCGTTCTAAATACATAGATTTGCACGTCATCTGAAATAACATTGGTGTTGATTTACTAAAGGCAAGTAAATTGTGCACTTTGCAACGTGCAGTTACAATCGACAAGTGCAGTTGCTCCAGGGCTTACTAAATGAGGTAAAGATTTACAAAGAATACCCAAACATGTGCAAGGAAAATAAAAATAAAAATGCATTTTTGCTTGCACATGATGGAAGTCAGCAGAGCTTCTGCTCATATACTAAGCTCACTTGCAGAATGCAACTGCACTTTGTAAAGTGCACTGTCTATTTGCCTTTAGTAAATCAACCCAATTGTTTTCAATTAAGACCATTCACATGTGGTGCAATGCTGCTGCGGCTAAAAAAAAAATGTCATGTGTGAGTTTGATCTGGTGCAGTGAATTCAGCTCCATAGACTTCAATTCACATCAAATTCGCATTAGAATTGCACTTGACACACACAAAAAAAATTGCACTGTGAATTTGCACGCGGAAACGGATGTAATTCACACCACAGCAGTGTAAACCGAGTCTAACGGGGATGTTCCAAAGCAGAGTATTGACTTATGCATCAAGAGTTGTGTGCTTACACGCTCCAGTTATGAAAGTTTTTCCCAGATTCTCTGTACCCTAAAGAGAAGCTGAAATCCAGCATGTATAAAGGACACAAATTCATTCAGCTTTATACAGAGATGCACAACAAGAAATATGCTAAGGGGACGAGAGAGCAAAGTGACAGAGTAATGAGCTTATCAGTGTTCTGCTTATCCTTTCACTGTACAGTCACAGGCTGGAGGAGGGGCAAGATCTGTGAGTGTTACTTTAATGCAGCAGAAAATAGATCTCCTGCTCTGCCAGACAGCACTGTTCCTCTTGGCAGAACTGTGTCTCAGGACTGAATAGACTGAAACACAAGTAACAGATTATTTAAATGTATTTAATATGTGTATTCATCTGTTTGCCTGAAGTTCAGCTTTGAATAAAAAAGCATATAGGGAGATTGAGTGTCCTTGGTGATAAGGTGAGAGTGTTAAGTGGTAGATGTGCAGAAGGGTTTAGCTGAGAGCATTGGTACTGCAGAGACTGTGCTAGCAAAGTCACTGGCAAATATATACAGGTGATACTCGAAAAATTAGAATATCATGCAAATCATTTATTTCACTAATGCAACTTAAAAGATTAAACTAATAAATGAGATAGACTCATTACATGCAAAGCAAGATAATTCAAGCCGCGATTTGTCATAATTGTTATGATTATGGCTTACAGCTCATGAAAACCCCAAATCCACAATCTCAGAAAATTAGAATATTGTGAAAAGGTGCAATATTCTAGGCTCAAAGTGTCCCACTCTAATCAGCTAATTAAGCCATAACACCTGCAAAGGGTTCCTGAGCCTTTAAATGATCTCTCAGTCTGGTTCAATAGAAATCACAATCATGGGAAAGACTGCTGACCTGACAGTTGTGCAGAAAACCATCATTGACACTCTCTATGGGGGAAAGCCTCAAAAGGTAATTGCAAAAGAAGTTGGATGTTCCCAAAGTGCTGTATCAAAGCACATTAATAGGAAGTTATGTGGAAGGGAAAAGTGTGGAAGAAAAAGATGCACAAGCAGCAGGCTGGAGAGGATTGTCAGGAAAAGGCCATTCAAAAGTGTTGGTGACTTTCACAAGGAGTGGACTGAGGCTGGAGTCAGTGCATCAAGAGCCACAACACACAGACGAATCCTGGACATGGACTTCAAATGTTGTAATCCTCTTGTCAAGCCATTCCTGAACAACAAACAACGTCAGAAGCGTCTTACCTGGGCTAAAGAAAAACAGACCTGGTCTGTTGCTCAGTGGTCCAAATTCCTCTTTTCTGATGAGAGCAAATTTTGCACCTCATTTGGAAATCAAGGACCCAGAGTATGGAGGAAGAATGGAGAGGCACACACTGCAAGATGCTTGAAGTCCACAGTCTGTGTTGATTTGGGGAGCCAAGTCATCTGCTGGTGTTGGCCCACTGTGCTTCAATAAGTCCAGAGTCAACGCAGCCGTCTACCAGGAGTTTTTGGAGCACTTCATGCTTCCTACTGCAGACGAGTTCTATGGGGATGCTGACTTCATTTTCCAGCAGGACTTGGCACCTGCCCACACTGCCAAAAGCACCAAAACCTGGTTCAATGACTGTGGGATTACTGTGCTTGATTGGCTAGCAAACTCGCCTGACCTGAACCCAATGGCGTCCCTAGGGGGGCCTGAGGGAGCCCTGACCCCCCCAACATTATGCTGTGCCCCACCATGTCCGTCCGCCCCCCCCAATTAAAAATTAAAACATCTCTATTGAGAGGGAGAGTGTCCCCAGTCAGCTCCTGCAGGTGATTCCTCCCCCCTCCCTCTGCTCGCTGACACTGCATAATGCGAGTGCTCACACAACCACGGTCACCCGATCTGCTCCTTCCCCTGCATCCTCATTGGCAGGGAGAAGAGCCAGTTGCAGGAAGGACTCCACCAGGATTCTCAGTTACTGAAAAAAACAGACTGATTTCTCCCATCCTTAGGACAGGAGAACCAGCCTGTAAATTCCAAGAGATGCCAGATTAGCGATGTCAATAGCAGGGGCAGGACAGCAAGAAGACGCTGGGGAACCCCACAGTGGCAGAACACCAGGGCTCGGTGGCAAGACAACCTTTGCAACTCTGATAGTTCTCCCACTGCTTTGGACCCTTATATTTTCTTGGTAGGCTGGTGACATATATATCTTGTTTTTTGCCACCCTGGGGGGCCCCAATACAGTAGGAAGGAAGCTCACTGCAGAACATGTGAAAGGGCCCGTTGTGGGTTCGTAGAAAAGGGCCCCAGGAGATATATATATTATAGTTGTCCCTACTTTTGTCCCTGTCCCCCCATGTGCCCCCGCTAAATATGAAAGCTGGAGACGCCACTGCCTCAACCCCATAGAGAATCTATAGGGCATTGCCAAGAGAAAGATGAGAGACATGAGACCGAACAATGCAGAAGAGCTGAAAGCCGCTATTGAAGCATCCTAGTCTTCGATAACACCTCAGCAGTGCCACAGGCTGATAGCTTCCATGCCACGCCGCATTGAGGCAGTAATTGCTGCAAAAGGGTAACCAAACCAAGTACTGAGTACATATGCATGCCTTTACTTTTCAGATGTCCGATATTGTTCTATGTACAATCCTTGTTTTATTGATTGCAAGTAATATTCTAATTTTCTGAGGTTGTGGATTTGGGGTTTTCATGAGCTGTAAGCCATAATCATCACAATTATGACAAATCACGGCTTGAACTATCTTGCTTTGCATGTAATGAGTCTATCTCATATATTAGTTTCACCTTTTAAGTTGCATTAGTGAAATAAATAAACTTTTGCACGATATTCAAATTTTTCGAGTATCACCTGTATTACATCAGTTGGTGACTTTACTTATTGGCATCTAAAAATGAACATCGGTTTGTAGTGAACTACTCTTGTACTTAGCATGGTCTTTCTTAGACAACGGTGTGGCACTAGAACACCACTATTAGGATTAGACTAAACGTCCCCTAGGAATGAGACAGGGAAATTTGTCTTGCCAAAATTTTAACTCACTCTAGCCTAACTGGTGCAAAAGAACAAGGACTAGTTTTTAACTAACAAAACTTTAAAAGCTTGTGCCACCATGCTGCAACCACAGATATTGCACGTGATTTTTGTGAAGCCAGATTCACTTGCAGCACTGCCCGCCGCATGAGTCAAAGGGTATACCTAACAGCAGGTCATGAAGCAAAGCAGTGTGACCCCTGTCGGGTCTTTAGTCCATTCTACAAAAACTGTAGCTGCTGACTTTTGATAAGCAGGTACTCACCTGTCTAAGGATCCAGCTCCATCCCCACCCGGTCTGGTTCTTCATCTGCCTTCGGGTCCCCGGTGCCCGCTAGTTACTGTAGATCTGTACAGCCGGCTGCCCACTGCACTTTGTGAATGGTCCCGCAGCCTTCTAGGACCTGTGATGTGTCCCAGAAGGCTGCGGGCAGGGAGGTGGGAGGAGAACTCCTGCTCGGATCGCCTAGGCAATAAGAGCAGAAGAGGGTGCAGGTACCTGTCCAAATTAGGTACATGCTCCCCCCACCAAAAAAAAAAATATGTTTGAAATATGGCAGATAAGTGGGGAGGAGGAAGAGTGGAACTTCCCCTTTTGGGGAAGCCGTTGGGTAAAAATGCAGCTAAATCGCCCCTTTTTGCCAATTTTTTTCTGCCTCCCCCCAAGCCATAAGTGAAAACTTTGGAATGGTTATATATTTTTGCTGATTGTTGAAGGAGAGGCTATAGAAAGGCATTTCAGTATTTGTACTACAGAACAGAGACCAGCTAATAGTGTGGCAGGTGCAGTGTTCTTGACCATTGTCAGTATAGCTCTGCTTTGTCCTACAGTTAATGGGAAAGTATATTGTATTTTCAGTGAGCACATATTTTAAATTATGATTGCAGATTGCTCATTCATATCATAGTGACAAGTACCCTTAATAGCCCTTTCCCCCTTCCACTGATACCTACTTTTACAGTGTTCCTACATCACCATTTATCTACTGGAGCCTGTAAAATACTCATTACTTCCTGATATGAGGGAGCACCTGATCTTTTCCAGGTCCAACCACAGTGCAGTGGATTATACAGGATTTATATAGCTCCAACAGTTTGCGCAGCACTTTACAAAATAAAGGGAGACAGTACAGCAACAATGCAATTCAATACAAGAGGGTAAGGGGGCCCTGCTCCTGTGGCCTTTCGATCTAATAGGGAGGGGCTGGTGAAACAAAAGTAAGGGAAGTAGAAGATTCAGTTGTTATCTGAAGGCAGGATAGGCTACCCTAAAGAGATGAGTTTTCAGGATCCCCTAAAAGTGGACAGAGTAGGAGATAACCGGACAGATTGGGGTAGTGAGTTACAGAGAATGGGAGAGGCTCTGTAGAGGTCCTGGAGACAAGCATGGGAGAAGGAGACAAGGGCGCTAGAGAGCAGGGGGTCTTGGGAAGAGCAGAGAGGATGGTTTGGGTAATATTTGGAGACAAGATTGGTGATGTAGCTTGGGGGCCAAGTTGTAAATGGCTTTGTATGTTATTATTAGTGTTTTGAATTTTATTTGTTTGGCAATGGGAAGCCAGTGAAGGGATTGGCAGATAGGGGTGACCGACACTGAACTGTTGGTAAGGTGGATGAGTCTGGCAGCCACATTCATAATAGACTGAAGAGCAGATAGCTTGCGGAGAGATAGGCCAATGAGGAGGGATTTAGAATAGTCAAGGCGAGAGATAACAAGGGAGTGAGTACGTTGCTTAGTGGTTTCAACATTTAAAAAGGTGAAGTCTGCAAGATTTGGACAGCGATTGGATTTGAGGCTGAAAGGACAGGTCAGAGTCCAGGTTACACCTAGCACCCTGGCATGAGGAGGGGACTGATGTTTGTATTATTGATCTTAATAGAGAAGTTAGGGGAGGGGGCATGGACTGGAGTTAAAATTATGAGCTCAGTTTTCGAAAAATTGAGTTTGAGGAAATAGTGTGAGATCCATGCTGATATGTCAGTTAATAAGTATACGTTAGTAATGCGGGAGGAGACTGAAGGAGTGAGGAGCAGAGAGATAGATTTGTGTGTTGTCAGCATAGACATGGTACTGGAAGTATCAATTGACCAAGGGAGGTGTAAATGGAGAAGAGGAGGGGTCCAAGGATAGAATCTTGGGGTACCCCTACAGAAAGAGGAAGTGGAGAAGAGGAAACAGAGTTATAGGTAACATTGAAGGAGCGCTGTGATAGGTAGGAGGGGAACCAGGAGAAAGCAGAGTCTTGAAGACCAAGAGAGTCAAGTTTTTTGAGAAGGAGGGAATGGTCAACAGTATCAAAGGCTGCATAGAGGTCTAGTAGTATGAATATGGAGTAGTGGCCATTGGTTTTATCAGTTAGTAGATCATTAGTGAGTTTCAGTTTTAGTGGAGCGTAGTAAGCGAAAGCCGGACTGTAAGGTGTTAAGAAAGTTGTTGTCGGTGAGGTAGGAGCACAGACGGTTGTAGACTAAGCATTCTAAAAGTTTTGATGCAAATGGGAGCAAGGAGATGGGTCTTAAAGTGGAGCTCCACCCGATTTTATCACATTAGCTCAAGACGATTACCTCAATGTCCTAATGTAAAAACTGAACTTTTTTTTTTTTCCACTGTACCTTTTTTGTTTTGCAGATCATCTTGTGTATTTCCTTTATGTGGAGTTTGCGGATATGGGCGTGTATAGTGCGGCTATCTCGTCATTTCCTTTTAGCCGCACTGGCTCCTGGGAGCTTGTGTCATTGTTCCCAGGAGTCAGTGCGGCGGCCTAGCACGAGTTATCGCGTGATTTCAATACCGCCCATTGTGATGGCAACCTGAGCTGTTGACGGCACTCTGATTTAAGGTTACTGCGCATGCGCGAGACCAGGGATACAACGGGCGGTGCATGCTGGTCGATCAGCGTCACAGTATCCCGGAAGAGGGTGCCTGTGGGCTTCACATGCCCACAGGCAAGATAAGTTACCGTCAGTCTAAAAATGTAAGAAAAGGTAACCCCCTGAATGGGAGACTTCCACCATGTGAAGTGTGGAGTATGGTGGTCCCATCCCTACTGCTAGAGCAAGAAAAGGTAACCCCCTGAATGGGAGACTTCCACCATGTGAAGTGTGGAGTATGGTGGTCCCATCCCTACTGCTAGAGCAAGAAAAGGTAACCCCCTGAATGGGAGACTTCCACCATGTGAAGTGTGGAGTATGGTGGTCCCATCCCTACTGCTAGAGCAAGAAAAGGTAACCCCCTGAATGGGACTTTAACAGACCACCAACTAAATGATAAAAAATATCTTTTAATAATGTAAAGTAAAAAACATGTGCCATTTACACATAACAAGAATACATAAAATGCATCACATGGAAGACAAGAGAAAACATGCATAAATACAAATCATCCTAAGTACTCTCCAAGGGGTTGTGTGCCCTGAAGCCTGACGCGTTTCCAGTATTCAATATTCAGATACCTTAATCAGGTGCTGAGAGTTGGATGTGTTTACAAAATATTGATTCCACTGGAATGATTCCATGTTAACGAAGCACTAGAGGTGAATAAATCCAATCAATTGTTGCAAGGGCGCCAGACTATAATGATGGACGAATTTTTTAGGTGCAATGCGTGTACGGCATCAGAAACTGGAGGACGAGGTATATGGGACAAGCTGTCGTTGGAGCCTGGAATATGGGCTCAGTGACAGACGGAAAAATGTCAAAGTGTCCCAAGGTAGGTGTATCTTGGAGGCATCCCAATGCAGTGTGTGGCATGCTGTCTTTTTCTCAGTGCCTGCACACCACATGCTGTCCAAGATACACCTACCTTGGGACACTTGGACATTTTTCTGTCTGTCACTGAGCCCATATTCTAGGCTCCAACGACAGCTTGTACCATATACCTCGTCCTCCATTTTCTGGTGCTGTGCACACATTGCACTTAAAAATGTGTCCATCATTATAGTCTGGCACCCTTGCAACAATTGATTGGATTTATTCGCCTCTAGTGCTTCTTTACCATGGAATCATTCCAGTGGAATCAATATTTTTGTAAATACATCCAACTCTCAGCACCTGATGAAGGTATCTGAATATTGAATACTGGAAACGCGTCAAGCTTCAGGGCACACAACCCCTTGGAGAGTACTTAGGATGATTTGTATTTGTGCATGTTTTCTCTTGTTTTCCATGTGATGCATTTTATGTATTCTTGTTATGTGTAAATGGCACATGTTTTTTACTTTATATTATTAAAAGATATTTTTTATCATTTAGTTGGCGGTCTGTTAAAGTCCCATTCAGGGGGGTTACCTTTTCTTGCTCTAACAGTAGGGATGGGACCACCATACTCCACACTTGACATGGTGGAAGTCTCTCTTTTGTCTAAAAATGTAAAAGTTTATTTTTTCAGAGAAAACTGACATCTTAAAGCAACAAAAACGGAACAAGTGAGTCACATATTTAAATCACATAATCTTTGTCCTTTTCCTAAAAAAAAACAAAAAAAAACGTTGTAGACAGTGGAACCCCGCTTTAAGTTGTTCAGGCTGGTGGGGTCAAGTGAGAGCTTTTTAAGTATGGGGGTAATCAGTGCATATTTTGGAGGGGTGGGGAAGCTGCCAGTACAGAAGGAGAGATTAAAGATGTGAGTGAGGGATCATAGAAGAGGGTGACCGTAGTAGTTGTGAGGTAACAGGGTCCAGCGGACAGGTGGTAAGGCGGGCTTCTGAGAAAACTTTAGCGATCTCTTCGGTAATAGCAAGGTCAAAAGAAGAAAGTGTTTTGTACAGAGTATGTTAAGTGGGATAGATGTCTGTGCAGTGGAGATGCCCCCACAAATTGCAACAATCTTGATTTTGAAGTGATTGGCAATCTCGTGAGCAGTGAGTGAGCTACTGGGTAGAGATGGTGGTGGAGAAAGTAGAGAGTTAAAAGCAGAGAAGAGACGACGAGGACTAGAGGACAGAGTATTAATGAGCGTGACAAAATAGCCTTGTTTGGCAGCATGGAGGGAGGAATTGTATTTTAAGAAGGCAGATTTATACATGGTGAATGCTTGCTGGGATTTTGTTTTTCGCCACAATCGCTCCAGTGTGAGGCTATGTCTCTTAAGATTTCTGGTGTCGTTAGTCTGCCAAGGTTGTAATGGTTGGGGCCTGATATGGTTGGGGCCTGATACTTCGTGTAGTGAAAGGATCAAGAGAATCCAGTGTGGATGAAAGTGAACTGTTGTAGACAGACATGGCCAGGTTAGGGCAAGACAGGTGTGTAATTTTGTTTTCTGCTTAGAGGGACAGGTGGTTGGAGACAAGGACTGTGAAAGTTATGAGGTTGTGGTCAGAGAGAGGAAAGGGGGTGTTGGTGAGGTTGGAGGGGGTGCAAAGTTGGGAGAAAACACAGAGCTTACACAGAGCTTTTTACTTAGGGCTTTAGCAGGTAAATAGAATGATGGTAGCATGGGGAAGGTAAGTATTAGCAGGAGAGAAAGGTGGCTATCAAGAGAACCTGTCACAGGTTCACTTTCAAGTCATTTTAATATAAGCATATTATTTCAAGTTTCTGTGTTTTTATTATTGCATTAAATAGATCGATGTGTTTATTAGCCACAAGAGGAAGCTGTGAGTGGCTTATTGCAATTACTTTGTCTCTTAGCTGTTGAGATTAGATATCACTCAGGGAAACCACGTTTTCAATGAGTTAGATGACTCACAGACTTGCATTAGAGCAGTACACCTCTTTACAGATGTAAGGGTGAGGTCTATGCACCAGTGTGAATGAACCCTTAAAAATTTGCATACCGGTAGAAACAAGATTTAAGATGTATTTCAATTTAAATGACATGTTTCATGTTTATTTATTAAAAGTAGTGAAAAGACTGTACATCCACTTAAATATCATTACAATGCTACCTATAAATGCTTGAAAAAAAAAGCAAAATACTAATTTTGTCAAGGCTTCTGCATCCTCCCATTCTGCCTTGCCCTTATAATGAAATTTGTTATCATTGCTTTGATTATGTTTATCAGTAAGATAAAGAATGCTATCATCTACTATGATGTTGTACAAAGAGATAATGCAAATTAATACAACCTTCTACTAGATACATATATATATGTATACATATACATATATATATATATATATATATATATATATTATATATGTATCTATTATTACTGTATTATTACTGTATTTGATCAATTTAAGTAAAAAAAAAAATATATATATATCTATAGATATATCTATAGATATATAGATATATATATATATATATTTTTTTTTTTTTTAATTTAAATTGATCAAATACAGTAATAATGTGATATAATGAAAGCACTGCCTGTACTAGCCTTTAATATACAGATACAATCTTAAGTTATACTTGTGCCAGACACAGTCCATTTAAAAACCGGATGTTATACAATCATGTTCAATGAAAAAAATGCAACCCACCAGCATTTGTAATGAAATGCTTGTGTTTTACTTTTTTCTGTTTCAGACCTTTATAGTATTGAATAGAGGGAAGGCAATCTTCCGCTTCAGTGCCACATCTGCCTTGTACATTTTAACCCCCTTCAACCCTGTGCGTCAAGCAGCTATAAAAATACTGGTACACTCATATCCTTTATAAAATGCATTTGTATAATAGTTACTTTAAGGTGAACTTTGGGGAAGTGATTTGTCATTATAACTGGAACCACCTATTTTTATTGTTCTCTTGTGCCTTAAAAGGAGTAGTAAGGTAACATTTATAACATTCAGAATATCTGTGTTAATATTGTTTATTATCATTATTTTGAAAACGTGTCCATATTCCCAGTCCAACCCTGTAACTACAACTGCTGTTTCAGCTCTTCTTAACAGGAAGTAAGGGGGCGATATTTCATATTCCTGCTGATTGCAAAACTAAATCTCCCATGGTCTCTTGCAGGGCCTTTGAGTCACTGTATGGCTGTTCAAGGTGAGCCAGATTGAAAGAACACATTTGCCCCGTAGATGTGCATGTTCAAGGGAAGGAACATTTTTTACCTTTTTTCCCTTAAGAATGGTTTAATTTGTATGCTCATGTTCAACGGAGGAAGCTGGCCATTGGATGATGTAGACCAGTGCTCCCCAAAGTGGCTGATACTGCCCCCTGGGGGCACTGGAACAATCCAGGGGGATGGTAGTAGCCTTGGGTGCAACTTTGGTGGTGGTGGTGGGGGACCTTGAGCAAAAATCAGGGGGCGGTGGAAGCATACAGAAAGAGTAGAAGAAAATTTTGAGAAAACATTCGTACATGTTTCATCTATTGTATCACATAGAGTTTAAGTTGTAGTGATTACTTTATTTTCCAAAAAAACACACAAAATGCAAGTTATAACCAATAAGTGGTCAAGTCCACCGACAGGTCTTAAAGCCCAACTCTGGGCAGAAAAAAATGATACCCTTGCAGTGGGGCTGCACCTGCACTGCAATGATTAAGGCTGTATTTATACCAAAAGCAAACATTTATTATATTGCACCTTACCTATTCTTAGATGTGATTCTTGTACTATATTTGTTTCCTTTTTTAGGCTTTCTTTCTTCTCTTTATATCTAACGATCCAGCCAGCATGTCTGTTGTTTTTCAAAAGCACACGCTCTCGAGCAGAATGTATCAGTTTACAAGACAAACCATGTAACATTAGCAGGGGTGATTATTTATTTATTTCAGGTACTTATATAGCGCCGTCAATTTATGCAGCGCTTTACATATACATTGTACATTCACATCAGTCCCTACCCTCAAGGAGCTTACAATCTAAGGTCCCTAACTCACATTCATACATACTAGGGACAATTTAGACAGGATCCAATTAACCTACCAGCATGTCTTTGGAGTGTGGGAGGAAACCGGAGTACCCGGAGGAAACCCACGCAGGCACAGGGAGAACATGCAAACTCCAGGCAGGTAGTGTCATGGTTGGGATTCGAACCAGCAACCCTTCTTACTGCTAGGTGAGAGTGCTACCACTACACCACTGTGATTAAAATTATTAGCTTTCTTTTAATCATGTACAACCTTTATGCCAAAAGGAAAAAATGTTTGCTGTAACCGATTATGAAGTGTGAGCTTGAATTTGGCTTAAATTTTGGATTAGGGATGCCACTGATATGGAAGTGAAGTCAGAACTCCAAATCTGCATATCTTTAGGATCTATGACTCAGAAAGGATTAAAGGCACTGGATCAGCGTGACCAAACAGAAGCTAGCATTTTCAGAAGAATGTCTGCTATGGCACCCACCATATTTTACATATTTACAGAAGGTTTACCTGTAATTAGAAACAAAGGCAAAACTTTTTTTGGATAGAGTAAGGGTGGGTTATAACCCCTTTTTGCTTTTTGTTTTTTGCCATCTCTATCCCATTTTGGAGATTTCCCCTGAATTCCTGCCCCATAGCCAAAACAGGAAGCAGTAGGAAATCCCCCCAAAGAGTGAGAATCCCTGATTGTCACCAGGATCTCCAGCACTAGTGTCAACATTGGAAGATTTTTCCTCTATTACTTTTCTGGTGACAACTCAACATTTGTGATTTTCTTTCACTTTTACTTTCAGTGCTAACAGTAACCAGGACTAATAGAACAGGAGCAATTATAATCTGACAGATGCCCTCCAATTTATTTGAACTCTTAGCGGTAATCAACTATAGGCAAAACTTTTTTCTACATTTTGGATTGAGTAAGGGAGGGTTATAACCACTGTAAGGTTTATTTTTGCCATCCCATTGGGGAGATTTCCCTTCACTTCCTGTCTTATAGCCAAACAGGAAATGAGAGGAAATCTCTACTAATTAAGGGCACCCCCAGCTCACCAGAACTAGTTTCCCCATTGGAAGATTTCCCTTCTATTACTTTTTGGGGACAACCCAAAATTTGTGATTTTCTTGTACTTTAATTTTCAATGATAATGGTAAACAGGACATATATAGGGTAAATATTTTTAAAGGGGGGCACAGACAGCAATAAAAACTAACAGGTGTTCTAATCCACCTCCATTAGTTAGACTTTAAAGAAAGCCTGTGACCATATCCTAAAAAATATAGACACTGCAGCTGCCAGTTTATACCTTATTAAAGCGGAGTTCCACCCAAAAGTGGAACTTCCGCTTTAAGCACTCCTCGCCCCCTTACATGCCACATTTGCCATGTAATTTTTTTTGGGGGGGGGAGTGGATACCTTCTTTTAGTGGGACTTTCTGTCCCACTTGCTCCTTCCTCTTCCCGGCCGCCTAGGCGACTCCTCCTCTCGCCCTAGGCAGCCCCTTCCTGCCAGCAAACTTATGGGACACGTCACAGGTCCCAGAAGATTGCCTGGCCAATAGCAGAGGGCAACGCAACTCGTGCATGCCTAGTGCGCGCCCAGCTGTGAAGCCATAAGCTGTCATGGCCGGGTGCCCACAGTTGCTATGACAGTGCCATGGAGAGGAGGGGGAGAGGAGTGGGGCTCTGGGCGCCCGCATCGCTGGACCGTGGGAAAGGTAAGTGTCTGTTTATTAAAAGTCAGCAGCTACACTTTTCGTAGCTGCTGACTTTTAATAAACTAAAAAACGGGTGGAATTCCACTTTAATGATTTTCTGCCAATCAAAGAGTAACCTTCTCAAAGTGACTATTTGCATATTTATAAGCACGCCTCCCCACATGGCAGTGATCAGTGCTGCTGATAGGCCACTTTTGACTTTACATTGTGGGGAAAGGGAAATGCACCATCTCCTCTGTCTCCTCTGTCGGGATCTTGAGATGCATAGTCTGGGCATTGTTATAAATAAAAGGTATTAATAGAAGCACTTACAATATATTGCCAATGGTGTAAAACAGTGGTCTTCAAACTATGGCCCATAGGCCAAATGCAGCCCTTGTCTTAACTTTATCCAGCCCTTGGGGGAGTATTCTTCACATTAATATGAAGCACTGTTCCTCCCACTGACACCAATGAGGCACCATTCCTTCCACCAACACCAACAGTGGGGTATAATTACTCCCACTGACCACATCTATTTCTTTCACTGATGCCAATGATGAGGGATCATTCCTTCCACTTTTCCACTGACACCAATGACGGGGGAATATTCCTGCCATTATTACCAATGATGGGGCATTATTCCTCCTCTTACTGACCACAGGCATTGCAATTGTTTTACTTCCACTAACCAACAAGTCTGAGAGCTGGAGCATTTCCTACTCCCACTGGCCACAATGGACAGTAAACTGGCCTTTCCTTTGGAAAGTTTGGAGACCGCTGGTGCATAATAATTAACTCCTGCAATGATGCCCCATAAACCGATACCTACAACAAATGATAATTCGACAGTTCATAACAAAAATGGGATGCTGCGGAGAGCAACATCAAAGATAGATTAGCATCAACATGCGGTTTAGAAGATATGGGTTGGAGCTATGCTGGTTAGTATTTAAAGGTTAGTACTATTGTAGAAACCTTATTGAAAGTTTGAAAGTAAGAATTTAATCCTTATTGAAAGTTTTTCCAATGCATACTTTGCACCTTTTACTTGCATGTCTATATAAGGTACATATGCAGCTGTCATTTTAAAGTCACCATATTTTTCCTTTTACAGCAGCAATCACATTGTGAGAGTCATGCAATTTAGTCTGCTGGGGTTCCATAAATTTTGTTTTCTTTCTTCCTCTCAATTGCTACTCCTATTCACTGTTTTGTGAGTCACTATTTGATTTAATGTCTGCCACAAAAGCTGTTCTCTCTCTTTCAATAGGCGATTTTGTTTCACCTGTATGTATTCGGGATACGGAAGGGAAAAAAGCATAAGCAAAGCTTATATTTAACTCTGTAGGGTAGCAACCTTTTGTGCTGTAATGAATAAATGACATTACATTATAACAACGGTGCCAGAGCAATTCATTTGTCATATTTATTTTACCTTAGTGACTCTTATAACAAACTATATTAATGCTTAGCTTCCTTGACAATGGTATACATTATTCAGCATGCTCATAATGTTCACTATCCTCACCAACTGTGTGTTCATGACCATGAGTAATCCCCCGGAATGGGCAAAGAATGTAGAGTAAGTATCCATATGAGTTTGATATATTTTATGAAATCTAATGTCTTGCAGGATCTTACATGAAGATCTCATATACACTATATTGCCAAAAGTATTGGGACAACCGCCTTTACATGAACTTTATTGGCATCCCAGTCTTAGTCCATAGAGTTCAATATTAAGTTGGTCCACCCTTTGAATTTCCTATAACAGCTTCAACTCTTCTGGGAAGGCTGTCCACAAGGTTTAGGAGGTTGTCTTTGGGAATGTTTTCCATAAGTACATTTGTGAGGTCAGGCACTGGTGTTGGATGAGAAGGCCTAGCTCGCATCTCCGCTCTAATTCATCCCAAAGGTGTTCTCTTGGGTTGAGGTCAGAACTCTGTTCAGGCCAGTCAGTTTCCTCCACCCCAAACTTGCTCATCCATGTCTTTATAGACCTTGCTTTGTGCACTGTGCACTGTGTGCACTTTGTGCGCAGTCATGTTGGAACAGGAAGGGGCCATCCCCAAACTGTTCCCACAAAGTTGGGAGCATAAAATTGTCCAAAATGTCTTTGTATGCTGATGCCTTAAGAGTTCCCTTTACTGGAACTAAGGGGCCAGTAAAGGGAACTCTTAAGGCATCAGTATACAAAGGGACTGCTGAGCTCTGAGGAAGAGGGGATGTTCCCTTCGAAACGCGTCAGCTGGCATTGATCCATGTGAGTCCCTTTGTGACCTCTGGAGAGCTCCGTTAATCATAGACTGTATGCTGTTAGTCGATGACTTTTTACATTGCGAGATCTTCTATCCTGTTTGTGAGTAGTTTCTTTTCATCGCTTTTAATAAATTTACATCCAAACGATAATGCACATGGCTGGTGCGCCCTTTCTTTCTTTTCTATCATCGATCACTGGAACTAAGGGGCCGAGCCCAACCCCTGAGAAACGACCCCCCACCATAATCCCACCTCCACCAAAAAATTTGGAGGGGTGGCCCAATACTTTTGGCAATATATTGACTGGCCTGCACAGAGTTCTGACCTCAACCCGATAGAACACCTTTGGGATGAATTAGAGCGGGGACTGCTAGCCAGGCCTTCTCATCCAACATTAGTGCCTGACCTCACAAATGTGCTTCTGGAAGAATGGTCAAACCTTCCCATAGACACACTCCTAAACCTTGTGGACAGCCTTCCCAGAAGAGTTGAAGCTGTTTTAGCTGCAAAGTGTGGGCCAACTCAATATTAATCCCTACGGACTAAGACTGGGATGCCATTAAAGTTCATGTGCGTGTAAAGGCAGGCATTCTGATATTTTTGGCAATATAATGTTCGTTGGGTATGTTTAAAGGCATGGTACACTTTCAGATGTTTTGGTTGTTTAACTAGGTATCATTGTAGTTATATTCCCTGTGTCATTTGTTTGCCTTACCCTGTAATGATGGGCTCACTTGTTGTGGGCTGCAGTTTGTAGTGTCATGGCTGATCGATTCCCCTATGTCAATGTATTCATTCACCTAGCTTGTCCTTATTCGAAAAGGAGCAGGCAACTTCTTATTCGGGGTCACACAGAATCCAATCAATGCCTCGCCATTTCCTCTGTGTTGCATCACAAATGTTGGAGTGCTCATGTGATGAGACTGCATGGTGAGCTCTGTTAATTGCTCTGCCTGTTTGTGTCTATGTCAGATCTAATAACCGTGAAGTTCTCACCTGCACAGTACTAGACTAAGAGACGCAGGGATTGTGGGATATATAGTTTCTTCACAGGAAGTGTCAGTTCTCAGACTACAGACAAAGTTCATGTATTAACTTGTGCATTCCCATGGGTCATGCCTCATGTTTGAACACAAACAGAATGTTCCGACACAGGAATATGAAGATTTACTCTACTATACCCTGCTGTGCATACAGGTCAACAAATGACACCGTGAAACTACCTGATCAATGCACATCTTACGCAGGTGAGAAATAAAAGGTGACGGTAGGAAAGTTTATAATGCCCTTAAAGAAGAATTCTAGGAGGGGTTGTTTATATTTTAACTGTCTAACAAAATCCATTTTTCTTTGTAAAAACATTCCGTTTTTGAAAGGTAGAAGAATTTTGACAGGTAGAATAATCTCCCCATCAACTGCGCCTGGTTTTATACTAGGGGTGGGCGGAGCCTGATGGTGGAACTAAGAGACTAGTTCCTATCAGGTCTGCTCCACTTTTGGTTGGCAGTGCCTTGCAGTGGGCAGATCCATAGCCACTATTTAGTCCAATAACAGCATTTGAATCCACCCAGTGCTGTGTAATGTCACACCAAAAGTGGAGCAGACCCATTGGTCACCCACCCAATGATAAGTTTTTTCCCATATAAATGAGGCCGGGGATAGAGCTCTCATAGACATGGCGGCTTCCCAGCACTGGCACAGCCCACTCTGAATACTGGTGTATTTCTTTATACCAGATCAGAGTTGGTCTTAATTACTGCCAGTTTCCTAAGCAGAGAACTGGAGGTAATTCTTTAGGAATTTGTCGATCCCATAGCGACATATTCTTAACGTGGCAGTAGTAAGAACTACCTAAGTTTGCCACACGTATCGGCAAAGTACCAACACTGGTGCAAATGCTTGCCTGAATTAGGCAAAGGTAGTTCTTAAGGGAACTACACCAAAAGAGTGGCGGTATATTCAATCTGAACCCCCTGATAAGGTCCTGAAAATACCTGGGTTACCAGGCTTCACTTAAGCTGGCCATAGATGGATTGAATCTCGTCCAGTTCAGCAGGGATCGGCTGAGATGAAAACCATCTATAGGCAGGCTGATTGTACCCAAGTCAATCCATCAGTTACCATTGTGTTCTGCCAGCAGGGAAGGCTACCTGCCGGCAGAACACAACAGCTCTGCGGAAGGGGTTCTCCCATCAACACCTAATGTGTTGATGGGGGGATCCAGTGATTAATTTATGGTTTGCCTTAGTCCCCTCCCTTCATCTACCCAGTCATGACTCATGTGCCAAAAACAAATTATTCTGATTGTCTGTCTATTTTCAAATGGAGTCTCTTGCCTACTGAGGACTTGGGCAGATCTTAGTAAGTGAAAAAAATGACTACAATATACACTATATTACCAAAAGTATTGGGATGCCTGCCCTTACACACACATAAACTTTAATGGCATCCCAATCGTAGTGCGTAGGGTTCAATATTGAGTCGACCCACCCTTTGCAGCTATAACAACTTCAACTCTTCTGGGAAGGCTGTCCACAAGGTTTAGGAGTGTGTCTATGGGAATGTTTGACCATTCTTCCAGAAGCACATTTGTGAGGTCAGGCACTGATAAGGACACTAATTCATCCCAAAGGTGTTCTATCGGGTTGAGGTCAGGAGGACTCTGTGCAGGCCAGTCTTTCTCGTTCAACATTAGTGCCTGACCTCACAAATGTGCTTCTGGAAGAATGGTCAAACATTCCCATAGACACACTCCTAAACCTTGTGGACAGCCTTCCCAGAAGAGTTGAAGCTGTTATAGCTGCAAAGGGTGGGCCAACTCAATATTACACCCTAACACCCCGTATACACGTTCGGACATTCCGACAACAAAATCCATGGATTTATTCCAACGGATGTTGGCTCAAACTTGTCTTGCATACACACGGTCACAGAAATCTTGTCGGACTTTCCGATAGCCAAGAACGCGGTGACGTACAACACGTACGACGAGCCGAGAAAAATTAAGTTCAATAGCCAGTATGACTCTTCTGCTTGATTCCGAGCATGCGTGGAACTTTGTGCATCGGAATTGTGTACACACGATAGGAATTTACAACAGCGGATTTTGTTGTCGGAAAATTTGAGATCCAGATCTCAAATTTTGTGTGACGGAAATTCCGATGGACAATGTCCGATGGAGCCTACACATGGTCGGAATTTCCGACAACAAGCTCCCATCGAACATTTTCCGTCAGAAAATCCGACCGTGTGTACGGGGCATTAGACCGGGATGCCATTAAAGTTCATGTGCGTGTAAAGGCAGGCGTCCCAATCCAATACTTTTGGTGATATAGTGTATTTGCTTGTATCTTTTGATGGTTGTTCAATTATATTACAGTTTTGTTGGTCGATATAAATTTACTGGATGGGCAACTTTACTATGGAATAACTCATAGGAAATTCTAGTCCAGGCTGAATTATTATTATCTTTGTCCAAAGCAATACATTATTTGAGTACTTTATAAATCATCTCTTATAGAAAGGAAGCTAAATTGAAATTATACTCGCAATTACAACAGCTGAAGATGACAACTGTGGGCCGAATGCCAAAGAATTGTGACTGTGATATATATATAGAAATCAGACAGACTGCAGAGTGAGGGCTATGGAGGGACTCCCCAAGCCTTTCACAAATATGGGTCACTCCGACTGGTCTGGCCAGAGATGTTAAAGATTAAAGCTGAACTCCAGACACACAAAAAAACTAAATATTTAGAGCAGTTGTTTATTCCTTAAAAGATAACCATTTTTTTTCTTTTTTTTTTTACATGCTACTAGCATTCAGTACCCATATCTCTCTACATATCATTCTTTGTCCTTCCCTGCAAAGCATCATTCAACCTGAAAGGGAGGAGGAGCAGCATTAGGAGGTTCTGCTGCATGCACATGAATTGACAGAGAACCTGCTGATGGGAGGAGAGAACAGAGTCATCTTTTCATTGTGTTGCTGCTCCTTCACTGTCCAGTCAGCAAGCTGCAGGTGGGGAGGTAACGCCACTGTATTCCTTAAAACAGTATTAAACCAAAACCCAAAAATATAATATATAGCAGCTTACCAATTATTGGATGTGGTGGCTGCATGGGTGCCCATTGCCAACATGCACCTTTAAAAGTTGAACATGTGACTCAAAAACGCAATGCAGGCGTATTTTTGAAGCATTTTTGTTGGATTTTTTATTTATTTCAATGAGGACTTGTGTCAGCATGCAGGACTTTTCAAGGCGTACCGCACCTGCAGCACAGTCGTGTGAAGACTCCCATAGGTTTTAAAGGGATTGCATTTTTGTTGCATTTTCAGCTTGGTAAAAGCAGCCTTAGTTTTCTGTTTTTAGCCATTTTTTCCCTCTGTTTTTACCTGGTGATCTGGCCAGTAGCACACATTCTCCAATAAAGTGCCACCACTTTGGATGAAGCAGCAAAGGGGGCACTTTTGGACAGCAGCATTCTGGGGGGAGGGGAGTGTTAAAACTACTAGCAGATTAAAGCCCCGTACACATGGGCCGAATATTGGGAAAAATGGCCAACATTCGGCCTGTGTGTATGTCGCTCTTTCCAACAGAAGTCGGCTGTTCGGTTTCTGTTGGACATGCATTCTGGAAAACCAGCAGCCGACCAACTCTCGATCAGCGCTCTCAGCCAATGGCAGAGAGCGCTGATCAGAGTGTTCTGGCGGAGGGGGCCGTCCCCCTCTCAGAACACAAACAGCTCAGCAGGGGAGATTGCTGGACTAACCTTGCATGGTTAGTACTGTGGATCCGACCGGAGCTGAAAATAGTGCGTACATGGCTTTAGGCTCGGATCACACTAGCCAACTCCAAAGTTGCATGATTTTCAGTGCAACTTTGGAGTCCGATACAACTTTGAAGTGACTTTGATAAGACTTTTAAACTCTCTGGTATTGAAGCCATGCTAAAGTCGGATCAGAGTAGTGCAGGAACTTTTTCTGAAATTGCAGTGACTTCAGTAGTGTCAATTGGAACGGCTCTCATTGAAATACGTTGAATTTTACATGTCCTGTGACTTTGGGTCTCACAAGTCGGATCCTAAGTTGCACAAGTGTGAAAGGAGCCTAAGATACACTAATAAATTGAAGCTGAGCTCCAGCTAACACTTTATAAGCAGTTATAGCAAACAGTTTTTTCCTTGTGTGATAGAGGTTTTACAGTTTTAAAGACTAAGTTCACCTTTGTTCACTTTAATTGGATTTATTTTTTTAAATCCCAGCTCTCCTATGTACGAATATAGCATTATTGTACTTATTTTGCATAAATAAAACAGCTTTCCATTTATTCTCCACACGCTTACCTCACTCTCTTCATGGCTGTTTAAAACACTTTTCCATTACTTCTGCCTTACTTCCTGGTCAGACTTTAGGTCATGACACAGGAAGGAGTTGCCCAGCTGAACTCATTAGCACACACCCTGCGTCATCTACTTTCAGCTTCCTGTATCATGACCTAAAGTCTGCCCAGGAAGTATGGCAGAAGTAATGGAAATGTGTTTTAAAACAGCTATGAAGAGAGTGACGTAAGCATGTGTAGAATAAATGAAAAGCTGTTTTATTTTTGCAAAAGAAGTACATTAATGCTATATTCGTGTATAGGGGAGCTGGGATTTGGGGGGAAAAAAGGTGAACTTAGCCTTTAAGTAAAGGAGCCAGCAGTAGTTGGTTTGTCTCAACCCTGTACTTGCTACATCTGCAGGACAGTATGTTCAAACTTACTGGCTGGATCACTAAGTGAAAATAAAAGAAAGTAAGCCTAAAAAAAAGAAAACTAATGCAGCCACCACATATAGGAACTGGTAAGATGCAGTATAATAAAATGCTTGCTTTTGGGTTTAATACTGCTTTAAAGAAGATGTGTTATCTATCGGACAAAGTACATGTAGTAATTTGCCCAATGTTTCCAGTGCCTTCTAACTATAGTAATAAGATTTGATCTGCCCCCTCCCCTCCTGCTGTGGCTGATCCAACAACTGCTTTGAAGTAGACAGTTGATTCATAGCAGCAGCATGTCCCATGACAAGCAACAGCAAGAGGAATGCAGAGAGAGGGGGAAATGTTAGCCTCTGCATTCCTCTTGCTGTTGCTTGTCTCAGGAAATGCACTATTGGAGTGTCAAAATTGATGATTTATCTAACTCTGTGGAACACACCACATTGTAGTGCAGTGCAGTGTGTAATATAACCTTGCATTGAGCTCAACAGACATGATGTGAACAAGATAGCTACAGTATGTGTAAGGCAAGCCATAAATTCTTAACATTTTCTTTCCTGCTACCACGAGTTGCAGGAAAAAAAATCACTCGATTCCCCCATCAGCACCATCAGTTTTGAAGGGGAATGCCTCCCGCAGGATTATTGTGTTCTGTCAGCGGGAGGAAATGGGGGGGGGGGGGGGGGGTTGCGTGGGGAGCCTTCCTGGCTGACAGAGCACAATGATTATAGCTGCTGGCAGTAATTACATGCCAAAAACCTGACAGACTGGTTTTACCGAAGTCAGTCCAACCAGCCTGCCCATAAATGGATTCGTCCCTGCTGAACCAGCCAAAATTTGATACATCTATGGCCGCCTTAAGGCTGTCCTGAAGCTGCAAATTTTGTGTTACTACACTAAAACTGATCAAGTCGTAAGGACAGACTGGACAGACTTTACCCACCACCACAACTTAGAAGACAATTTAAGGCCTGATTCACTCTGATGCAGTTCTGCGAGCTGCATTTTGTTGCGGGCAGGGGAGCCCATCCATTTGAAGGTCCTTGCTCCATTTTTTGAATCTGCGCAGGAACTGCAAGTACAATGCGATTCCTGGCGCAGGAGCATGCAATGTGCCATTAGGATTAATGATGCTTACTAGATTAATGATTACTAGATTAAGAAGCTGACTGCACCGAATTTAGCTTCAACTATATAGTTCAACCATTTAGCGGTTTACCTTGAATTTAGTTTTAAACAAGCTTTATTAAGCTTCAAGCAGTGATAAATAACCAGTTAAAAACCATCTTCTCACCTATAATGCTGTGTACACACGGTCGGACTTTACGGCAGACTTTGCCCGGCGGACTTTTCGACGTACTTTACGACGGACTTTCTGAATGAACGGACTTGCCTACACACAATCCACCAAAGTCTGTCGAATTTGTACGTGATGACGTACGACCGGACTAAAATAAGGAAGTTCATAGCCAGTAGCCAATAGCTGCCCTAGCGTGGCTTTTTGTCCGTCGAACTAGCGTACAGACGAGCGGACTTTTCGACCGGACTCGAGTTTGACGGATAGATTTAAAACATGTTTCAAATCTAAGTCCGTCCAACTTTTGAGCAAACAAAGTCCGCTGGAGCCCACACACAATCGAATTGTCTGACCAAATCCCGTCCGCCGGGCAAAGTCTGCCGTAAAGTCCGCTCGTGTGTACGCGGCATAAGACTATTGCAGTATGATGTGTTTGAATAGTATGGATTACCATAGTCTGCACATCATCATTGCACTTTACCTGTTATAGAAGGAGCCCAAATATTTTAAAGCAGGCTAGACTGTTGTAATTCAGCTCAAATGTATTTGTTGCTGTCTTTTTTTTCTTTCTTAGTCTTATATAGTAAAGTGTGTAATAATCTTGTTGTTTTGTGTCTGTTGTCCATGAATAATTCATACACCACAAGGTCTCTTTAATTGTGTCTTTCAGATATACCTTCACTGGGATTTATACTTTAGAATCGCTGATTAAAATTCTTGCAAGGGGCTTCTGTTTAGAAAAGTTTACTTTCCTGCGTGATCCTTGGAATTGGCTGGATTTCAGTGTCATCTTGCTTGCGTAAGTTTTCTTCTTGTGGTCCATAATTGAACATTTATTTAATAACTTAGTCATAACCACATCATAAGTTTGAGTGGATCATTTACATTGGAACCAGTTTTCTCTCCCGCAGAAGATGCATACAAAATAATATTCCTGTAGATTCTTGGGTTCCATGCCAAAAAGATAGAGGATGATTTTTCTACACATAATAAAAATGGATTTATTTTTCTATTTTCTTTATAGCGGTATTTTAATGTGCTTAAGATAGTTGGGTTTTTGTTGTTTCCAAGGATACCTTGGTCGAAAGTTCACAACCAGGATATTATTCATAGCTGCTCCAGCTCCATTCAAGCGCATAGCATTGTATGTAAAAAATAAAATATAGTAACCGACCATTGGCAGTCTCTCTAAGTGGAACTTAATTAACATTAACTATTTTGAGTTCTTTTGCTGCTAGCATTAGAAAATAGATAGGAAAGTATATTGTATTTACTTGATTATTTTTATTTTTTTACATTTCTTCAGTTACTTCTTGGTTTCCAGGCCTAGGCAAATGATGTCATACTTCCCAGAAGTCTTTAGGAGGGGATGAGGGGTTTTCCCAGCTAAGTATACCCTCCTACCTGCATGCCTGAGTTAAGGGCAGATGGACTCCAGGGAGTAAATGCTGCATAAGTCATCTGCCCTTACCCAAGATGGCCACGGACAGAAATGCTAGGGGGTGTTTTACAAAGTGATTTCTCACCAAAATAAAGCATGGAGACACGGGCAGATGGGTTAAATGGCTTTGAATACTAAATATGAATTAAATATCATTTTTGGTTTGCGGTGCTTAGATGCAGTGTAGTTCCGCTTTAATGATAAACGTGTATCCAAAAGATTAAAACACTTACCTTACCATTTTCTTCAATTGCTGGGTAACCAGTCATTTGACCTAATACTCAAGAATTTAGTTATACGATCTCGGGTCAAGGATAGGATCAGACTGACTAATTCTTTCCTTGCAACCAAAGCGTTGTATCATGCGGTCAGCACTGTAATCCAAAAGCAGCATCTTCTTCTGCCAAGTTATGCCTACTGTTACTTTTATAGATTGTTTGGGTATCAGAATAAAAAGGGTGGGTGTATGTGTGTATTTGACAATAGTTCTGCTTTAGCATGCATTTCAATTCAGTTTTTTTACATTTTTACCATACACAAATCACATATAGAATTTTTAATAAATGCACATATGGACACACACATGTGTTCAGACACAGTAATGTGTGATTTTAACTGCAGATAAATATGTACAAAGTGCATGTAAAATGCACTGGTGTAAACTGAACTTTTTGAAAAGAATAGTTAATTTGATTTTAGCCGTATTAGTGCAATTAAAAAGTGCAAATAAAAAAAGTATCACGGACAGTACTCAATTTTCTCTGAAAAGAATAGAAAAGCCATAAAATGCAGTGCTGACTGCACAGATACATAGGCGTGCGCAGGAAGGTTGCCAGGTGTGCCTGGGCACACCCTAATCACTACATGCAGTGCCGATTCTCCCTACTGCCCGGACTTCCTCCTGTAGTGGGCCCCCGCCCCCACAGTGCTGCTGACTTCCCTCCTCTTCCCCTGGCTACTGCGGGGGATGTTTCAGGATGGAGAGCAGGGGAAGGGGCTAGTAAATATGTAATTTACCGGCCCCTTCCTTTTCTAAATAAACACAGTCAACACACTCACTCACTGTGTTCATTCACAACTGAAGCATACTAAACTGTGTTTAACCACTTAAGGACCGGAAGCATTTGCCCCCTTATTGATCAGGCCATTTTTTGCGATATGGCACTGCGTCGCTTTAACTGACAATTGCGTGGTCGTGCGACACTGTACCCAAACAAAATTGACGTCCTTTTTTTTCCCCACAAACAGAGCTTGCTTTTGGTGGTATTTGATCACCTCTGCGTTTTTTTTTTCTTTTGCGCTATAAACAAAAAAAGTACTGGGATGCCATCTGCGTGTAAAGGCAGGCGTCACAATACTTTTGGTAATATAGTGTATAACTAAAGGCAAAACTTTTTTTTCAGTTTTGGATAAAGAGGAGAGAGATTATAACACCCGTCAGTTTTTTTTTTTTTTTTAACTTAGAACTCGGTCAGTGTTGCCGGCTATAGCCTGAATTGCTGATCAGTGTATTCTGACAGGGGTGGGGAAGTCTCCTCACTGTCAGAATACAAAGGCTCAGTGGGGAGGATTCCCCCATCCACACATTTGAGTCTTTTTTATTTGTACAACCCGTTGGTTAAACAAAAAGAAAAAGAAACATCTCTACGGGCTGCCTTAGAACACATATGCAGATCAGGACTTCCAACTTCACCTGACTGCTGGTCTGTAGTTTTGTTCCAAGGCCAGGTTGCATATTCAGAAAGAGAGGTCAGCGATAGCAGTACGACATTTTCTCCCAGAAATGGTCTACTTTAACTACTTAAAGACCGCCCACCGCATATATACAGTGGCAGAGCGGCTCTATTGCGCAAAACAACGTACCTGTATGTTGTTTTGTGCACTAGATACTGTGGGCACACGTGCCCGCTGCACGGTGGGGGAGCCAATCTGCGGGTCCTGCGGTCCCGATGTCTGCCGGCCACCCGCGATCACTCCACAGAGAGGCAGAACGGGGATCTGCCTTTGTAAACAAGGCAGATCCCCGCATAGCTCCCAACTGTCCCTGATTTGGAGCAATGTCCCTCTTTCCTCCTCATTTGTCCCTCATTTTGGTCTGATCCATATAGTTGTATATAAAATGCACTTTTTATCTTTCAAAAAATGTTTCCCAGTGCTAAACCTTTCATCCAGTTTCTAAATTGCTGCATTTGTACATTTTTAAAGCTTATATAAAGGAATAGTAGTGGTAAAAGAAAGTCTTTGTGGATTTATTTATTATACTTTTTTTTGGTTAATTCTCCTTTAAGAGGGTGTGGCAGGGGGCATGTCCTATGGCTACATACGTTTGTTAGTAGGTGTCCCTCATTCCCATCTCAAAATGTTGGGAGGTATGTCCCCGTTCTGACAGAGAAGTACACTGAGATCTTCTGTTCCTAGTAATCAGGAACAGCAATCTCTGTGTTCTTCCAGTCAGTCCACTCCCCCCACACAGGTAGAAAACACTTGCAAGGGAACACAGTTAACCCTTTGCTCGCTGCAACTTTTGCGCAAACCAATCAATATACTGTACACTTATTGGGATTTTTTTTTTACCAAGAATATGTAAAAGAATACATATTGGCCTAAATTGATGGAGAAATTAGTTTTATTTACGTTTTTTTTGGATATGTATTAAAAATACAATGTTTTTTTTTGCCAAATTGTCTTTTTTTGTTTATAGCGCAAAAAATAAAAAACGCAGAGGTGTTCAAATACCACCAAAAAAAAGCTCTATTTATTGCAAAAAAAGATATTAATTTTATTTGGGTACAGCGTCGCACGACTGCGCAATTGTCAGTAATGCAGTGCCGTATCGCAAAAAAATGGCCTGGTCATTAAGGGGGTGAATCCTTCTGGGCTGAAGTGGTTTAAATTAGGTCTTTTTTTTTTTTTTACATTTAATAGTTTAATTTGCACTGACGAACTGGCACTCACAGATACTAACATTACTTATCCATGCAGCATAAGTCGTATGTGTACATGATGTCAGATGACAGAAAATGGGAAGCCATGGTAACGTGACTCCCTATTTACTGAACAGACTGTCTTCCTGAGTTCCGCTGTAGCTGCAATCAGCACTGGAGAGGTGATTACTGTAAACTCTGGGAACAGGTGGGAGGAAGGGATTACACTCGCTAGAGAGGCGGCAGCTGTCAAGAATAACTTTTTGTTTGCCAAGTTGTGATATCAGATGAGATAATAATGAGAGTGTGAAGAAATCAATTGCTTCCCTCATCCCCGAACAGCATGGATGGATGAGTCTCCACCGTCGGCTATTGTGCTCAGCAAGTGTGACACCCGTGGTCGCCTCAATAGGATGGAGCTGCAAAACAGTGACTGCATATGATAGGATGCAGTTCATCATAAGATGGGTATACAAGCTGAGTTTTTTTCATTCAACTAGTAGGGTGAATGAAAAAAGAACTCTCAGATCCATTCAGCCACACAAGCAATGTTGATACAGGTATAAAGAAAAATACAGCGCTAATTAAATCATTAAACCACATGTGCTGTAGTGTCTATCACATAATAAAGTTCATTTATAAACAAAAGTCATCCACTATATTGAATCCTCCACCGTAGTGTCTTTGCCTCCACCAAACGTAAAGAGTGCAAACTCACCAAACCACGTTGCTGTCTAAAATATAGAATAGCAAATCACATTCATTACTGATTGGTCCTCTTCTTAATGGACGAGATCCACAAAAGATGTTCTCCAAAAGTACTCCACTTGGACATCAAGGGAACAGATCGCTCTCATCCACCAAAAAACGAGTCACCCATACCAGACAAAGGAAACTCATAGTGCAGTATTTATTGGTATAATGATAAAAAACACTCTAAAATTATCCAATCCACATACATAAAGTGTGTACACATGCGACGTATGAATCCACAATATCTAATGCCGCCAAACCACTTGGTAATGGCAGCTGGACCTCAGGCGTATCAATATAACTTGTATAGTCCACATGTGCAGTTTCACAGAATATACGTGCGAGTAAATAAAACTTACATTTAGTGCAAACTAAGCTAGATTGGTGGCTGGACCTCAGGCATGTAAGGTGTAGCTCAACGGCTGTTTCACGCCACGTGCATCTTCAGGAGAAATTCATTACCAGCATGTAACAAACCTGTATATGTAGCCCTCCACAGGATATCAGAAATCCCATTTTCGGGGGCAAATGAAAGATGCAGCGTCATTTCCGGCCCCGGCGCCGTTTTTTGGAGTGCGTGACGTCACGTTCGGTCCAGACGCCATTTTCCTATGGTCCGATGTGTCACTTCGAGTTTCGACACCATGTTTTTGTAGACCAATGTATTCTATATAATTGAGCAGCATGTCATTAAGAACATGAAAGTGGAGAGAAAAATATCGGTGTCATTTAAAAGAAGACCGAGCAGAAAATATTAGTGTGCACTCGGGCAATTTGAGGAATGTTAACAGAGATAGTAAACAATTAGAAGGAAAAATAAACAATATCAATATAGACAGGAAAAATAGAAAAAATATATTATTTGGAAAAAATATTTATTTAAAAATGAAAAAAATGTATGTAAAAGAAACATGTATATAAAATTATATTCATTATAAAAAACTTTATAAAAAAATTGTGTGTAAAAAAAAATTTAAGAAGTCTGAGATACCGTGTAGGCTTCATATTTACATATACAGTGGGGACGGAAAGTATTCAGACCCCCTTAAATTTTTCACTCTTTGTTATATTGCAGCCATTTGCTAAAATCATTTAAGTTCATTTTTTTCCTCATTAATGTATACACAGCACCCCATATTGACAGAAAAACACAGAATTGTTGACATTTTTGCAGATTTATTAAAAAAGAAAAACTGAAATATCACATCTTTCCCTCGATTGCAACCAGTAGCCCTGTCCCTGCAGCTGAAAAATACCCCACAGCATGATGCTGCCACCACCATGCTTCACTGTTGGGACTGTATTGGACAGGTGATGAGCAGTGCCTGGTTTTCTCCACACATACCGCTTAGAAATAAGGCCAAAAAGTTCTATCTTGGTCTCATCAGACCAGAGAATCTTATTATTTCTCACCATCTTGGAGTCCTTCAGGTGTTTTTTTTAGCAAACTCCATGCGGGCTTTCATGTGTCTTGCACTGAGGAGAGACTTCCGTCGGGCCACTCTGCTATAAAGCCCCGACTGGTGGAGGGCTGCAGTGATGGTTTACTTTCTACAACTTTCTC
This sequence comes from Lithobates clamitans, assembly GCA_037952925.1. NCBI lineage: Eukaryota > Metazoa > Chordata > Amphibia > Anura > Ranidae > Lithobates > Lithobates clamitans. Next base: position 8,118,170 of record JBBGZY010000502.1, on the reverse strand, counting down.
CCATCTCCCGACTGCATCCCTGGAGCTCAGCCACAGTGATCTTTGGGTTCTTCTTTACCGCTCTCAGCAAGGCTCTTCTCCCCCGATAGCTCAGTTTGGCCGGATGGCCAGCTCTACGAAGAGTTCTGGTCATCCCAAACATCTTCCATTTAAGGATTATGGAGACCACTGTGCTCTTAGGAACCTTAAGTGCAGCAGAAATTTTTTTGTAACCTTGGCCAGATCTGTACCTTGCCACAATTCTGTCTCTGAGCTCTTCAGGCATTTCCTTTGACCTCATGATTCTCATTTGCTCTGACATGCACTGTGAGCTGTAAGGTCTTATGTAGACAGGTGTGTGGCTTTCCTAATCAAGTCCAATCAGTATAATCAAACACAGCTGGACTCAAATGAAGGTGTAGAACCATCTCGATGATCAGAAGAAATGGACAGCACCTGAGTTAAATATATGAGTGTCACAGCAAAGGGTCTGAATACTTAGGACCATGTGATATTTCAGTTTTTCCTTTTTTAATAAATCTGCAAAAATATCAACAATTCTGTGTTTTTCTGTCAATATGGGGTGCTGTGTGTACATTAATGAGGAAAAAAATTTACCTTTAATGATTTTAGCAAATGGCTGCAATATAACAAAGAGTGCAAAAAAAAATGTAAGGGGGTCTGAATACTTTCCGTCCCCACTGTACATACATGAGCGTTGTTTACCTACAAAAGAATTATTTTTAATCCAATCGTAAGACTAACAAAGCTCTGCCACACAGCAGAGACCAATCTGCTAACAATTTGTTGGAAGTGTGCCCCCTAGAGGGCCAGTCAGAAACCACAAGCTATTTCATTAGGGTTGCACACTTTGGTTTTCAGTTGTTTAAAGGCTAAGTTCACTTTTAGTTACATGTTACACCATTATTTGGGGAGGAACATGTAAAATGTTACTATACAGCACCTGCTTGCTCCCCCCATAACAGTGAGCAGGAGTTCTTCACCTCGCACCCACTGTCATGTCAAAAACCATGCACTGTGTGAGCAGCACCCTTGCTGAATAGTTGCAAATCCAAAATCATAAAGAGCAGGCTACTAAAGAATTGATTGTAAGTGTAACCTGTTATTTTGATGAATCATCTTTTGTGCCAACCAGGTCGAGGATAAGATACTAGAGATTCTACATGTAACCTAGCACCAGCCTTTTCCCCTTTTCTGGTGAAATAGGGAATGACCCCTTAACTGCGTGGCAAAGTGTGCTGTCGCCAAGTCAGGGTGAAGATTTCAGAAAACCTCAGTGGTCTGGGCACTAAAAGGACAAATGGGCGATATAAAATTTTGATTGCCCCCTAGTTTCAGCTGTAAAGGTTGATTTTAGCAGGATATTACTTTTGTTCACTTAGTTGTTATTGAAAAAGTGATATACTGTAATAAACATACAACCGGTATATGTTGAATGTTTGTACAAAATACAAATGTAGACAACCATTGTACAAAGTAACATAAGTGCTAAAATCTAACATGCTCCACTCGCCGGTGGAGTTAGCAAGGACTGTTGAAACAGGTGATGTTAAATAAATAACCCATCAGGTAGTGAAAATTAACAGACACACATTATTCCTAAGTGCCGGTTCACACAGGGGCGACTTGTCAGGCGACCTAGCCGCCTGACAAGTTGCCTCCCGGTCTGTACAATGGAACCGTTCTAATAGGAGCGACGCGAGTCGCTCCGACTTAGAAAAAGGTTCCTGTACTACTTTGGGGGCGACTTGAGGCGACTTGCATTGACTTCTATACAGAAGTCGTTTTGCAAGTCGCCGTGGAAATCGTGTGCAGGTGAGGCGACCTGCAAGTCGTGCCGCCCCTGTGTGAACCGGGGCTAAGGCTTCGGAAACCAAGAAGAACAGTTGAATGGGAGATATAAACACTTGCCTGTGGTCACCTATAGGTAAGTGAGGATAAGGAAAGTTAACAAAAAAGCAAAGCCCCCAACCCAACCTAGCTGAGGATATCACTTTTCAATTAAACCATTTTGCCAGAGTTGTCTACAGATGTTCTCTGAGACAGAAGGACTTAAAGCTATCTAAAGCGGCCTTTTTCAACCAGGGCGCCCTGAGGTTTCTTCAGGGGTGCCTTGGCAAAATGCCTAAAAATTGCCCAAAAATTGTATACAAGCAGGCGTGTGAATGAAGGATGCCTTTTAGTTACACTAAGCCACAGGTTTTCATTGTGCACCATTACAACCTTCTAGCAGCCAACATCTTAATGACCAATGGCATCATCAGTTGATAAGGAGGATGTCAGCCGCTTGCATAGCATCCTTGTTTGACTCTTCCCTGTTCATCTCTATCAGCACTGGGGTCACATTAGTTGAGTGAAGGAGAGAAGGGTGCCCTGAGACTGTCCATAATTTTTAAAGGGTGCCTCAGGATTATCCATAAATTTTGAAGGGTGCCTTGACTAAAAAAAAAGGTTGAGTAACACTGATCTAGAGCAGCTATTCTTAATCAGGCTTTCTCCAAAGATGCTAAGGTTTCCTTGAGCTGTGGCTGGTTGGCCTTGCATTTGATGGTGCTTGCATAAGTCCAGGGCAAATACCAAATTTTTGACTTGATTGCTATTGTTTCCTATGAGAGGCTGCCCCAGTTTTGTCAGCTGTCTGCTTCCCTTCAGCCATCCATAGCCATGAACATACACATTGGTCTGTTTAAAACATTTATGAAAAGAACCTTTCTAAATAACATATTTTGGTGCTCAGATCTTGCCTGTCCACATCTTATTTCTATAAGGAACTTATATTACAAGCATTGTGCTCTGCCACTAAACAGAAGGCACTCTATACATGTTTAATGAGCATATGTTCCGGAGAGGCACATGACCCTGTGTTTTGAGAATTTACTCCACAGGAAGTGCAAAATTCAGCAGGTGCTCCAACACAAAATTGCTTGGCTGATAAGTCTTCAGTATAAAGCAGCTTATTATCGAAAGAATATAGAAGGATTGAAAGAGTAAAACTCTCTCTAAAAAAAATGGCAGAATTTGTGAGCATATCATGAGGCGATAATTGTAAAAAATGTATCTTCATTACAAAAATGTTAAAATGACATATAACAAATAACAATACCCTATTACTTGACAAGGTCAATAGATACCCAATAGAACAGACATGGAGGTATGTATCCTTTCACTAGGTAGATGAAAAGTCTATGATAGATGCAACAAGCAATATGTATATATATCTCAGGGTGTTAGGTCCATAAGCTCCTCCATGCTTGCTTGTCAACGCGTTTCACATTTCAATGGCTTCCTCAGGACATCCTGGGTAGGTGCTGATAAAAAACTAAAAATTATACAAAAAAGAGAAAATATAAGTATCTACAGTGTTAGACATTTTATATATGCACAAAAGTATTAAGCAATTATATATATGTATATGAATCTTGAAAAATTATGTACATGAACAAATAAAACAAACAAAACACAAAATATATGCTTGCCTGGTAGGCCTTGAAACCAGGTAAAGGATGACACCCCATTCAGGCAAGCATTTATGTGGTGTTTCTCTTGTTTTATTTGTTCACGTACATCATTTTTAAGATGCATATACATATATAATTGCTTAATACTTTTGTGCATATACAAATGTCTAACACTGTAGATACTTATATTTTCTCTTTTTTGTATAATTTTATATCAGCACCTACCCAGTATGCGAAATTGAATTGCGGAACATATACATATACATATTGTTTATTGCATCTGTCATGGACTTTTCATCTACCTGGACTTTTCTCAACAACTTACGTCCAATCTCTTTACTCTCCTTCCCCTCCAAACTTTTTGAAAGACTATTCTACAACCGACTAAGCGACCATCTGACTATGAATAACCTTCTTGATCCCCTTCAGTCCGGTTTTCGCCCTCAACACTCTACGGAAACTGCTCTCCTTAAACTCTCAAATGACCTACTAATGGCTAAAACCAGTGGACACTATTCCGTACTACTTCTCCTGGATCTCTCTGCTGCCTTTGACACAGTGGACCACCCCCTCCTCCTCAAAAAACTCCACTCCTTTGGTCTCCGTGACTGTACTCTTCGCTGGTTCTCATCCTACCTATCCCACCGCTCCTTCAGTGTCACTTACAACTCTACACCCCCCAGCTCTCTCCATCTGTCTCCTCACGCATTACCAACTTACTAGCAGACATATCAGCCTGGATGTCACATCACTTCCTCAAACTCAACCTATCCAAAACCGAGCTCATGATATTTCCTCCCTCAGGTGCCACTTCCCCTGATTTCTCTGTCAATATCAACGTCTCAACTATCAACCCATCTCCCCACGCCAAGGTCCTAGGTGTAATCCTGGACTCGGAACTAACCTTTCGACCCCACATTCTATCACTATCCAAAACTTGCCGTCTCAATCTCCGCAACATCTCCAAGATACGCCCCTTCCTAACCAATGTCACCACAAAGCTTCTAATCCACTCCCTGGTCATCTCCCGCCTCGACTACTGCAACTCCCTCCTCATTTGTTTACCTCTAAATAGGCTATCCCCACTTCAGTCCATCATGAACGCTGCTGCCAGGCTCATCCACCTCACAAACCCCTCAGCGTCTGCTACACCCCTTTGCCCTCCATTGGCTGCCACTCAGTCACTGAATTAAATTCAAGATACTAACTATAACTTACAAAGCCATCCACAACCTGGCCCCAAGCTACATCTCTAACCTAGTCACAAAATACTAACCTAATCGTTCTCTTCGCTCCTCCCAAGACCTCCTGCCCTCAAACTCCCTTGTCACCTCATCCCATGCTCGCCTTCAGGACTTCTCCAGAGCCTCCCCCATCCTCTGGAATGCTCTACCCCAATCCGTCCGATTTTCTCCTACTTTATCCACTTTCAGACGATCCCTGAAAACTCATCTCTTCAGAGAAGCCTATCTGGCCCCCACCTAACAACTGTACATTTATCTTCTCAATCAGCACATCACCCACAGTTATTATCTCTTGGCCTTCCCTCTTAGATTGTAAGCTCTAAGGAGCAGGGCCCTCTGATTCCTACTGTATTAAAGTGTATTGTATTTGTACTGTCTACCCTCAAGTTGTAAATCGCTACGTAAACTGTTGGCGCTATATAAATCCTGTATAATAATAATAATAATAATGTACCTAGTATAATGATATATACCTCCATGTCTGTTCTTTGGGTATCTGTTGACCTTGTCAAGTAATAGGGTGTTGTTGTTTGTTATATGTAATTTTAACATTTTTGTAATAAAGATACATTTTTTATAATTATTGCCTCATAATATGCCCACAAAGTCTGCCATTTTTTTAGAGAGTTTTACTCTTTCATTCCTTCAGTATACCTATTGGATGTTTACATAGTGGGGGTCCTCCCTTTCTATTATCTACAGAAGATGAATGTAATTACTTGTAGAGGGGATACTACGAAAAATCAATAATTTTACTGTAAATAATTTTTAATATTACAGGTATGTAACAGAATTTGTAAACCTAGGCAATGTTTCAGCTCTGCGAACTTTCAGAGTATTAAGAGCTCTGAAAACTATTTCTGTAATTCCAGGTAAGGAGTCATTGGTGTTAGGTGTCGGACCCCCTTGTGCACATTGTGTCCGTCTTTGTGCTTGTGTGTGAACTCCCTTTCTGCAAATATGTGACAGAGTTTGTGGACCGCGGCAGTTTTTCTGAATTTCTCAGAGAATTGATTTCTTCTAAAGAAAACCCTAAGTTGAGGTCAGGATGAGAAGGTTGCGATGACAGCTGCATTACTCTGACCAACAGACCACACACTGGTACCAGGACAATCAACCTAAACCTATTCTGATCCATTGTAATTGCAGTTACTGCTTTGGAACAAGTATGGATTCCATCAGATGGGGATGACGGTTTCCATCAGCCTTCTCTTACTTAAGGTTTTGCTTAATGCCAAGGGTTGCAGGATAGAAATTTGCTCTGTGTATGGCCTGCCTAAGTGTAGGGGATTACGCCAAAGCTAAATTCAAGTAAAATTCAGTAAATTTTTTTTTTTTAATAAATACATAAATAAATTACCTTTTTTGAAACATCAGCCTGCTAAAACTACAGGAGGGGGTGGAGACAAGACTAGACCTGCACAAGGAGAGAGAGCAGCAGTGACCAGTCTCTATTGCAGGGAGCTCTTGCACAGAGACAAAGTTCACACTGGATTACTACACAGATCTGAAAGAAACACATATAGCACATCGAGATTTGTATTTAGGCAAGATTTGTTTATGCTGGTGTTCAGCTTTAAATTATATTGTAATGGGACCATTGTAATGGGACCATCCAATAGTTGGCATATTTGTTGAAAATGGGGGGGGGGGAGGGAGTGGGGTGATTTCGCTACTGGAGCCCCCAAGAAGTAGGACTTTGATAGGTAACTCTGCCTGGCAGACCTGTAACTGAAATACCACTGATGCATTAGTACTGTATTAATCAGTTGCTGGTACTTATATGGCATTAATATCTAATATTAGACATTTTTAAGCAACTACCTGATGGTCATCCCAAACTCTGTCATATTCTGTAGCTTTTTGGTGTGCTTATTAGATTTCGGCTTGTAAAATATTGTAAAATACTGTGGCTATGTGTGAATAAACATTTTTCTTTGTATGTGGGTAATGTAATTATTCATAGTTAGCGTTACTTCTCATAGTAGACGCTGTTGTTTTCTAGAAATAAGAACTGACTTTTGTTTAGAGCACAAAAAAAAAAAAAAAAAAAAACATCGTTAGAGAGAGAGATTTGTGAAGGCTGCCATTGCTTAACCATTCCTTATGAAAATTCTAGTTACCTGGCTGTCATATTGATGCATTGACTTTAGTGTTTCCTAACACATTTCATTTTGGTTAGGGTCTGTGACTAAAGTATGGATGCCAGATACAACCAGTAAACTAGCATTTTTTGGGAGGGGAAGAGGGGAACAGTGGCCACCGTCATACTTCTCTAATAACGAGTTCACTCTAAACTATAACTTAGAAGGTCTTTTGTTAAATGACCCTGTGAGTCAGGAACAGCTCCTATGTGAAACAGTTTTTTAAAAGACAACCAGCATCCTGACTGTCTTCTGATAAATTAAAGAAATGTGACAAGACTTGAGGGGGACTATATCACCAAAATATGTGAGTCAACAGAGTTAGAAGCAACAGGCGCAGGTCGTGTGTTGGTTTTTAAGCAGTGCAGTACAATGAAGTAAGGGCTCACTTACATCATGTTCATTTTGAATGAAGTGTCATTTTGTGATGTTTCAATAAAGTACAAAAAAAAAAAAGAGAAAAAAGATAACAGTGTGATACATTGTAATGACGCACTGCATCGCCCCTACACAACGTACACCAGTGTGCACAGGCTAGTGTGAACAAGCCCTAAACTGGACATAGATTGGTAGTTTTCCTTTATTCAGATTCCTACAGCCATCAAACAAAGATATTGTATTCTGACAGCGGGATGCAGCTGTCAGAATACACTGATCAGTGGCTGCAGCCACTTATTGACAAAAATAAACCAACTTGTTTTCTGACTTTTGTCAAACAGGGATGGCCACATGCTGGTCAAATTTTAGCTTGTCCCTGCTGTACTGGCCCAATTTTGACCCGTTTTTGGCTACCTTACAACTTCTTATGGCTAGCAACTTGGGCCTAAAACACACCACGCATTTCTCCCTGGTGCATGAGGTCCTGACATTTTTGTGCAGATAGAAGGCACAGGTGCACTGTCCAGCCCTGCTGCCAGCAGCCTGTAAAACACTATGAGGGTCTGAAAGCTGCTGTGGTTGGACGATCCACCAAGTGGTACCAACGTTTGGGAAGTGACAGCGCAGACTTCATGCGTTCCAGCTATTCATCCTTGGGCATGTACTGTTAGTACCACTGGGTGCACTGTTTATTGGCAGCAACTTTCAGCTTCTCATGAAATGCTACAGGTTGCCGGCAGTGGGGCTGGACTGTATACCTGCTCAAAAGCACCCGGCTTGCATGCATTGGGGCTTAACACCCAGTATGCATAAGGCCTTGAAGGTTGAAGGTACTCTGCATTCAAACAATACAAATTTGCACATAAACCTACTCAGCGCAAACAGCCTGCCACCTCAATGAATCTAATAATTATGACATTCTGTATTGTTCTTTAAACCCCCATGGATGACAGCAAGGCTGTACTGCCCTAGGCACACCCTTTTGTAAAAGCTCCTCACATCGTATCTTGCAATTATTTTTGCAAAATGTGATGTTATAAGCTAAAGGTCTGCTTTATATTAAAGTTTACATATAACCATTTTTGTTGGTTTTGGTAGAGTAGGAAATAGTTAAAACCCCTGGTTTTCTGGTGGCAATATTTCCTAAAGGTAATTTGTGGGTTTTGTCTGTCCACCTTGTTGTATTCCTGCAACTGCTGTGTTTGCCTGTGTACAATCTCATTTACGTAGCTTGAAAGCCTACCTAAACAATATTTTTAATATACTGTAATGCCCCGTACACACGGTCGGATTTTCCGATGGAAAATGTCCGATCGGATCGTGTTGTCGGAAATTCCGACTGTGTGTGGGCTCCATCGGACATTTTCCATCGGCTTTTCCGACACACAAAGTTGGAGGGCAGGAGATAAAATTTTCCGACAACAAAATCCGTTGTCGGAAATTCCGATCGTGTGTACACAAATCCAATGGACAAAGTGCCACGCATGCTCAGAATAAATAAAGGGATGAAAGCTATTGGCCACTGCCGCGTTTATAGTCCCGACGTACGTGTTTTACGTCACCGCGTTCAGAACGATCGGATTTTCCTGACAACTTTGTGTGTATGCAAGACAAGTTTGAGCCAACATCCGTCGGAAAAAATCCTAGGATTTTGTTGTCGGAATGTCCGAACAAAGTCCGACCATGTGTACGGGGCATAAGTCTAGGTTCACACCTATGCGGCTGCATTTGATGCGTTTTTCAGGCATGTTTTTTAGTGCATTTTGTGTTTTTAAACCAGTGTTTTTCATGCATTTTTGCATGCAGTTTTCATGCATTTTGCATTTTACATTTTTTTTTCTCTTTAAACACACTGTAAAACACACTGTATAAAACTGGTTGCTAAGGAGGGGCCACCGCGTCCCTAACTGATGAGTCATCAGCTGTGAGCGCTGAAAGCTTAATTAAAAAAAAAAAATTGCTGGCAAAAAAATTTGCGGAAAAAATGGCATGGGAGTCCCCCCCCCCCTTCTCCCAGGTACATACCAGGCCCTTTGTGTCTAGTATGGACTTGGAGGGAACCCCTACACCAAAAAAAAAAAAAAAAATGGCGTAGTGTCCACCCAAAATCCATACCAGATCCTTATCAGAGCATGCCCCCTGGCAGGTCAGGAAAGGGAGTGGACGAGCGAGCACCCCCCCTCCTGAACCATACCAGGCCGCATGCCCTCAAAATGGGGGGGTGCTTTGGGGCAGGGGGGCTCTGCGCCCCCCCGCCCCAAAGCACCTTGCCCCAATTTGGATGAGGACAAGGGCCTCTTCCCGACAACCCTTGCCCGGTGGATGTTGGGGTCTGCGGGCGGGGGGCTTATCAGACCTCCCAGATCCTGATAACTGAAGCTGATAACTCTTTGGTTTACTAAGGACACGGAGGCCGGCTTCCTGGCCCCTTGCTTAGCAACCAGCTATATACAGTAGTAAAATAAAAAACACAAAACACATCAAAGATGCACCACTTGCATTTCTGCTGCAGCTCCATTGAAGTCTATTAGCCGCAAATCATAGGAAAAAAGACCCTGACCTTTTCCAAAAATGCACCAGCCGCAAAACGCATAGATGTGAACCAGTACCATAGGAAACCATGTTAAATGGACTGTAGTGCATTTTTGCAAACTGCAAAACGCACTAAAAAACGCATAGGTGTGAACGTAGGGTGAATCAACCAGAGAGGACCTTCTCTACATTAATTATACAATCAGATTGTAATTGTGCATTCAGCTTTAGAGATAAAAGATGCCAATGGGTGATTTAGAACCACGGGATCGTCTAAAAACTGAACTATCTCTTCTGGGTGTTCCATAGGATCGTGACTTATTTGAGCTTCCTTTCTAGGCCTGAAGACCATTGTGGGTGCCCTGATTCAGTCGGTTAAGAAGCTTTCAGATGTGATGATTCTCACAGTGTTTTGTCTGAGTGTGTTTGCGCTGATTGGACTGCAGCTATTCATGGGACACCTACGGAATAAATGCATGCACCTGCCATCAGAGTTACCTCCTAATATAAGCCTTGAAGAATATGCAAAAGATGAAAGTAAGTTTGAAACTTGAAGTTTTAACACAATACATAAAATATTCTTTAGGTAGTCTGAGAAAGAGGAGCCCCCTATTAGCAACTAAAAGTTTACAATCTTCCAGACTCTTTAAGTTGTTAGGGTAAAAGTGCCATAAAGTGCACCCATTTTTACTGCCTAGATCTGGCTGGCTAAGAAATTATGTAGGAGTGTTATGCTCTATTGCATGTGCATGTACTATTTTTATGTTAAAGAACAAAAGTTGTATTTTATGATTACTGGCCTTTAACAGTGATGCAGAATGTTGTTTTAAAATGAGAAACTGTTGAAACTCCTTAAAATGTATGTAAAGTCAAAACCTTTTTTTAGTTTTGGGTTAAAGCCGCTCTTCAGTCATTTTTTCAAATCTTCTGCCCTTGTGGTTTTAACATTGGACAGTAAAAAAAAAATTTTTCTGCCAGTAAATACCTTATACAGCCCACTTCCTCTTTCTTGTCTGGTCCTTAGCCTAGGCTTATGACATCATGCACAGCTCTCTCTCACTCTTGTGAGAGGTTGACAGGAAGGAAGGGGGGAGGTGAGTCATAAGAGGGCCAATGAGAGCTGTAGAGCTGGAGGTGTGCCTCTGTGTAAATCAAGGAAGTGAACAGGCAGCAGCTTCAGCTGCCCACAGTTAAAATGGCTGCAGCCAGACTTAGTGGAGGAAGTTTTCTGCAGCATATTTGGCAAGTATAGAATCACAGTATATATAAAATAATATGCAAAGTGGTTGGAGGGAAGCTTCTGAATGGCAAAGATGTTTTTATTACAAATTATGTGAGCAGACTACAGTTCCTCTTTGAGTAGGGAAGGGCTTAAAACCCTGTCAAGTTTTTTTTTCTGCTGTCTCTGTTCCATTGGAGAGATTTCCTGTTCCGGAGGTACATCTGGAAGTTAGAGAAGTTCCCCCGAGAACGAGTTCTCATCTTACCTGTATAAAGCTGTCACCGGAAAAGATTTTAGATTTTTTTCTGTAACAGAGGTCACCAGAACAAATAGAGGGGTCTGTCTCCCTATTGGCGCATTGAAAGCAATAACATCTTGACAGAGGGTCTAACCCTTCCTCATTCTACCAAAACCAAAAAAGTTGCCCTTACATACACTGTCTTAGTCTTATAGGTCATAAGTACTACTTTATAGAAGCCATGTCATGGTTTCTATAGGTTACTAATTTTGAGAGACCCCTGTTTATGCAATAGTTTTGTATGTGAATGTTGCTACAAGGTCATATCCTGCATTATGAAGCCTTCTTTATGAAGAAGTGTGTGTATATGGGAAGGGGGGGGGGGGGGGGGGTTGACCTCATCATTTGGCTTTAAAATAACCATGGCAGTTGGTTGGAACTGGTAGCCTTGTTTGTTGCTGGAGTTGCCAAGAGCTATAAATCTTAAATGCAATGAGTCCATTGAGCACAAAGACCATTAAAGGGAATGTCCAGTGGAGAAGGGTGAAATCACAGTTGGCGAGAGAGTTACCCTCATTACCCGCTGACAACATTTTGCCAGGAAGTGAGGAAAGAAAGAAAAATAAAGACAATTAAAAAGTATGTCCAGCCAAAACTATTTTGTATAGAGTGGGGAAGGGTAGAACGTGTTCAGGTTCCATTTCGCTATTCAAGAATCTGTTAGGACCTTTTTTTTACCTAGATGCAGGTCAAATGCAGATCAGAAGGAGATTACCTACCAGTCAATGAACTCAGAAGCATCTCAAACTGATACCATCTCACAAGCTCAAAGCCCGCTGACACAGATTTCCCCTCACTTCCTATCCTGCTGACCATGTTTTACCAGACAGGAAATTAAGTTAGTAGAGTACAGGAAGGCTAGAACTTTTCAAAATGGAAAAAAAACACAACACTTTTTGGCTTTACATTTAAGTATTAGGGTCCATTTAGAGTATGTACAGTAACTGGCGTTTTTCTGCTTGCGATCAATGCCAGTCACGGCAAGGGCACATAGAAAACTTGTTTTTTTATTTGCCTTGTTCACCCTACAATGAACACTCCCCAAAAACTTCGAATGGCACTGCAAGTCACCGTACAGCACAATGCATTACAGTGCAGAGACTTGAATGGAGTTTAACTTTGTACACTTTCAACAATGTTAAAAAACGGACAGGAAAAATGGGCACCAGCCCATTTTAGCTTAAAACTAGTGTTGACAGGCTCATAAGCTCCTGTAATATTCTGCCTTGGTATTACTGATCTTTTATTTATCACTCTTTATTTAACAAATGTACATTCAGATATTAATGCCTCAAAAACAATTATAGAGGTCAACATAAGCCATTTCAAAGGCAATAAAACATAATAGACAAAACAGAGATCCTTCCTGTCCATAGAGTGTAAAGTTGACCTTCAGGGTCAGAGCATACTTCTGTATTCATCCCATCTGTATTTTTAACAAAATAACACATAAAAAAAGATAGACAAAAGGAAACAAGCGAGGAGAATTGTGGGGGGGAAGAAAAAAAGGGGGGTGGGAGAGGGGGATTGAGAAGGGAGAGGGTAAAGGGAAATCTCAATACCCTGAGTGCACGATCAATGCATATTCCTTTGAGCAGGGGAAGAGGGTCCAATAGAACCATTTACGACTTCTCCTCTTTGCCTCAAAGCGAGGCTAACAATGCTAAGATGCTTTCCATTGAGTGAATTTCCGCAATTTTAACAGAATGCAGCCCGAGCAGCATTCAACAATTTTTTTAGCATTTCCTTGAGAGGTCAGAGTGGTGCAGGAAGTACTTGGCTGGGTCTTCCCCTAAGTCGTAATCCATCAGATGTTTGATAGTCTCCCTGACTTGAGACCGATAGTTGGCTAGCTTTCTACAAGAACAGAAGACATAGAGGACAGTGCCTTCCTCCTCTTTGCAGCACCAGAAAATGTGCATTGCTTTTGGGTAGAGCTTCCTCGACTGGGCTGGGACTCTATACCAATGGGTGAGGGTGAGCATTTTATAGCCCAACTCTTGGTATTTTCTTGCAATGGAGGAATAGTGAGCAAAGTAAATTAATATGGTACCGTTGTTCCGCCGAGAACTCCCTTCCCATTTAAGTAGATACGGAGGTACAAAAGATTAATCTGGTCGGCTTAGTAATTTGTAAGTAGCTGAGACCACGTGGGATGTGGGGTCTGGGACCAGGCAGAGATTCTCAAAGGAAGTATTAGAGCAAATGTTAATCCCTTGATGGGACAGGGCAGTAAAAAAAGATAAGCTGTTGTAGCTGCCAGTCCTCTAAGGGTGGTGAAAACAGCGCTTGTATGGTTGATGGACCTTTTATCTTCTGACCAGACATGAAATTGTGAAGTCGAAAATTGCCTAGATAAGCATAACTTGTTTAAATATCACGTCTGTTAACCCCGGTATAAAAGAAGGGTTAACAATTACTGGATAGAATCGAGAGAGGGCAAAGTCTGAACTGCTGGCAGCCTTGCACCGTTGCAAAACCCCTAGAGTAGCTCCTATAAGAGGACGTATTACTGATCTTGACACATTTTATGTCACACTTCTGTTACTATATAAGTGGGTCAGTCTAGCTTTTTAGCGAATGGAGACCATCGAGTTAAAAAATAAAAATAGCCAATTTGTATATCCAGTAATTCCCTTGCAGATAAGCCTGTAACAAATAAATTGCACTTTGGTTCCAGATAGATGAGTGATGTTAATCTACGATGTCTTTCAAGCCCGAAGCTGTACTGGTAGCCATTATTAGATTACACTGTACAATGCTGTGCTCTCCATGCTGCTCGGAAACAAATTGTTTCAATGCTGTCCATCTGTAGACTGAGCTAAATGACGTACATTAGTTCATGCTTGTCTCCTCCCGAGACAGGTCATCGATCAGCCCGCGTTGTAGCGGTGCACTCTATGCCAGGACCACCAGACATTCTGCAACTGAGCCATGCTGTGCATTCTAATAAACATACACACATAAAAAACAAGAGCATACACACAAACAAAAACTGCATGCTCCCAGCTCATTACAGCACAATCACAGCCCTAAGCAGACATATTTGTTAAGGGCATGTCATCTGCTAGTCCTTGGCCAGACATTGACTGCTTTGTATCTTTCAAGCTGTTTTGTAAATGAGACTAAGCACAGCAAAATAAGTAGGCCACCAAGAATTTGATCAACGGGATGCACCAAAAAAAGTGATTTGAGAGCATATCATTCATATTTGCCCATTGCCTAAGAACACCTATACACTTTGAGATTTTTAAAGTGACTAACGAATATGCACCTGTTCTTGAACTGGGTAATTTCAGCAAAGTGTTACGTGATCCTGTTGCTTTCATCTGTACGAACAAAGGCTGGGTTCACCTAAATACTTTTGCAGGGGCTGATATATACAATATACTTCGGCAATGACTGGTTGCATTTATAGAGGCATCAGTGGTCTGTTAAAGAGGTTGTAACTCTGGAAGCTGTGTTCAAACTAAGTCTGGAATAGGACAAAGGACTAGTCACCAATATTGCCTGTGGTCTCCCTGCAGTTGATCTTTTCACCACTATTGACTTATATGCCTTGTCTCAGTGTGGGAGTTCCTGCTTGGTAGACGAGTAGAGTTTTGCTTCCTCAACTGTGAGAACCACAGTAGTGACCTCTCCAAACCTGATGAAAGGCAAGACTAATGCCCCGTACACACGGTCGGATTTTCCGACGGAAAATGTGTGACAGGACCTTGTTGTCGGAAATTCTGACCGTGTGTAGGCTCCATCACACATTTTCCATCGGATTTTCCGACACACAAAGTTTGAGAGCAGGCTATAAAATTTTCCGACAACAAAATTCCGATCATGTGTACACAAATCCGACGGACAACGTGCCATGCATGCTTAGAATAAATAAAGAGATGAAAGCTATTGGCCACTGCCCCGTTTATAGTCCCGACGTACGTGTTTTACGTCACCGCGTTCAGAATGATCGGATTTTCCGACAACTTTGTGTGACCGTGTGTATGCAAGTTTGAGTCAACATCCATCGGAAAAAATCCTAGGATTTTGTTGTCGGAATGTCCGAACAAAGTCTGACCGTGTGTACGGGGCATAACAGTCACAGACGGCAGAGCCTTAGATTTTACACAGCAGATATACTGTACATTTTTGAGGTTGTAGGCACATGAGTGCTTACGCTCACTCACATACCAAGAAGTGCTGTTTTATTTTTATTTTTTTAGGAGGGTTTTAAGGAATTAGATACATTTTCAAGGAACTATTCAGTCACAATTAAAACAATTTGAGAGCCATTAAGAGAGGTCAGAATGTAATTTCATGCTACATGTAGAGGAACAGCCTTACTTTGGCTTATGCATACCCCCTCAACTTTCTGAGATGAGAATGAGGGACACCTATTAGCAAAAGTATGTGGGCATAGGACACACCCTGCCACACCCCCTTCAAAGGAGAATTATACAAAAAAATATTGGTTAAACCAACAAGTGCTTTTTTTAACCACTACAATTCCATTATATTGGCTTTTACGTTTACAAAGGCAGCAATTTAGAAATTGGATGAAAGTTTTAGTACTGTAAAACACTTTTTAATAGACAAATAGTGCATTTTATATACAACTATATAGATCAGACCAAAATGAGGCACACATTATGGGTAAGAAGGGACAGAGGTACTTTCTTTTACATGAGGGACAGTCCCTCAAAATCGGGGACAGTTGGGAGCTATGGCTTATGGCAGGAGCTGACCTGTAGCAAAGTAGGTAATAAATATATGCTGCTCAAAACACATTAGGAACTAAATTAGGCATACTAAAATTGACAGTACTTTCAGTTTCTATGAGGCTCTACCTTCAGATTTTGAGCACTTTACTCAGATTGAACGGCCCCTTTTGCTAAATTTAGCATGCTCTATTTTTTGCATTTGGTACATCAATACAGTAAATGTGAATACAGAATATCTACAGAAACACATTTTGTGTTTGACTTTAATTTCATATGCGTTTTTTCTTATCTGACCTGTAAAGTCTCTTTCAGTAGCATACTGTATTAAAAAAGATCAAGATGCACAGTGGACATGATGAAATGCCATTTAAACACATTGATGTGATAAAGCACACAAGGAGGCACTGTAGATTTGCATTATTAATACAATCACATTTATGAAGTTTGTTCATACAGTATGTTATGATCCACTGCATTTTTGATTGAGAGTGTATATCATAAAAAATTTATCAGCACTCAAAATGCAAAAAACTCACTATTCAGGAATTTAATGAGTTACTTGAAAATTATTCATCACGGGTAAAAAAAATTCTCTCCCAAACTCTTTAAAGTGATGGGATTTGCATAGTCAAATGACCATGAGAACAATTATGACAGTATCACAGCTACAATATATGTCAATAGTTTTTGGACGCCTGATCATCATACAGTACCTATATGAACTTGATGCTCACCCCACCCCCTTTCTTCTCACTTCCATTCTTCTGAAAATGCTTTCCATAAGATATTGAAGTGTGTTTGTGAATATTTGTGACCATTAATCTAAAAGGGAATTTTTGAGCCCAGGCACTGATGTTAACTAGACAACAGCATTTGGGTTCACTCCAAAAGTGTTCAGTAGGTTTGAGGTCAGGGCTGTATATGTGCTCCTTGAGTTCCTGCACACCAAGCTCATTAATCCATGTTCTTCTGGACATGGCTTTACTCATGGCGGCATAGTCCTAAAGAACAAAAAAAAGGGCTATCCATAAAGTGTTGCAACAATGTTGGAAGTACACAATCATCTAAAATGTCTTTGTATGCTGTAGCATTAAGAGTAATTTGTAGGGGTGTCAACATTCTTTAAGCTGTATAGTAACTGCAATGGCTAGATGTCCATGGAATTTTGGAAGTTCACTGGTGATTACTCGGGAAGAAAACAGATGCCTTTGTCCTCAGGGTTGCAGGTTGAAAATGGGGCTATCGATCTTGTCCTGTTAAAAAAAAAAAAACATAATTGATGCAAAGCTAAAGAAAGTATCTAGATAAATGAACAAACATGCTTCTGTAGGCCAAGGTCTCTCATGGGCTGTAGTGTTGTGGAATAAGTATGCACTCATTTTAAACGGGCCATCCTTGTACAATTGCTCACACTGATGACATCTCTCATCAATAACTGCCTGTCAGGTTAGAAAATATGTCCTTTATTTGTCAGTTACTAGCTGTGTGGGATTATTTTCGTACATGGAAATGACCAATTTGTTACAGAGAACTGCTGGTCATGTCTAGGGGGTTCAGAAGCTCCTGGGGTCAAAGGATCAGATAAGAGAAAATCCTGGGCACAGCAGGAACAGAGATCTGAGCACAGTGCAGACACAGAAAAGCAGGTACAGGGTCAGGGTAGACAAACAGGAGTGTATGTCCAACTGATATAAAGTGGCAGAGACTGGTACATTGGGTCTTAGCCAGAGCCGTTGAAGAATTAGATGTACTTTTACTACAGGAAAACTCTAACTATGGGACTCCTGATTGCCTAGCTGGGCAAATGCAGACATATAGACAGGAACAGAGTGTTACCTACACAGGTGGGATCACGACAAGACAAACTGCTTAACTCATTAAGAGTTAAATATTCCATGTATTATCGATGTACCAAAAAATATACCTTACTTAATGTATGACTCAGACTGTGTTTACACTAGCAGCAGAAGGTGATGCTCCTCTAAAAAGTGATTGTTTTTCAGAGGCATTTGACAAGGAAGCGAGTAGGCGATAAGTCACCTTCTCACTGCCTGGTTTAACCCAGTAAATGCTGCACCACCAGGCCCCAACCATTGCGCGTGGTTGCAGGGCAACCCTATGCGCTTGAATGGGTCATGTTCAGCAGGTAATACTCAGGAGGGATCACTTTTGCTGTGGCATGTGAACACCCCTATCCACTGCCTTTTGCAGCTTATTGTGGTTATAATTGTTTGATTTTTTTTTTCCCTTAAAGTAGAACTATAGACAAAACTTTTTTTTTTCAATTTGGATAGAGTAAGGGAGGGCTATAACCTCTGTCAGATTTTTTTTCACCATCTGTGCCCCATTATCGAGGTTTTCCTTCACTTCCTGTCCCATAGCCAAACAGGAAGTGAGACGAAATCCCTGCAAATTAAGGGAATCCCTTGGGGATTTTCCCTTTATTACTTTTCTTGGGACAACCCAAAATTTGGGATTTTCGCTCGCAAGCTGCCTTGTTGTGTCTATGGGACACACAGAGCATGGCTTAGTCCCACCCTCCTCACTGTCTCAGTCAAGAGGAGAGAGAGACCCGGGAGAGGCTCTGCTCTCGTGCCCATCACTGGATCGGGCTCGGGTAAGTATTGGGGGAGCTGCAGGCACTGAAGGTGTATGAGGGTAAAAAACAAAAACCCTTTAAAAGCATTTACAGGCAGATGGGTTGGGGGTGCAGTAAAAATGTGGCTCAACACAAGTGTAAACAAGCCCCTCAAATTTTCTAGTATTTGGCACCTAATTTATTATTCTTTTTTTTTTTATTTCCGTTTTTTTCACAGGCTGCAACACTGCACCCAGATCAATGAAGACATACTAAGGCTAGGTTCATGCTGTTGTGGGTGCAGGACAGTGTGTAAATCACACTCTGTCCCACACCTGAAATCGCCCATAGCTAAAACCCCCCCCCCTCCCACTGCCTTCCGCCGCTCGCCCTGGCTCTACCGTTCCATCTGGAGACCCGAGCGACCAGCCGACATGTCCGGTGGCTGGCCAGAGTCCTGAACAAAGCTGAAATCGGCTTTGATTGGGTCTCGGATATGGTAACCCGGAAACGTCGTCATGACATTACTCTTGGTTTACTGGAAACTTAAAGGCGCCAGAAAATTGCAGGTATTCAAAAACGCCGATCTTGGCACTTTGAATGCTTTCAAGTGCAAGGGAGGGATCTGGGGTCTTATAGACCCCAGATCCCTTCATAAAGATAACCTGTCACGTGCCTATTGCTGTCCCAATGGATGTTTACCTTCCTTGGGACAGCAATAAAAGTGATTAAAAGGAAAAAATAAAATTAAAATTAAAGCAACAGTGTAAAAAAATAAATAAAAAAAAATAAATTATATATCTATATCTAAATCTAGATATAGATATCTCTCTCTCTCTCTCTCTCTATATATATATATATATATACATAGATATATATATATATATATATTTAAATATATATATATATATATTATATATATTATATATATTATATATATATATATTATATATATATATATTATATATAATATATAAATGAATAATAAAAAAAAATATATATATATATCTATATCTAAATCTAGATATAGATCTCTCTCTCTCTCTCTCTCTCTCTCTCTCTCTCTCTCTCTCTCTCTCTCTCTCTCTCTCTCTCTCTCTCTCTCTCTCTCTCTCTCTCTCTCTCTCTCTCTCTCTCTCTCTCTCTCTATATATATATATATATATATATATACTTAGATAGATATATATATATATATATTTAAATATATATATATATATCTATATCTATATATATATATATATATATATATATATATATATATATTATATATAATATATAAATGAATAATAAAAAAAAATTAAAGTGCCCCAGTCCTCTTGAGCTAGCGCCCAAAGGAGAATGCGTGCGTCGGTCCCTGAAGTATCACCGCGAATGTCAGATCATAGGCAGTAATTCTAGCCCTAGGACTCCTCTGTGCATCCAAAGTGGTAACCTGTAAAGGCTTTTAAAGCGTTGGATAGTAAAATTTACGTTTGTCGCCGTTGTGCGGGCGTATGCACAATTTTAAAGCGTAACATGTTTGGCATCTATTTACTCGGTGTGACATCATCTTTTATATTTTACAAAAAAAAATGGGTTAATTATTGTGTGTTTTGGCATTAAAATGAAAAAAAAAGTGTATTTTTTCCCCTAAAACAGCTGTGCAAATACCGTGTGACATAAAAAAATTGAAAAACCCACCTATTTATTCTCTAGGACCTCTGCTTTTAAAAAATATATATATACTTTTTGGGGGTTCTAACTAATTTTCTAGTAAAAAACAAATGGATTTTCACATGTAGACAAAAAGTGCCAGAAAATGCCTGGTCTTCAACTGGTTAATGAAACTTTGTCGCTATTTTTCCCACATTCAATATTTTTTCTTTATTAATGAATTGCCTCTTAAATTATTGCATGTGATAATTTATGCAAATAGGTCTGGTGACACTAGTATCGCATGAGATAAATAATAGTGAGTTGACCCCACAAAAGACTACCCAAACCCAGGAACAGACACAGCTACGAATCAGCACAAACGAACTCCGACAGATGCACCAGCCCCGGCTGATGAGGGCAGAGCCCCTGAATAGCCTTAAACACAGAACAGATGAGACGCAGTATGAGAGAGTGAGACAGACAAAACCGTGATCGAAAACACAAAGGATTTCAGACATTAAAGCGCTAAACTCAGCAAGCCCATGATTTCAATTACCATACAAGATTATTAGATCATAGTCATATTAGATTAAATAAACACCCTATGGCTATTCAAAGCCAAATTGTGGAATTTGGGAATCCAGCTGTGAGACAATGACATTTTTGTGATGGCCTTCTGGGGTGATTAAAAACTACGAGGAGGAATTCTCTTGATCGGATTTTCCAGGAAAAGCCAGCTCATGATTTAACCAGCCCTGAGCCACCACCCATTTTGGAATATCTCTGCTTCACACAACAGGATGCTTGTGCCCTGGCTTTTTTTTCTTTTTATTACCTGGACTTTAAAATGTATGCTCAAAAATGTCACAACGCATTTAAAAAATCTAAAAGCTATTTAGATAATCTTATGCTTAGGCCACATTTCTCGGGTGATTCTCCGGGTCACCTTATGTATAGGTCCTTATAACTACAAATCTTCTCTAAACAACTTATATAATAAAATTATGTCTATTGCACGCATGTCTTTATTACTTTCTGCCTGCAGGCTGCTTTCACACCGAGGCGGTTTTCAGGCGATTTAGGACTAGAAATAGCGTCTAACATCTAAAAACTGCCTCCCCATTCATTTCAGTGTGACTTTTCACACTGGTGCGGTGTGCTTGCAGGACGTTCTGAAAAGTCCTGCAAGCAGCATCTTTGGGGCGGTTTGGGAGTAATGTATACACAACTCCCAAAACGCCCTGCTCATTGAAATGAATGGGAAGTGCTTCCAAAGTGCCTGCAAAGCGCTTCGGCAGCACCCCAACATGGGCGCTTTTAACCCTTTCTTCATCCACTAGTGGGGGTTAAAAGCGGAGCGCTAGCATCTGAAAAGCGCAGCTAAAAGTAGTGACACTTTACCACCGATGCCCGATGCTTTCAGTGTTAAAGTAGCCTTAGAGTAGCATTATTGTTATTTATTACCAGCATTTACGCAGTGCTTTATATATTGCACATTCATATCACTCCCTGCCCTTAAAGTGTTGCTAAACCCACAACAGTAAAATCAGTCTGTATATGCAGTAAAGCATGTATGTTATACTCACTGTGGAACCTAAGGCGTTAATCCTCTTCATTGTGTAAAAAGGCTGTTGACACTGTCTTCTCTGATCCTCCCCCTCTTCCTCTGTTCCCCATCCATCTCCTTATAAGACACAGCCTTTGGAGTCACTCTGCACATGCTTAGTTTTCCTGTGTATTGCTAGTTTGTTTTTTCTTGGGAGGGTGCATGTGATCAGTACAGGGCCAATCAGCACTGTCCAGACAGAGGGTCAGGGGTCCTGTAGCCTCAGGAGTACAGTTAGAGGTCAATGAAAACTCCTCCTACAAGCTTTAACCAGACACTGATAGAAGTCTGCCTTATTCTGCTGATGAGAAAAGGTATTTAGCAGTTTATATTTACTAAAAATAATTGCATTTCCATGTTCTGTGTACTGTGGGAGACCAGATATAGTGAATGCAAGGTCCTGGGTTTAGTAACACTTTAAGGGGCTCACAATTTAAGGTTCCTATCATACATACATACTAGGGCCAATTTAGGCAGGAGCCAATTATCCTACCACAGGTCTGGTCCCACAAAAACACTGGGATAACCAGCAAACTCCATGTAGATTGTCCATTTAAATTTTTTACATTTTTAGGATTTATGTGCTGTTTGTGTCCCTTTGAGGAAATTTTACTATCAGTTTAGAAAAGCTGTCTGCTCCCCTGTTAAGGAGATTTCTGTCAGAAATCATGAATCAGACAGAGACAGAAGTACAGTTAAATCACACTTGTTTAATAATAATAATAATAATAATAATAATAATAAAAAAGGTAAACGTAGTCAAAACATAGCCAGAGTTCAGGAACCAGAACGGATAGTCAGACAAGCCAAAACTCCAGGGAGCCAGAGATGAGCGTAGTAAAAGAGCAAGCAGGATCTGGAGCCAGAAGGAATGTCAGCCAAGCAAGTCTTTAACAGGAACACAGGAGAGCGTCTCTAGAGATGTGACCAAGGCGAAGGCAGAGATCATCTGGGCTAGACGGCTTAAGTAGGCAGGACTGACGAGCAGGATATCATCAACAGGTGAGTCACTGTGGAGAGAAAGGAGATGGCAATTAGCTGCCAGCTTTGAGAAGGAAGGCCTGAGCCCAGCCCTGACAGTTTCCCCTCACTTCCTGTTCTGTCTGACACCTGTCACTTGGACATGAATTGAGGTTATATCCCCCTAAGGTTTCTTTCAGATGAGCGGTAAACTATTGCCGTTTTCCTGACACCCTCCTAGATAGGTGCTAGGATTAGTTAGATTTAGTTTAAATTTAAATGTATCACCACAAGATGGTGTTGTGGATACAGATAAGTATAAGTGTGCCAACGTCCTAAATATATTGCAAAATATTATTCAAAAGATAAAAAGCTTGAATAGTTAGATTTAGTGCTGGCTTACTGTGTTCAGTGGAGCTGTGTTTTTGTTAGGTAAATTTAATTTAGTTTGCCTCACTGTAACCAGTTTGCCTACATTTGTTATGTTATGATTGCTCCCAGAGAGCTGTAGAATTCTCTGGAACATTGCTGTGGAGCTATGCAGATGGTAGTATGAAGATTTATGCAGCCCTGGCCAATCCCCTGGAGCAGGGCCCTTAAGGCTGCTGAGAGTCTGCTGAAATACTCTGAGAGACTGAGCTTTTGGGTATTTTCCTGCAGAGAATCAGTCCAGCCCTGAGGGCTGCTACCTTCCAGGGCAATGCTGCCATGTGCTTGCTGCTTGTGAGGCCAGGTAGGTGAGCTCAGAGCCTGAATGCTGAAGCTGCTGTAGCACGGTCCCCTAGAGAATTGCTTAGTATTACCTGCTCATCTGCACGGCCATGATCAGGTGAACTTTCCATCCCACCTGACACTCTGGGTTCAGACATCTTTCTGTCACTGTAAAGCAATAATCAGACAACTCAACGTATTTAGGTTCTATGATTAGTTTACTTGAACCAAAGAAAGAGGAAGTTATCACAAAGAGGAGGTAATAAATCTGCTGAGTTCTAGGCGACAGCGCCAACTCCGCAAAAGAATTCCTCTGAAATGCACAAACAATATTTTACAATGACAATACTTTACATACAGCATATGTACACTTCTTTTAGGAATAAAGTTGCCCCATGACAGATAGTACAGCTAACTGCTTATACTGCCACTCAATAAAAAATGGAACCTGGCCAGCCTATAACGCTCATCTAACGGGGAGAGCAGGTCTATGGAAGAATATTATAAGGGCCTTGCTACAAATAATGGCAATAAAGTCCATGTTGCAGATCTGATGTTCTTCACCGGGAGTTCATTAATTGTAATCCGATTGGGTGTAATGGGACAATAAATTCCTTATAGTAGAGAAAGCTAAAGATGTCTAAGCACGGTGTTCAAATAATGCAGTAAAGTATCCTCGGGTTAAAGATATCTGTGCAAAGTGTCTCAATGTGATTGTGACAAAGAATGGATAAAGGTTGAGCTATTTGCCCTCTCACCAATGACCAGATCACTCCAATGTCTTCCGGACAGGAACTTGTGTAGCGACACTCGTGCAGCGGACCTGCCGTCTCGATCTCCCAGACGTGAAGCTTGACACATACACACCGGCTGGCAGGCGACCGGGGTGGTGCTGGAAGGGATGTCTGACAGCGACTGGCAAAGCTAGGCCCTTCAGGCCACGGGTTGGAAAGTCATACTCCGCGTGCTAGGCCGCGACCTCTCTCTCTGTTGCACAGAGAGGTCCGTCTTGCATCAGGCCCAGGAGGAAGACAGTTCCCTGTGTGCTTCTGCTGCTTTTATAGCTACTCCCAGCAATCTTCAGCTGGCAGCAAAGATTTCTGGGATATGTAGTCCTGGCACATAATCGTGCAAAGCAATTATCTGACAGGACGACTATCCATTCCACAATCCTTTTATTTGGCACACAAATATGATGTCACTGGATCACTAGAGGGACAGTCAAAACTCCAAAACAATAGAAGGTTTATGCTTGTAGTCCATATTGCTACACTACCATGGGGCTGCTGAAGATCTAGTCGGGTATCACTGGAGAAAAGGTGTTGCTTGGAAGTTGTAAGGAGGTAACCAACTGTCCCTGGACATTTTGGACGTACAGACTGCTGTGAGAGACTTTTGGGCTGCTGCCACCCCTCTTTTGCTAAAGAGTCAGCTGGGTGTTTGTCTAAAGGGGACATTGGCTGGTGTTCTGAAGAGCTCAGTCGAAATGATTCTATGTGAAGGAACTCTTGTGTTAAAGAAGGTAGTCTGAATTTAAATCATTCCACTACGAAACCAAGTCCACAGTTTGCTATAAACAAGGACTTCGGCTTTAGCTTTTCAGAAAGGGGGTTACCATCCCAGTTACTCCAAAAATAAAAACAACAAGAAAAAAAGAACACCCCTAGACTGGTTTTTGAGGAGAAGAGTGACTGTGATTGTGTGCCTGGCTGTAAGGCAATCCAATGGGAAATAACCTGGGCAAATTTCCAGTGGCCCCTTGGGGGGTAGTGCTACACATGTATAAAGTCCATAAAGCCAGAGGTTAAAAGGGTCCACATTTTTCAGAGCTTAAAAAAAACAAATCAGGAAAGAATCTGGACTAAAAAACACAAATCAGGAAAGAATCTGGACTTTGTAAAAGCTGAATTATCATCACCAAGGACAGTTTGACGATATGTAGTCAGAAGGATCTTTTTCAGATGCTGATTTAGGCCATTTTTGGATTTCTGATCTGGCTGTTTCTTAACCACACACCACCCTGTACAAAACACACAAAATTTTGACAGAGGTTCTAACCCTTCTCCACTATATATAATGTGTCCTCAATCATTGGATTTCCTGTTATGAAACTCATCACATAGACAGGAAGCGGAGAGATTTCCTATTAATTTCTTGTACTGTTCGAACCCTTCTCTACTTTATATTAATGTAAAAAAAAAAAGGTTTAGAGTTGGACTATAACTGTAGTTGGGTCATAGGCATGCGCACAGGGTGTGCCAGGTGTGCCTGGGCACACCCTAATCACCCCACGTGCATTAGCATTATCCAGGGACAGCACCAGGTGGGTGGTTGAGGGTGCCATTGACCAGTGTAAATGCCCTCATTATATTAAAGGCTAGGTTCAACAGCAGGAACACGTTACACCCGTATTTAGGGCGTAACGTAATATGCTCCCTATCAACTGTCTCCCACCACCAGAGCCTCCTTTCTGTGACAGCAGGTGGCGTTCATGTGTGTTTGAGAGTTGGGGCGCACACCCTAATACAATAGGCTGCGCACACCTATGAGTTGGGTTATAACGAAAAAAAGAGAAATTTAGGGAGGTGAGGAGAAGCCCTGAACAGAAGGGACTGGCATTTATGTTTGATCTTTTTTTTAATTGAATTTTCAAACAATACAGGACAAAAGCAGACGTTGTGTACAATGCATTTCAGTATTTAATACATCAGAACAAACACAGAGGTTTGGAAGTACAGTAATACAGCCCGTATCTAATAACTCAGGATATTGTCTTACCTTCAGTTACCCAACAGCATAGCAAGTACAATTGTAAGAGAGGAGTAACAAGATTATGAAAATTACTCCCTAACAGTATGAGCAAAAACAGAAAAGCATCTATATTTATTGATAGGAGAGGCTGTCCTTAGTAACTAGGAGGGCATATTTGGTATTGTAAAGAGAAAAGGTAGAGAATACATAGGGAAGGCAAGGATGCAGGGGATGGGTGCAACTTGAATACGACTTTGGCCTTGATCAGTGATAATGGACTGTTGCACACAAGTTGCATTGTATAACATTCAGGTATGACTTTCATGCAACTTCTGAGGGTTGACATTGAAGTCTATGGCCCTGAAGTTGCATAAAAGTCGGACCAATGTAGTGCATGAACTACTTTGAAGTTGCTGCAACTTTAAGTTGCGCATATACGAATGGGTATCATTGGAAAACATGGGGAATGACTTGTCATGCAACTTTGATGTCCATGACAAGTCGCACAAGTGTGAATGGAGCCTTATAGGGCGTACACACGGTCGGACTTTGTTCGGACATTCCGACAACAAAATCCTAGGATTTTTTCCGACGGATGTTGACTCAAACTTGTCTTGCATACACACGGTCACACAAAGTTGTCGGAAAATCCGATCGTTCTGAACGCGGTGACGTAAAACACGTACGTCGGGACTATAAACGGGGCAGTGGCCAATAGCTTTCATCCCTTTATTTATTCTGAGCATGCGTGGCACTTTGTGTGTCGGATTTGTGTACACACGATCGGAATTTCCGACAACGGATTTTGTTGTCGGAAAATTTTATCTACTGCTCTCGAACTTTGTGTGTCGGAAAATCCGATGGAAAATGTCCGATGGAGCCCACACACGGTCGGAATTTCCGACAACACGCTCCGATCGGACATTTTCCATCGGAAAATCCGACCGTGTGTACGGGGCATACGACTTTAAGGGGTCGGAGTGGCCAGTGGAAGTAGAAAATGTACCTGCGTCATTGGAAGTAAAAAAAAATTACATAGTGCCTGTAGTCAGTAGAATGAGGAATAGTGCCCCATCACTGATGTCATGGGAGGAAAAATGCCCCATTGTTGGTGTCCGTGGGAGGAGTTGTTCCCAACTGTTGGTGTCAGTGGAAGGAATAGTGCCCCCTTGTTGGTGTTAGTGGGAAGAAAATTGCCCCGAGAGCCAGATAAAGGCAAGAAAAGGGTCACATTTGGCCCATAGGCAGCTGTTTGGAGTCCACTAGTTTATAGGAACCCAGCAACATAGAGGGCATAGTAATTTAGGGTTCATTGGGCAATCGATCGCCCACAAGCTTGTCATACAGTTGCAGTATATTATCCCAAAAAGGGAGGATCTGCAGACAAGTGCCCCAAACGTGGGTCATAGTGCTGGGGGCCTGTAAACATCTCCAACATGTGTTAGGGATAGAATGATTTATTTTATGTAGGATTGTGGTGCAGAGGTACCATCTAGACAATATTCGGTGATTGTGTTCTTGGGCATGAGATGAAATAGAAATTTTGTAGGCAAGTGCCGGTATCTTGTTTCAGTCAATTACATTTAAGGTCTGACATGTATCTGTTTTTTGTTTCATGGATATTTTTAGGTTCATTGTGTATTTTGCTTTAACTTTTTCTTTTCCACCAACAGGTTTGTTTTATAAAATGGAAGGTCAGAAGGATCCTGTACTTTGTGGCAACAGCTCAGATGCTGGGTAAGAGGAATGATTAGTCAAGTTTATCATTGAATTATCATTGAGCTTGTTGAATTGAAAATGTATCAAAATATTTTTTCGCACACAGACCTTTGTCTTTAAACTTGTCATTGTATCAAAAAAAAAAAACTTTAAAAGAACACACATCTTTCCTGCTGCTCACACCTACAGAACATCGCTCCTTCCATGAGAGGTCTTCATGGGAGGTCTACAGACACACCATTGCTTCAGGCAGTGTCTACTGGATCCCCTGCAGCGCTCAATGCCTGCTCCTGGTGATCTCTTTTTCTGCTGTGTTTTGTGCATGGAGGTCAACAGGTGAAAACCCTGAGATCTTTGGAGGACACAGGAAATTGAAACTCTGGGATGTGTCAGTTTCTCTGCAAACTTGAAAATTTCTTGTCACTGGAGCAGAATCCTGGTGGTGCAGGCAGCAAGAAATTTAAATATTCATAATCCTAAATAATTGTTCATGCATCTGTATGGTGCTCTGGTGCAAAAATAGAGATCAGATTATTTGTTGCAGCAAATGGATAAAGAGAAATAATTTATACTACTGTATATGTTTTACTAATGGCTAAATAAAAATATTAAGTGCTAATATGCTATTGTTAAGCGCTTTATACTATATATTATCAGGTTTGCTTGCTGGAATTTCTTTTACTTTGCAGGAAATTTTATTATTAACAGTCCTTGAAATATGTTGCTATAATGTCTCTGGAAGATCTTGTTGTGCAGTGCTGAACAGACAAATAATAAGTCTCCTACTATTGTACAGCCATTTCCACCCACCTCCTCCATTCATAGAAATTGTACTTTTACTTCCATTAATAAGAAGCGGTCTGTTAAAGGAGGACAAGCGGATGAATAAAAGGTCTGCCTCCTGTATTGTAAGTCACGCTTCATTGATGAAGGCTATAGTACATGAATGAAGGAAGAGGCAAAAAGGACAGACATAGCAATTTTGACGATTGCCTATGACAGGTTCTTTAGCTTGCATTAACCCCTGCAGCACCAATAGATTACAGCTATCAGAGGTGTGTGTTTGGGGGGGGGGGGGTTAGACTTTG
Organism: Lithobates clamitans; assembly: GCA_037952925.1. Taxonomy (NCBI): domain Eukaryota; kingdom Metazoa; phylum Chordata; class Amphibia; order Anura; family Ranidae; genus Lithobates; species Lithobates clamitans. Next base: position 8,089,134 of record JBBGZY010000502.1, on the reverse strand, counting down.
GATTTTAACAAAGGCTAGCCATAGACTCAATTATCCCATCAACAGACAGTGTTGACAGGGATATCCCTCCCGCTGAGCTATTGTGTTCTCCCCGTAGGGGGTGAGAGAAGCTGTCCTTGGTGGTAAGTAATAAAAGCATGTAAAAACCGGTTGTACCAAAATTGGTTGATTGATCAACTTAGGTACGTTCAGCCTACCCATACATGGTTCGAATTCACCTAGGTCCTGCTAAATTGGCTGAGATATGAATCGTCTATGTTTGGCTTAAAACAGCAGGCAGCAGCACAAGGGACACTTTACACTGAATGTAAGCAGTGTTGCCAACCCCCCGAAGTGAAACTAACTGACAGGACAAACAAAATCTACAAACAGCAAAAATCATGAAATGTACTGACAAAGCCATATATTTTACTGAAACTTGAAAAAAGGACATGATACAGGAGATGGTTAGAGGCTGCGAAGAGGATGCAGGAGATGGTTGGAGGATGCAGGCAGGATACAGGAGATGGTTAGAGCGTGTGTGCAAGATACAGGAGATGGTTAGAGGCTACGGGCAGGATACAGGAGATGATCAGAGGCTGCAGGCAGGCTACAGGAGATGATCAGAGGCTGCAGGCAGGCTACAGGAGATGATCAGAGGCTGCAGGCAGGCTACAGGAGATGATCAGAGGCTGCAGGCAGGCTACAGGAGATGATCAGAGGCTGCAGGCAGGCTACAGCAGATGGTTAGAGGGTGCGGGCAAGATACAGGAGATGGTTAGAGGCTGCAGGCAGGCTACAGCAGATGGTTAGAGGGTGCGGGCAAGATACAGGAGATAATTAGAGGCTACGGGCAGGATACAGGAGATAATTAAAGGGTGCGGTCAGAATACAGCAAATGGTTAACAGCTGCAGGCAGGATACAGGAGGTGGTTAGAGGCTGTGGACATGATACAGAAGATGATACAGGAGGTGGTTAAAGGCTGTGGACATGATACAGAAGATGATACAGGAGATGGTTAGAGGCTGTGGACATGATACAGAAAATGATACAGGAGGTGGTTAAAGGCTGTGGACATGATACAGAAGATGATACAGGAGATGGTTAGAGGCTGTGGACATGATACAGAAGATGATACAGGAGATGGTTAGAGGCTGTGGACATGATACAGAAAATGATACAGGAGGTGGTTAAAGGCTGTGGACATGATACAGAAGATAATACAGGAGATGGTTAGAGGCTGTGGACATGATACAGAAGATGATACAGGAGGTGGTTAAAGGCTGTGGACATGATACAGAAGATGATACAGGAGGTGGTTAAAGGCTGTGGACATGATACAGAAGATAATACAGGAGATGGTTAGAGGCTGTGGACATGATACAGAAGATGATACAGGAGATGGTTAAAATCTCGCCAATCACCACTGCCTGCCATGCCCTTTCCTCTGCAGTATGTAGTTCCTTCCTTCAGTTCCAGACTGTGCTATAAGCCGTCAGACAGTCCCCTGCCCTGAGACTGCCAGCCCCTGGGTGGCAGCTCTCCCGCCTCTTCGTCCAGTTCAGGCTGTTTATGTGTTAATTTATAAAAGGCACCAAACGGTGCAATGATGTCAGCACATGCCGGCCCCCATGCCTGAGCCCAGCCGAGCTTGCCTGATCTTGATCTGGCTTCAGAACCCCGCATGTGCAGTTGCAAAGTCGGTCGAAGGCCTTTTTTTTTTTTTTTTTTTTTTTTTTTTTTATAGATGGCCTCCATCCGTAACGGACATTTATGGACAGTTTCTAAATGGGTTAAAATTTATGGATGGTTGGCAACCCTGAATGTAAGTGCTGTCCCTTGTGCTAATTTTTAATTTTTTGTGTTTATTTAATAAACGTAGGTTTAAAATCAAATGATGATTTCAGAATCTTACCTTACTGTGTTCTAAATATATTGATTTTTACTTTATCATAACTGTTCTTAAACTGGCTGCTGCAATGGGAAGGTTCTGTCTAATTATCATTACCTGAGAAATCCCAGTGTTGTAATAGGAAATAGAGAATTATGTGCATCTCTTTAGTTGTGATAAATCTTAGACAGGCAAGAAATACATTTTCTGCACAGAAAGGGTGGACAGAATGCCTTCAATTTACCATATTACAAGGAAGCCACATTTGACATTTAGCTATTTAAGAAAATTATAGCTGACTGCAGAGTGAAATGGAAAGATAATTTTTAATAATGTAAGTACAAAATGGCTTGTGTAGCATTTATATAAAATTACATCTTTTTTTTTTTTTTTTTTTTGGTAGAGTGCAATATTTCATTAAATCTTAGCAGTTTTCTGTGCACCTTGTACACTCTGCCTGTGATCCTGGCTTCAACTTCACAGTTCCACAATGCAATGTGGTCAACCTAGAAGACAGCAGAGAGACAAACACATTGCCTTGTGGTATGTCAGGAGCCATTAAAGCCAAAGCGTCAGCATGACAGCCAGGCAACTAGCCTTTTCAAAAGGAGAGGACAGCTTTGAAAAAGAAAAAATATTTTTTCACAGAACAGTTATTGCATTAGTAATTCATTTATGCTTTCCTTTTACTCAGTCAGTGCCCAGAAGGGTACACATGCGTGAAGGTGGGAAGAAATCCTGATTATGGATACACAAGCTTTGACACTTTTGGTTGGGCATTTTTATCGCTGTTTAGACTGATGACTCAGGACTGCTGGGAAAACCTGTATATGAAAGTAAGTAAATGTTGTATCCCTTTGACTATAGCCAGCAAGTAAATAACACTTGCATTTCCCCCCCAATATTAAAGCAGGACTTCACTCTCGCAATCAGACTATTTTTAATCTTTATGCTGCTAGCATTAGTAAATAGATAGGAAAGCATGCCATATTTAATTGTTTTAATTTTTTTTCAGTTGCATCCTGATTTCCAGGCTTAGGCAAATTATGCCATACATCCCAGGAGCCTTCAGGAGGGAAGGGTTTTTTTTTTTCAGCCAAGCACACTCTCCTGCCTGCATGCCTGAGCTAAGGGCAGATGGATTCCAGGAAGTAAATACTACATAAATCATCTGCCCTTACTCAAGATGGCCACAGCTAGAAATTCTAGGAGGCTGTTTTTCAAAGTGACTTCATAAATGGCAATTGTTTACATCCATGTTTAAAGGGAAGAGCTAAAACCGTTTTTTTTTTTTGTTTTTTTTTTGGATACAGCTAAGAATTGAAGGAGGGTAGAGAGCACTCCAACTGATTGATAAGGGAAATCAGCAGGTTTACAGAAGCAGGAGTCACCATTATTTCTGAATATTTACTCATTAAAGCACATAAGGAGCCAATGCATTTCAGTGACCCCTTCATGTTTAGGTTAAAAAGAACATTAAATTATCCATTCTGTGACCATACAGAATATATCCTTAAACAAGATGGAATCTGCATTAGATTATGTTGGCATACTGGGTAGATGTTATAGGCGCACTGTCAGACACAGAAAATAAGTTTGCATATAATGTAGTCTCTGAAGTGCTTGTTATTATAATCTACATATAGATCATTCACGTGATCAATGTTCAGAGCTTTTTCAATTAACAAGAGCAGTCTCCTCTTCCTCTCCTCTCCCTCTCCTCCTCTTCTCCCTCTCCCATTCCTTCATCTTGCTTTTCCCTCAGACCCTTCGAGCTGATGGTAAGACCTACATGATCTTCTTTGTGCTGGTGATCTTCTTGGGCTCCTTTTATCTGGTCAATCTAATCCTGGCTGTGGTAGCTATGGCTTATGAAGAACAGAATCAGGCAACATTGGAAGAAGCAGAGCAGAAAGCTGCAGAGTTTCAGAAGATGATGGAACAGCTGAAAAAGCAACAAGAAGAAGCTCAGGTAACATCAGTCTTTCTCTCCTTGTCTCTTCTTGTCTGTATATCTCATTGTCTAATTTTCATATACCTTCGATTATGGTCTGTTTCAATCAGGATTGTCTTTCTTACTCTTTTCCTGCAGCACCAAATGGGGGCATCACCAAAGAACAACGTTTAACTTTCTTTTCATTTCCCTTGCCTGACTGTCTGTATCTAAATACATGTGGCTGGCCTAAGGGGGTGCAGGGGCAGTTGGAAGATTTCACAAGAATTTTCATTTTTTCATTTCATCTTATTTATTAAAGCAACACTATAGGCAAAACCTTTTTTTATCTTTCCCTCGATCCTGACTAGTCTTAGTCTTAGTTCCTGCTGCTGAAAAACATGCCCAAAGCATGATGCTGTCACCACCATGCTTCACTGTAGAGATGGTATTGGCCAGATGATGAGCAGTGCCTGGTTTCCTCCAGACAGGAAGCTTGCCATTTAGGCCAAAGAGTTCAATCTTTGTTTCATCAAACCAGAGAATATTGTTTCTGATGGTCTGAGAGTCCTTCAGGTACCTTTTGGCAAACTCCAGGCAGGCTGTCATGTGCCTTTTACTGAGTAGTGTCTTCCGTCTGGCCACTCTACCATACAGGCCTGATTGGTGGAGTGCTTCAGAGATGGTTGTTCTTCTTGAAGGTTCTCCTCTCTCCACAGAGAAACTCTGGAGCTCTGTCAGGGTGATCATAGGGTTTATGGTCACCTCCCTGACTAAGGTCCTTCTCTCCTGATCGCTCAGTTTGGCCAGGCGGACCGCTCCAGGAAGAGTCCTGGTGGTTCCAACCTTCTTCCATTTACGGATGATGGAGGCCACTGTGCTCATTGGGAGAAATGTTTCTGTACCCTTCCCCAGATCTGTGCCTCGATACAATCCTGGAGGTCTACAGACAATTCCTTGAACTTCATGGCTTGGTTTGTGCTCTAACATGCGCTGACCTTATATAGACAGGTGTGTGCCTTTCCAAATCATGTCCAATCCTTTGAATTTACCTCAGGTGGACTCCAATCAAGTTGGAGAAACATCTCAAGGATGATCAGTGGAAACACACAGCAAAGGCTGTGATTTTGCAAAGATTTCCAATAATCTTCTTTCAGGTTGTCATTTTGGGGTATTGTTTTTAGAATTTTGAGGAAAATAATGAATTTAATCCATTTTGGAATAAGGCTGTAACAAAATGTGGAAAAAGTGAAGCGCTGTGAATACTTCCCGGATGCACTGAAGCTTCAAATAGAAAACCATTTTTAGTTAGGATGATCCTCTAGAAATTTATAGGCAGTCTTTCAGAACAATGTCATGTATAATTTATCAACACAAAATATTAAAAGGGTAAGATTTATTAAATCACAAGATAAATACACACAGCTGGAAAAAACATACTCTAAGGATAAATCTATTAGCATGAAATAGTGGCATGTAACTGTATCCTCAGGCAACAAAATCATTACAGGTAGAGCAAAATACGACTATGAAACACAAAGTACATTACAAATGAATAATTCATTATAGAGCAGAACAGAAAATGCCACTGCATACAGAACTTATCTGTTGTTTTATATCAAGGATTATTAAAATACACCTGTATAAATACCGTGCCAAAAGTATTTAAAACTGAACAAGGTTCTGCACACAAGGTTTTTGCAGATAGAACACTTTCCATAGAAAATAATTTTTCATGTTTTGGTAACTGCTGAGCTCCAGGTAGATATACCATACAAGCAGTGGCGGGCGGAGCGCACGGGCGCCGCCCCCCCATCCATGTGTCCAGCCCCCTAATCTATATGCAGTGTGCCGGACGCATGGATTCCAATGGGGGGGGTGCCTTTTTTGAAGCAGGTGATTAGAGCCAGAGGCTCTAATAGGCTTCAAAAAAGGGTGAGCCCACCCAGTTGTGTGACAATAGAATATTCACTATTGTCACACTGATCCTCCTCAGGACCTGCTTCCTGATTGGACACCTAGGAGGAGAAGGGAGGAGACCTTTTGGACCTTGCCTCCCCAGGGATTGTTGGAAACTCCATAAATATTCAGGCTGCAGCCTCTGTTACTTCACCCTATAAGTTCCAGAACTGTCCAGAGAGTTCCAGAAGCCAGGGGGAGGTAACAGAGCCACAGCCTTTTAAGCACTGCACAGCCTCCCTAAACAAAATTACCCATGCTCCCATGCCTGCAGGGGAGCCAAACTATATTTACTTACACTAGCAGATTACATATTTATAGGATAAAAGCATAAATTAATAGCATAGTTTGTAACTGTAAGCATATTTTTTAGTTATGTTCTAAAACCGTTAAAAAAAAAAATTTCCATAGGATTATATGGCCACATTATTTATGTATGTTATTTACCAGTAAAAAATATGTAGACATTCAAAAGCCCTGGGACGGCTGCTGGGTACCGCCATCTTGGATGTGACTTCAGAGAGGCACTGGGATTTCATTACGTCTTCAAACAATTTAAATAAAAGAAAAGCCAAAAAGATTACTGACTCTGGTAATGCAGTTCTCAAACAAATAGGTGATTGGTACCTGAACTCAAACTATAGAAGTAAGGAGCGCCAAACCAGAAAGTGAAAGAGTCCAAGATGCCTTTAATTATTAATAATTCAATCAAGCAAAACATGCAACATATTTCAGGGTAACAAAACTCCCCCTCCATCAGGGCTTAAAGCGGGGTTCCACTCAAATTTTTAACTTAATCCTACCCCCTTCAGTTAATTGCATAGATGTTTAAATGCCGCACGAAAACATTTTTTATCGCTGTAATTACCTTTATATTGTACTTTATTGTGGCACTTCCTGTCTCTCCTGCCATGGGAGTAGGCTTGTTTATTGCCTTTTCCCGGCGCCGCACTGTCTCCTGGGAGCTTAGTGTCAGGCTTCCACAAGCTGTGAATGAACAGCATTCACCGCATCCAGGAAATCAATGCTTGTGGGCTTCACATGCCCACAAGCAAGATGGAAACAGCCAGCATCACATTTTTTAAGTTATTCTTCAGTACGAAAACAGACAGAGGCGGAAATATTACACCCAAACTGTGAGTATTATTTTGGAGTTAGCAAAGTGTCTCAATGACCTAAAAAAAAATCACTTTGCTTGATTGGCCAGCAAACTTGCCTGACCTAAACCCCATTGAGAATCTGTTGGGTATTCTCAAGAGGAAGATGAGAGACACCAGACCCAACAATGCAGACGAGCTGGAGGCCACTATCAAAGCAACCCGGGCTTTAATAACACCTCAGCAGTGCCTCAGGCTGATCGCCTCCATGCCACGCCACAGTAATTCATGCAAAAGGAGCCCTGACCAAGTTTTGAGTGCATACTTTACTGTACATGGACATCATTTTTAGTAAGCCAACATTTTTATCTTAAAAATACTTTTTATTGGTCTTATGTAAGATTCTAATTTTCTGAGATACTGAATTTTGGGTTTTCACTAGCTGTAAGCCATAATCGTCAAAATGAAAAGAAATAAATTATTGAAATACATCACTCTGTATGTAACCCATCTATATAAAATATATGAGTTTCACTTTTTAAATTGAATTACTGAAATAAATTAACTTTTTGGTGATATTCTAATTTTATGAGATGCACCTGTATATACTCACAAACAGTGATATCAATTGGGCATAACTAAGTCCAGAAAGTGCTCCGACTACTCTGGTCTGATAGGCAAGTTCTAAAATTGTGATGAATTTCCAAAAAAACTGACGTGTTTTGAGGGGGGTCCACTCTTCTGCCCCGTACACACGGTCGGATTTTCCGACGGAAAATGTGTGATAGGACCTTGTTGTCGGAAATTCCGACCGTGTGTAGGCTCCATCACACATTTTCCATCGGATTTTCCGACACACAAAGTTTGAGAGCAGGCTACTGTATAAAATTTTCCGACAACAAAATCCGTTGTCGGAATTTCCGATCGTGTGTGCACAAATCCGACGCACAAAGTGCCACACATGCTCAGAATAAATAAAGAGATGAAAGCTATTGGCTACTGCCCCGTTTATAGTCCCGACGTACGTGTTTTACGTCATCGCGTTCAGAATGATCGGATTTTCCGACAACTTTGTGTGACCGTGTGTATGCAAGACAAGTTTGAGTCAACATCCGTCTGTAAAAATCCTAGGATTTTGTTGTCGGAATGTCTGATCAATGTCCGACCGTGTGTACGGGGCATTCCTCTGAGCTTTGGCACTTGCCTAGCAAACCAGGGTAGTCGGAGCACTTTCTGGACTTTGTTATGCCCAATTGATACCATTGTTTGTGAGTATTGTGAGTATATATTCATAATCTTTTTTACAAGAAATGGTAGCAAAGGTAATGCGCTAGGCTGGTGCATCCTCTGTTCCTTATCGTTTACAGTAATTAGACACTCTTCAAAGAGTGGGGGATTATGACATACAATGAAAGAGGGGGTTGTGCTAGGGAATTGACTAGCAATTTTCTAGCAAATTCAAAGGCAAATTAATAAAAAAACTAGTTATGGAAATAGAAACACTGCAATTGGGCATGTAAAATACCCTTTCTTTTATTTTAGTTGCAGTTTTTTAAGCTGACAGGATCTCTTTCATTTCCTACCATCTAAGAACTTAACTACTATTAAATATTTTGGGATGCAAATATCTTGTACCATTACTTCAATGCTACCACTAATACTATAACATATCAATACACTTTGTACACCACTGCAGGCTGTAGCGGCAGGAGCTGAGACAATGGGAGAGTCCCAGGTCCTAAGTGAAGAAGGTGAAATGGATGACCCTTCAGAGACCTCTTCTATATTATCAAAGCTAAGTTCTAAGAGTGCCAAAGACAGGAAGAACTGGAAGACCCAAAGAGAAAATGTAGAACAGTGTGCTAAGGAAGAGGAGAAAATGGATGAGGAGAAATATTGTATATCTGCATCTGAAGACAATGCAAAGAGGAAAGGCTATCACTTTAACAGGGAATCCCATCAGTTGGAGTATTATAGGAAGGCGTCATCCCCGAGAGAGGTAAGATATTATTTTACAGCAATAGTTCAATCGGTGGATGGCACTGCTCCTTACCTCCTATCTAAAAGGATATTAATCCTTGTAAATACTATCACTTGAAAATATCAGCTGCCCCGTTAAGGTGTGATGCACCGTTTGTTGCTCAAAAAATATCAGTAAAAAAGGGCGCTCGATATAAAGTGCGTGTGTTCTAATATAGGGGTGTGACAAACCTCGAGCTATGGGCTATAAGAATCTAGCCTTATACAATTATATGGTGGATACTCAGATCTATATACATATATTCATGCATAAATAAGCTAGATGTTGCTAATAGAGATCCCAATAGCCACTAAGTGCACAGTGCAAAAGAATTGTGGTTCTGCCTTGATTAATCAGTGGTGGGTGTCCGCTCCACACCCCAGATGCAGTGAACTCTTACTAAAACGATGCGGCTGATAAAGCAGCCAAAATGCAGTTTAGATCAATTCCTTTGGAATGTGCTCCACTCCTTTTCTCTCCTTCTCGGTTCCTCACAATAAGTGGATGCGATTTTGGGTCATGGTGCATGCAATGAAAATGTCCAGAAACAATTCTCTATCAAACAATTGAAGTAAAATACTACTCACATTTACTGGGTGTCTGAGGGACACCAACACATGCAGCCCAAGTGGTATGTGTGCCTCAATGCGTGTCCCATGGCCACCGGATCGGCGTGTGTGACTGTAGAATAGGCTGATGGGACAATAGAGTAGGTAAGGCGATAGGCTTGCCACCTCATCCTGTTAAACCCAAACACATATGAATTACACAGGTTCTGAGGCTAATTTAATGCAGATAAGGCACCAAGTGAGTTTAATTATCACCTTAATCAGCCACAGAACCTGTGTAATTAATATGTGTTAGGGTTTAAAGGGATGAGATGGCAACCCTATAAGGTGAGGTGGCTGTATTTTCAATGCATTCATGTCTTCAGTCACACACGCCGACCCGGTGGCCACGGGAAAAAAAAACGTTTCTCATGATGCAGGAACTGGAGCAGATCTAAGGTCTATGGCACTGGCACACCAGTTTTATAATGTAATGAAATTGATACTTAAAGTCGAACTAAAGGCAAAACTGTTTATTTCATTTTGGATAGAGTAAGGGAGAGTTATAACCCCTGTGAGGGGTTATAAATGCTTTAGTTGTCACTAGAAGAGGAATAGGAGTAAATATTCCAAAGGTGACCTGTTCTGGTTGCAACTGTCTCATAGAGGATTTAACTCATGTTCAAAGTGAAGGGAACTCTCCCCAACCTGTTATTTTCACCTATCTGTGTCCCATGGCGGAGATTTCCCTTCACTTCCTGTCCCAAGGCCAAACAGGAAGGGAGAGGAAGTCCATGCAAATTAAGGGAATTCCTTGGGGACCCCCAGTTCACCAGAACTAGTGTCCCCATTGGAAGATACCCCCCCCCCATTACGTTTCTGGGGAAAACCCAACATTTGGGATTTTCTTTTACTTTCACTTTCAATGATAATGGTAAACAGGACAAATAGAGAGGGTTAATCTCCTTAATGGGGGTACCGACAGCAATAAAAACTGACAGGAGTTCTAATCCCTCTCCACTCTGTTCAAAAACAAGTTTTGCCTTCAGTTTTACATTAATGTGAAAAAGGGCGCTGACCTCGGAATTAGAACCCTTTCAGGTTTTTACTGCTGTCTGTGTAGAGCAGGGGTCTTCAAACTATGGCCCTCCAGTTGTTCAGGAACTACAATTCCCATCATGCCTAGTCCTGTCTGTGAATGTCAGAGTTTTACAATGCCTCATGGGAAGTGTAGTTCTGCAACAGCTGGAGGGCCGTAGTTTGAAGATCCCTGGTGTAGAGAATTGGAGAGAATCACCATCCTTGTCTTGGTAACCACCTTCACTGGTCTGGAAGGGAAGGAAAATCTCACTTTGTAGAGGTTTCCTCTCCCTTCCTTTCACTACAAGACAGGGAATTAAAAGAAATCTCTTCAATGGGAGACTGACAGTAAAAAAATAACAGGTTGGGGAGATTTCCCTTCACTTTGAACATGAGTTAGACCTGATTCACACCTTTGCATTTTTAGTGCTTTTTGCATTTTGCAGATTTGCACTGTCCATTTAACATGGTTTCCTATGGAACACGTTCTGTAGTGCAAAATGCAAAATGCACAAAAATGCATAGGTGTGAATCAGGCCTTATATGTGCTCCATAGGTTCCCTATGGAGCACATATCTCCGCTGCGGCTGCGGTGTGAATTTGCAAAGGAGCCCTGTGCGTCTTTTGGTCCGTTTCAGGTCCAAATTCAGCCAAAAATTCGGGCTGAAATTGGACCTGAAACGGTGAAAGGGGATGCACCGGACCCCTGCTGTGAGCCGCATGTGAAGATAGTGTGAACCCAGCCTGAATCCCATATGAGACAGTTGCCACCAGAACAGATCCCCTTTGGAAAATGTACCCCTCATTACTCTTCTAGTGACAACTAAAGTATTTTGGATTTTAACAGTGATCACCAGAAACAATATAGATGATGAATCTCCTCAGCAGGGATGCAGACAGTTATAAATAAAACCTGATAGGAGTTCTAACCCTTCATTGTGATATTCAAAACAAGAAGATCAAATTTTGTCCCTATAGAAACTTAAAGGGGTGTTTGGTGAAAGTCACATTCACTGCTTATAAATGGTCCCCTGTTTAGGTGTTGCTTTGTTATAAGGTACTGTGTAGCATTGTATTTGAGATTATATTAGTCATGCATTTCTTTCCTGTCACTTCTAAATCGAATTCCGTTGTTTTTGGTTTTGCAGTCACAGTTGAGTGTCCGTGGCCCCCTGTTAACCCCTAGACGTAATAGCAGAGTCAGCATTTTCAGTTTCAGAGATCCCGCTAGGGATGTGGGGTCAGAGAATGATTTTGCTGACGATGAACATAGCACTTTTGAAGATAATGAAAAGGATTCTGTATCTCTGCCGGGTAGACAAGGAGACCGGCGTAACAGCAACGCCAGCTTGACGAGTCGATCATCTAGGATTCTGCCTTTACTTCCTATGAATGGTAAAATGCACAGTACAGTGGACTGCAATGGAGTGGTCTCCTTGGTCAGCGGGTCCGGTGTTCCTGCTGGAATTTATCCTGAGGTAATGTTTTTTTTTTCCTAAAGAGGATGGGCATCTTTTGGGTAAATGTATGGTTAGAGGACCTCTACATACTTTAGTGGCATTGCAATTTATAATTGTAGTATACAAAACAAATTAAAAACAAATTGTAGTACAAATAAATGGAAAACCTGTAGAACCTTTTTAAAAATTGTGCTGCACCAAAACGCAAGGTTTTTTTTTTACCATACATTTTGCTGCACGTGAATGAGAGCATAAGCAAGGTGTGTGGTTGTGCCATTAAGACCCCTTTCACACTGGGGCGTTTTTCAGGTGTTTTTCAGGCACTTTAGCGTTAAAAAAAACTCCTGTAAAGCGCTTGAAAGAATCCTCATCTGCAATCCCAATGTGAAAGCTCAAGCCCTTTCACACTGCCAGTGCCCGAAAAACGCTGGTAAAGAGCCACTTATGACCCCTTTTACACTGGGGCGTTTTTCATCAGAGTCCCCCCTTACATCAGGTGCCCCCATCAGATTCCCCCCCTTACATTAGGTGCCCCCCATCAGAGTCCCCCCTTACATCAGGTGCCCCCATCAGATTCCCCCCCTTACATTAGGTGCCCCCCATCAGAGTCCCCCCTTACATTAGGTGCCCCCATCAGAGTCCCCCCCTTACATTAGGTGCCCCCATTAGAGTCCCCCCTTACATCAGGTGCCCCCATCAGATTCCCCCCCTTACATTAGGTGCCCCCCATCAGAGTCCCCCCTTACATTAGGTGCCCCATCAGAGTCCCCCCCTTACATTAGGTGCCCCCATTAGAGTCCCCCCTTACATTAGGTGCCCCCATCAGAGTCCCCCCTTACATTAGGTGCCCCCATCAGATTCCCCCTCCCCCTTACATTAGGTGCCCCCCATCAGAGTCCCCCCTTACATTAGGTGCCCCCATCAGAGTCCCCCCCTTACATTAGGTGCCCCCATCAGAGTCCCCCCTTACATCAGGTGGCCCCATCAGAGTCCCCCCTTACATCAGGTGCCCCCATCAGAGTCCCTCCCTTACATCAGGTGCCCCCATCAGAGTCCCCCCTTACATCAGGTGCCCCCATCAGAGTCCCCCCTTACATCAGGTGCCTCCATCAGAGTCCCCCCCTTACATCAGGTGCCCCCATCAGAGTCCCCCCCTTACATCAGGTGGCCCCATCAGAGTCCCCCCCCTTACATCAGGTGGCCCCATCAGGGTCCCCCTTACAACAGATGCCCCCATCAAAGTCCCTCTTACATCAGGTGCCCCATCAGCGTCCCCCCCTTACATCAGGTGGCCCCAGCAGAGCCCCCCTTACAACAGATGCCCCCATCAAAGTCCCTCTTACATCAGGTGCCCCTATAAGAGTCCCTCTACAAATCACAGTCCCCTGTTACATCAGGTGTCCCTCCACACATTAGAGTTGTCACCCCCTTGCCTTCCCCCTCTACTCACAAATCATAAACTGCAAACAAGGCAGTCCCTTCTTTCTTCTCTCCAGTCTCCAGACAGACTGTCTTCACTCCCCTGCAGTGCCACGCTGAGACTGAGCTGTGCCGGCCTTCTCTGTCACCCCTGCAAGCTGGAGGACGGAGAACACCCAATCCACTCTCCAGCTATCTTAGGAAGCCACAGTCCGGTCTGAATAATGTGTCCGGTTTTCAAGTGGACTGAAAACTGGACACGTGATTTAAAACCCGGACTGTCTGGGTGAATTCCAGACAGGTGGCAACCCCACTACACACCCCTTTGGCCTGTTAAATATTCAGAGGAGTTTATTTATAAATGTGCTTACACATGATTTACAAAACCTTCACCCAAATCAGAAGGTTTTCTAATTGGATTCAATTTGAAAAATGTGTGAATTCTGAGTGAAAAGATGTGTGACTCTTGTGTGAAAACATTTATAAATAGACCACAAAGTGTTTTGTTATACCCGTTGATTCTGCCAGAAATCCAGAGCTGTTCTGTACACACTGCAGTGTTATCTCAAACAATGTTGTCAGCCCTGTCTAGTTCACCTCTATGCACTAAAGAAGCCCGCGAATTATAAGGATGAGATAGGAGGAAGGTGTGCTGCACTCTTACTGCTCTAGAGTGACATTGCTGATCCTTCAAAGATACATACAGTAGTTTGTCAGATTGAAAAAGACACAAGTCTATCTAGTTCAGCCAATAGAAAAAAATCAATAGATAAAAAAAATAAAACCCTATGACCACTGATGCGAATACCTGGGGCCGCCGACAACCTGTCATTGAGGTGTACAAGCTCTGTGGTCACAGCTAGCCACTCACAGCTGCCAAACACAGCAGCAGGAATCAGTAGATTCCTGTCACTGGCATTCGCAATGTAGCAAAACACCCGAGCAAATGTAATCTAAGGTCCCTTGCAGACACGACGGACTCCATTAGACGGATCTGCCTGCTTAGTGAGGGATCTGTCCGCTGATCCCCGCTGAGCAATCGGATGACAGGTCCATGTCCGCTCCACCATGCAGAGCAGACACAGACACAGCACCGCTGTTTTCTATGCAGCGGTCGTATAGAAACAGGCCGCCAGTCCGTTTCCATCGCACTGTCACCCGATCCGATCTGCCGGATGAATGGGGAACGATCCCCATCCATCTGTTTTTAGAGGACCGGATTGGATCAGATGCAGGCGGGTGTCCGCTGACTTCCGCTGCTCCATAGAGAACAATGAATAATCCGATCAGGTTTGCCTGAAAAACTGAGAGGCGGACCCGAGTCATCCGTCAGTGTGATAGGGGCCTGGGACAATCAGACATTCCCTGGATCAACAATAATAACTAAAATAAAAATACTAAAAACAATAACCACAAAGTGTTCAGAAATGTTAACCCCTTAACGCCATATCCCGACAGCCCTTCGAGTGGGCTTTAATACCCGGGAGGCGGCGTGGCTTCACTATGTAACCATTGTGATAGGATGGAGGAAATTTTTTCTGAAAAGAAGAAGAATCAGCACAAGGGACATATCATACTAACTGTAAGATATGTCCCTTATACCGATTTTTCTATCTGTGTTTTTGGCTGCACTTTTAAAGTCCACTTTCCACTTTCCTTGCCACTGCATATTTGCATTATGCAGTCGGCAAGAGGTTAATAACCAGTTTTATTTTTCAGTGCAGTGAGTAAACATTGTCACCCAAGGAAGTGTGTTACTGGCAGGATCACCAGATGAAAATAAAGCTGAACCGCAGGGAAAACACAAATCTTCCCCATACACTGCAAGGTTAATTGCTCTTTTAGTTATCGTGCACTGGAAAACGCAATCTTATGCCGTTTACACACGGGCGGACTTTTCGACCAGACTGGTCCAACGGAACGAATCCATCGGACAACCCGACCGTGTGTGGGCTTCATCGGACCTTCAGCTGACTTTTCCTGTCGAAAATCAGACGGACTTTAGATTTAGAACATGTTTCAAATCTTTCCAACGGACTCGAATCCGGTCGAAAAATCAGTTCGTCTGTATGCTAGTCCGACGGACAAACAAGGACGCAAGGGAAGCTATTGGCTACTGGCTATCAACTTCCTTATTCTAGTCCCTTCGTACGTCATCACGTTCAAACCAACGGACTTTCGAACGGACTTTAGTCCGTTTGTGTGTGGGCAAGTCCGGTCATCCGAAAGTCCGTCATAACTCTGTTGAAAGTCTGTCGGAAAGACTGTTGGACGTTTGATGCTGAAAAGTCCGCCCGCGTGTACACGGATTTACTTGCCAGATAATCCACTCCCACAGGCTCACTTTACTCTGCTAGATTGGTCCCCGCAGCCTCTGCTTGTCTATGCTGGCAGTCATAGGTCTCCTGACGCCGTCAAGTAATATGCAGGGTCCATAGGGACAATCTACTGCCAGAGCATAGGGCAGTAGAGGATAATACTGGCTGCTGGAGTTTGCGGAGGATCGGGTAAAAAAAAAGTATTTTTTCCCGTACTCTAGACCTAAACAAGCATTTAACCCTAGCAGTGCCAGGGCAGCCCTGCCACAAGGGAACATTTTTCATTTTACGGGCTTTAACTGCTTGCTGACCTTATAAAATAGATGTACGTCAGCAAGGTGACTCTTCTGGGCTGGATCACGTAGAAGGTAGGGGGCATTTGTAGGCCCCACCAGCGACCCGGCTTTGCTGTGATTATACACAGCAGATGCCGACCAGAGGGTGCAGGCCAATAGATGACCGCCGGCACCCACCAATCCTCTGGAAGACACACAAGACAGAACTCTGCCTATGTAAACAAGGCAGAGATCTGTCTTATCAGTGGGAAAACGATGGCTTTTCTTTCCCATTGCTTCCCTTAGTAAAAGCACTACGCAGTTTACACATAAACACTGGCTAGGCACACATTTAACCCTTTGATCGCCCTAGCTAATTAACCATTTCCCATCCAGTCATCCATCCGTCATTAGTACAGTGACAGTGCATATTTTTAGCCCTGATCACTATATTAGTGTCACTGGTTCCCAAAAAGTGTCAGTATGGGGTTTATTTACTAAAGCTAAAACTTCTAACCTCAGTTTATTTTATTAAGTTGTAAAGTCAGAATGTTCTTTATCTTAATGCATTCTATGCAATAAGATAAAACGCCTTCTGTGTGCATCAGCCCCCTCAGCCCCCTAATGCTGCGTACACCATTACTATAAAAAAATAAAAATAAAATAAAAATTCCAGTATACTGTATATCCCATAGCTTGTAGATGCTATAACTTTTGTGCAAACCAATCAATATACACTTATTGGGATTTTTGTTACCAAAAATCTTTTGCAGCATACATATTGACCTAAATTAATGAAGAAATTAGATTTTTTAAATTTTTTTATTGGATATGTTTTATAGCAGAAAGTAAAAACTATTAGGTTTTTTGTTTGTTTGTTTTTTTAAATTGTTGGTATTTTTTTGTTTATAGAGCAAAAAATAAAAAACCGCAGAGGTGATCAAATACCACCAAAAGAAAGCTCTATTTGTGGGGAATTTTTTTTTTTTTCTTTTGGGGTACAGCGTTGCATGACTGCACAATTGTCAGTTAAAGTATTGCAGTGGCGTATCGCTAAAAATGGTCTGGTCATGAAGAGGGGTAAATCTTCTGAGGGTCCAGTGGTTAAGGAAACAGAAGCCTGAGTGAGTGGAGATGGACCTGTCATCGGAGGCGCCCGTGTAAAAGGGGCCTTAACCGCTTGCGGACCAGCCGCCGCAGTTATACTGCAGCAGGTTGGCTCTGCTGCGCGAAATCACATAGCTGTAAGTGATCTCGCGAGGTCTGGATAGCGGGCGCGCAGGGTCCGGATAGCGGGCGCGCACACCCACCACGAGCTCCGTGAGTCCGACCGTAGGTCCCACGGATTCGATGTCCACGGGGATACCAGCGATCATCTCGCGGAGAGGAAGAATGGGGCAATGCTGATGTAAACAAGCATTTCCCCATTCTGCCTAGTGACAGGACACTGATCACCGCTCCCTGTGATCGGGAGCAGTGATCAGTGTTGTGTCACACATAGCCCACCCCCCCCACAATTAGAATCACTCCCTAGGACACACTTAACCCCTGCAGCACCCCCTCCTGGTTAACCCCTTCACTGCCAGTCACATTTACACAGTAATCAGTGCATTTTTAATCACACTGATCGCTGTATAGATGTGAATAGTCCCAAAATAGCGCCAAAAGTGTCCGATCTGTCCGCCATAATGTCGCAGTCACAATAAAAATTGCTGATCACCGCCATTACTAGTGAATAAAAACATTATTATTAAAAATGTCATAAAACTATTCCCTATTTTGTAGACGCTATAACTTTTGCGCAAACCAATCAAAAAACGCTTATTGCGATTTTTTTTTACCAAAAATATGTAGAAGAATACATATCGGTCTAACCTGAAGAAAAAAAAATGTTTTTTTATATATTTTTTGGGGATATTTATTATAGCAAAAAGTAAAAAATATTGCTTTTTTTCAAAATTGTCGCTCTTTTTTTGTTTATAGCGCAAAAAATAAAAAACGCAGAGGTGATCAAATAGCACCAAAGGAAAGCTCTATTTGTGGGGAAAAGAGGACGTCAATTTTGTTTGGGAGCCAAGTCGTACGGCCGCGCAATTGTCAGTTAAAGCGACGCAGTGCCGTATCGCAAAAAGTGCTCTGGTCAGGAAGGGGGCAAATCCTTCCGGGGCTGAAGTGGTCAAGATAACAAATGTGGCCATCACATCCGAGGGCTGGCAAGCTGCAAATGATAACATCTTTGTTTTTGGGTCTAGATACACCTTTAAGCGGAGTACCGTAGTCAGCAGCTACAAATACTGTGGACAAGTAAAAGCATTTTCTGAGTATCTGGTAACATGTCCTTTAGATGACAGATATAGTACATACCATACCATCTTTTGAGGCTTGGTAATTTAACCCTTCCATCTGCCCCTCCCCCCCCCCCTTTTCTTTTTCTTTTCCCTCCCTTGTTTTCCTCCCCCCTCCCTTTTTGCCCTCCCCCCTTCCGTAGTTAGATTAGTACAGATACATATTTTTTAATCTTCACGTCTGTTCCTTTTCTTCTTTAGATATATATATATGTTATTATTATAATTTTAGATTTTTATATAATACTAATTAATTTTATTTTTAATATATTTTTCCTAACTGACTTATACTTTTTTGAGACTATCAAATAATCCCATTATCCATGTTGTGAACCTATATATATTTTCATTGCATATATATATTTTTATTGCACATGCATAATTATAGATGTAGTTTGCATTGTGCAACTGCCTACTGCTATCGTTTCTTTTATTCCCATCGTCTGCTCGTTTCATCTATTTATTTCAGACACTTTTTTATTATGTATGATTCTTTCTCCCTTTCCTGTGTACATTATCATTACGATGCTTATGGTTTAAATTGATGCACATTCACTTTTTAGCGATCGCCAAATGCATTTAATTTGACCCCTCCCCCTGCTCCACTATATCAGACTGTCCACTCATCCCATCCCTTAAGCTTGAAAAAGGAGCGCGGCTGCCACAACACATGCAGCGCGCACGCTTAGAAACGTGTCACATTTTTGTGACGTCATTGCCCTGTGCCACACTGCCCCATGCACTCCAAGCCTCCTTTTGGATTACACATCGCATGGCCGTCTTCCACCTTAAGCGGTTACAAGCGAGAACTTCAGTAGAAGCAGTGTTGAGAAATAGGGCTCTGACAGTTCACTGCCCCCATCCTTTCAGGAAATCGGATGTGGTTTGCCATATCTTCCATACTACCAGCGAGAAGCGGAATTACCGTGGCCTGGTCACCCATCCTGCTCCTGGATGTTATTCAGCCCACAGATGTGCTCAACTTTACCTTCTCCCATGAGAGTTGATATTGTATTCACTATTATGCCCCATACACACGATCGGAAATTCCCCCAGCAAAAGTCGGATGTGAGCTTTTGGTCGGAAATTCCGACCATGTGTATGCTCCATCGGACTTTTGCTGGTGGAATTCCTGGCAGCAAAAGATTGAGAGCAGGTTCTCTATCTTTCGGTTGGAAAAAGTTCCGATCGGAAATTCTGATCGTCTGTACAGATTCCGACGCGTAAAGTTCCTACACATGCTCAGAAACAATTCGACGCATACTCGGAAGCATTGAACTTCACTTTCTTGGCTTCTCGTAGTGTTGTACGTCACCGCGTTCTTGACGGTCGAAAGTTCAGAGGACTTTTGTGTGACCGTGTGTATGCAAACCAAGCTTGAGCGGAATTCTGTTGGAAAAACCATCCAAGTTTTTTCCGACGGAAAATCCGCTTGTGTGTACGGGGCATTAAAGTGTTTTACTTATACACTCAGAGGCTCCTCTCTTCTTGTTTTGCTACAAATATTGTAGCTGCTGACTTTTGATATTAGGACACTTACCTGTCCAGGGTTCCCGCGATGTCGGAACCCAGTCGATTTTCGGATCGGTTCTCGGGTGCCTCCGCCACCATTCGTGGTAAGAGAAACCGACAGTGAAGCCTTTCAGCTACGCAGCTGGTTCCCTACTGCACATGCGCGAAGCACGCTGCGCTTTCTAACTGGCCTGGCGTCAGAGCAAGGAGGAGGGGGGCCGAACTTCTGAGGGACGCAGTCTCCCGGAAGTGTCAAAAACAGGTACCCGTTCCATCCACTCTCCTGAAAGGTGCCAACTGTGGCACCGGAGGGGGGGTGGAAGCTTTTCTACTTTTGGGTGGAACTCCACTTTAAGATAACAAATGTGGCCATCACATCCAAAGGCTGGCAAGCTGCAAATTATAACATCTTTGTTTTGGGGTTTAGACCCCTTTCACACTGGGGCACTTTGCAGGCGCTACAGCGCTAAAAATAGCGCCTGCAAAGCGCCCTGAAAGAGCCGCTGCTTTGTCTCCAATGTGAAAGCCCCAAGGGCAGAACGGGAAAAAAAGTCCTTCTACCAGCATCTTTGGAGCGGTGAAGGAGCGGTGTATATACCACTCCTTCACCGCTCCTGCCCATTGAAATCAATGGGCAGCACGGCTATACCGCTGGCAAAGCGCCTCTGCAGAGGCGCTTTGCGGTGGTTTTTAACGCTTTCTTGGCTGCTAGCAGGGGGTAAAATCGCCCCGCTAGCGGCCAAATACCGCCGCTAAAACAACGGTAAAGCTAAAAATAGCTAAAATAGCTAAAGAAAGCTAAAATAGCGGCGCTTTACCACCGATGCACCTCCCGCCCCAGTGTTAAAGGGGCCTTAGATATACCTTAAAACAATATAGATTTTATATAAAGTCTATATTTCTAAATCAAGTTAACTAATTAGTGTAGAAAGACACCAACTCACACGAAATCTGTTCCCTGAGGAAATGCTTACAGTTATTTACAGCTATCAAACACAATGTTTTGACATATATAATGTATACACAGCATGAACTGACAATGGAATGGAATGTATGTGTTTTTCCCATTCTAAGGTTTCTTCATATAATAGCCACATATTGTATCACTCTGTTTTGCAAGTCACTCGATTTTTCTAATGTTTTGGAAAAATCATACAGCGCACGTTATGAATTTACAGGTGACACGGACGTCAAACTACCCATAAGTGACTTATTTTAAGGTTGTGTGCGTGGGCATGTTGTCATTTCAGCAGAACCACTGGGGAATGTACAGTTCAGGGAGTGAAGTGACATTCAGAGGTGCTTTTACAATCCCCTTCGCCAAATTACCCGCCCACTTAATCGTAGTGCAATTATGAGTGATGTACCGGTAATTGTGGCAGGTTTACAATAGTGAAGATCTTTCAAGATTGGAGTTCCGGTGGATGTACTAAGGCGATATTGTGTGGGAGATCACTGCAGCAAAGCATGACTGATGTGAATATTTGAATAAGAGCTGCAATAATATCCCATAGAATTGGGTCTAACAAGGGGAGGGCAGCGGGGGCAGCTGCCAGGGGTGCATAGAGGACAAGGAGTACAGTATCACTTAGCAGAGAACAAAAGGCCTGACCATAATGCTGATGTACATTTCCTTATTTATTATAGACTTGGGCATTAGGCAGGCAACCCCGGACCTAGCGCAATAAAGGCAGCATAAACACATCTATCATTTGTCACAAGCAGGACCCATTGGTTCTATAGGTCCATGTTGTATGACCTGATGCTGCAGTTCTCTGGATTGCTCAGTCTGCTTTTTTGGAAGGTTTATGGACTGATACTTTAGTCTAAGATCTTTTTTTAAAATGGTTTAACTCTGAAAACAAAAAATGTATACAGTATATTGCAGCTTACCAATCCTTAACCACTTGCCTACTGGGTACTTTTACCCCCTTCCTTCCTAGGCCAATTTTCAGCTTTCAGGGCTGTCACACTTTGAATGACAATTGCGCGGACAGGCAACACTGCACCCAATAGAAATTTTTCACACAAATAGAGCTTATTTTTGTTGGTATTTAATCACTGCTGGGTTTTTTACTTTTGGAAATTTTGGAAAAATAAAAACGTTTTCCTTAGTTTCTGTCTGTAAATTTTGTAAAGAAGTCATTTTTCCCCTTCACTTTTTGTGCACTGATGAGGTAGCACTGATGGGCACTGATGAGGCGGCACTAAAGGGCACTGATTAGGTGGCACTGATGAGGCACTAATATTGCGCACTGATGGGCACTGATAGGTGCCACTCATAGGCGGCACTGATGGGCACTGATAGGTGGCACTGATAGGTGACACGATGGGCAGCACTGGTGGTCAATGATAGGCAGCATGGATATGCGGCACTGATGGGCAGCACTGGGTGGCACTAATGAGCAGGCACTGAAAGGCAGCACTGACTGGCATCACTAATGGGCACTTATTGGTGTCACTGGTGTCACTGATGGGCACTGCTGGGGCTGTACTGTAATTTGGGAACTGATGATCAGTGTCCTGATTACCTGTACAGGTCTCCCCTGCAAGGAGATTCTGCTGATTGGCTCTCTTCGCTACACACTCTGTCAGCTGAGGAGGGCTGATAAACGGCACTTCCTTGTTTACATGTGACCGGCTGTGATTGGACACAGCCGACCACATGGGTAAAGAGCCACGTCATTGGCTCTTTACCAATATCGGGATCGCGCCATGTACTAAGAACATGGCGCTGCCATGATTGCTGTGCTGCACACCCCTCTGGGCACGTGAGAGCAGCGGTTCTGGGGTGGCGCTATATTATGAACCAAATAAGTTTATCTTGGTCTCATCAGACCACGGGACATGGTTCCAGTAATCCATGTCCTTAGTCTGCTTGTCTTCAGCAAACTATTCTTTAGAAGAGGCTTCCTTCTGGGATGATAGCCATGCACCCTTTGTAGCTATAACAGCTTCAACTCTTCTGGGAAGGCCGTCCACAATGTTTAGAAGGGTGTCTATGGAAATGTTTGACCAATCTTCCAGAAGTGCATTTGTGAGGTCAGGCAGTAATGTGGATGAGAAGGTATGGCTTGCAATTTCCGCTCTAAGGTGTTACATAGTTACATAGTACATAGTGTTCTATCGGGTTGAGGTCAGGACACCTTGCTTTGTGCACTGGTCCAAATCATTGGGTGGTGGGGGGATTATGGTGTACGGTTGTTTTTCAGGGGTTGGGCTTGGCCCCTTAGTTCCAGTGAAGGGAACTCTTAAGGTGTCGGCATACCAAAACATTTGGACAATTTCATGCTCCCAACATTGTGGGAACAGTTTGGGGATGACTCCTTCCTGTTCCAATATGACTGCACACCAGTGCACAAAGCAAGGTCCATAAAGACATGGATGAGCGAGTTTGGGGTGGAGGAACTTGACTGGCCTGTACAGAGTCCTGACCTCAACCCGATAGAACACCTTTGGGATGAATTAGAGCACAGACTGTGAGCCAGGTCTTCTCATCCAACATCAGTGCCTGACCTCACAAATGCACTTCTGGAAGAATGGTCAAACATTCCCATAGGCACACTCCTAAACCTTGTGGACAGCCTTCTCAGAAGAGTTGAAGCTGTTAAAGCTGCAAAGGGTGGTCCAATTCAATATTGAACCCTACAGAATAAGACTGGGATGGGATGCCATCAAAATTCATGTGCGTGTAAAGGCAGGCATCCAGTGTATATATTGACAGTAGAATAACAGGCTACATTCTGACTTCCAGGGCACCACCACAGAGACTGATGTAAACAGAAGAAGACCAAGTTCATACAAAATTTCCATGGACTTGCTGGAAGACCCATCTGCCAGACAAAGGGCTCTCAGTATTGCTACAATTTTAACAAATACAATGGAAGGTAAGACATTGAAATTAAATATTTACATATACACAGATTAAAGCTGAACGTTCCTTCCAGCCTTTTAGACCTAAAAGGATCCAGGGTGCTTGAAATGACTGACGGTGCCGTCAAACGCCTAGTCCAAGGAACGAAGTATTACCAGCATATCATTTTTATTTTTTTATTTTTAGCAAAACTAACAGCAGGATATTTCTCCCCCCACTCTCCCACCATTTTGTCATCATATGGCCATTGCAGCCTAAAGAAGGGTCCCCAAGCGGGTCCAAAACTTTGATGATGAATAAATGTCCTGTGATTTGGTTTGTTAAAACATGGTGGTCTGTTGATACCTCATACGTTGCACAACTCTGTCCAGCACTGGACACTAAGATATCTTATTGATATTGCTGTCCTAAAGCGGTAGCAAACTGCGGCTTTCTAAAAGAAAAAAAAAATCCCCTGCAAGGCAATAGTACAATATGCCAGTATGCATTGCAAACTAGCACCTATGAAACACTTACCTGAGGCCGAAGCCCTCTAGAGGTGCGCTGTCATCGCTGACAGGGCTTCCATCTTCCCCCAGTCTTCCTCCTGGGTTCGCGGGCTCCTGCTATATGAGTGGCCGGGAGCTAGGGTGACCACGTTTCCAAACTGCCATTCCGGGACAATTTGTTGTGTTTAATGTAGTCTCGGGTTGACAGGATTTCAGCGGCGAGTGATTTGTCAGGTGAATGGCTGGTTTTAGCACTTATATCATCCCAACACCAACACCCTGCTTATATCATCACTTATATCATCCCAACACCATGCTTGAAATGTATTTCTATTATTACATTGTAATTGTAATAATAGACCCCCCCTCCCTTAGTACAGACCCCCCTCTCCACTAAGTATAGATCCTTCTCCCTCAGTACGGACCCCCCTCCACTAAGTATAGACCCCTCCCTCAGTATAGACCCCCCCACTAAATACAGACCCCTCCTCCATCATTTTAGACCCCCCCGACTAAGAATAGACTCCCCTCCCTCAGTACAGCCCCCCCACTAAGTACAGACCCCCCTCCCTCAGTATGGACCCCCCCACTAAGTACAGACCCCCCTCCCTCAGTATCGACCCCCCTACTATGTACAGACCCCCCACAGTACTGACCCCCCTCCCTCAGTACAGACCCCCCCCAACTACTGACCCCCTCTCCCACTTGTGCTAGAGAGTCTCAGGGTGGACAAAGGTGGACAATGCCTTTAAACTAAACTCCAGCAAACAGCTACACACACAGCTGAAATACACATACAGTTACTGCCTTACCTATGAAAGGATTTGAAATTCTGTCCACTTACCTTCATACACCTCTGTAAAATAATACAGCCATGTGGGTGACACCGCCTTCTCTGTTCCAGTTAAGGAATACAGTGGAGTCATCTCTCTGCTCACAGACTGCCGATTGGACAATAAAGGAACAGACATGCACTGATAAGCAATTGGCCCTGATCACTCTCTTCCTTTCAGCATGTAGGCAGGGCTTACAGTTCTGTACTGCCTGGATTAATGTTTGCTTACTGTGGGGTTAACTGTGGTCGGCCGTGACAGCCGTGCGTCAACCTGAGGCTAGGTCACGTTGAGAGCGTTCGGCGCGGAGGAGGAAAAAGTTAACTTCTCCTCCGCTTTGCATGATGGGCAGAGTGAGTCGCAGCTGTGAGGTCACTGGTTACTAGCCACCAGGCGGCTACAGCAACCAATGGCCAGAGTGTCAGGTGAAGCTGGAGGCGGAGCGAGTGCTGGCGCTATGGCGGGGTTTGCTCGCTCTGTCAATCTCATTCCGGGACAATACAGTGTGAAATGTGGAATGAAGGTGCCCGGAACCCAGGACAGACCTGCTAATTGCAGGATTGTCCCGAGCAATCCGGGACACGTGGGCACCCTACCGAGAGCACAATGATTTCAGTGTCAGTGGGAGCCCTCAGCTACAGCACGGAGCTCGGTGCGGTATGACGGACATTCAGAGCGCATGCACCATTGACATCACCGGCTGCATCCAATGTGAATATCTCCCAATCACCGCAAGTGTAGGAGATATTCACTGTACCTACAGGTAAGCCTTATTCAAGACTTACCTAATATGTACAAGATCAAAAAAATGACTTTGCTGCCACTTTAAAGTACTGATGATGATGCAAATAATCTGGTTCCTGGGCAGGTAGCTTCTACACCCAGGAGCATCACAACAATCCCATTGACTTGTAGAGTAATGTAACAAAAATTGAAATTGAAGCTCTGCACCACTGCTAAGAGCTGCGGATACAACTTTATTCCAATAAACTTTAGGGGGACAATGCAAAGAGTAGCCAAAACATTTTGGGGGTCCAAAGATGCCCCCTTCATCAGGGCTTGAAAACGTTATTTCTTCCAGAGCGATTACAAGCACAGACCTTGCCAGCAGCTGGTCTGACAGCCTGTTATTTACATTTCAGGGATACAGTGATGTCTTCTGCTCAACCTGCTGATAGGCCGTCCAGGCACAAACTGATGTGGTCAACCCTCTACTCATTTTGCTCTCTCCAATAAGTATGTCCCTTGTCAGCACATTTACATGCACTATTCATAATTAGATCTCATTTTTGCTCCCCCTTTCTTTCCTGTTTGAGCTCTGCTTTAAAGAGTATTGCAATATAATACCACCTCAAATTCACAGACTTTCCCCAGATAGCTGCATTCTTTTTTTCTTTTACATCTGCCTGGAGTTCAGCTTTATTAATCTGTCTGCGTATATTAACCACTTGCCGACTGCCGCACGCCGATATACGTCGGCACAATGGCAGCGGTGGGCAAATGGGCGTACCTGTACATCCCCTTAAGGAGCCGGGCATAGCAGGCATGCGCGCGCCGCTGCGTACAGCGTGACCGCGCCCTTGGGACCGGCGGACTGGATGTCTCCCGGCGATCATGTCACAGAGCCTCAGAACGGGGAAGTGCCTGTAAACAATGCATGTAAACAAGGCATTTCCCCGTGCTGGCTTGTGTCATGACAGAGATCACCGCTCCCTGTGATTGGTAGCGGTGATCGCTGTCATCTTGAAGCCCATCCCCCCCGAATCATGCCGCATACACACAAGCTGAATTTCCAACAGAAAGAGTCCGATGGGAGCTTTTCATCGGCGCATGCTTTGAAGCAAGTACGAGACGGAAGCTGTTGGCTACTGGCTATTGAACCTCCGTTTTCTAGTCCCGTCGTACGTGTTGTACGTCACCGCGTTTTGGACGGTCGGACTTTGGTGTGACTGTGTGTATGCAAGACAGCTTGAGCGGAATTCAGTCGGAACTCCGTCGGAAAAACCTTCAGGGTTTATTCCAACGGCAAAACCGGTCGTGTGAACGTGGCATAAAGTTCATACCCTAGGACACACTTAACCCCTTCATCGCCCCCCAGTGGTTAACCCCTTCCCTGCCAGTGTCATTTACACAGTAATCAGTGCATTTTTATAGCACTGATCGCTGTATAAATAACAATGGTGTCAAAAGTGTCCGATGTGTCCGCCATAATGTCGCAGTCCCAATAAAAATCGCAGATCGCCGCCATTACTAATAAAATACATTTTTTTTTAAAAATGCCATAAAAATATCCCCTATTTTGTAGACGCTATAACTTTTGCGCAAACCAATCTATATACCCTTATTGCAATTTTTTTTTTTACCAAAAATATGTAGAAGAATACATATTGGCCTAAACTGAGGAAAAAAATCGTTTTTTTATATATTTTTGGGGGATATTTATTATAGTAAAAAAATAATGCGTTTTTTTTTTCAAAATTGACGCTCTTTTTTTGTTTATAGTGCAAAAAATAAAAACCGCAGAGGTGATCAAATACCACCAAAAGAAGGCTCTATTTGTGGGAAAAAAAGTACGTCAATTTTGTTTGGGTGCAACGTCATACGACCGCGCAATTGTCAGTTAAAGCGACGCAGTGCCGAACCGCACTGGTCAGGAAGGGGGTAAAATCTTCTCGGGCTGAAGTGGTCAATGTTGGATGTGATATCCAGGTGCAAAATAATTAAAAGTCTCTGGCATTCAGATTCATTTATCACTAGAATTCTGTAGAAATTGTCACAAATATAGTAAAATAGAATTTCAGTGTATAAAAGTGGGTAAAAATAGTTGACATCCTCAAGCCACAACAAAAATAAAGCACTGAGATGCATAAGCAGATGAAAGCATTCCACCTGATCATATTATTGCTTGGATGTATTTCACGGCCAGTTCAGTGAAGTGATTGGATGGATACAATCTCATCTGACAATAAGCCCTGTTAATTAAAGTACAACACCTTTGAAATGTATTGGTCAATGATTTTTCAAACAAAGTCCTATGCTGATACAGTATCTCACAAAAGTGAGTACACCCCTCAAATATTTTATTCTATCTTTTCATGTGATAACACTGAAGAAATGACACTTTGCTACAATGTAAAGTAGTGAGTGTACAGCTTGTATAACAGTGTAAATTTGCTGTCCCCTCAAAATAACTCAACACACAGCCACTAATATCTAAACCGCTGGCAACAAAAGTGAGTACACCCCTAAGTGAAAATCTCCAAATTGGGACCCAATTTGGACATTTTCACTTAAGGGTGTACTCAGGTCAATCCCTTTTCATCCAACCCCCCATAGAGGAGAGCTGGGCACTGACAGGTCCGTCTGCACAGTGAGCGGAGATACTGTAGACCTGTCATCCGCCAGCTCAGTGGGGATCAACGGAGCGATCCCTGCTGAGCAAGCGGAGTCCGTCAAAACAGACATCAATGTGTGAAAGGGGCTTTATACAAGCTGTACACTCACTACTTTACATTGTAGCAAAGTGTCATTTCTTCAGTGTTGTCACATGAAAAGGTATAATAAAATATTTACAAAAATGTGAGAGGTGTACTCACTTTTCTGACATACTGTAAGTATTTTACCTCTGCCTTTCATTAGCTCCAGAGCAAAGCTGCCGTCACAAAATCTGGAGCTGGAGCAACATAAAACCTCTAATGCCGCGTACACACGACCAGACTTTACGGCATACTCGATCGTGTGTGGGCTCCAGCGGACTTTTTTTCCCCAAAAGTTCGACGGACCTAGAAATGAAACATGTTTCAAATCTTTTCAATGGACTCGAGTCCGGTTGAAAAGTCCGCTCGTCTGTATGCTAGTCCGACGGACAAAAAACGACGCTAGGGCAGCTATTGGCTACTGGCTATGAACTTCCTTGTTTTAGTCCGGTCGTACGTCATCTCGTACTAATCCGTTGGACTTTGGTTGATCGTGTGTAGGCAAGTCCGTTCATTCGGAAAGTCCGTGGTAAAGTCCGTCGAAAAGTCCGCCGGGCAAAGTCTGACGTAAAGTCCGCTCGTGTGTACACGGCATAAGACTGGCCATACATTATACAATTTTCTAGTACAATTTTCCTTCAGATTTACTAAAACCATATAATATGAGGTCAAACCTAAACTCTTTCAATTTGTTGAAAGTAAATAAGAAAATTGTATAATGTATGGCCAGCCTAAGTTATGAGCGAAAGGTAAATTTATGCTCATTCCAATACCACGACCCATTCTTCCTGATGCCTCCTCAATTGTTTAAAGTAGACTTAGGCCCCGTTCACACCTCAGCGTTTTCTAGTTTAAGGCTGGGTTCACACTATTGCAAATTGGATGTGGATTTCCCCGCATTTGAATTCGCATGACAGGAGATTGTGACCGGCTCTCTACGGAGCCATTTCACACATCTCCGGGGCAGCTGCGGAGTGATTTGCACAGGAGTCCTGTGTGTCTTTGGCTCCGTTTTGGGTCCAAATTCAGGCAAAAATTCCGACCTGATTTGTCCCTGAAACAGAGAACAGGGATGCACCGGACCCCTGCTGTCAGCCACATCCGTCTGTAGTGTGAACCCAGCCTAAAGCCTTACTCTCCAAAATGCTGGCGGAGAAAAAAATCTGTTATCTTATATGGAGTTGGAGTTCTCAATTACAAGTCACCTGAAACTCAGAAATGTTCTGGAGCAGATTGGGATGTTTTTAAAGTGTATTTTGTTCCACAGAAATGCATAGAAAAGCTTGATTTTAGTGTTTTTGAGCATTTTGGTGCGTGTTTTTGAGCATTTTTATGCTCAAATGCAATAATTACATGAAAATAAATCAATAACGATAACATTAATAAATAATAAATACAATAAATAATAAAAATAAATAAATAAACATATAAGAAAACACTAACCCCAACTCTTAACCCTAATATTAACCCCTAAACCTAAACCCCAACCCTAATTTTAAACACTAACACTAATATTACCCCCTAATCCAAAACCCTAAACCCCAACTTTAACCCCTAACAAAATAAATACATCAATAATAGGTAAATAAATAAATAATAATAAATACATTTACCCCTAATCTTTAAGCCCCTACAAAAAAAGTAAAACAATTAATAAAGTAGTAATAATAAATTAATAATTAATGAAAGCAGATGAAAAAGCTGAAAAACATAGCAACAAATGATGAAACAGATTATATTTTTCTCTATTAGCTAAATAAAAAAATGGCAAAGCTCAAAAAACACTTTAAAACTGCTGTACACGGGACTCATTAAACCACTGGCCCCACGCCGGGCAATCAGAACCCTGCTAGGATTATTACTTTACTATGCCCGTAAATCTATAGTACTCAGATGGAAGGCCTCATCTGCACCTTCAATAAATTTCTGGAAGAGGTTGGTAAATGCGGCCCTACCATTGTACAAAGCTACTTACTTGTCACGTGGTTGCGAAAAAAAATTCCACAAAATATGGGATATTTGGACGGAATCCCTGTCTACTAAGGCAGACTCGATTGATGATTAGTTCACTCCATTAAGTAACCGGGAATGGCTCAAATGGCGTTCCCGATCTCATAAAAGTCCCTGGGCTGTTCAATCAATAGGTATGGGAAGGGGGGGAATATGAATATGTAACTATTTTGCACATCTCATTACATAAATGAATAAAATGGGTGTTACAGTGTACACATGGAATTGGAGAACTGCTTTGAATAGTCTGCAAAGGTGGTTGAGCGTACAATGGTTTAGTTAGGAACATATATATAGATTCTATGTGTTTGTTTGTTTTTTGTTTTGTTTTGTTTTCTATGTAGTTCTTGACCGAGCCTGGATATGCCCAATAGGCTCTGTTCTGTTTTGTATCTACATTGAAATTATAATAAAAATAATTTACAAAAAAAGAAACAAACAAACTGCTGTACACAAACACTCAAAAATGTGCATACAAACGCTTGAAAAAAAGTCCTAAAAAAAGCTCAAAAACACGACGCTCAGGTGTGAATGCAGCTTTAAAGTGCAACTAAAGAACATTGCTATTTCACAAGTTAACTTATGAAGTTCGGCTCGATTCACATCTATGCATGTTGCTTTCGAGCATTTCTGCAGTGCTTTTTGTGGTGCTTGTTTTTGGACAAGCATTTTTACCGCGATTTGTTTTTATTTACACTGTATATAGCTGGTTGCTAAGGAGGGGGCCAGGAAGCCGGCCGCCGTGTCCTTAACAACCGATGAGTCATCAGCTGTCAGTGGGCTTCCCTGCTGAATGTAAAAAAAAAAAACAATTGCCGGCTAAAAAAAAAAAATATATAGTGAAAAAAACAGTGTGGGCTCCCCCCCAGGTCCATACCAGGCCCGCTCGTCCCCTCCCTTTCCTGGCCTGCTGGGCTGCATGCTCGGATAAGGGTCTGGTATGGATTTTGGAGGGGTCCTCTCCGAATCCGTACTAGACCCAAGGGCCTGGTATGGACAGGGGGAGAGAACGCCACAATGTTTTGTTTTTTTTTACAATTTTTTTTTTTTAGCCGGCAATTCTTCTTTCTTACATTCAGCGGGGAGGCCCACTGACAGCTGATGACTCATCGGTTGTTAAGGACATGGCGGCCAGCTTCCCGGCTCCCTCCTTAGAAACCAGCTATATACAGTGTAAAAAAATAAATAAAACGCAAATCGTGGCAAAATCGCCTCAAAATCGCGGTACAAAACACGGTACTTGCGTTTTGGATGCTGGTGCATTGAAGTCCATTACATGCAAAACGCTGCATTTTGCGGGAAAAAAAGTCCCCGACCCTTTCCAAAAATGCAGAGGCACAAAAATGCATTCATGTGAACATGTTCCAGAGGAACCCATGTTAAAAAATTTCCCTGCATTTCTGCAAAATGCATCAAAAAACGCATTCGTGTGAATAGAGCCTTAGAGAGTGGCTGACCAAGTCTGAGAAACTCTGGGGGGATTGGGTGAATCTGTCTACCACAGATGAACACCTGCCTGGTTATCAAACTATATCATTCCTAGCTCTTCTCATCCGGGTTGCAAGCAACCATCTTGACCATCCTTGCAGAGTTCAAAATTATTGACAACAGCCCTCAAATGGAATAGATGGGTTTTATTATCAAAACCACAAATAGAATTTCCATTTCAACAGTGCAGAAAGATGGTTCACGGTTACAAGGCTTGTTTCCCTACTTTAGAGACCTTTTTCAGTACAATGTCATACTTGTTGAATTGTCTAATAGTCTGCACCTGCTAACACGAACCTCATTCTGTGCCAATAATACCTAGAGATTCTACAGCTTACAAATCTCCTCTTTTACAACTACACTAACAAGGTTATAGATCGGTATGTGCTTCAGCTGAATAAATTCTGCATGTATTTTCTTGGAAATGTCAATGTCCTGTGACTAACTTGTTATGTTTACTAAGTTCATAAAATGCAGTAAAACTCACTTAAGGAAAAAAAAAAGTGCGACTGCAGGCATAATGTAAAAATCAGTATGTAAAATTACATAACTATTGGTGCTAGTTTACACTTGCATCAAAACAGGGCTACAGACAGCTTACAGTCCTGTTTACACCTTGCGTTTGCTTTGCTTTGCTTCAGCTTCGCTTAAAAAACTTTACCCCATATAGCTTTAGTGGTGCTTCAAAATGTCTTCAAAGCCTCCATAGAAGTCTATGACAAAGCTCGGTTGAAGCACATGCAGCTTTTGAGAGGCTTTGTTTTTGAGAAATTGCAGGTGTGAGATATCAACACACGGAGCATCTGCCACGCTTCAACAAAGCTTCAAAAGAGCATCACTGAAGCACCACCAAAGCTTCATTGAAGCACCACCAAAGCATCAAAGACACATCAGTGGGAGCTTTAGTGTGCGTTAAAGCCAAAGCAAGTGTAAACGAGCCCTTACAGTACCTTGAAAAGTATTCATACCCCTTGACATTTTCCACATTTTGTCATGTTAAAACCAAAAATGTTAATGTATTTTATTGGGGTTTTATGTTATAGACCAACACAAAGTGGCACATAATTGTGAAGTGCAAGGAAAATGATAAATGGTTTTCAAATTGTTCAAAAATGGTTCACCTTTCAGCAGAACAACAACCCTAAACATACAACCAGAGCTACAATGGTATGGTTTAGAACTTTAACTCAAAGCATATTGATGTGTTAGAATGGCCCAATCAAAGTCCTCCACCCCAAACTCACTCTTCCATGTCTTTATGTACCTTGCTTTGTGCACTGGTGTGCAGTCATGTTGGAACAGGAAGGGGCCATCCCCGAACTGTTCCCACAAAGTTGGGAGCATGAAACTGTCCAAAATGTCTTGGTATGCTGACGCCTTAAGAGTTCTCTGCACTGGAACTAAGGGGCCAAGCCCAACCCCTGAAAAACAACCCCACACCATAATCCCCCCTCCACCAAATGATTTGGACCAGTGCACAAAGCAAGGTCCATAAAGACATGAGCAAGTTTGGGGTGGAGGAACTTGACTAGCCTGCACAGAGTCCTGACCTCAACCCAACAGAACCTTTGGGATGATTTAGAGCAGAGACTGCGGGACAAAATTGTTAAACATTCCCATAGACACACCTAAACCTTGTGGACAGCCTTCCCAGAAGAGTTGAAGCTGTTATAAGGTGGGCCAACTCAATATTGAACCCTACGGACTAAGACAGGGATGCCATTAAAGTTCATGTGCCTGTAAAGGCAGGTGTCCCATTATTTTGGTAATATAGGGTAAGTTGTTATTGCAGTATAAGAAAAAAAATTTCAGCAAACATATAATTAGTTTTTTGTTTTTTTTTGTTTTTTTACTTCTCTTCCAGAACTGGAAGAATCGAGACAACAGAAATGTAATCCCTGCTGGTACAAATTTGCTAGGTGCTTTTTAATTTGGGACTGCTGCGGCCTGTGGCTGAAAATTAAAGACATAGTAACGTTGATTGTGATGGATCCATTTGTGGACCTCGCTATTACCATCTGCATTGTGCTGAACACCATATTTATGGCTATGGAGCATGCAAACATGACCAGGGACTTCATTAATGTGCTTTTCGTTGGAAATCTGGTGGGTTCAAAATCTTGTTAAACATTTCTTAAGATACAGGATATTATTTCACTACAGAATACTTTAATGCGATACCTTTATACTTATCTCAGCGTTTTAAAAGCAGGCATCACTCAAGAGTCACATTTCAGCTTTGCATGGCCACTAGTAGGTTGAGTAGCAGTCTGGTTGTCTTCTGCCATGATTTCCCATTCCATTCTTTCTAACTGCCACAGGCCTTACAAAAGCAGATGATGCTCTTGTGTTCCCTAAAGGTTTCTCAATGGCTTAAATAAGTGGAAAATCAGCTGCATAAATAACTCTGGGTAAATCTCTTCATTGCAGTCTTAGGAGATATAAATTGTTGGTGGGAAATTCAATTATGCAATGCCTACAAATAACTAAAAATACAGTACACATTTAGGCCTCGTTCACACCATGGTGCAGAGACATCAGTTTTTCTGCACGCGTTCTGCAAGGGCACAAAAACAAACAATTCTATGTGTCCTGTTCACGCCACAACATTGTTATCATAAACAGATTTTTTCTGCGTGGAAATCTGCAACGTGTATGCAGTTTTTTGCATTGGACAAAAGCTGACATGACATCAACAATGATGTGAACAGGGCACATAACTGACACACATAAAAACTGATGTCAGCGTGCATAAAAAACTCACCGAAATGCGCATGACAACTGATGTCTCTGCAAGTGAAATCTGTGTTGTTTCCCATCAGTTTTCATGCACATATGGTGTGAATGAGCCCTTGGTGTAGCTGCCCATTAAAAGTGTAATATTTTAAAACTACCCCAATATATGTAACAAATATAGGAGGAATCTGCTACCAATAGATATGTATAAAATATGCATTTATTGTACCAAAAGATCTCAAAAAGCTGATCTTCAGGCATCAAGCTAAATACACAGATAAATAGAGGTACATACTGTATATGTGCACTGTTTTACCTGCTAAAGCATTTTTATTTCTGTTGATCCAGTTCTGAGATTTGCACAGCTCAGCCTTGTCTGGCAGGGAAGGAGACCTGAGTTATCCCAGAAAGACCTAAAGGTCCTTTTACCAGTCTGTTACTAGACAGTGAAAGGAAAACAAGCAGACTGATGAGATCATCTCTCTGTCAATCTGTTCCTTCCTCCTGTCAGCATGTTCTTTGCACTGCAGGTCAGCTGATTGGCTCCTTGGGCTGCTCCATTTTCCTGAGCACTGATTGTAATGCCCCGTACACACGATCGGACAACAAAACCGTGGAATTTTGTTTGAAGGTTGTTGGCTCCAACTTGTCTTGCATACACATGGTCACACAAATGTTGGCCAACAATTATGAATGTAGTGACGTACAAGACGTACGGCGAGCCGATAAAAAGGAGGTTCAATAGTCATGTGATATCTCCATTACGAACGCTAGTTTACCACCCCACCACTACTTTTACAACTCACTTTGGAACCAATAATCATAATCAATATGTGGATAGGAGTTTCTATAAAAGTATCTATAAAATTTCCAGGAAACAATATTCTGTATATACTGTGTGTGTGTGTATGTATATATATATATATATATATATATATATATATATATATATATATATACACAGTCAGGTCCATAAATATTGGGACATCGACACAACTCTAATCTGTTTGACTCTATACACCACCACAATGGATTTGGGATTTGAAATGAAACGAACAAGATGTGCTTTAACTGCAGACTTTTATCTTTAATTTGATGGTATTTACATCCAAATCAAGTGAACGGTGTAGAAATTACAACAGTTTGTATATGTGCCTTGTATATGTGCCACTTTTTAAGGGACCAAAAGTAATGGGACAGAATAACAATCATCCATCAAACTTTCACTTTTTAATACTTGGTTGCAAATCCTTTGCAGTCAATTACAGCCTGAAGTCTGGAACACATAGACATCACCAGACGCTGGGTTTCATCCCTGGTGATGCTCTGCCAGGCCTCTACTGCAACTGTCTTCAGTTCCTGCTTATTCTTGGGGCATTTTCCCTTCAGTTCTGTCTTCATCAAGTGAAATGCATGCTCAATCGGATTCAGGTCAGGTGAGTGACTTGGCCATTGCATAACATTCCACTTCTTTCCCTTAAAAAAACTCTTTGGTTGCTTTGGTATGCTATGGGTCATTGCCCATTTACACTGTGAAGCGCCGTCCAATGAGTTCTAAAGCATTTTGCTGAATATGAGCAGATAATATTGCCCGAAACATTTCAGAATTCATCCTGCTGCTTTTCTCAGCAGTCACATCATCAATAACTACAAGAGAACCTGTTCCTTTGGCAGCCATACATGCCATTGCTATGACACTACCACCACCATGCTTCACTGATGAGGTGGTATGCTTTGGATCATGAGCAGTTCCTTTCCTTCTCCATACTCTTCTCTTCCCATCACTCTGGTACAAGTTGATCTTGGTCTCATCTGTCCATAGGATGTTGTTCCAGAACTGTGAAGGCTTTTTTAGATGTTGTTTGGCAAACTCTAATCTGGCCTTCCTGTTTTTGAGGCTCACCAATGGTTTACATCTTGTGGTGAACCCTCTGTATTCACTCTGGTGAAGTCTTCTCTTGATTGTTGACTTTGACACACATACACCTACCTCCTGGAGAGTGTCCTTGATCTGGTCAACTGTTGTGAAGCGTGCTTTCTTCACCAGGGAGCTCATCAGTGCGTTCTTTCTTTTTAAGGATGTTCCAAACAGTTGATTTGGCCACACCTAATGTTTTTGCTATCTCCCTGATGGGTTTGTTTTGTTTTTTCAGCCTAATGATGGCTTGCTTCACTGATAGTGACAGCTCTTTGGATCTCATATTGAGAGTTGACAGCAACAGATTCCAAATGCAAATAGCACACTTGAAATGAACTCTGGACCTTATATCTGCTCCTTGTAAATGGGATAATGAGGGAATAACACACACCTGGCCATGGAACAGCTGAGCAGCCAATTATCCCATTACTTTTGGTCCCTTAAAAAGTTGTAGGCACATATACAAACTGTTGTAATTCCTACACCGTTCACCTGATTTGGATGTAAATACCCTCAAATTAAAGCTGAAAGTCTGCAGTTAAAGCACATCTTGATCGTTTCATTTCAAATCCATGGTGGTGGTGTATAGAGCCAAAAAGATTAGAATTGTGTCAATGTCCCAATATTTATGGACCTGACTGTATATATATATATATATATATATATATATATATATATATATATAGATATAGATATGTATATTTATATCTATATATCTATATATATATATAGATATATCTATATATATATAAAAATATATATAATTTGCAAAACATCGTTATTAGTGATTGTAGGGGGTTTGATTCATCTCAGATCCAATGTAGATTGGAACTTTTTGCCTTAATTAAATGATTACCTATAGAGCACCTTTGGAGCAATACTGGTACTAAAAGTTCTTGTGTTACAGTATAATTAGTCAAAGGTTTACATGTTCCAGCAAGATTTGTGTATTGATTGTATCTTGTCATAAGGCTACATAGCAGCTGGATGTAACCACATGATTTAGCGCTTTGCAGTTTTGCAATTTAATACAGAACGGTGGTTGGTACAGTACATTTATATATTCATGTTTAGTGATTAATTCTTAAGCTTGTTGTGGTACAATAAAGGGATATACCTCAATCAACTTCACAGTAATCAGTACAGGCATTAATTTTTAATCTGATATTCCTTGGTACTCTAAATTGAATGAAATGTCTATTTGGGGGTCACTTTGGATTTTTGCTTACTAAGGGACAGTTTTTTTTTAAAGGCAAATAGACTTGTTCACTTTGCAAAATTAAGTTCATTTTACTTAGAGAATTTTACTTAGTGAATGCTTAGTGAAACTGATCTCCATCATCCAATTACATGTAAGCAAAAAAATACTGTTTTTTTTTCTTTGCATGTGATTGGGTATTCTTTGCAAAGTAAATGTTTACCTAATTTCTAAAGCTAAGGGAAAATTCCTTTGCAAAGTGAACAGTCCTATAGGCCTTTGTTTAATCAACACTTTAGTGGGAAAAATGCAAAGTGACCGTAAAAAGACATTTCCTTTTTATTTTAAAGAACACCATGCATTATCAGAATAAACATTAATGTCCAAACTGGAGAGTTATTGCTCTGGTCGAACTTTTCACAATAGTGTCTGGGTATTTTTGGCTCTCAGGGTGTTCTGTACGTAAAGTAAAAGTAGAAATGTACTGTAAAGAAAAATATGTATATAGGAATCTATCTAACTATATTAGATTTACTTAGTATTAAACATGACTGTTTTTCTTGTATTTCTAGGTTTTTACAGGAATTTTTACAGCTGAAATGGTTTTTAAGCTCATTGCACTGCATCCGTACTATTATTTCCAGGAAGGCTGGAATATCTTTGATGGGATTATTGTTAGTCTTAGTTTAATGGAACTTGGGCTTTCAACAACAGGAGGATTCACTGTTCTACGATCCTTTAGACTGGTAAATCAAACTATCAAAATGTGAAAGTATGCATACTATAATATGTGAGTTTGTAAGTGAAGCTACAGGGTTTAATGTGTATGCATGAGCAAAAAAAACTAAAAAAAACTAAAAAAACTATCTGCTGTTTTATCCCTTAAAAATGCTTCCAGTACAGAAAGATACCTGATGATCAGCCAAAAATCCATTCAGCTCATTACATCCTGTTTTAACTGACAATGCAATGCTTTCGGTTGCAGTAAAATCCAAATAAAGCCCAATTCCAGCTCTCTGGCCCCCCTCCAATGTCTTCACTCTTCCATGGAGTCCCCTCTAGTATTTTTTATTGTCTTCTTTATACATATATTTTTTAGCTGATGACTTTAGTCTGGTCAAGTGATGCAAATGATTATCTGCAGTGGGCAGGTTGTGACTTGTGAATACTGCAGAGAATGTCCCTCACATAATGATGTGGTGCTGTTCCATGCACCATTCTGTAAGCCTAAGGCAGCTTGGTGGCTTACCTCAAGGAGTCAGGTCTTTGGTGCCCTGGGCTAACAGGAAGTGATGCCAGGCATCATTCATCCTGGAGGAAGATTGGCACAGGACTGCAGAGGAAGGCGCAGAGGGTAGTGATGAGGCATGAGGAGGGTGAGTATTTATGTTATACCAACAGGGAGGAACTATATATAAAAGTTAGTCTTTAAAGTGGTGTTCCGGCCGAAATTATAATTTTTAAATAAAAATACCCCTATTATACACAAGCTTAATGTATTCTAGTAAAGTTAGTCTGTAAACTAAGGTCTGTTTTGTTAGTTTATAGCAGTAGTTTGTTATTTTATAAACTTACAGCAGGCCGTGGCCATCTTAAGTGTGGGCATCTGAAGCCAGACTGTATTTCTTCCTGGATCTCATCCTTGCAGATCTCGCACATGCTCAGTGCAGCACAAGCAGTGTAATAGGTTTCAGGTCAGGTTTCCATAGCAACGGCAGTGTCAGAGGAAGTTGCCGCCCCTTCCCAGAAGGCATTGCAAACAGGAAATGATGCGATGGGCCACAGCCAGGGAGGAGGAAGTGAAAAATGAATACAGCACATTAACAGTAGGTGCTGAGAAAAAAAAAAAAATATATCCAATTCGTTTACAGTGCACAGTTTAGTGAGGGATGCTGAAGAGTTGTAAAAGTGGGTGGAACTCCACTTTAAGCATGAGAGTTAGATTAAGGGTTACAATTAATGATGGGTTCATTTAAGTATTGAGCACTCATTTAGGCCTAAAGCCAAACTAAACCCTTCTTACGTTTTCAGCCAAGGAAGTTGCATCTTGGCCTCTTTTTACCATGATGCTGCACATTTGATTAGTTATGCCATCGTCCATTTGATGGATTGACAGTTTGGTTCAGAGCACATCCAATGTATTAGTTACATTCCTGGCACATCAGGAATGTAACTGTTTTTTTAAACTGTTAAATCGATGGGTTTGGTTAAGTTTTAAATGTTAGGTTAAAAAGGAGCTCCACCCAAAAGTGGAAGCTCCACTTGTTCGCACCCTCCCCCCTTCCACGGCCACATTTGCCATC
Organism: Lithobates clamitans; assembly: GCA_037952925.1. Classification (NCBI taxonomy): domain Eukaryota; kingdom Metazoa; phylum Chordata; class Amphibia; order Anura; family Ranidae; genus Lithobates; species Lithobates clamitans. Next base: position 8,048,973 of record JBBGZY010000502.1, on the reverse strand, counting down.
TTTTGTTGGGGAGGGAGGAGCAGATATCTGTCAAAACCAGGTAACCTCTACCACTTCCAGGTAAGATCACCGCACAACAATGCGTTGATCTACAAAATTTCTGGCCCCTCCTCCTCCCACCCCCTCCGTGCCTTCTGAGAGACACACAGGTCCCAGAAGACAGTGGGACCATTCAGAAAGCGCAGCACAACTTGCACAGTGTGCAGTAAGAAACAGGCTGTGAAGCCACAAGACTTCACTTGCTATTTCCCTTAGTAAGAATGCAGGCGCCTGCACCTGAAGCCGATGGGCGGATCGGCTAGGGGTCCTGACATTGCAGGATACCTGGACAGGTAAGTGTCCTTATATTAAAAGTCAGCAGCTACAGTATTTTTCTAATGCAGGCTGAAACTGCTCTTTAAGGGCCAATTCAGAATATGTGCGATGACAGACATTTTACCACAGTATAAAACGTCTGTCACCACAGGGACACACAGGAAACAATTGTTTCCTATGTGTTCCATTCACACTGCAATGCAGCCTAGCATTGCGCAGCAGCATGCTGCAAAAAAATGAGGCCCGAATCAGCCTGCATTGCGCTGCCCGACACTGCAGTGTATGAAGTGTACTTTTGTACACTTCACATAAAGTTTGTTTAAAAAAACAAAAAAAAGGGAGCCATGCGGTGTACTGATTCGCGCAACACACTGCCCCCTAACCGGTCGGCAACGCAGCAAATCACTCTGGTAGCTCTGCAATTTGCCGTTTGTCAGTGTGAATTGGCCCTAAGTCCCCAGGTTTAGGTAGGTTAACTATTATGGTCTGTATATTATTCAAAATAGGTGAGAGGTTTAGGACACACAGGGAATCATTGATATTTTTAAATATTTTTGTTCCGTATGTTAACCTGCTGAGAATTATCTACAGCAGGCCCCCGAAGCTCAACAATATTGTGTGGCTTGGGTAAATTTGATGGTAACAGACCAAATGACATTTTGGTCATGTTGTTGCGTTGACAAGGACATAATTTTGAATTACTGGACAAATCAAAGGAGCCAGGTAGTCGATGTGCCTAAAAGAAAATACATCTACACCTGGTTATCTTTTTCTGTCGTCAATACAATCACTTGTCCCCTAGCTCATTAAAATGCAAAATGGATCTGCAATAGAACTGACTGGGTGCTTAAAGCGGAGCGCCACCGAAAATTTTTTTTTTAAAAGTCAGCAGCTACAAATACTGCAGCTGCTGACTTTTAAAACATGGACACTTACCTGTCCAGGGCGCCCGCGATGTCGGCACCCGAGGCCGAAGCGTCTCTCCATCCTCGGGTGCTGCCGCCTCCATCTTCGGTAAGGGAATCAGGAAGCGAAGCCGTACAGCTTCACTTCCCGGTTCCCTACTGCGCATGTGCGAGTCGCGCAGCGCAATCCGGATGGTCCCTGCTGCCTCTGGGACCCGTGTGTTTCCCAGCAGGCAGCAGGGAGGGAGCAGGAAGTGGCGTAAATACCCACAGATTCTGCGGGTATCTATGCCGGAAGTGGGTACAGATACCTGTAATATACAGGTATCTGTACCCCCCTCCCCCCTGAAAGGTGCCAACTGTGTCACCGGAGGGGGGGAGGAATCTGATGAGTGGAAGTTCCACTTTTGGGTGGAACTCCACTTTAATTTAACCTGGTCTAGTCCTTTTTTAATTCCCACTTCTCATTGTGTCTCACTATTTACATGCAGTTTTTAAAGACAGCTTTGAAAGGAAAGTGGTTATTCATCTGTTTTGGTGACAGCCTCCCATTTTTACAGAAATGTTTATATAGAATAAAATTTCTCTTTTAAGTACCTAAACCAGGGGTGTCCAACCTGTTGCCCAAGATGGCTATGAATGCGATCCAACATAAAATAAGAAACTTACTTTAACCACTTGCCGACTGTATACTGTATATATATACAGTGGCAAGGCGGCTCTCCTGCGCTGGTTAATCACGCACGCTGCCTGGCGACCCACTCCCGCTGTGATTGGACTCTATGTCCGTTGGGGCCCGTGGATCATTCAGGAAACAAACAGAATGGCAGTCTGCCTATGTAAACAAGGCAGATCGCTGTTCTGTTAGTAGGGAAGGTAGTGATCCCATGTTTTTGCAAAGCAGGAACACGAATCTCTGCCTTCCCATAGTACAAGCACCCTTCACACAGTAACCAAGCACATTTTAGGAACACAGTTAACTCTTTGATTGCCCCTCATGTTAACCCCTTCCCTGCCAGTGTCATTAGTACAGTGACAGTGCATATATTTTAGCACTGACCACTGTATTGGTGTCACTGGTTCCCAAAAAAGTGACAAAAGTGTCACTTAGTGTCCGATTTGTCCACCGCAATCTCACGGTCTTGCTATAAGTCACTGATCGCTGTCATTACTAGTAAAAAATAAATAAATAAATACGAATACCATAAAAGTATCCCATAGTTTGTAGAGGCTATAACTTTTGCACAAACCAATCAATATACGCTCATTAGTTTTTTGGGGTTTTTTTACCAAATATATGTAGCAGAATACTTATTGGCCTAAATTGATGAAGAAATTCGATTTTGTACATTTTTTTTTATTGGATGTGTTTTATACCAGAAAGTAAAAAATATTGTTTTTCTTTTTTGTTCAAAATTGTCAGTGTTTTTATGTTTATAGTGCAAAAAATAAAAATCACAAAGGTGATAAAATACCACCAAAAGAAAGCTTTTTGTGGGTAAAAGAACATACATTTTATTTGGGTACAGCGTTGCACGACCATGCAGTGCCGTATCGCAAAATATGGCCTGGTCATGAAGGGGGTTAAACCTTCCAGAGCTGATGTGGTTAAAAATGTTAATTTATTTTATTTATTTATTTTTGTAAAAATGTGATTATACTGACCGAAAACGTGGCTGAAGAATAATTTGACCGTGTTTCTTTACTGGACTTTTAAAAGTTTTATCTTCCCAAAGAAAGATCTCCCACTCTTCACAATTAGGCCTTATTCATGTCATCAGTTTTGAGCAGCACCTAGATTTGTGACCAACTGTTTTCAAGGATGAAGAGCACGAAGGGCAAAATTAGAACCAAAATTTCCGAGGAGCACCTTGAAAATTCATTGAGAATTGCTACTACATCCACCCAACCAGATATTGATGTGTTAGTTTATCAAAAACAGTGTCAAATATCGCACTGGTTTTATGTTGCCCTCTTTTACTTTTTTTTTTAACGAAAAATATTACCAAAAAAATAGTTTTATTACTCAGGTACACTAGCTATATTAGTAATTGTTAACTTGTGATCTGCCCGACTTTTTCTGCTCATCAGCTTGCCATTGTTATGCCACGTACACACGGTCGGACTTTTCGGCTACAAAAGTCCGACAGCCTGTCCGACAGACTTTCGACAGACTTTTGGTGGACTTGCGGCGGACTTGCGGCAGACTTTCTTACGAATGGACTTGCCTACATACGATCACACAAAAGTCCGACGGATTCGTACATGATGACGTACACCGGACTAAAATAAGGAAGTTGATAGCCAGTAGCCAATAGCTGCCCTAGCGTCGGTTTTTGTCCGTCGGACTAGCACACAGACGAGCGGATTTCTGGGTCCAGTGTAGTTACGACGTAAAGATTTGAAGCATGTTTCAAATCTAAAGTCCGTCAGATTTGAGGCTGCAAAAGTCCGCTGAAAGTCCCCTGAAAGTCCGGGGAAGCCCACACACGATCGGATTGTCAGCCAGCTTTAGTCCGTCGGCGTCCGTCGGACTTTTGTAGACAAAAAGTCCGACCATGTGTACGCGGCATAAGTGTATTTTATGTGTGGCCCAAGACAATTCCTCTTCTTCTAATGTGGCCCAGGAAGGTCAAAAGGTTGGACACCCCTGATTTAAACCAATAGAAAGTAAACTGTATCTTTTATCATTCTAGCTCCGAGTATTCAAGTTGGCAAAATCATGGCCTACACTCAACAAGTTAATCAAGATCATTGGTAACTCTGTGGGAGCTCTGGGAAACCTGACTTTGGTGTTGGCCATCATTGTGTTTATTTTTGCTGTGGTCGGCATGCAGCTTTTTGGCAAAAACTACAAGGAGTGTGTCTGTAAGATCTCAGAGGACTGTGAGCTTCCACGCTGGCACATGAACGACTTTTTCCATTCCTTCCTGATTGTGTTCCGAGTACTGTGTGGAGAGTGGATCGAAACTATGTGGGACTGTATGGAGGTGGCTGGGCAGTCTTTGTGCATATTGGTGTTCATGTTAGTGATGGTAATTGGAAATCTAGTGGTAAGTTATTTTCGTTATGATTATTAGATTCTCTCTCTAATCAGTCTTTTAATCTTCTTTCTCTCTTAATTTCTTCAGTCTCTTTAGTCTCTTTAGTCTCTTCAGTCTCTTCAGTCTCTCTGGCTAAATCATTATATCTTTTGTCACTAATTAAAACATTTTCAATGCCTTTCCAGCACTTAGGGCTATGCACATTGGTGCATTACGTTAACATGCAAAAGTTAACATGCATTTTGCTGTCTATTACTGAACATTGCTTTAGGGCAGCAAATTCATTTGAATGTGCTGAAAATACACACACACAGAAAAAAAGGCTTGCAGCATTTAATGCAAAGCAGCACATCACAACCCCCCAAAAAAATGCATTGCAATGCACTTAGCATGGAGGTACCATTAAGAATGATTGCACCAATGAGCATTACCGCACCAGTGTTAATGAGCCCTCATTCTTCATAAGCCTAGGGCAATGTTCACCCCTTGCACAGACTCCAATCCTGATTAGAATGCAATTACCCTCATGTCTGTACACAGACTCTCACAATATGCAATTTAATCAGAATTATAACCTATGGTATTATAGCTATCCAGAGGCCAATTAACCCTTTCATTTGTTGCTTTCAAGTTAAAATCCATATGTCTTGCTAGAAAATTACTTAGAACCCTCAAACATTATATATATATATATATATATATATATATTAGCAGAGATCCTAGAGAATAAAATGGAAATCGTTGCAAAATTTTATATCACACGGTATTTGCACAGCGGTCTTTCAAATTTTTTTGTGAAAAAAGACACTTTTATGAATTTAAAAAAAAACGAAGCAGTAAATTTGGCCCAATTTTTTTTGTAGAATGTGAAAGATGATGTTACGCTGAGTAAATAGATACCTAACATGTCATGTCGTGGAATGACGACAAACTACGGTACCTAAAAATTTCCATAAGCGATGCTTTAAAAAAATTTAAAGCTTACCAGGTTAGAGTTACAAGGGAGGTCTTTTGCTAGAAGTATTGTTCTCATGCTGACGATCATGGCGATACCTCACATGTGTGATTTGAACACCGTTTACGTTTGCAGGTGCTACTTATGCATTTTCTTTGCTGCGCGAGCATGCAGGGACGGGGGTGCTTTAAAATTATTATTTTTTTCCTTATTTATTTTGCACTTAAAATTGGTGATTCTGAATACTGTAATTTTTTAAAAATTGACACCATTGGCATCTGAGTAAACAGATTGGAGACCCGATGAAAGCCGAATCCGGCTTTGTTCGGGTCTCAGCCGAATTCTCCGGCTGGTGGCTCGGGTCTCCCGGTGGGACAGGAGGCCCGGGAAGAGTGGCAAGGGGTGGAGGGAGGGGGGATGTCCCCTCCCACTCCTTTAGGATAACAGCCAAGCGGATTTTAGCCGCATCAGCTGTTATAACTAAAAAGCCAACCGCTGACTCTAAACAACGGTACCAGGATGATACTTGCAGCTGTTTAACCCCTTCAAGCCATGAACACAAATTTGCGTACGGTCGACACGGAAGGGTTAAAGTGGAACTTATTAGCTGAGTATTGAAATCATGCGCAAGAAGCTTATTGTATGCAGAGAATAGCTTTACTTTCATTGAGGATTATTTTATGCATGTCTTACAAGAAACAGGACAATACAATTACATGCACTAAACATAGACAGAACATCCTGTTATTATTTTACCATAGAATAACACACTATCATACTGCAGTCCCACCTGCTGGATAGAAAGGTATAATGCATATACACAGTCACATTATGTAAGCAGATTGCTGTTGCTTTTCCAACACCCCTTCGCAACAGCATGTGCTTTGTCAAATTATATTCAGCCCCTTCTGGAAATAACAATGACGTTCCTTCAATAAAGACCTTGCTCTTGATTGTCCCTCAGTAGGTGATACTTGACGTCAAGGTGTTTGGTCCTAGGATTGACCCTCTCTGATTGAGTAAGCTTTATACATCCCTGGTTGTCTTCAAAAATGGGAATTGGTTTTGACATGTCTATCCCAATGTCCACAAAAACTTGATGAATCCATATCGCTTCTTGACATGCGTATGCTGCTGCAATGTACACTGCTTCAGTTGAAGATAGAGCAACAGTTGTTTGCTTTCCACTAGACCAACTTATGGTTCCTTCCCTATACTGGAAGTTGAATCCACTTGTAGATTTGCGGTCTGTGCAGTCCCCAGCCCAGTCAGCATCCACATATCCGACCAGTTTTGGACTGGATGTTGCTGGTAACCGTAACTTCATGTGAATTGTTCCTTAGAGGTACTGCATTGCTCTCTTCACTGCGTTCCAGTCACGCTGACAAGGAGCTGAGACTTTCCTGCATAGTATGCCCACGATGCGGCTATGTCTGGTCTTGTCACAGTGGCAACATACAGAAGCTTACCGAATGCTCTGCGATACATGTCATTGTTGGGTAGCAAGTTTTCTGTTTCATTGCTCTTTTGATAGCCTGGCCCCATAGGAGTTTGCACTTCCTTTGCATCTTGCATATGGAATTGTTCCAAGATTTCAGAGATTTTCTGAGATTGGTTGTGAAGATAACTTCCATCTTCTTCTCTCTCTATTTGGATTCCCAGATAGTAGCTAATGTTCCCAAGTTCTTTGGTCTGATTGTAATCCCGTTCTTGTGCAAAACAGGTATATATATATATATATATATATATATAATTATATCCATCTGAGAGACAGGGATCTTCTTGAGAATCCCTCTCTGGTAAGTACTTTGTTCACTTTCTCATTCTACATCCTTGCAGATTGCTTAAGACTGTAGATGCTCTTTTGAAGTTTACACACAAGGTTGTCTCCTTGCTCAAAACCTGGTGGTTGCTCCATGTAGAGATCCTCCTTCAAGTCTTCATATAGGAAGGCAGTTTTAACATCTAAGTGTTTGACTTGCCTGCCCTTCCCGGCTGCAACGCTAAGAATCACTCTGATGGTGAAGTATTTTGCGTCAGGAGCAAATGTTTCATCGTAATCTTCACCAAATTTCTGAGAGTAAGCCTTGGCAACTAGTCTGGCTTTGTATGTGTGGATATTCTCTTCTGCGTCTGACTTTACTTTGAAAGTCCACTTACTTACCATAATTTTATGGTTAGGCGGGGGCTCTGTAAGTGTCCAGGTTTTGTTTTCTTGAAGTGACTTTAATTCTTCTTCTGCTGCCTTTCTCTATTTATTGGCTTCATGTTTTGGCAGTTTTTCTATGTCTTCCCAGGATGTTGGTTCAAGTATGCTGTGTGTTTTGACAGTGTCAGCTTGGGGGTGGTATTATCTTTGTAGTCTGAGTGGATTTTCTGACTTCAGCAGGATCTGGTGGGAACTTGGTTTAGGCAATGTGAGTTCCACCTCTTGTTCTGACTCCTGCACAGGTTCACTTTGATCAACCTTTTCTTCTAGTTTGCTTGGCATATTCACTTCACAGCTTTCAGGGATCAGTGTTTCTGGTCATGGGTTCTCATCAAAATAAACGCTATAGCTTATTGTCAATTTGTCAGTCTTTGAGCGTAGAATTTTGTAACCCTTAGTTTGTTCACTGTAGCCTACTAGAATGCCCTCTATGGCTCTGTTCTCCAGCTTGGATCGCATTTCACTTGGCATATGCTTTACATCCAAACACTCTAATGTGCCCTATGCTAGGCTTTGATCCATGACACATTTTGAATGGAGTACTTTAAATGGCTTTTGAGGGTAGTCTGTTCTGTAGGTAGGTTGCAGTCATGACTGCTTCTCCGCAGTTCTTGTGAGGTAGGTTGGCATCCGACAACATGCATCTGGCCATTTCTATAAGAGTGCGATTTTCCTTTCTGCTACACCGTTTTGTTCAGGAGTGGTGTTGTTGTCTGTTGTACTATTCCTTGTCTCTTCAGGTATGAGGCCACTTCTTTGCTTATGTATTCTCCTCCATTGTCAGTGTGTATTATTCCTGGTTTCCGTTGAAATTTGTTGCTAAACATGGCAACGAACTCTTGAAGTTTCTCTATTGCGTCATTCGTGTGTTTCATCAGATAAGTGGTTGTGTACCTGGAATAATCGTCAATGAAAGTCAGTAGATATCTGTTCCTGCCTGACGTGGGAGTTTTCATTGGACCGCATACATCACTGTGTTCGAGCTGCAGGGGGTGGGTAGTTTTTCTTTAAAATGCCTGTGGAAGGGGAGCACGTGTGGCTTTTGCTTCTACACAGCATTTGCATTTCATGAGCACTTTGTAAGGCATTTTTGACAAATCTTCTGATAAGCCTCTCTTTATAATGTCCTGTATAGCTTCTGGACTTCTGTGTCCCAGCCACATGTGTCATAAGTGAGTACATTTGCTGTGTAGGTATTAGAGACTATATTGGCTTGCTGGTCTGTGGTGATGAGCCTGTATAGATGATCATCCAGTTTTCCTTTTGCGAGGAATTGCTTATTATTGTGAATTGTGCATTCATCACCCTGGAACTTAACTGTGAGACTGTTGTTTGCAAGACTTTTCATGGATAGAAGGCTGCCTTCTAGTTCTGGAACATACAGCACTTTCTTTACAAGGATACTCCTTGTGGTGTAATGCAGTTCAGGAAGCTCTGGCCTTTACCTTCTGATGTCATGCTTTTCCCAATTGCTAGGAAACTTTGTCTTTTGCACTGTAAACAATGTTTGTGAAGAAGGTCTCATTGCTAGTCATGTGGGTTGTCGCTCCTGAGTCTATGCACCAGCCGCGTGGCTTGCTGCTCTGTGTTACTTTGAAGGTGCCATCTCCATGATGTGTCTTCAGTTTCCTTTGTGGCTCTTTTTTTTGTGGATAACTTTAGCTTTCGCTGCTCGGCTTTCCAGATAGAACTGTCCTTTTTTAAGTGATCGGTCTTTTTACAGTGAAAACAGGCTCTACTTTTTTTGTTGTGCTTTGTGCCTTTGTACATCTTAAGAACTTTGTCATCATGGTGCGTATTTTCTTCCCTACTGTCATATTCACCGAATAATTTGCCTTTGACATATATCAGTGTCAGCTCCTGCTCAAGTCTGGTCTCTAAAGCGTTAATGAGAGCAGTATATGTCTCTGGAAGGCTGCAGAGGAGCAGGGCAACAATATGATTATCTTTGATGTCCTCTCAGATGGCGCGCAGCTGCTCTATGATCTCTAGCATAGCATTCATGTGGTCACACATTTGTTGGCCTTCTTCTAGTCTCATCTTGTACAGCTTTTGTAGCAAAAGCAGTTTGCTGTTTAGACTTGAACACAGCTTTTGTAATGAAGTCCATATACCTTTGGCCATTTTCTCTGTTCTTATGTGGATAAGCTGGTCATCTTCCACTAGTAAGCTTATAATCGCTTTTGCAATTGCAAACTTCACATCTGAACTGCTTGCCATCTTTCAGTAGCTTGCATACAGTATTCACAGACATCTCTGTAGTCGCTGAGTATCCTCTCAGGTGCCCGGGTGCCTGGGCCCATAACCTATTAGCTGAGTATTGAAACCATGCATGAGAAGCTTGTTGTATGCACAGGATAGCTTTACTTTCATAGAGGATATCTTTATGCAGGTCTTACAGGAAACAGGACAATACAAGTACATGCACTTAACATAGACAGAACATCCTGTTATTACTTTACCATAGAATAACACACTATCATACTGCAGTGCCACCTGCTGGATAGAAAGTTATTATGCATATACACAGTCACAGTATGCAAGCAGATTGCTGTTGCTTTTCCAACAGAACTAAGCCTAAGTTTTGTAGAACTGCGAGCAGGCAGCTTTCTATTGCAGAAGAGACACACTATGGGCTTAATTTGCTAAAACGGGAGAGTGCAAAATCTGAAGCAGCTGTGCATGGTAGCCAATCAACTTCTGAATTCAGCTTATTCAATTAAGCTTTAAAAAAAAAAAACTTGAAAGTTGATTGGTTTCTATGTAGAGCTGCCCCAGATTTTGCACTCACCAGTTTTAGTAAATCAACCCCATTATGTCTTCTGCAATAATACAAATGTACCTACCCGCTCACAGTTCTCTACCCAATGTACACTGAGCTGGGCATATGCAGTTTGGCTGTTCCAAAATGACTGACTCCCATGTGCCTGATAGTGGCTGACAAGGGATAGAACTGTCACATTGGTGGAGGTGAGTATAGTGGGGGTTTAGTTCTGCTTTAAGTTATGGAGAGTAAAATCTATTTTTTTTTTAGCTACCATCAGTGTGAATGAATGAATGAATGAAGGATTTGTAGAGCGCTGCAAATGCGAACTAAATCGCCTCAAGGCGCTAGAATGCGTTCTCTGTTGCCAGCTCTTTAGAAAAGGAATGTCTTTAGTTTTTTCCTGAAGGCCTGATGGTTTTCTTCCATGCGGATGTGGGTCGGAAGAGCGTTCCATAGTCGAGGTCCTTGGACTGCAAATCTTCGTTCTCCCTTTGCTTTGTAGCGATATTTTGGAATGATGAGGAGGTTTTGGTTAGCTGATCGAAGGCTGCGATTGGGTGTGTAGTGTTTTATTTTCTCCTGCAGATATAGCGGAGCATTTCCTTGTATGCATTTGTGGGTGAGGCAGAGGGTCTTGAATTTGATCCGATTCTTTACGGTTAGCCAGTGTAGGCACTTTAGGGATGGTGAAATGGATTCCCAGGGTTTTTTTCCTGTTAACAGTCTTGCCGCCGTGTTTTGAATGAGTTGTAAGCGCGCAAGCTGATATTGAGGTAGTCCTATGTAGAGCGAATTTGCATAGTCGAGTCGGGAGTTGATGATTGTTCCCACAACTGCCGGTTTGTCTTCTTCTGGGATGAAGGGGATGAGTCTGCGTAGGAGGCGGAGGAGATGGTGGGATCCGCTCACCACTGATCCTATTTGAGCATCCATTGTCATTCCTGAGTCAAAGATGACTCCGAGACTCTTGGCTTTGAGGCTTGGAGTGATGGTCTGTCCGAGGATGGTGGGGGGTGTCCACGGGGTTTTCATTTTGGAATTTTTGTTGGCATGTAGGAGAAGAAGTTCTGTTTTCGAACCGTTAAGTTTGAGGGAGCTGATGGTCATCCAATCATCAATTGAACAGAGGCATTCTTCTAATTGTTGATGATGGTTTTTTTGACCAGTGATGCGAAAGTAGAGTTGGGTGTCATCGGCATATGAGTGGAAACAGAGGTCTGTTTTCCTGATGATATTGAGAAGTGGGCGGATGTAGATGTTGAATAGCACTGGTGACAGGGGTGAGCCCTGGGGAACTCCGCAGGAGACTGCCCGGGTCTCTGAGGTGAATGTTCCTAGTTTCACTGTCTGAGAGCGATTCTCTAGGAAGGATGCAAGCCATTTTAGCGCCAGACCTGTGGCTCCTGCCACTTCTGAGAGGCGGACAAGTAAAGTATCGTGGTTCACTGTATCAAATGCTGCGCTGAGGTCCAACAGTACCAGGAGACTAGATTCTCCGCTATCTGCTGCTTCAAGGGCGTCGTCCCATATTTTGAGGAGTGCTGTTTCTGTGCCATGGCCTGGGCGGAAGCCTGATTGCAGTGGGTCCAGGAGTTGATGTGTGTCCAGGTGGTGTTGAAGCTGATGTACTACTGCTTTCTCCATAATCTTGGAGATGGTGTTGAGGCTTGTTATCGGTCTCCGGCAGTTGGGGTCCTTAGGGTCAAGATTGGGTTTCTTCAGCAGAGGTTTGACGATGCCTTGCTTGAGGGAGGTTGGTACAGTCCCTTCTTTGAATGATTGATTTATGAGGTGTGTCAGAGTAGGGGCCAGGATGTCGGAACATTCTTTAAGGAGTTTTGTGGGAATGATGTCGTTTGGGGATGTGCTGTCTCGAAGGCTTCTGATGATGTTTATAGTCGTGTCAACGGTGATAGGGGACAAAGAAAATTTCGGTGGTTGCGTGATGTTTGTGTTAATATCTTCTTTTTGCTTTGGTTGAATGAGGTTGGTTGTTCTTTTCTGATGAATCGATTTCCGAATGTTGTCGATTTTGTCGATGAAGTAATCCGATAATTCATTGCAGAATTCTTGAGTATTGTTTTCGGGTGGCTCTAAGCAAGTCGGGTTCATTGACTGGGTGACTAGTTTGAAAAGTTCTCGCGGACGATTTAGGGCAGTTGAGATGGTGTCCGAGAAATGTTCTTTTTTGGCTTTGAAGATTGCCTTGTGGTATTTCACAGTAAGTTCTTTGTAGTTGGTACGGTTTTCCTTAGTGGGATTTCTTCTCCATGCTCTTTCAGCTCTTCTACGTTCTTGCTTGAGTAGGGTGAGCGTGGCATTAAACCATCTTGAGTTTTTATTGCGGATAGGTGTTCTGCGTTTTGGCGCCACTGCGTCTGCTGTTTGTAGTAATACCTTGTTTAGGCAGTTGAGTGTTTGTTCCGTTGATAGGTTTGAGTTTAGCAGAAGTAATTTTTTTGATAATGTGGTTTTGAAGAGTTCGGAGTGTAGTTTCTTCTGGGATCTATTCCATTTTGTTGTTGTTGTCCGTTTCTGTTTTTGGGAGGTGGTGTTGATGGTGATTTTGAATTTGATAGCGTGGTGGTCCGTCCATGGTAGTGGAGTGTTGTCCAGTATGTTGATGTCCATATTCTGTTTGAAGATGAGGTCTAGAGTGTGTCCTGAACCGTGTGTGGGAGTGTTTATCAGTTGTTGCAGGCCCAGTTCTTCCATTTGGTTGACGCAGGCGGTTGCGATACAGTCTTGGGCAGAGTTTGCCCAGAGGTTAAAATCCCCAAGTACCAGCAGGTTTTTGGTTTTCAGGGTGTGTATTGAGAAGAATTCGGTGAGTGGAGTAATGAGATTGGTCTTTGGTCCTGGTGGTCTGTAGCATAGTAGTATGTGAATGGTGTCTTGAGGTGTTGCTTGAAGATGCAGTGAGAGAGTTTCCATGAAGGGCACTGAGTTCTGTAAAGTTGGTTTGGTGAGAACAAGGTGCGATTTGAAAATCACTGCTAGGCCTCCTCCTTTTTTTCCTATTCTATGCTCGGTTAGGATACTGTAGTTCTCGGGCACCAATTCAGCTAGGATGGTGTTGCAGTCAGGTGTTAGCCAGCTTTCTGTAATGAAGAGGCAGTCAATGTTGTTTTCGTTGATAAAGTCGTAGATTTCCAGCCTGTGCTTGACTGCAGATCTGGTGTTGATCATGGCGCATGCTAGTTGTTGTGGTTGGATCGATGTCTCCCTGTTTCTGATGGTTGATTGTGGCTTGGTCCTTAATAATTGTTCTTTTTTTAGTCTTTTTTGAGTGGCGGTTGGCAGGATTGAGGCAGCGTTTCTTAGCCTGTGAAGGGCGTCTGCTGTGTATTTGAAGTTGCACATGATGAGAAGGCAGCGTTGTTGAAAGAAGGTTGATCTAATGATGATGATGATGATACCGATGTCGCGATGACGAGCGGATGGTCACCACTGCTTCTGGAGGGGTTTGGGTGCCGGGTTAATGTGGTGCAGAGGACCTGGCGGAGGTGGTGTGCTTACCACCCTCCTGTTGATCCAGAGGAAGGCAAAAAAACCTCAGCTGCGAAGCCGATAGCGCAGCAGAGGAAAAAATTCCTTCCTGACCCCCCGAGGGGCGATCGGGCTCGGCCCCTGGATCAACTGCTAGTGAGCTTGGTGCTTACCTGTAGGATGGTGGGTGGTGCGGTGGCCTCGTCTAGGGCGATCTGCGGTGGATTGGGATCAGGTGAGTCGCCAGTCACCAGTGCCCTCTGCGGTGTGGTCTAGTAGCGGGGGGGTGTTCCAGGTGTGGAGGGGGAACGGGCTCTGTTGGGAGAGGGGGGGGGGTGTGGCTGACGGAGCTGGGCCGCAGCCGTGGTCTGTCCCACCAACCTAGCGGCTGATCGGGGTGGCTAGACAGCGGCTGCGGTGGTGTTCTGGGGGGGGGGCTGGGGTCAAATCGGAGGTGATGTGATGCGGCTGGGTGCTTGCGGCCTAGGGAGGGAGGCCCAGAAGCTGTATCGTTCAGCCTAGGTGTAGCAAGATGGCTGCCGGCTAGGCCTGAGCGGTGACCAGGCCGGCAATAGGAGTACTAAGATGGCCGCCTGCTAGGCCCAAGCCGCGGGCTGTCCTAGCGTGGTTACCCGGGCCCTTATGCTGTAGTGGGCGGGTGGAACCGGTGGGAAGGCTGGCAGGAGGGGGGCGCTGGTCCGCCGGCCGAGCTACTAGGCGGTGGTGTGAGGAGCGGCAGTGATGTGCTGCCGGCAGGCAGCCGGAGCCGGGTAGGAGCCGCGGAGTGTCCTGGGCGGCCGGACGGACTGGGTGAGTGCAGCGCCCGGAGGTCAGTGGGGGGATCCTAGTGTACCGCTAGAGGGGCGGCGGCAGGGACTAGATCCGTGGATGGGTGCCTGGATGCCGGGCTGGGAGGCCGGTAGACCGGGCTGCAGTGTGGGTGGCAGTGATGTCCTGCCGAGCTAGCCGCTGAGCTATGGAGGGCCGCAGAGGAACCTGAGCGGCTGGCCTGCTGGCTGAGTGCGGCTGGCTGAGTGCGGCATCCGGAGAAGGTCAGAGGGGGAGGAGGGAGAGGGATTCCGGAGAGGCGTACAAGGATTTCCCGGAAGGGTGATAGGATGCCGGAGCTGGTGGTCGGATGATCAGAGGAGAAGCGGTGGTGAGATACCGGTTGGCAGAGGAGCTGGCAGGGGCCGCGGTATCCCAAGCGGCCGGCCGGCCGGCTGGCTGATGTGGCCCCCGGATGTAGGCTGGGGGGGGGGGCCGGTGCCGCTGCAAGAGGATCAGGAGGATCCAAGGGTCCAAGACGGATGGCCGGATGGCCGGAGCTGAGTGGCCGGATGGCCGGGGCTGCTTCAGGGAGCTGCTTCAGGGAGCTGCTACAGAGGTCTGCTCTCCACAGTCACTAGGGAAAGACTGGGGATTCAGCTATGTGCACACAACACAATCTGGAAGGGATAGGAAAGCATTCCTCCTTCTGCCACCCCCTAATTCCTTTTGTGTTATATGCTGTTTGAATCATAAAAAGGGCCCATTCACATTTTGTCCATGTCCTGTTGTACTACTACTTGTAATTAAAGAGGAAGTAAAGTCTTCCTCTTTAATTGCACCTACAGGTAAGCCTATAGTAAGGCTTAACTGTAGGTACTGTAAATACCTCCTAAACTTGCACCGTTTAGGAGACATTTACTATATATGCTGCCACCGACATCATCGGCGCATGCTCATTGAAGGAACGGCCTGCGAGAGTGACGTCATTACGGCTCCGGCCAATCACAGTGCCGGAGCCCACGAACCCGGAAGTAACTCTGTGAAAGATGTTGGCTGTGGGAGCGGAATGTGGGCGGCACTGCAGGGCATCGTTCTAAGGTAAGTATTTCATAATGAGCTAGTATGCAATGCATGATTTGAGCTTTGTGACATGGTGCATTATCCCGCTGGAAGGAGCCATAAGAAGTTGGGTACACTGTAGTCATAAAGGGATGGACATGGTCATCAACAATACTCAGGTAGGCCATGGCGTTTAAAGGACGCTCATTTGGTACTAAGGGGCCCAAAGTGTGCCAAGAAAATATCCCCCACGCCGTTACAGCACCATTAGCCTGAACCGTGGATACAAGGCAGGACGGATCCAATGCTTTCATGTTGTTTACATCAAATTGTGACTCTACCATCTGAATGTTGCAGCTGAAATCGAGACTCATCAGACCAGGCAACCTTTTTCCAATCTTCTAATGTCCAATTTTGGTGAGCCTGTGTGAATTGTAGCCTTGGTTTCCTGCTCTTAGCTGACAGGAGTGGCACCCGGTGTGCTCAAAAGGTTGCCAACCTCTGATTTATGCAGTAAAATTCATATTACCTGTGGAAATTAAACAAAAACCTGGATTATTGTTCTGTTATAGCTTTGGTCAGACGTTGATGTTGTTTATGCTAGGATGTTGCATTTGTGATTACCATATTTGAGTTGATGTTTGATGCTGTCTTTTATAGAGAATTATTCTGTTCATGGAGAATAGAAGTGATGTTGGTTTAAAGATAATTACTGATGGGCCTCTGTAACAACATAAATCTTAATTTCTAAATTGTTGTAACATTGCAGTTTACCTTTCAGAGATTACTTGATTATTTTGTTTACTTGTATTTTCTTCCTGCCTTTTCAGAAATGTCAGAGCACTAGTGTCAGGCTGTAAGGCCGTTCTGTCTCCTGCCCAGGCTTAGTGCCAATAACAAAATAATCTCAAAGCTGGCTTATAAAAAAAATAAAAAAATGTTAAAAGCAGAATTGCTTCTAATGAGGCTAAAGGCTGTGATAATTATTATTATTATACAGGATTTTATATTTCCAACAGCTTGTTCATGATTTTACAAAATAAAGAGGCAGCACATTTACAAAACAATTCAAGACAAAAGGGTTAGAAGGACCCTACACGTGAAAGCTTACACTATAAAAGGCAAGGGCAAGTGATAGAAAAGGTAAAAGCGGACAGAGTAGGAAATAGCCAGAGGGATTGAGGTAGGGAGTTCCTTAGGGTGGGAGAGGCTCTGGAGAAGTCCTGAAAGTGAGCATAAATTAAAGTGGATTTTCACCCTCTCCTAAATGTTTTTTTTTTAAACCCTGGTGGAGAGTTCTGCACATTTTTACATAGTCAATAAGGTTGAAAAAAGACACCAATCCATCCAGTTCAACCTGTGGTGTGTGAGCGTACTTGTGTTTATGTCAATAGTACATTGTATATCCCTGTATGTTGTGATCATGAAGGTGCCCATCTAATAGTTTTTTAAACTATCATTGCTCCCCACTGATACCACTGCTTGTGGAAGAGAATTCCACAACCTTACCGCTCTGGCGGTAAAGAACTTTCTACGCAGTTTGAGGTTAAACCACTTCTCTTCCAATTTCAGTGAATGGCCGCATGTCCTTTTAAATTCCCTTTCACTGAAAAGTTTTTTCCCTATGCTAGGGTTACCAGTATGGTATTTGTAATTCGCTATGATATCCCCTCTCAAGCGTCTCCTCTCCAGAGAGAATAAGTTCAGTGCTTGCTTGTAGTCTTTCCCCATAGCTGAGGTCCTTCAGTCTCTTTATTAGCTTTGTTGCCCTTTTCTGGACTCTCTCCGGATCCAACACATCCTTCTTGAGAACTGGTGCCCAGAACTGGATGGCATACTTCAGGTGCGGCCGAGTCTGAGTCTTGTAGAGCGGGAGAATTATAGTTTTATCTCTGGAGTGAATCCCCTTTTTAATGCATGCCAATATTCTGTTTGCTTTGCTTGCAGCAGCTTGGCATTGCATGCCATCTGCTATGACCCCCAGGTCCTTTTCCATCCTAGATTCCCCCAGAGGTTCTCCCCCTAGCGAGTAACTTGCATTTATTCATATTTTCAGCACCCAAATGCAATACATTACATTCCCTCACTGCCATGTTTTGGTGTGACGTCTTTAAGAGGCTGCCTGCTGTTTTAGGTTCACCTAATGTGCCTCCCGATGACGCGTCACTAGGCCCACCTCCTTCTCCGAGAGCTGGAAAATTTAGTAAAAAAAAACATAAATAAAGAAAAAAAAAGAGCTTGTGTTTCTGGGGCAAGAAGTGAAAGGAAATAGTACACAGGCAGCAAAAAATAACCAGACAAGGGTTTTAACCCTTCCCTGCTCTATTCAAAACTGAAAAAATGGCTATACAAATGGCTATACATATGCTCAAGCAAGAGATATGTCTTTTACAGTAGAGCCTAACTGACCAACATTGCTGTTCTAACAGGATGAAAATATAAGTAAATTACAGCAAACACAGCTGTGTAGGAGAGGTAGGGCTGCACTATTATTACAACTTAAAGTGTATGTATAGCCCAATCTTTTCTTTTTAGTTTCGGATAGAATAGAGAAGGATTAGAACCCCTGTAAATTATATATATATATATATATATATATATATATATATATATATATATATATATATTTTTTTTTGTGTGTCTCTGCTGAATTGATTCACACTCTCCCTTTATCCTGGTGACCTTGTTACTGAGACAGGAAGTGTTAGAGAATCCAAAATTGTACAGATGTCACTGCAACAAGAGGTGAAAGACACCTGTTCTGGTGACTACTGTCAAAGTCTAAGTTCACATGTGGTTCATGCTTTTTGCTGGCGTTTTCTTTTCTAATAGGAAAGGCTCCTTAACAAACTGTGAATAGCCAGTTGTAAGGAGTGGACGGCCACTGCATCTTTAACAACTGATGACTCATTAGCTGTCAGCGGGATTCCCCACTGAATCATACTCATTCACATAGAGGGGGGCTGGGATCTGGGACCCCCTTGTTAAAGAGGGCTCCCAGATTCTAACAAATAAGCGCCCACAACTACTGGCCAAGGTTGTGTGGAAAAGGCCCTTGTACTCATCAACATGGAGACAAGGTCCTTTGGGGGGAGGGCGGAGCCCCCTGCCCCAAAGCACCCCCCCATGGTGAGGGCATGTGGACTGGTATGATTCAGTAGGGGGAGGGGACGCTCGCTCATCCCCCCCGCCTCTTTCCTAGACTGCAAGGCTGCATGCTTGAATAGGTATGGATTTGGCATGGGGTTCCCTACCAGACCTGAAGGGTTTTAATTCCGCCATTCTTTGGTTTACATTCAGCTGTCGGTGGAGAGTCCCGCTGTCAGCTGATGAGTCATCGGTTGTTAAGGACACTGTGGAGAGTCCCGCTGTCAGTTGATGAGTCATCGGTTGTTAAGGACATTGTGGAGAGTCCCGCTGTCAGCTGATGAGTCATCGGTTGTTAAGGACACTGTGGAGAGTCATGCTGTCAGCTGATGAGTCATCGGTTGTTAAGGACACTGTGGAGAGTCCCGCTGTCAGCTGATGAGTCATCGGTTGTTAAGGACACTGAGACCGCTTGCTTCTTAACAACTAGATATCCACTGTTTGTTAAAGAGCCTTTCCTATTAGGGAAAACAAAAAAACGCATGCAAACACACATCAAAAAAACGCAACACTTGTTGTTTTCGTGTGGGTCCTCAAAAGTCTGTCAAATGCAAAAAGCAATCTGCTGCGGGGAGAAAAGTTAGTGACCCTTTCCAAAAATGCAGCAACTGAAAAACACATATATATGTGAATGTGTCCCATAGGAAACCATGTTAAATAGACTGTATTGCATTTCTGCAAAACGCACTAAAAAAAACACAAAGGTGAGAACCTCGCCTAAGGGTGAATATTGCCTCTGTTTATAGAAATGTTATCTCCCTTCCTGTTGACTCTCCAGGACAGGAGGCAATGGAAAACCTTTGCCAAAGGACATAGACAGCAAAAAATAAAATGACTGGGATTTTAACTCTTCCCTTCTTTATCCAAAACAGAAAAAAATGTTTGGTCTAAAAAAGTGGAGATTAAGATTCCTACTTCCAAGTGGTTCTATATATTACATTCAACTCTGTTTTTATTTGAACTGTAGGTGCTGAATTTGTTCTTGGCCTTACTCCTAAGCTCTTTCAGCTCTGACAATCTTTCAGCTACGGATGATGATGGTGAAATGAATAATCTCCAGATCGCAGTGGGCAGGATCCAGAGGGGGATGTCCTACATTAGGAAATGCCTACAAGATTTTTTCCAAAAATTGTTTTTAGGAGCTAAAAAAGATGCGGATGACACAAAACAGCTGGAAGAGCTGAGAATTAAACGCGATAATGGTGTTTACAGCAATATTGTTGTGCAGAATATCAAAGTACAGGATTACCATCGAGAAGCAAGTGGGACCACAAGTGGGATAGGCAGCAGTGTGGAGAAGTATGGAGGTGATGAGAAGAACTGTATGGCTGTTAGTAACCAACAGTGCCTCACCGTAGCAGTGCCTATTGCAGCCGGAGAGTCGGACTTTGATAACCCAAACACTGAAGATTTCAGTAGTGAATCTGACCCTGAAGAGAGTAAAGAGGTAAGAATTAATACAATTAATACAAAAAATGCATTACATCTTTCCTAATAATCTATTTCCAGTTCATCAATAAAATACAATAAACAAAGCATGAAGACTAAGGAACAGA
The DNA here is from genome assembly GCA_037952925.1 of Lithobates clamitans. NCBI lineage: Eukaryota > Metazoa > Chordata > Amphibia > Anura > Ranidae > Lithobates > Lithobates clamitans. The sequence continues at coordinate 8,028,756 of JBBGZY010000502.1, read as the reverse complement.
AAAGTAGATTTGTCACCGAAAACTATTCAATAATTACTTTCATTTTTAGCAAGAATCTAAATAATAATGCCTGAAATTTCTCTGGTTGCCATAGGTAATGCATGTCTTACAGTTTTTATACAGTAAATTAAATAAGAATGTGTCATATAATTCTGCCAGTGTGTGGTGTACTCATCATTGAAATTTAAAGGGTACTATTTAAAGTTTATCAGTTTGTTAAAAGTAAGCAAAATAGAATTTATGAAAAACAATTAAATTGTTACAAATCAAAGCCAATAATGTTGCAATGAAGAAAATTCTTTCCTGGTCTTCTAAGGCAATTAAATACTCCTTGATTCCTTATTTTAATAAATTATGGTGTTATTACGGATGGATTAATAGCCAGTTATATTCTGTGCATTTAGAAACACATCCAGCCTTTCTAATAACAAATTACAGAGAAATAGCTCATGTGGTGGTCTATTCCACATGTTAACAGCTCTTACTGTAAAGAAACCTTTCCATCTGCTTAAGTTCCGCCTTTTTCCTTTAGGTGCTAAGTCGTAATTATACTATTTAAAATTATTATACTCTTCTGTCCACAAGGTTTAAGAGTGTGTCTATGGGAGCATGAAATTGTCCAAAATGTCTTGGTGTGCTGACGCCTTAAAGGGGTTGTAAACCTTCGTGTTTTTTCACCTTAATGCATCCTAAGGTGAAAAAACTTCTGTCACTGATCGGCCTCCCAGCCCCCGTTTTACTCACCTGAGCCGTGTAATTCCCACATGAGAGACACGCTCTTCCCCTCTGCCTGTTGTCTTAGCTCTTGATTGAATAAATTGATAGCAGCTCAGCATTGGCTCCAGCTACTGTCAATCAAATCCAATGACGTGGGCATCGGGGGCGGGGCCAAGTCCGGCATTCTGCGTCTATGGACACAAATGCTGGACTCGGGAGCATGCCCGCAAGGTAGCCCCCCCGGGAGAGCTCTTCTTGTAGGGGGTTATACGATGCAGGGAGGAGCTACCAGTACCGCCGGGGGACCCCAGAAGTTGAGGATCGGGGCCACTCTGTGCAAAATGAACTGCACAGTGGAGGTAAGTATGATATGTTTGTTATTTAAAAAAAAAAACGAGACTTTACAATCACTTTAAGAGTTTCCTTCACTGGAACTAAGAGGCCAAGCCCAACCCCTGAAAAACAACTCCACACCATAATCCTCCTCCACCAAATGATTTTGACCAGTACACAAACTAAGGTCCATAAAGACATGGATGAGTGAGTTTGGGGTGGAGGTACTTGACTGGCCTGCACAGAGTCCTGACCTCAACCCGATAGAATACCTTAGGGATGAATTAGAGTGGAGACTGCAAGCCAGGCCTTCTTGTCCACATCAGTACCTGACCTCAAAAATGCGCTTCTGGAAGAATGGTCAAACATTCCCATAGACACACTCTTAAACCTTGTGGACAGCCTTCCCAAAAGGGTTGAAGCTGTTAAAGCTGCAAAGGGTGGGCCAAATCAATATTGAGCCCTATGGACCTAAGACTGGGATGTCGTTAAAGTTCATGTGCGTGTGAAGGCAGGTGTCTCAATACTTTTGACAGTATAATATAGTTCAGAGAGGTAGAGTGGGCTTTCTCCTCAAAAATGTTTTTAACCACTTGCCGACCAGCCAAGTTCACCTGTGTGTAAAGGCAGGCATCCCAATACGTTTCATAATGTAGTGTATATGCTCTATAAATGCATATAAACACATATATGCCATTGCCAGTGTGAATGAGGCTTAAGGCTCTATTCACACTAATGCGTTTTTTTAATGCATTTTGCATTTTGCAGAAATGCCGGGATATTTTTTAACATGGGTTCCTCTGTGTTTTTGGAAAGGGTCGGGGACTTTATCTCCCGCAAAATGCAGCGTTTTGCATGTAATAGACTTCAATGGACCCGCATTCAAGATGCAAGTACCTCATTTTTACCGAGATTTTGCTGTGATTTTGCCACGATTTGCATTTTGCTTTTTTTTTACACTGTATATAGCTGGTTGCTAAGGAGGGGGCCGGGAAGCCAGCTGCCACGTCCTTAACAACTGATCAGTCATCAGCTGTCAGTGGGCTTCCCCGCTGAATGTAAAAAAAAGTATTGGCGGCTAAAAAAAATTGTGAAAAAAACAGCGTGGGGTCCCCCCCAGGTCCATACCAGGCCCTTGGGTCTAGTACGGATTTGGAGGGGACCCCCCTGCCAAAATTTTTTAAAAAATGGCGTGAGGGTCCCTCCAAAATCCATACCAGACCCTTATCTAAGCATGCAACCTGGCAGGCCAGGAAAGGGAGGGGACGAGCAAGCCCCCCCCCCCTGAACCATACCAGGCTGCATGCCCTCAACATGGAGGGATGGGTGCTTTGGGGCAGGGGGGCTCTGTGCCTCCCCCACCCCAAAGCACCTTGCCCCCATGTTAATGGGGACAAGGGCTCCTTCCCGACAACCCTTGCCAGGTGGTTGTTGGGGTCTGCTGGAGGGGAGCTTATCGCAATCTGAAAGCCCCTTTTAACAAGGGGGCCCCCAGATCCCAGCCTCCTCCCTATGTGAATGAGTATGGGGTACATTGTACCCCTACCCATTCACCAAAAAAAAGTAGTGTAGTGTTAAAAAATACAGTAGACCGTTTTTGACAAGTCTTTTATTAAAAATATCTTCTTCTTCCCTGCTTCTTCCTCCGGTCTTCCTCCACCTTCTCCCAAATCTTCCTCCTCTGGTCTTCTTCTCCCGCTGCTTTTTCTCCCGCTCTCCTTCTTTCTCCTGTCTTCTTTGTCCGGTGTTCTTCTTCCTCTGCCACTGCTCCTGATGACGGCCCTCCTCCGATGCTGAGTCCCGCTGATCTGTCCGCTCCAATGTCAAGCATTTCTTAGATAATGATAAGGGTGTGGAAATCGGATTACATCATCCGGAGGCCCCACCCCTTGTGACGTCAAGGACCAGCAAGATATTTTTAATAAAAGACTTGTCAAAAACTGTGTACTGTATTTTTTAACACTACACTACTTTTTTTGGTGAATGGGTAGGGGTACAATGTACCCTATACTCATTCACATAGGGCGGAGACTGGGATCTGGGGGCCCTCTTGTTAAAAGGGGCTTCCAGATTCCAATAAGCCCCCCTCCTGCAGACCCCAACAACCACCGGGCAAGGGTTGTCAGGAAGAGGCCCTTGTCCCCATCAACATGGGGGCAAGGTGCTTTGGGGCAGGGGGGGTGCAGAGCCCCCCTTACCCCAAAGCACCTATCCCCCATGGTGAGGGCATGCAGCCTGGTATGGTTCAGGAGGGGGGGTGCTCGCTCATCCCCTCCCTTTCCTGGCCTGCCGGGCTGCATGCTCAGATAAGGGTCTGGTATGGATTTTGGGGGGACCCCCAAACCATTTTTTTTTTTAATTTTGGTGTGGGGGGGAATCCATACTAGACCCAAGGGTGTGGTATGGACCTGGGGAAGGAGACCCCATGCTATTTTTGTTCACAATTTTTTTTTAGCAAGCAATTCTTTTTTTTTACATTCAGCGGGGAAGCCCGCCGACAGCTGAGGACTCATCGGTTGTTAAGGACATGACGGCCAGCTTCGTCCTTAGCAACCAGCTATATACAGTGTAAAAAAAAAAGCGCAAAATGCAAAATCGCTGTAAAAACGTGTCGAAAAACGCAGCAAGCACCACAAAAAGCAATGCAGAAACGCTCAAAAGCAACATGCATAGATGTGAATCGAGCCTTAATGGTCTTCTGTTTCTGAAAATTTTACTTCATTGGCACTGCCCCTACCTTTTATTGAGCTTTTTAATAGTAACAAAGAACAATACTCCATGGCAACTGATCAAAAATTACCCTTCATTTTTTCCACCAACCAGCAGCTTTTTCCACTTTGATATAATATAAAGGCCACAATGTGTTTCTAAAATCTGCAGACCACAGGCAGCTAAAATAATAATAATACCAATAGTTACAAGCGTAATAATAATACTTTATCATGTAGCAGTTTATTCTTTAACTTTGATTCATGTATTACTAACAGTTTTCTTTCCAGTTCTTTTGAATCTATTGAAATAATAATCAGAATTTCTTTACTAATAATACATTTGTGCACCTACCTGGAATTATAATTCCTATATACTTTAATTTTATGACAATTTTGGAAGCTTCTGATTGCAAGGATAGCTTGAAGCAATATCATTTCTGTTTCCTGATTTAGAACCTGAAATGATTAATTATGGCAGAAAAATACTGTATGTAGTTATTTGTATTGTAGTGGTTTAGATTGATTTACAATTGTGATTGTCTGTTTAATCAAATTCAGAAAATGGTTGGATTGGTTGGAGTAGCAAATTCAATTCCTGGTACTCTTGTTTAAAAGAAAAAAAAAAGAGAAACTTTCCAAAATTACCATGAAATTACAAAGTGTAACATTAGAAGGTTTTCAGTACATGGTTTTATTTATGAATGTTGTACAAACTGTTGTGGCCGACAGCCAGAATCATAGGAAAAGACTGTAACCTTTGAAATGTAAATTCATGAATATTTATCACGGCATGGCCAAACCTACACAAGCATTATTTTTTATTTATTTCTTATAAAATGCTGCACACTAATAAAAAAGCTTTGGAAACCCTCAAACACTGTTTAACAGCTGCACAAATCATTCTCTTCAGCAGGGCTTTCTTAAGCCCCGTACACATGGTCGGATTTTCCGCTGGAAAATGTCCGATCGGAGCGTGTTGTCGGAAATTCCGACCGTGTGTGGGCTCCATCGGACATTTTCCATCGGATTTTCCGACACACAAAGTTTGAGAGCAGGATATAAAATTTTGTCGGAAATTCCGATCGTGTGTACACAAATCCGATGGACAAAAGTGCCACGCATGCTCAGAATAAATAAAGAGGTAAAAGCTATTGGCCACTGCCCCGTTTATAGTCCCGACATACGCGTTTTACATCACTGCGTTCAGAATGATCGGATTTTCCGACAACTTTGTGTGACCGTGTGTATGCAAGACAAGTTTGAGCCAACATCCGTCTGAAAAAATCCTAGGATTTTGTTGTCGGAATGTCCGAACAAAGTCCGACCGTGTGTACGGGGCATTAGCCTTTTTTAATAGGTTTTTATTTGCCATACACATATACATGACATTCATAGCCATAGAAGAATAGGTAGAGTGCATCCGGAAAGTATCCACAGCGATTCACTTTTTAAACATTTTATGTTACAGCCTTATTCCAAAATGAATTAAATTCATTATTTTCCTCAAAGATCTACAAACAATACCCCATAATGACAACATGAAAGAAGTTTGTTTGAAATCTTTGCAAATGTATTAAAATTAAAAAACAAAAAAATCCCTTGTACATAAGTATTCACAGCCTTTTCCATGACACTCAAACATGAGCTCAGGTACATCCTGTTTCCACTGATCATCCTTGAGATGTTTCTACAACTTGATTGGGGTTCACCTGTGGTAAATTCAGTTGATCGGACATGATTTGGAAAGGCACACACCACAGTCAACAGTACATGTCAGAGCACAAACCAAGCCATGAAGACCAAGGAATTGTCTGTAGACCTCCGAGACAGGATTGTATGGAGGCACAGATCTGGGGGAGGGTACAGAAAAATGTCTGCAGCATTAAAGGTCCCAATGAGCACAGTGGCCTCTATCATTCGTAAATGCAAGAAGTTTGGAACCACCAGGACTCTTCCTAGAGCAGGCCGCCCAGCCAAACTGAGTGATGGGGGGAAACGGACCTTAGTCAGGGAGGTGACCAAGAACATGATGGTCACTCTGACAGAGCTCCAGTGTTTCTCTGTAGAGAGAGAAGAACTTTCTAGAAGAACAACCATCTTTGCAGCATTCCACCAATCAGACCTATATGGTAGCGTGACCAGACGAAAGCTACTCCTCAGTAAAAGGCATATGGAGTTTGCCAAAAGGCACCTGAAGGACTCTCAGACCATGAAAAACAAAATTCTCTGGTCTCATGAAACAAAGATTGAACTCTTTGGCTTGAATGGCAAGTGTCATGTTTGGAGGAAACCAGGCACAGCTCATCACCTGGCCAATACCATCCCTACAGTGAAGCATGGTGGTGGCAGCATCATGCTGTGGGGATATTTTTCAGCAGCAGGAACTGAGAGACTAGTCAAGAGTGAGGGAAAAATGAATGCAGCACAGTACAGAGACATCCTTGCTGCAAACCTGCTCCAGAGTGCTCTGGACCTCAGACAGGGACGAAGGTAATCTTCCAACAGGACAAGGACCCTAAGTCGCCCAGTGACCCAGCCAAAGCCCAGATTTGAACCCGATTAAACATCTCTGGACAAATCCTAAAATGGCTGTGCGTTGACGCTCCCCATCCAACCTGTTGGAGCTTAAGAGGTCCTGCAAAGAAGAATGGGAGAAACTGCCCAAAAATAGGTGTGCCAATTTTGTAGCATCATACTTAAAAAGACTTGAGGCTGTAAATGGTGCCAAAGGTGCTTCAACAAAGTATTGAGCTAAGGCTGTGACTTCTTATGTACATGGGATTTTTTCCTTTTTTATTTTTAATAAATTTGCAAAGATTTTAAACAAACTTCTTTCAAATTGTCATTATGGGGTATTGTTTGTAGAATTTTGAGGAAAATAATGAATTTAATCCATTTTGGAATAAGGCTGTAACATAACAAAATGTGTAAAAAGTGAAGCGCTGTGAATACTTTCCGGATGCACTGTATTTACTAATGCTAACGTGATAACAAAAAACTTGCCACCGTCCTCATCTATAGCTAGCTATCGCAGTAGGCTGCATTGGAAGGCTAAAACAGGTAACAACAAAGCCTGGGGAATGCCCAGAAAAAAACCCAAGCCTTCTTACCAACCAGCTCGCAGACAACCGAAATAACCTGTCTAACAGTATGTGTTAAAAACACGGGTTTAGTCCGCACGCATTTGCAAAGGCATGCGTAAGCCACAGAGCCTCGTCACAGCACCCTGGTATCTGTGGTCCTAACACTAAAATATGAGTGTCCCCACAGTGGAGGCACATGCATTTTGATGGTTAAATGAGGGCAGGTGGACTGAAGGAGAGCCTACCCCTTATTAAAGGTGCAGGAGCACACCAAACATCCAGCAAGTAGCACAATGGCTGCAAAGGTGTTGGTGCGTTGCTGGAGCAATTACTAATGCTAGCAGCATAAGAATTACAAATAGTCAATGTTGATTGAGAGAGTGAAGTTCAGGTTTAAGTTTTTCAGTTGAAGTACATATGAAAGTTCTGTATCATTCATAGACCTATGGTATCCTTATATGCACAAAATACAAATAAACTTAACAGCAAAAATCAAACCGTGGATTTCTGAAATGAAGTAGAAGGTGGTAGGACCCCCCGCAGTACAATTCCCCAGTCTAGTGTACCTAATAAACTGCAAGACAAGCAGTAAAGGCAAGTACCTCCTCCTCTCTGCCTAAAATTCTACTGCCGAACAAGTGTCCACATTTGCTTCATAGAACTCAATTCATTTCCAGGGTATCTTGTGAATCTACCTATCTAAGCCATATTTTCTTTTTCTTAACTGTTAAAAAGAAAATTTAACCACCCCTTCCTGGCCTATATCAGTAAGTTATTTTTGTTGCTGAAAAAAGTAGTGGCCAGAACAGACATAGACAAAGTGCAAACTGTGGCGCGCCTTTAAATTGGTGGTCAGAAGGAAAAGGATCTCCTTACTAACAGCTAAAACCTAATTGATGTAAATTGTTTATTACCCGAGAGATGAGCAGAGAGTCTTCACTGGTCCCATACTGCTGCCCCTGCTTTGTGAGGTTGGTGCCGGAACCAGGCCACTACTCGTGAAACCCCTAGGAACATCTGGAGAATGGCTAGTCTACTCTACAAAGTCATGTTTTCCTGTGTTTAGCCATTAACTATGCACAGTTAAAGTGATACTAAACACACAGTTTATTTTACATTGTCCCTTCTATTTCTGTATATGGATGATGGCACTGTAAATATTTTAATAAAAAGAAAAAAATCTAAGAACCCTTTTCCTAAACGATATACAGCTGTCATGTGACTTAAATCTTCCCTAGCCTGTCTGCAGGGAAACATAAGCAGGAGGAGCTTCTAATCCTCTGCTGCTGGTCACATGTTCAAAATAAATAAAACAGCCTTTGGAATATAGAATAAAAATAAATAGTTATCCATAAACAGTTTTAAATTGTCATACAAATATATGTTTGAAATCAAATCTCTATTATTTAGTGGAAAAAACATGATGTGGGTGGATTTCTGCCCCTCCAGCCCATGTCTTAGATCAAGAGGGAGGTGAAGCCTCCATCAATCTACATGTAATATCCCTCCCCAGTGTGTTTAGCTGGTTAGTGGACATGAAGGAGGAGGGAGGGAGTGTGCTGTCATTTACCACTGTGTATGTGCCCACATGTGTGACTCTATAGTCATATGGGCTGCTCAGATGTGATAGGGAGGAAATGCCCGACATAGAAACTCATTGAAAACTGAGCATGTGCAGAGTTGCCATGCCATCTGCAAAATCCCTAACTGAATTGGGGACATGAACAGAAGGTGGAGATAGAGAGCAGCAGGATCAACCAGGTTTTTTGCAGAATGCAGAAAACAAATCTCATAGTGACCGAGTGAGTATAAACAGCATGTAATACACCATTTATTGATAGTTTATTGCAAGAATACTCAACAATGTAGTTGTAACAAAGAAGTGCAACTTTTAATAAGTGATTGTGGAATTCCAATTTTAAATTTGTGGACAGATTTTGGTTTAAGAATGGAACAGCTAAAAGCAGCCTGTGTAGCTCTGTGCCTTCATTGAAAAATACAATTATGACTGCATTCATTTGTCCTTTGCCTTTGAATCTAGGCGCATGCAAGTCTGCAGAAAGATGGCCTATTTTGACCTTTATTGCTTCCCCTTCTCACTTCTCACAGGGGTAAAAACAAGTTGGAGGAGTCAAGAATACAGCTCTGGTGTTTATTTTTAACAAGACACAGCAAGGTGTCCCCTCACGTAATCTATATGGTTATGCTACCAATGAATATCAGTCTGCATGCAGCGCAGTTATGAACCTTCTCATCCATTGCTACACAATGAGAATTTTGCACAGCTGTCCCAAGTGCTGAACTGTTTAACTTGACCATAGCATGATCATGCAAGACTGGCAAACCTGCCCTGTTCTGTGAATTCAGCAATGTCTCAGAAGTTCACAACACAGGGTGGGCAGTTGCCACTCTCCATGGTGCTGAAATGTACAAGAGCAGCATGTTGCTTTAACCAATCATACGTTCCATCAACTGTCAAGTTGATGCTGCTATATACAGGCTGCATGTACTCGGTGGTCACTGATGCCACTTTACTTAAATGATGTGCATGCTGTGCTCTGCAGGAAGACTAACTTAACAGAGTTTACAATTTTAACAGAAGGCGAAAATGCAAAAGAGTTCATGCATCATTTTTCAAAAATATGTATCAATTAAAATTTTCCCTATTATACAGGAATTACAAATAGGTAATTTACAGCTGAATTAAACAAAAAAAATTGTGTTTAAGTAGTTATGTCATTTGAAACATTATGCATGTATCCTACTTGCATTTAATCATGATGTCATCAGGTATTTACTTGGTTTGCTTGTACTTATTGGAAGATCTGAATACTTTGGTTTGACTTCAAATTGTTAGTTCCTACCATTCTACAGAGCTTGCATTTCTGGGAACCAGTGGCGTCGCTAGGGGGTGGCTTTTGGGGCTATAACCCCGAATCTGGGGCCCATAGCCCCGAGTCTCTGCAGGGGTCCCCAAGGGGAGGGGAGGCTCTCTGGGGACCTTGATGTAAGTGGGGGGCTCTCTGGGGACCCTGATGCAAGGGGGAGGCTCTCTGGGAACCCTGATGCAAGGGGGAGGCTCTCTGGGGACCCTGATGCAAGGGGGAGGCTCTCTGGGGACCCTGATGTAAGGGGGGGCTCTCTGGGGAAATATATACAAACACACACGCGTATATTATATACATGTGTATGCCCGCCCAAGCGTGTGACTTTCTTTACTACGCTGCTATGGGCTCTAGCCCCAGATCATTTGTAGACCTAGCAACGCCCCTGCTGGGAACACCTAATCAGAGGCCTGCAATTAGCATTTCTGGGATTCCCAACTCTGCCCAGTACAGTTTTCTGATTTTTTATTATGTACACACCTGACACAATATAATTTTGCGCACCTGTTAAAATTCAGAAAGAACTTAGCTATTCCACCACTCCACTCCTAGTGCAGTCTACAGAGAAAGTCACATAGACAAAGATAGAGATATGCAAGAGGGAGAGCAAGTCAGAATCTTTGTCAGGACTCTGTAGTTCCAAACAGAGGTGCTGTGAAGCATGATATGGCTGTACTGAATTTTGGGGAAAAAATGTAAAACTGTATTTCTTAAAACTTGCAATTCATTTAATTCCTGCAAGTGTCTGCCAAATATGTACTATAGAAGGTTTGTAGGTGTCTTCAGGACTTGCTTCTGATACAGTGAGGAAGATGGCAAAGCCATAGAGTTATGGGCATACAGTTAAAACGGTCAGAGTAGTAGTAACAGGGTTTTCAGAACCTGTTTTTCTGTCTGAAGCAGCTCTCTGGTGAATGTTGATTTCTGTATGAATCAATAGATAGACACAGAAAGGATATACAGGCATACTGTATATTTATGTGTATGTATATATATATATATATATATATATATATATACAGTCATGACCAAAAATATTGGCACCCCTGCATTTCTGTCAGATAATGCACCACTTCACCCAGAAAATTGTTGCAATTACAAATGTTTAGGCATTCTCATGTTTATTTCTTTTGTTTTTATTGGTATGACACAACAAAGTGGAGAAACAAAAAATCGAATCTGACACATTCCATGCAAAACTCCAAAAATGGACTGAACAAAATTATTGGCACCATCAATTTAATATTTGGTAGCACACCCTTGGAAAAAATAACTGAAATCAATTGCTTCCTGTAACCATCAATGAGTTTCTCACACCTCTCTACTGGAATTGTGGACCACTCTTCTTTCGTCAACTACTCCAAGTCTCTCAGATTGGAAGGGTTCCTTTTCCCAACTGCTGCTCTCTGCAGGTGCTCTATGGGATTTAGATCTGGATTAATTTCTGGCCAGTTCAGTACTCTCCAGTGCTTTGTCTTAAACCATGTCTGGGTGCTTTTTGTCGTGTGCTTTGGGTCATTGTCCAACTGTAAGACCCATGACCTCTGATGGAGACCCAACTTTCTGACGCTTGGCCTTATATTGCATCCCAGAATTCTTTGGTAGTCTTCAGATTTCATAACGCCATGCACATGGTCAAGACATCCAGTGTCTGAAGCAGCAAAGCAACCCCAAATATCAGTGAACCTCCACCATGTTTGACTGTAGCGACTGTATTCTTTTCTTTAAAGGCCTCATTTCTTTTTCTGAAAACAGTAGAATGGTGGGTTTTACCAAAAGCTGTAATTTTGTTTTGTCTGTCCACAGTACATTCTCCCAAAAGGATTTTGGCTTCCTCAGGTAAGTTTTGGCAAACTCTTTGATCAGTTTTTCTCATTTGTCCACATTCAGGGAGATTAGTTACAGTGCCATGGGCTTTAAACTTCTTGACAATGTTGCGCACAGTGGAAACAGGAACATTAAAATCTGGCCTTGTAACCTTGAGATTGTCAATTCTTTTCCACAATTTTTGTTCTCAAATCCTCAGACAATTCTTTGTTGCTCTTTCTCTTCTCCAACAGAAAGTTTGAGTCAATTTTTCACCTCTTTGACTGGTTGCTGGTGTGATTGCTATATTGCTAGCACCTGTTAATTGATAAAGGTGAGTTTAATTGCAAATTACAGGAGCATCACAAACTTGGAATGCAATTATTTTTGCAATTTTGAGAAGGTGCCAATAATTGTATCTAGTCAATTTTTGGAGTTTTGCGTTGAATGTGTCAGATTTGGCTTTTTGTTTCTCCACTTTTTGTATCATACCAATACAAATAAAAGAAAAAAACATGAGAATACCTAAACATTTGCAATTGCAGCAATATTTTTGGCCATGACGGTATATTGTGCCTGTTATTCTACCTTTATTATTGACTTATATGAAAAAAAAGCTTTCTCATTTTTCATACCTTATGGTATATCAGTATTGCTAATATAACGCTTTCCCCATCCCATCCATAATCTGCTAACTAAACAAAAAACCTTGGTGAACTGCAAACATTATCAAGACTTGAAGTACTGCAGGGAGGCTCAGGCAACAGAGGCCATTGAGGAAGCTATGTCAAAGGAGATACAGGTCACATCACTAGACCACCCTTGTTGCCTGAAGCTCCTGACTGGTTACAGTCAAGAGTTCAAATTAGCCTGGTAAGTTGACCACATCTGACAGTGCTTAAAGGGTTTTTCACCTTCAGCTTGTACAAATACTTTGTGTTCGCGATAACGCAAATGTAGGTGTACGTAATTTGTAGATCTGTTACCCCGTAGCTGGTACAGCTCTGTTATGCACTGTTAGGTACACTTTATACAGTTTTTCTGTTTCCACAGAACAATTTGTGTCATACTCTATAGCATAAAAACACTTTTGCAAATTAGAAAAAATCATCATTTGAAAAAATTTGCTAAAGAACCTGGGAAAACCAGGAATATTAAAGTCATCTGAAGGTGAAAACCCAATTCAAGCTCATAGGTTTTTAAATTATTATCTGCACTGATTAAAATCTAATAAGCATTTAGTGGGGGATTCCACCTCCATAATATGTTATCAGTTTGCACCTGTCCTTGTATTTTTTTATGAAATTAATGGCTATGATGTTCTAACTATCTTCTGTGCTTTGCAGGCATGTCATTAATTGCTAGAGAATTTTTGCTGCCACAGTGTATGATACAGACCTGTTTCCTAGTTAAGATTTGTATTTAATATAAGGAGAACAGAAGAGCTGTATCCCACCCCAGGTCAATTAAAATATACAACTGTGACTTTTTGTAAATACATTAAAAAAAAACTTTTGTGTAGATATTATAGGCTCATTGTTTCAGGGGGTATAAAGTAAAATCAACTCTGTCTTACACTTGAAAAGAGGTCTAAAAGGCTTGTGATAAACCATATTCAATTAGATCACTTTTATTTTAGGCAGACTATAAGTAAAGTGGACCTGTGCTATGCCCTTGCAGTGCAGGGAAATGGGCCCACTTATAATCCCAGCCTCTGAAGGTGCTTATAGTTACCTCACTGCCACTCCCGTTAAGTGACATGAGATATCCAATACTCCCGGATATAGGAAAGCATGTGACTCATCTTGTGACCCTTGACATGACATTGGTACTGCATAGGCACCCGGCATTTTTGCATGTGACTGAATTGAAGCTATGTAAGCTCCAATTAGGTCATAGGATGGCTTCTTCTCTTTACTCCTGTGGTTGATCAGATCGTTGAGGGAGATATAGAAAGGTAAGTATAAGCAGCTGCAGGGGGTGGCACAGATTAATTTCTTTAATTTCTGCCCTAATCTAAGAGAAACTTGTTCACATATGACCATATTTGGTCACATTCATGCCTAGCACATTTCAGAATATAAAAACTATTGATTTTCCCCCAATATCTGGGAGCTATTGGCAATGATGCTCCCCAAAGGAAGAGGAAGAAACTTGGAGCAAGGTTCCACCACAATGAGCACAATCTTTCCACAGTATACATAATTGCACTTTATTTCATTTTAGGTAGATTAAAGCAGCTGAAATGTTCAACCAGTTTCTTAATTGGGTAGGAAAGTCTGATCTAGTCCTGTTGGGAGAACATAGCTTTGGTGGTTCCTGCATTAATGTGGAGAATATAAAAAGGAAAAGGAAAGATCCAGAATGGGGTACAAAAAGATTCAGTGAGTGTAAAAGTAAAGCTGTATTGGTATTGGTGAGTTAATGTACACCTGCATTATGGTGGTATACGGTCTTGAAAATCACATGACACATTTGGCATGCATTTGTTAATCTGAAGCAAAGAATGCAAAAGTCATTAAACTACATTGACTTAGTGCCAAAAAAGGTTAGCTTGCCATGAAATACACAGCATACATATGTGTAGCTAACAAAATTATTTGATAATATTGCTCTTTGCTTATTGCATAATATATAATATTATAACTAGAATGTGCCTGGACTGCGGACAGTTCTGCCATCAGCTTCTGGCAAATGGCAGAACTGCTAAATTGCCATCAACTTTAAGTTAACAAAGATTTTTTAAAATCAACAGTTGTCCATATTCAGCTTTGGTTTAATACTTCTGAATCTTCTGTACTTTAATATTGGAGGCTTTCAATTTTTATTTTTCCCACATTAGACACACTTGCAAATTAACACCAGAAACCACCTTCCTGATTAAACATATGATCAGTCTGAAAAGTGATGTGCTTTAACACGCAATGATCAATCAAATGTCAGTTTTAGCAGTTTAGTCATTTATCTGAAACATCGATATGTGATTGGTTGATTTTGATTCACTTAATTGTTCTTGGCACCAAGTTGTTACATGGGTGCTTTAGTAATTCACACTCCCTATAAGTAATTGTACTTTATTGTTTGACTTCTTTGCAGAAGGTAAAACTTTCCAGTTCCTCAGAGGGTAGCACGATAGACATCAGACCACCAGGATTGGAAGGAGAAGATCATTACTTAGGTTATGTCTATGAGGAGACACTTGAACCAGAGCCATGCTTCACAGATGGTTTGTTCCCTTCCCATTACCAATGTTTCTGCTACTGCTTTATACTTATACTTTATACTTTATACTAAAATTTCCAACATGTTCTGCTACTGACAAGCCAGGCCTAGTGTGTTCTTCACCAGTGCACTTACTGTGACTTTGCACAATACAAAATATGTTTAAACTGAAGTTTCAGGTGTCAATGTGACATCATGTGGACCCTCCCAGTTAAACATACTTTGATTTTTTTTTTTTATAAGTAGTTTCATTGTATGTTTACGTTTTGAATTCTATTTATGAAAACAATATAGCAAATATTCCAATTTAATTTCCATGTATATTAACATTATTATGCTACAAAAACATATTTAACGTCCAATCCAGTCACCTTCACCAGAACCTGAAAAGGTAAATATTACAAAAGAGTAGTAGGGAGAAGCAGACACAAAAGGGACATGTTAGTTAAGGTGCATTCATAACCTTTTATTAAGAAAGATTTAATAATATTTAAAAATAAACAAAAATACAAATAATACAAGATTATTTAAAGGAAGCAAATTTACCTAAAATATCCATGGAAAGATTACAACTCTTATGCCGTGAACACACGTTCGCAATTTTAGACAACAAATTTTCGATGTGAGCTTGTTGTCGGAAATTCCGACTGTGTGTAGGCTCCATCGGACATTTGTTGTCGGAATTTCCGACAACAAAAATTTGAGAGCTGGTTCTCAAATTTTCCGACAAAATCCGTTGTGTGATTGTGTGTACACAATTCCGACGCACAAAATTCCACGCATGCTCGGAATCAAGCAGAAGAGACGCACTGGCTATTGAACTTCATTTATCTCGGCTCGTCATACGTGTTGTACGTCACCGCGTTCTTGACGTTCGGAATTTCCAACAACATTTGTGCGACCGTGTGTATGCAAGACAAGTTTGAGCCAACATCCCTCGGAAATAAATCCAGGATTTTGTTGTCGGAATGTCCAATCGTGTGTACGCGGCATTAGGGGAACCAATAAAATTAGAAGAAATAAACTCAGCATTAAAAAAATACACCAACAGGGAAAAGCCCAGGGCCAGACGGCTTCACGATTGGGTATTGGGTATATAAATGGACTAGGGGAAGGGGAAAATATGAGGAAAGAATTATTGTTAACAGAGCAATATTTAAATAAAATACTAAGAGCTGTATTTTCAGCATAGAAATGAACTATAAATGTCTGGCTAAATGGTACATCACTCTGGCTAAAGCACATAAATATTAACCAGAGAATTCTCCATTGTGCTGGAGATTATGTAATTCAAAGGGCACTATGACCCACATATGGTGGTAATGCCCAAAGATACAGAAACATTGGCGGGAGGTGCGGCAAAAGATAGTCGAGATTACTGAAACAGAGGTACCAGATAATCCGTGGAGTTGTCTATTCCACAGTACAAATAAAACAATAAAACAGTGTAAGAATGCAATAGTTCCTTTTTTGTTAAACGCAGCTATAGGAGTAATACCAAAAAAAGGCTTGACCCAGAAAGACCTACAATAAGGGAATGGTTTAAAAGAATTGAATATATATATATATATAATATCGAGTACTTGAGTAGTAAAGAGGAAGATCAGACAGAAACGTTTGCTGGAATCTGGAAAAAATGGATAGAAATAAAAAAAACCAAGTAAATATGTGGAGAACGATGTGGAAGTGTTAAAATCTGGGAGGAGAGGAGGAATGGGAGGGGGCGGCCTTTGCAGGGGGGGGGGGAGTGGAGGGATAGGGTAAAGGGAAAATTGATTTCTATTTTTTGATCAAGAGATGTAATAATCTTTTTGAATAAATAATAATTTTGTATTTTGAAGATTAATAAAATATAAATATATAAAAAAAAAGAGACCACTGACCTCAAATTGACTTTAAATTAACAAAACAAAAAAAATCCCAATAAAAATAAATAAAAAATAAAAAAAACTTTTATTATTGCATTTTCCACTTTGGTCAAAAGCTAAATTGCAAAACGTCAGTTAAAAGGTTGGGATTTTGCTGGGATGCCTGCTGGCATTTTATGTTTCATGGGACTCTATTGAAAAGATCTTCCTGCTGTAGGACCTGTCACTGTCCTGCATTATTCCTTTGTATTTCAGCTTCATCTGTTCTAGTATTCCTAATACAAAATTATTTAAAGGCGAAGTGGGGCCAAAGTTTTTTGGCCCTACTTTTCCTATAGATCTGCACTCCTGTGATCTGTTTTCAGCCGACAATGGCTGAAGACCACTGTCAGCTGATGTGACTCAGCCATTCCAGGCTCTGAATCGATCCAGACTTTACAGTTGGGATCCACCCAGATGTCTTAACCGGCAGCCTCTCAGAAAGCCGCCCCCTCCACAGCCCAGCGCTCCTGTGAGTGTTGGAGGGGCAAAGCTGAAAGCGAGTGACTTACAGTCACCGACTGTCTGCTCAGAGTAAAGAGGGGAGAACTGAGTGTTTAGCGATGTTTGATCGCACAGTTCTCAGTGTAGAACCGGCAGGGGACAGATGCAGCATGAAGAGACTTATAGGTGAAAACAAACACAAATGTCTTCTTATCTGTCCTGGTACCAGCCCTTTAAAAGATAATAGCCCTGTTTTATATAACAAAATCCTGTACACCCTTGCTCACCTCAGCCATCTCAAACCTCCAATGCAAATTTTAGGTAGTCTGTCATTTTTGATAATACAGGGTAGTACTGAGCAGTTAATGGTGTAGCTAGTAGAAATAATTCACATTCAACTAGACTTATCCTTCTAGTACTGGAAACCTTTCTACACAAAATAATGTGGATAATGACGGTTTTCAGGTAGGATTGGTATCACACAAATTGGCTTCAAACCTCCCATTATCTTGGACAATCAACATTGGCCTTGGCACAAGACATTCATTTGAACTCAGGTAGCCACTTTTTTGGATTTGGATTTTTGGTGAAATGCCTCCAACATTACAGAAGATGTGCAGTAGTATGTGATTTTCTACTACTTGCCTAACCAGCTAACTTTTTTTTCCTCACACCCTTAATGTGATTGCCATAGCTAGAAGGTCCATGTTATCCGGTGTGCCTATTTCTTACATCCTAGTGGTGGGCTCATAGTTTGGACTGAGATTTGATATACGTTCACTGCTTTGATTTATATGCTGATTTTTTTTTTATTGAAAAGCTGCTTTATGTAACTTCAAAGACAGCTGCTTTGGAAATATTTTTAGAGACATTGTTAACATACTTTCAGAGCACAGATGTAAGACCTGTAAAAACTGCAGCAACTGCTTTATTCAGGTTGTGGACTTCATAGGGGCAGGAAAAACCCTTGTTAGCAGTGTTAATTGATTACTTGCCAGCTCCTTTTCTTTTGTCCCCAGGCTGCCTGAAGAAATGTGCATGCTGCCGGATCAACATTGAAGAGGGGAGAGGAAAAACCTGGTGGAACCTCAGGAAAACCTGCTACCTTATTGTGGAACACAGCTGGTTTGAATCATTTATAATCCTCATGATTCTTCTTAGCAGCGGGGCCTTGGTGAGAACAACACACTCAGTGTTTCACTACGCCAACCTATTCAGACTTATTTAATTCTTTCTTGTTCTGTTGTTTTTTTTTAAATGGAGGTGAATAGTTAGGGAATTACACATCAGTAAGCCTTTACCAGCATCTGGGCACAGTTAGCAGACCAATTCAATACAGAAAAGGTCTAGCGAGGGGGAAAGGGGCATTAGAACTGGTCATTCTGGTTTACGCAACTGACAACTAGCACTGAGAGTGTGACAGGGCCACTGTCAGTAATGCATATAGTTGATAAATAAAACACTCAATGATTAATATATACACTACATAGAAAGATTTATTCATTTAGACAGATTGGAGAGAAATTATAGTACAACCTATGCAATCCATACATACAAAGAAGCAAAAACAAATACGTTCAGAAATTAAGTTATGTGCAATAAAATTAAATGACACAGGGAAAATATATTGAACACGCTAACTGAAATGTATTTAATGCTTGGTACCAAATCCTCTGTTGGTAATGACAGCTTCAAGACGCCTCTTGTATGGAGAAACGCCTCCTGTATGGAAGAATATGCATTGCTCAGGTGTCATTTTGTCCCATTTTTCCACACAAACAGTCTTCAAATCTTGAAGTGTGGGCCTCCTCTATGAACTCTGATCTTTAGTTCTTGCCATAGATTTTCTATTGGATTCAAGTCAGGTGATTGGCTGGGCCATTCTAGCAGCTTTATTTTTTTTCTTTGAAACCAATTGAGAGTTTCCTTGGCTTTGTGTTTGGGCTTTTCTGGCTGAAATGTCCACCCTCATTTCATCTTCATCCTCCTGGTAGATGGCAGCAGATTTTTATCAAGAACTTCTTGGTACATTTTTCCATTCATCCTTCCTTCAATGACATGAAGTTTGCCAGTACCGTGTGCTGAAAAACTGCCCCACCCCATAATGTTCCCACCTCTAAACTTCACTGCTGGTATGGTGTTTTTGGGGTGATGTGCAGTGTCATTTGACCTCCAAACATGGTGTGTATTATGGCATCCAAAGAGTTCAATTTTGGTCTCATCTGAGCAGACTATATTCTCCCAGTATTTCACAGGCTTGTCTAAATGTTGTGCAGCAAACTTTAAATGAACGTCAACATTTCTTCAGTGATGGAGTCTTGCGTTGTGAGCGTGCATACAGGCCATGGAAGTTGAGTGCATTGTTTTGTTTACTTTGAAACAATTGTACCTGCTCCAGATCTTTCTGAAGCTCACCACAAGTGTTCCTTGGCTCTTGGACAACTTTTGTGCTAATTATTTTCACTCATCTGTCAGAAATATTGAGAGGAGCACCTGGTTGTGGCCTGTTTATGGTGAAATTATGTTCTTTCCACTTCCGGATTATGGCCCCAATAGTGCTCACTGGAACATTCAGAAGCTTAGAAATCCTTCTGTAACCAATGCCATAAGTATGTTTTGCAACAAAAAGGTTTGCAAAGGTCACGAGAGAGCTCTTTGCTTTTACCCATCATGAGATGTTTCTTTTGTGACACCTTGGTAATAAGACACCTTTTTATATGCCATCAATTGAGACTGAACCAGCTGATATTAATTTGCACTGACGAGGTGCAGGATTGCTTTCTAATTACTGATATATTTCAGCTGGTCTCTTCACTTTCCATGCCTTTTTGCACATTCCTTTCTTCATACTTTCTATACTTTTTCCCAGTGTCATTCCATTATATTACACATAACTTAATTTCTGAAATATTTGTTTTGGTTTCTCTGTATGTATGAATTGCATGGGTTGTTACCGATAATTTCATCTCAATAGCACCTTTAGAAATATATTTACCAAGAAAAATGGTGATGTCTTCAATACCTATTTTACTCGCTATATTTGCACAGTCCTTCCAGACTACGCAGGCAGGTGAGTGACCTAAAGTCCTGTGCTACGGTTGGAGCAGTACAGATATCTCACTTTCCCCCAAACAGTTGGACAGTTAAGAAGCAGCAGCAGATTGATGGATGAGATCATCCCTCTGGTCACACTGCTCTTCAACATGTCAGCATGTTCCTTGTTGACACACATCACACCTAATTCATTTTTACTGTTGACCCTTCCACTCTCAGTTTCTACTCCACAGGGAATTATAATTGTAGTATATAGACTAGCTGCTTTTAAAAATACTTTTAACGCTGAACTCCAGGAACTATATTTTTTGCATGCATTACATTGGACCAGCTTAGATGTAATTATCTATATCTGATATCTGAAGTGGCATTGAAGATGCTGTTAATCACTGTTATCATGTCACTGCCCCTACTCTCCACCTCAACTCATCAGACTACACTTTGCATTCATTAAAAAAAAAACAAGGCCGTTGATTTATTAAAACTGGAGAGTGCAAAATCTGGTGCAGCTCTTCAAATAAACCAATCAGCTTCCAGGTTTTATTGTCAAAGCAACAAGCTGAAGTTATAAACTGGCTACCATACACAAGGAAAATGGATGATTATTGGCGCAAGATGGGCACTTGGCTCTGTAAAATAATGTCTAAAATAAAAAGGAACCAGTTCATAATCAATACATATGTGGTAAACTATAAACAGAATGGCTCATGAACCAGAGTCCATTAGTGGATGAAGTCCATAAGGGTCCAGGGGCAGCTCACTGAGGCAGCTCCATGTAGAAGCAAGAAGTAGCTCTAGAAGAGACAGAAGGAGAAGCACAAGTGCCTTCTAAGTGTAGCTTTGTTGCAAATATTTATTACAAGTTAAAAATGAAACTACTCACAAGTGTAGTTAAAATCAGGCATGTACAGTGACTAAGCACTGTATGGGGTAGGATCCTTATCAGTACAAAGGAAAAAACAGAATTTTTTTTAAGGTGGCACTGATAGGCACAGTTAAGGCGGCACTGATAGGCACAGATAAGGCGGCACTGATGGGGACAGATAAGGCGGTACTGATGGGCACAGATAAGGCAGCACTGATGGCCACTGATGGGTGCTGATGGTTGGCACTGATGGGTGGCACGGATGGGTGGCACTGATGGGCACTGATAGGTACCACTGATGGGGGGCACTGATGGGGGCACTGATGGGCACTGATAGGGGGCACTGATGGGCAGTGATGGGCACTGGTAGGTGACACTGATGGGCACTGATTGGTGGCACTGATGTGCAGCACTGTTGTTGTGGCACTGATTGTGGGCGCTGATGGGTGGCACTGTGGGCGCTGATGGGTGGCACTGTGGGCACTGATGGGTGGCACTGTGGGCACTGATGGGTGGCATTGGGCACTGATGAGTGGCACTGTGGGCACTGATGGGTGGCACTGTGGGCACTGATGCGTAACGCTGGTGGGCACTGGTAGGTGGCACTGCTGCCTATTGCTAGGTTTCACTGGCAGGGGGCACAGATGATCGCCGTGATCGAGACTGATGTCCCTCTCACGGCCGCCGGTGATCGTTTTTTTTTTCCTCCTCATGCTGTCAGCGCAGGGAGAAAAAATAGCCGATTACCAGCTCTGTTTACATCACATAATCAGCTGTCATTGGCTGACAGCTGATCACGTGGTAAGGGGTCGGGACCGACCCCTTACTCCGATCTGTGATGGGGCGAGTCTCATAGACTTGCTGATCACTGAGCACGCCGCGTGCGCCCTGCAGGGGCGCGTAGGCCGCTCGTGCACGGGACAACGTCAATAGACGTAGTCCCGGCAAAGCAGGTCCGCGCTGTTGCTGTCATTCTGAACTGGTTAAAGACTGGCTTTGCTGACATCTCTTCTGGCTCCAGATCCTGCTTGCTGTTACACTACTTTGATCCCTGACTTCTGGCTTGGCTGACTATCTATTCCGGTTACTGAACTTTGGCTATGTTTTGACTACGTTTGTTCTTTTTACTTTTACTATTAAACAAGTGTGATTTAACTGTACTTCTGTCTCGGTCTGATTTCATGGTTTCTGACACCTATTTTCAGTGAGTGAAATACTGCTCAATTAAATGTGTTAGTAATATTGCTGCACTTAGATTGACGCTGCTTGTCTGTCTTGTATCCTTATCCTGTCTGGGGGGTCCCTGAGGAACATGGTCATCCGTTCAGTGGTGCAGGCAGTCGGCGCCGGTGGGTTCCGGTGCTTCCTTGTCCTTGGCACTGATGAGCAAGAGATGACGTCACTTCCCGGACAGAACGCTGGGATGTCTCAGCTTGGGGGACGCGTTTGCGGAGCATGTGCTACTTCTTCAGGCCATTCATTATTTGAACGTCGTCTCCTGCTCACCAGTGTATTCCACGGACCAGGAGGCGCTGAAACCCATCGGCGCTGACTGCCTGCACCACTGAACGAATGACCTCGTTCCTCGGGGACCCCCATGGACAGCGCTGATAAGGAGCCTAACCCACACAGTGCTTAGTCACTGTACATGCCTGATTTTAACTACACTTGTGAGTAGTTTCATTTTTAACTTGTAATAAATCTTTGCAAAAATAGTGCCTGCAATCCGCCCTCAAACAGCTGCTCTATTGTTTCCAATGTGAAAGCCCGAGGGCTTTCACATCGGAGCGGTGCGCTGGCAGGACGTCTGGAAAAGTCCTGCCAGCAGCTTCTTTGGAGCGGTGTGTTTACCGCTCCTCCACCGCTGCTCCCCATTGAAATCAATGGGGCAGCGCTGGGATACCGCCAGCAAAACACTACTATTGCGGCCCATTGCGGGCAGTTTTAACCCTTTCTCGGCCGCTAGCGGGGGGGTAAAAGTGCACCGCTAGCGGCCGAAATGCGCAAATCCGAAGGTAAAATGCCGCTAAAAATTGCGGAGTTTTACCACCGACACTATGGGCGGCTCGGTGTGAAAGCGGTCTAATTCATCCCAAAGGTGTTTTATCGGGTTGAGGTCAGGCCAGTCAAGTTCATCCACCCCAAACTTGCTCATCCATGTCTTTATGGACCTTGCTTTGTGCACTGGTGCGCAGTCATGTTAGAACAGGAAGGGGCCATGCCCAAACTGTTCCCACAAAATTGGGAGTATGAAATTGTCCAAAATGTCTTGGTATGCTGACATCTTAAGAGTTCCCTTTACTGGAAATAAGGGGCCAAGCCCAACCCCTGAAAAACAATCCCCCCATCCACCAAATGATTTGGATCAGTGCACAAAACAAGCTCCATAAAGACATGGAAGACACACTCCTAAACCTTGTGGACAGACTTCCCAGAAGAGTTGAAGCTGTTATGGCTGCAAAGGGTGGGCTATTGCCCGGTTCACACCTATGCATTTTTTTGTACATTTTCAGGTTTGCAGAAACACACTACAGTCCATTTAACATGGTTTCCTATGGATGAAGTTCACATCTGTGCATTTTATGGAAAGGGCCAGGGACTTTTTTCTGTTTTTTGGTACCATAGACTTCAATGGTTTAAAGATGTGTATTGAAAAATGCAAAATGCATCTTCAATATGCAAACTGCAACCTGCACAAGTATGAATCATGCCTTACTCAATATTGAACCCTTCAGACTAAGACTGGGATGCAGGGCCAGACTGACCTACCGGGATACCGGGAAATTTCCTAGTAGGTCGCCTGTCCTGGGGCCACTTTGAGCTGTGGCTCAAGCAGGACCGATCCTGCGCGGCTGCACTGCGCCTGGGCACCCAAGCTTCCGTGCTGTCCTCCCCTCCCTCCTCCTCGTGTGTGGCACACACAGTGGGAATCTCCCAACCCTTGCTGTGTCGTGGAGCTGGGTCTGAGGTGTCCGGGGAGCTTTAAAGAAAGCCCCACCTCCTAAACCATCTTCTGTAATTGACGGAACACTGATCCAATTGGGGCATTGAATCAGTGTGATGTGTGTCACAGGAGGCAGGACTTTCTTACAGCGGCTGCCCGGGCGGGCAATTTAAATCCAAGTTCCATGACACAGGAGATCCAGGTACTGGTGGGCACTGCACTGATAGGCTGCATTAGGTGGGCATTGCACAGGTGGGCATTGCACAGGTGGGCTGCATTTGGCGGGCAGTGCAGAGGTTGGCTGCATTTGGTGGGTTCTGCGCTGATGGGCCGCATTTGGTGGGCACTGCACTGATGGGCTGCATTTGGTGGGCACTGCACTGGTAGACTGCATTTGGTGGGCACTGCACTGGTGGGCTGCATTTGGTGGGCACTGCACTTATAGTCTGCATTTGGTGGGCACTGCCCTGGTGGGCTGCATTTGGTGGACACTGGTGTGCTGCATTTGGTGGGCACTGGTAGGCTGCATTTGGTGGGAACTTATAAGGCTGCATTTGATGGGCACTTATGAGCTGCATTTGATAGGCACTGATAAGCTGCATTTGAAGGGCACTGGTAAGTTGCATTTGATAGGCACTGGTAGGTTGCATTTGATGGGCACTGGTAGGCTGCATTTGATGGGCACTGGTGAGGCTGCATTTGATGGGCACTGATGAGGCTGCATTGATGCATTGATCTCTTGCACCTGAGAGGAGGTCAACATCAGCACCACCAAGCCAGTCTAAGGGGGTCAGTAATGTAAGGGGGGAGTGAATACAATAATGTAAGGGGGCACTGATAAAAGTTTTCCCCCTTAAATCAATAACCCCCCCCCCCCCACACACACACACACACACACCATTCCCAGAGTCCCTGGGGTCCCTCTTGATGATTGCTACACTTTTACCACTTTTAACTGGAATTTATTCATAATATATATATATGTGTGTGTAAAGCCCTATGTGTTTTTATATCTGTCTTATTATCTATATAGAGTACACTCTTCAAATGTGCTTTAAAATGCATTGTTTTCCCTTTTATGAATAAGAAAATGGCATATGATGTTGGGCTGATATAATAGTGCTATGGGGCTGGTAAGACATTTTTTCCCGGGCTGGTTTTTATTCCCAGTCCGGCCCTGCTGGGATGCCATTAAAGTTCATGTGCGTGTAAAGGCAGGCGTCACAATACATTTGTTAATATAGTGTAGCTCTGATTGTCTGCCAGGCTACTAGCAGTCAACCACTCATTTTGACCACAAGTTTCAGTATCAAGTTATTTTTTTTTTTGTCATGACACTATTCATTCAAATTTCCTGCCAAAATGCACATGCTACGGCTCCTTTTGACGGTCTTCCAGTACATACCCTCCTACCCAACCTGATCTCTGTTTTGTAGCAGATTAAGGGAGTTGAATGTAAAGATTGTTTTCATGTGGTTTAATTAATAGTGTTTAAATTAATTCAGTGCTTTTAATTAAACACATATCTAGACCTTGGACTGAATGGTGAACTTGTATATTTCCTTGCAATCCCCTTTGAATATTTATGTTCAAATTTAAAATGTGTAGTTGTAAATTGTATATGCGGAACTAACTTTTTGTTGTTGTTTTGTTTTTGTTTTTTAACCTCAATTTTATAGGCTTTTGAGGATATTCATATTGAAAAGCATAGAACTATGAAGACCGTGTTGGAGTACGCTGACAAAGTTTTTACCTACATCTTTATAGCAGAAATGCTTTTGAAATGGGTCGCCTATGGATTTGTCACATATTTCACAAATGCCTGGTGCTGGTTGGATTTCCTGATTGTGGATGTACGTATCCCTGTCTGATCCACACTACTGTGCTAAGAAAATAATACAATGCTGTAATGTAATGGTCAGCCTTTGCCAGGACACTATTTTGCCAGACCGGCTTCTCATTCACAGAAGCTACACAACTTCTATGAATGGAGGAGGTGGGGTGGAAAGGGTGAGCATAATCGGCACTCTTGATGAGCACATATAACAGGTCTCTCAGCTCTTTTGAGCCCCCACTGCACCGGATCATTATGGCTGCTAGGGTAGGGAGGATTGGAGGAGGATGAGTTAATAAAGCTGTAGCCAGCTGCACAAGGGACACATCACACTGATAGTAAGTAATGTCCCTTGTGCTGATTTTTTTTTTACTACACCTAAGCCTCATACACACGATCGGATTTTCGGCCGAGAATTGTGTGATGACAGACTGTTTGCCTAAAATCCGACCGTTAGTACACTCCATGAGACAATTGTTGTCCAACTTTCCGCCGACAAATGTTGGTTAGTAGGCTAGTAAATTTTCGGCGGACAACGGTCTGTTGTCAGATTTTCCTATTGTGTGCACACAAGTCTGTCACACAAAAGTCCAAAGTACAAACACGCATGCTCGGAAGCAAGGACGAGCCGGCAGCAGCCGGTCTTGTACTAGCGTCTGTAATGGAGAATTAACATTCGTGACGCGGCAAATTATGAAATCTAGAAATGCAGCGCACAATTCTCTTCTTCTTTAATGGGATAATAATGAAGCTGCTTTGCTGGCCATACTGATGGAGTTCTGCCAAACGTATTTTCAAAGGCTTTTATTTTCTAGTGACATCAAGAATAATATTATTATGCTTGTTTTTTTTGGCAAGTTACCACAACACCATTATCCTGTAGTTTTTAAGATCAAAGATACAACTATGTTGGTGTCCCTTGTTAATTTTACATTGTATTTTTTTAAATTTAACTGCCTACTCCCAAAATGTCATTTGAAGTAAGTATTATTCTCCACAATTTTTTTTATTGTGCATTAAAAAAAGAAAACAAATAAAATTAGACATGCTATCTGCCAATAGAACTTAACCAAAAAGTGCATTCTATGCATCCAAAAATATTGAAAATATAACAAATCAAATCATTATTCAACCAAAAAAATAAAATAAAAGCCTCATGCATGTGTCCTGCTTCTTAATTTAGGGGGTCAACAATGCCAAGAGTTGGGGAAAGCAGGGGTCCGTCATCCGGAGATAATTCCGAAAATCATACGGATTATTCTCCTGGAGCTCCCGCAGCAAAGGCATATGACATAATTGGCCACGATTAATAAAGCAACCAATTTTTGGTCCAAGAAATCCTCCTCCTCCTGTTCCTGGAGTGGACTTGCATAAAAGCAATAACTCCAAGGCCAATAATAACACATTATCTCCTCCGATTCTGCAACATGGCTGGTTGACGAACAGCTGAAACGAACTGAAAAGCGTGAAATGAAAAGCGCAAAATGAAAAGTGCAAAATGAAAAGTGCGAATCAACGCTCACCAGACTTCTACTAACACGACATTAGCCGAAGGAGCACAAAGGGAGGCGCCTGACTATTGAACTTCCTCTTTATCGGCTCGTAGTACGTCTAGTACGTCACTACGTTCGTGCCTGTTGGCCAACAATTGTGTACCGTTTGTATGCAAGACAAAATCCAGGCACATGCCCTTCGGACAAAAATCTGACGCTTTATCTGTGGAGAATCCGATCGTGTGTACGAGGCTTTAGGGGTTGATTTACTAAAACTGGAAAGTGCAAACTCTGGTGCAGCTCTGCATAGAAACCAATCAGCTTCCAGTCATTTTTGCCAAAGCTTAATTGGACAAGCTGAAGTTAGAAACTGATTGGCCTCCATGCACAGCTGTACCATAATTTTCTTTGGTAAATCAGAAAATGTGTGTGTTTTGTTATCTGATTATGCAACCATTGATTTAAAAATTAGAGCAACCAAGCCTTTAATTTCACCTCATGTTGCTACAGAAAAGAATTTTTGTGGCCGAGAATCTTTTTTTCTTTCTGGGAATTTTCTCTTCTTTCCAGGAATTTTCTTTTCTTGTGCTCATGCACATTTTTTTATTGATTATATTTCTCACATGATTTTCCCATCATTGATTAGAAAATCGTTCCTTTTTCAAAAAATCTCCAACATGCCCAATCACTCAAAATCGATGGCCACGCGAAAATCAGCAGTTGTCGCAGCCTGCTAATGGTGCAAAATGTGAATGAAAAATTCTTAGAAAAGATTCTTGAAAGAAAATTATTTTAGAGTCTTAGTCTTTTAGTCTTAAAGGAGCAGCCTCCCATAACCTCCCATCACGGTCAAAACTAAGGCTGTACTGACAGAAAGAACTTTGGCACTTAACTGATGATGCTGAAGCTTATCTGCCCCTTTCTGAGCCCTTTTCATTCCTATTGGTCAGTGATGTTTCCCAGTATAGTGATAGGTTAATAGGACGGTGGGGAGGCAGAGGTTAGCAGCAAGTTTTGATATTACCAACTTGACACTGTTGGATCTTTGGCTGTCAAAACCAGCCAGAATCAGCCATGATGGTCATGTTGGAGAAGCTGCTGCTTGAGATGTGAGATCTGACATCTCTAGGTGCCTGCATTTTTTATCTGAATTTAATTTTGCATGAGGTCTTTTTCAATTAAATCAGCATTTAGGATTCTTTTATCCAAGTTATATTAGGCTGAGGTCAGATAGGCAATTTCAGGCTGGTTAGTAACTTGATTTTGCAGTATATATTGCAGAAAATACAATAGCATTATTTTATATAGCCAGAAGTGGAACAAGTGCTCTATTTACTTATTATTTATTAATAGATAATACATTAATGTATATACCACAATGTATTAGGTTTGCACTAAGGCCTCTTGCACACGATACTCTTGTTTGAGCATATACTTTTTCAGACTTTTTTTAATGAATTTTTCGCGCATATGCGCTTGCGCAATTTTTTGCGCACATTTTCGCGCATGCGTGGAAGCTTTTTCTTAGATTGACAATGTCAACAGACAAATCTGTGTGCACAAAAAATAGAAAAATCTGCATTTTTGGTCAGTAATTTACGCCTCATTTGCGAGCATGAGACGTAAATTACTGACCAAAAATGCAGATTTTTCTATTTATTTTTTTTTACTAAAGAATACACGGCGCTTGTTTACACGCCTGTATGCATAGGCAGATTACAGTTAATGGGCTGTATTTTAGCTCAGTAAAAAAATAGGCTGCGTTGAGCATTTTCAATTTGCAGTGTGCAAGAGGCCTTATTTAGAAAAATACATAACTGTCGTTTTTTTTCTTTTTAAGATATCTTTGGTGAGCCTAGTAGCCAATGCCTTGGGGTACTCAGAATTAGGAGCTATAAAGTCACTTAGAACACTGCGAGCACTGAGGCCCCTGAGGGCCCTGTCACGGTTTGAAGGCATGAGGGTGAGTTTACATTTAAAAACTGCATAATGAATTATTTGCATTGCCTTTTTAATGTGATTCTAAATAATGCATTAAAGCAAAAAGTATAACTAAAGGCAAAACTGTTTTTTAGTTTCGATTAGAGTGGCGAGGGATAAGGACACCTGTCAGGTTTTTTTTTGCTGTCGGTGCCCCCCACTAGTCTGTGTCACTAAAGCGTCTCTGTCACCAGAGTTGCAGGAAGTTAGGGGACAGGAAGTGAAATCACCAGAGGGCAAAGAAAAGTTGACAGGGGTTATAACCCATGCTTACTGCATTCTCCCAGCACAGAGGCCGAGTTGTCAAAGACAGCTCTTGGCTCGGACTAACTATTAGTAGCTGGTGGGACCGGCTCCCTGTCATTTGACCACTGTCAATCACAATGGTCACATGATTGCCGATCCATCCCATCCCGGGAAGGAGCTAAAAAGTACATGTGTCTACATGCGCTTATGTGTGTTTTCATGTGTTTAGACATGATCAGAGTATCTAATCTGCCCCTAGATTCACAGGTTTCTATTTTTTCCAAATGCAGCCAAACTGAACGTAACTGAACCCTAGAAAACTCTCAGGGGGTTATTTACGAAAGGCAAATCCACTTTGCACTACAAGTGCAAACTACAAGTGCAAAGTGCTCTTGAAATTGCACTGAAAGTGCACTTGGAAGTGCAGTCACTGTAAATCTGAGGGGTAGATCTGAAATGAGGGGAAGCTCTGCTGATTTTATTATCCAATCATATACAAGCTAAAATGCTGTTTTTTATTCTCCTTGCATGTCCCCCTCGGATATACAGTGACTGCACCACCAAGTGCACTTTCAGTGCAATTTCAAGTGCACTTTGCACTTGTAGTTTGCACTTGTAGTGCTAAGTGGATTTGCCTTTCGTAAATAACCCCCTCTGTGATTTATACCATTTAAAATCATTGCATTCAATTATATGAGTTTAGAAATGTCCTATAAATGCATATAAATACATATAATCTCATGCCTGAGTCCTTTATATGGCTTTATATGCTTTACATGCATTTTAAAAGAAACAAGCATATGCTGGCATTCCTGACCTAACCTTCTGAAGATCCTTGTTTCCTGCCCTTTATTGCAAACCAGTGGCTTCAGTGTTTTCTGAACCCCTGACCAGTGGCGTCGCTAGGGGGTTGCTTTTGGGGCTATAGCCCCGAATATTGGGTCCATAGCCCCGAGTCTCTGCAGAGATCCTCAAGGAGAGGGGAGGCTCTCTGGGGACCCTGATGTAAGTGGGGGGTTTTCTGGGGACCCTGATGCAAGGAGGAGGCTCTCTGAGAACCCTGATGCAAGGGGGATTCTCTCTGGGGACTCTGATGTAAGGAGGGGCTCTCTGGTTATCCTGATGTAAGTGGGGGGCTCTCTTTGGATATATACACACACACGTATATTAATGTATATACATGTGTATCCCCGCCCAAGCGTATGACTTTCTTTACTACGCTGCTATGGGCTCTAGCCCCAGATCCTTCGTAGACCTAGCAGCTCCCCTGCCCCTTACCATGAATTATGGCTGTATCCTAACTTCACAGGCGCATGCTAGTTCTGTGCTGGTTACTGAGGCCTCATTCACATGGGTGTACCTATCTGTAGACCCATATGAAGGGCTGTCTATGCCCGCACGGGATGCACAGGTGTTCCATGCATTCATTTGCAGGCAGTCCTATTCATGTCTATTAGAACACAACAGTTGCACAGACACAGCCGCTGATTCCAATTTGACAGCCTTGCAAGTACATTAATATATATTGTTTTATTATTATACAGAATTAATATACTGTAGTGCCAACAGTTTGCGCAGCGCTTTACAAAATAATGGCAGGCATTACAGTTACAATACAATTTGGTACAAGAGGAATCAGAGGGCCCTGCTCGTTAGAGCTTAAGTGCATGTCCTGGAACATAGACAGTGTGCATTCAGATACATGCACTTGCATCCAAACAGCTGTCAAATTGGGACCAATGGCTGTGTCCATGCAGCTGATTTGTCCCAATAGACATGGATGTGACTGCCTCCATGTGGATGTAAGGAACACCTGTGCATCTCGTTTTAGGTACACCCATGTGAATGAGGCCTAAAAGTATTGTTACTAGAGAAAGTCAAGAAACTATCATTCTCAAACGGAGGTCAGAAATGGCTGGTCACATTTTTCCATCATGGCAATTGCCCTTTAAAAATGTGCAATTCATAATATACAGTGCCTTGAAAAAGTATTCACACCCCTTGAAATTTTCCACATTGTCATGTTACAACCAAAAACTTAAATATATTTTATTGGGATTTTCTGTGATAGGCCAACACAAAGTGGCACATAATTGTGAAGTGGAAGGAAATGGTTTTCACATTTTTTTACAAATAAATATCTGAAAAGTCAGTCATAGTCATAGTTAGTCAGGTTGAAAAAAGACACAAGTCCATCTAGTTCAACCAAAAAAAAAAATACAATCCCATATAGACAATTCTTCACCCACATTTGATCCAGAGGAAGGCGAAAAACCCCAGCAAAGCATGCTCCAATTTGCTACAGCATGGGGAAAAAATTCCCTCCTGATCCCCCAAGAGGCAATCGGATTTTCTCTGGATCAACTTTACCTATAAATGTCAGTACCCAGTTATATTATGTACATTTGGGAAATAATCCAGACCTTTTTTAAAGCAATCTACTGAGCTGGACAGAGCCACCTCTGGAGGGAGTCTATTCCACATTTACTGCTCTTACTGAGAAGAAACCTTTCCATATTTGGAGGTTACATTTTTTTTTCCTCTAGATGTAAAGTGTGTCCCCTTGTCCTGTGTGATGACCTTAAAGTGAATAACTCAACACCAAGTTCACTATATAGACCACTTATGTATTTGTAATTTTTCCTCATAGCTGAGCTCCTCCATGCCTCTTATCAGTTTAGTTGCCCTTCTCTGCACTTTCTCTTGTTCCCCGATACCCTTTTTGAGAACTGATGCCCAAAACTGAATTGCATATTCCAGATGAGGTCTTACTAATGATTTGTACAGGGGCAAAATTATATCTCTCTCTCTGGTGCCCATACCTCTCTTAATACAAGAAAGGACTTTGCTCGCTTTGGAAACCACAGCTGGATTTGTATGCAGCCCCCTTTACTCTGCTATTAGTCGTGCACTCAACAAATCTGGCCTTTATGGAAGAGTGGCAAGAAGAAAGCCATTGTTGAAAGAAAGCCATAAGAAGTACCATTTGCAGTTTATGAGAAGCCATGTGGGGGAGACAGCAAAAAAGGGGAAGAAGGTGCTCTGGTCAGATAAGACCAAAATTTAACTTTTTGGCCTAAAAGCAAAACGTTTTGTGTAGCGGAAAACTAACAATGCACATCACCCTGAACACGTCATGTTGTGGGGATACTTTTCTTCAGAGAGGGACATGGAAGCTGGTCAGAGTTGATGGGAAGATGGATGGAGTCAAATACAGGGCAATCTTAGAAGAAAACCTGTTAGAGTCTGCAAAAGACTGGGGCAGAGGTTCACCTTCCAGCAGGACAAGGACCCTAAACATACAGCCAGAGCTACAATTAAATGGTTTAGATCAAAGCATATTCATGTGTTAGAATGGCCCAATCAAAGTCCAGACCTAAATCCAATTGAGAATATGTGGCAAAACTTGAAAATTGCTATTCACAGACGCTCTCCAACCAATCTGACCGAGCT
Organism: Lithobates clamitans; assembly: GCA_037952925.1. NCBI lineage: Eukaryota > Metazoa > Chordata > Amphibia > Anura > Ranidae > Lithobates > Lithobates clamitans. Next base: position 7,995,779 of record JBBGZY010000502.1, on the reverse strand, counting down.
TGAGCTATTTTGCAAAGAAGAATTGGCAAAAATGTCTCTCTCTAGATGTGCAAAGCTGGTAGAGACATATCCAAAAAGACTTGCAGCTGTAATTGCAGTGGAAGGCGGTTCTTTAATGTATTGATTCAGGGGGGCTGAATACAAATGCACGCCACACTTTTCACATATTTATTTGTAAAACATTTTGAAAACCATTTATCATTTTCCTTCCACTCCACAATTATGTGCCACTTTGTGTTGGTCTATCACATAAAATCCCAATAAAATAAATTTACGTTTTAGGCTGTAACATGACAAAATGTGGAAAATTTCAAGGGTTATGAATACTTGTTCAAGGAACTGTAAATAAGAACACAGACCTCCCACTAGAGGACCCCAAACTCTTCAAACAAAATGCCATTTTAATGTTCTTCAGACTTTAGTGGGGACAGACTTTGGCCAGTGAGAGTGGAAAATGTCCTGGCACCCATGGGAGTAAACAATGGTTTAGGCTCTGGTGTAAGTGGTAGTAAAGAATGCCCCAGAGTTGGTACTTTTTGAGAGTAGAAGAATGACCTAACACTTACGGTCAGTGGAAGGAGGAATAATACTCCACCATTTGAGCCAGTTAAAGGAAAAGTGCCCCATCATTGGTACCATTGAAAGGAACAGTGCCCAACTGTTAGCTCTAGTACAAGGAATAGTGCCTCTGCCTCGTATTTGGTGCCATTGAAAGGGATAAGTTCCCTGTGGGCTGCAGGTTTTAGATAATACTGGAAAATTTTAGATAGTTTACTAAAGTTTGTCAGTCCACTCACTTTCAATCTGAATGGCAGACAAATATAAAAACATCAATAAATACAGTTGTGTTTTCATTGGAATCATTAAACGTTGCATAGGAAAATATTTGTCCACAATTAATACCTGAGATAGGATTGTGCAAGGCTTTGCATCTTTTTGGTGTGTGCAAAATCCAGTATGAGGTTGGGATAAGGAGCAGCTTTGAAAAGTTTACATTGAAAAGTCTTTTTTATTTGCACTTTTAATATTATGTTTTATACATTAATGTTTTTTAACCATTCCTTGATCTTCCAGGTGGTTGTGAATGCTTTAATTGGTGCCATACCTTCCATCATGAATGTGCTCCTGGTCTGCCTTATATTCTGGCTGATATTTAGCATAATGGGAGTGAATCTGTTTGCGGGTAAATTTTATTACTGTGATAATACTACATCCGGTGTCATGTTCCCTATAAGAGAAGTTGACAACCGCAGTGACTGCAATCATATCAGTAACACCACTAAAGATGCCCGCTGGAGGAATGTCAAAGTGAACTTTGATAATGTTGGAGCAGGATATCTTGCTTTACTTCAAGTGGTAGGTCACATGATCCTTTTTGTTTTGCTGTTAAAGTGTATGTAAACCTTAACAATTATTTTTCTTATTTTTCCGTTTGGTCAGTTAAATATACCATTGGAAATATTTTGTAATGTCTGGCTGGTCGATAGGAGCAAAAAAAAACAAAAAACCTGTTGATCCTTCCAGAAATCCAGTGAGCTTGTATCTTCCTAAGTGAACTGCCTTAGCTGCACTGAAATCTTAAAAAGCGTTATTTTCTGTGATCTACAGAACAGCCCCCCGTGTTATGGGGATGAGCAGAAGTGGAGGTGTTTTGTGAATTAACCACTTTAGCTCTAGGCCTATTCTGTCACTTCTTACAGTATGTAAAAATCATCATTTTTTTGCTGGAAAAAAACTTAGAACCCCCAAACACTATCATTTTTTAAGCAGAGGCCCTATAGAATAAAATGGTGGGCAATTTAAAAAAAAAAATACATTTTCATGAATTTTAGTGCATATAAACACAATATAATGCCCATTTTTTTTTGAAAATATAAAAGATGGTGTTACGCCAAATAAACAGACATCAAACAGGTCATGCTTTAAAATTGCACATGCCTGTGGATCGGTGACAAACTACAGTACATTAAATTATCCATAGGCGATGCTGTAAAGTCTTTACAGGTTACCACTTTAGATTTACACAGGCGGTATGGTGCTAGAATTATTGCTCTTGCTCTGATGTCCGTGGTGATACCTCACATATGTGGTGCGATTGCTGTTTGCGTTTGCATGCGGGACCGAAGCGTGTGTTCACCTTTGTGCAATAACACAGGGGAACTTTACATTTTATTTATTTATTTTATTTATTTTTTGCACTGTCTCTTTAAAAAGGGATGAACAACATCCCTTGTGATTTTATGGGCAGTGACAGGTACTCTTTACTGGGAGAATTTAGGTTTATTAGACCCCAGTTCTCATCTCTACCCTTAAAGGCATTAGATGAAACCAAGATCGGTTTGATCCGATTCTTTCCCAAGCCAGTAATGGCTTGTTTACATCCTGGCTAAACAGAAAGTGACTAAATACTTGTTGTTTCCAGTCTCTTAGACCATAGAGATTATCAGGGATGTTCCAGTCCTCAGTCATCAATATGGTCCCTTCCCCCACCTGTAAAAGCAATCCAGCAGCTAATTAGCTACTGGGATTGCTTTTACATTACACAGCTTTGCATGCTAAAAAAAAAAACAACCAGTAGGATGCCTGTTGCTGCAGGCATCATCCCAGGAAAACCACTTTAACCCCTGCAATGTACCGCTTTGTTGCAGAGGCTGAAGTGGTTATGATATTGCTGATCCTCCAAATATTAGGTACATGAGTGTTGTCACCCTACAACAGGAAGTGGGTTACTGTCAGGATCACCTGGTAAAAATATAGGGAAATAAATGAAAAACAAAATCAGCCACCATACCTAAAGGACTAGTAAGCTGCAAGCAGTGTGTGTTCTGTGCATTTGTCGCTGGGCGTATACTGCCCTTAACGTTAGTACCACTCAGTGCATCATCCAGACACTTCCAGCCCCAGCAGCTTTCAGGCTGTCATAGAGTTTTACAGGCTGTTGACAGTAGGGATGGACAGTGCGCCTGTGTCTTCCATTAGCACAAAAAAAAACAGAATCTTATCCACAGGAGCTAAACGCCCAGTGTGCATGAGGCCTTAAACGTAAATTACAACTATAGGGTTTCTTGATATGAGAGGTGGCCAGGGGCAAAGCTAAAAAAAGAAAAAATGTATCCAGTTACTTAACCACTTCCGGACCGCTGCGCGCTGATGTAAGTCCCTACTTTGGGGACAGATATTGTCGTTATGACAGCATCTAGCTGCCATAACCCTGTGTGCGGCCGGCGGTCCGATACAAGATAAAAGTGGTCTCTGCGGCGGATTCGCCGCAAGATCACTTTTATCGGAGGCGAGAGAGGGCCTTCTTCCGCCACGATCCGGTGCCCTTCACCGCTTACCGGCGCCGTCGGCAGCGACGGAGGCCATCGCGTCTGTCCCCCGGGCTGACATAGAGACGAGTGAGGGGAAGATGGCCCCCACCCGTCTCCATGACACTGCAGGGCGGAAGCGACGTCAAAACGTCACTTCCGCCCATAGCTCTTAAAGGGCCAATTTATTTTGTTTATTTTTTTAAATGACAAATTTTTTTTTTACTTTTTATTGCATTTAAGTGTAAATATGAGATCTGAGGTCTTTTTGGCCCCAGATCTCATATTAAAGAGGTCCTGTCATGCTTTTTTTCTATTACAAGGGATGCTTACATTTTTTTTTTAAACAGTGTAAAAATAAAAAGTAAAAGGTAAAATAAATAATAAAACAAAAAATTAACATGCACCCCGTCCCGCCGAGCTCATGTGCAGAAGTGAATGCATACGTGAGTAGCGCCCACATATGAAAACAGTGTTCAAACCACACATGTGAGGTATCGCCGCGATCGGTAGAGCGAGAACAATAATTCTAGCCCTAGAACTCCTCTTTAACGCAAAACGTGCAATCGGTAGAATTTTTTAAATGTCGCCTATGGAGATTTTTAAGGGTAAAAGTTTGTCGCCATTCCACGAGCGGGCGCAATTTTGAAGTGTGACATGTTGGGTATCAATTTACTCGGCATAACATTATCTTTCACAGTAAAAAAAAAAATTGGGCTAACTTTACTGTTGTCTTATTTTTGAATTAAAAAAAAGTGTAAAGTACGCTTGTAAGACCGCTACGCAAATACGGTGTGACAGAAAGTATTGCAATGACCGCCATTTTATTCTCTAGGATGTTAGAAAAAAAAACGTATAATGTTTGGGGGTTCTAAGTAATTTTCTAGCAAAAAAAACTGTTTTTAACTTGTAAACACCACATCTAAAAAATAGGCCAGGTCTTAAAGTGGTTAACAAAATAAGCACTTTGACTGAATATCCCCATAAACGCTTCAGACTACTTGTTCATCTATTTTATTCTTACACCTTAAGGCTCCATGATCGCTGGACGTTAAAATAACGTTATAAAAATGCCAATAGCTTTGCAGTAAGTCTTTCAACGTTTTTTTTTAACGTTTTTGCAATAGCGTTTATTAGTGTTTTCTTAGCGTTTTTCCGCGTTAGGCTTTTTTAGCATTTTTTTTTTTTTAAGAATATTTTTTTTTTTTAATTATTATTTCAATGGATCAAAAACGATAAACGCTGGGGAGCCACGTTTTTGCGCGTTTATCGACGTTTATCAGCATTTATGCGCGTTTAACTTTTTTAAGCGTTTTTTGTGGTCAGAAAAACAGCTTCTGAATGCGATTTTAGGGCTTTCAGACAACAGACCACATACTCCACTGCTGATAAACATCCAAAAACTTCCATGTTTTCATGGACACATAGGATAACATAGAAGGGAGATTTTGGGCTGTTAAAAAAAACGCCCAAACTCCCAAAAACAGCCGTTTATGAGCTTCAGTGTGCAGGGAGCCTTAAGCTAATTGCTCTTAAAAGAACATTTGCAGAGTCCCATTATACAGTTAATCAAAATCTCCCTTTATATCACCTTTGTACAAAGCTTTGTAGAAGTCAAAATAGCTTTGGGACCCTTGGGCTAATTCTCTGCTTATGGTTCACTGTGAATTAACTAACTCAATAATGTAAAGAAATACATAAGTAGATGGTATATAACATTTTGTGTATATAAAACAACATTGATTTATAAAACAGAGTTAAAAATATTAAACACCATTGGCGGCCCGTAATGCAGGGCGCAGGGGCACTGCCCCCCTATGCATGCTTCCAACCCCCTAATCTACATGCGAGGCGCCGGATGCATGGATTCCAATGGAGTTTTTATTTTTAATTTTTTTGAAGCAGGTGATTGGAGCCTGAGGCTCTAATAGGCTTCAGGAAAAGGGTGGGCTCGGGGCACAGAGCACTATTCGCTATTGTCACGCTGATTCTCCTCCCGGCCAGTCAGGAAGTGGGTCATGAGACCCGGTTCCCGATTGGCAGAAAGGAGAAGTGATCCTTATGGCTAAGGAGGAGGAGGGAGGAGACGCACAGCCACCGTGATGCCGAGGAGGAGACACAGGGGAATCCGTCGCCTGGAGGAAAACACTGCCCGTGCCATAGATGGGGTAAATGCGGGGCTGGTAACCAACCAATGGAAGGGGTGACATATAACAATATAATAGGGCGTACACACGGTCGGACTTTGTTCGGACATTCCGACAACAAAATCCATGGATTTTTTCCGACAGATGTTGGCTCAAACTTGTCTTGCATACACACGGTTACACAAAGTTGTCGGAAAATCCGATCGTTCTGAACGCGGTGACGTACAACACGTACGTCGGGACTATAAATGGGGCAGTGGCCAATAGCTTTCATCTCTTTATTTATTCTGAGCATGCGTGGCACTTTGTCCGTCAGATTTGTGTACACACGATCGGAATTTCCGACATCGGATTTTGTTGTCGGAAAATTTTATCTCCTGCTCTCCAACTTTGTGTGTCAGAAAATCCGATGGAAAATGTCCGATGGAGCCCACACACAGTCGGAATTTCCGACAACACGATCCGATCGGACATTTTCCATCGGAAAATCCGACCGCGTGTACGGGGCATAACAATAATAAAATATTTGCTCCAAACCTTCATTCGGAGACAGCGCAGGCTTGGGGTATAAGTGCTGCCCCAACGAGGAAAGAAACAAGCTAGGGGCATGCTTTCCACCTTACCAGCTATACCTCCCTGCACAGTTTTAGCTTAGTCAGATTTGTTGCTTCTATTTGGAGCCTTTGAATCTTCTAGCCTTGCAAGAGAATCACATTGGGTCACCAAATCCAGAGGTTTACTGTGAGAAATACCCCCTGCAGAGCACTTCATGAAGGCCCTTCCGCTCTTCATTCCGCCAGTGTAGTGAGTACATTTTGTTTTGTTATTTTGTCACCAGGCTTCCCTTTCCCAAGTATGCAAAATTACCATCCGGTCTTTATGCATAAGGTGAAAGGACAAATTACTTTGTACATCCCGTCTTCTTAAAATGTTCATTCGGGGCCATAACAAACCTCTGGGAATGTTAAAATGCAGTCCAAAAAATAAATAAAAAATCAGGAGTTCTGTACTGAATAATCTAATGACCTGAATGATCTGTCACCCAATGCAAACAAAACTGGCAAAGGCCAAAAGCATTAGAACAATATGATAAATATATCATATAAATAAATACGATTCTGTCTACCAAAGCCTTCCAAGGGGAAGAGCCATATTCTTCTGGTAAACATCCTTTAAGGGGACATGCTTATGCCTATAGATGTACTCTGAACCCCAAAGAACTATTTAAGAAAAGGATTTTACGGTGAATAAAAAATACCCATTAAAAATTTCAGCATTAGGTATGAGGGGTCTCCATTGTAATTTCTTGGCATACCTAGTAGATGTTATGCCGCGTACACACGAGCGGATTTTACGGCAGACTTTGTCCTGCAGACTTTTCGACTGACTTTTCGACGGACTTTACGACAGACTTTACGAATGAACGGACTTGCCTATACACGATCAACCAAAGTCCGACGGATTCGTACGTGATGACGTACGACCGGACTAAAACAAGGAAGTTCATAGCCAGTAGCCAACAGCTGCCCTAGCGTCGGTTTTTGTCCGTTGGACTAGCATACAGACGAGCGGACTTTTCGACCGGACTCGAGTCCATCGAAAAGATTTGTTTCATTTCATAACTTTTGGGGAAAAAAAGTCAGCTAGAGCCCACACACGATCGAATTGTCCGACGGACCAAGTATGCCGTAAAGTCCGGTCATGTGTACGCGGCATTATGGTTACCTCAGTTGTTATATGCTTAATTACAAAATATGTTTTATCTATTTATTTCCATAGAGTATAAATCATGATGGGGGTATACCACCTATAACGTTTAGAAAATGTACCCAAAATTATTTATTTTTACATATTGTGGCAATGATGCACTAGAGACCATTTAAGGAAACTAAAACCCACAGACCATCTAGTTGTTGCTTGAATCTATTGATTCAAGCAATAACTATTGTTTGCTTTAGGTTGAATCTAATTCACAGGTATCAGGTGAAGAGAGTTCAGCATACTATGTACCTTTAAAGACAGGAACCTATAAATGCCTTGTTGGGTTGGGCTATGCCAGTGATGGCAAACCTTGGCACCCCAGATGTTTTGGAACTACATTTCCCATGATGCTCATGCACTCTGCATTGTAGTTGAGCATCATGAGAAATGTAGTTCCAAATCATCTGGGGTGCCAAGGGTCGCCATCACTGGGCTATGCAATAATTACTAGTAATTCGGGTTGCAAGGGCTCACCTTAAACAATCATATAGAGTATAGAAAACGAAATCTATTTACAATGAATATATATGTATCTATATAATACATTCACTATTCAGCTAACGTATTAAAAGGCAATAAAACAGTATTTCTATATTGTATTCTATATTTTGTAAAGACACATGAAAGAATGGTTTGGTAGGTCCAGTGTCTTTTTTTTACCCTGAGCCTCTGCAGCACAGCTAAGGCTTGGATAGACAGGCACTTATGCTTGGCCCTACATGACTAAGAGCACACAAAGCTTACCCAGCACAGCTTGTCTGATCCGTTGAACCATTGGGGATTGTAAATAATAACTGTATCAACACAAAGTGGTACTGTGGATACTATGCAAATACACAGTGCCGTGCCCCGTTCAGATTATGGAAAATTGGAGAGAAAAGAGCTTGGACTATTTAGGCACGACCAAACAAAATGTCCAAAAATATACTTTTATTATATAGACATAGGAAACATATATATTAAAATCCACATTAATGAATCAAATACTAATTAAAGTAATGCAGCTGAATATAACCGACTTGCAACTACATGGAATCTGAAGAGAGAGAATATAATTTCATTGTAGCAGTGAATCCAAGAGTGCGGGTATATTGCAGTAAAGTGGTGTATACTTGATCTTGCTCATATGGGGATTGTGCCTACCTGCATGCCATAAACTTCAACTTTTGGCAACACAGCAAAGTGATGTAGTGATTAGCACTTCTGCCTGGTAGCACTAGGGTCATCAGTTCAAAACCCAATCACGAAATTACCTGCCAGGAGTTTGCATGTTCTCCTTGTGTGTCATGAGAAGGTCTACCCGTTGGTGGCGCTATCGGTCTCTTGGATCGCAGTACCAGTGTCCATCAGCAGGTGTCTTCCAACACCTAGGACCTGCAGTAAGAGGTCTTTCCTGCTGGTGGCACTGTTGCATCCTCGGGCTGTAGTACCGGCGTCAACCAGCGGGTGCACTCTGGCAGTGTGGAGCAAACAGCTCACACTGCGCTCAGCTGTGACATGAGGTCAATTACCACAGCCTTACAAATACCCGGCAAGCCCTCATAGGCTTGCCTTGGTATCTCTCTCTCTCTCTGCGTTCTGACCTTGCTGCCTGTTTGACCTTGAGCCTGCTATCTGCCTTGTCCTGATCTGATCCCATCCCTATCCTGAGGCCTTCCTAGTCCTGTCCCTTCTGTTCCTGGCTCCCTTGGATCCCTGCCCTGAACCCCATCCATCCATCCTCTCCTTGTCCTGTTCAGTTTCCCGTCCTTATCCTTCTGCTGACTTCCCTGTGTATGACCTTGGCTTGGCTTTGATTACGATTACGGTATCTCCATTTACATATATATATATTGTTGTTTGTAGTGGGTTGTTGTGTGGGTTTGCACTGTTTATATTCCTTTCACTTATCACCTGTTAATAAACACCATTATTTCACTTATATGTGTTTTGGGTTTCCTCTGTGTAGTCCACACAGTCTGGTCAATTAGATATCCTGACAGCATACCAAGGCCATCCCTGACCAGACGTGGCTGCACTGAGAAACCGTCCTGTTACGGTGGGCGCGCAAAATGGACTTTGATGGAATTATCTATTATTCCCTGCTGGCGGCAGAGGATAGTGAATATTGTTGTCGGACTCTTAAAGATTGGACCCGAGACCAACTGCTGGAAACGATACAAACAGCCCATTTACTTGTAGATCAAGGTCATGTGTTATTTGAGGATGTTCAGCCTTTGATCCAATTATGTACTAAGTCAGCCTTGTCATACATTCCCGAAGGTAGTGACGATTTCTCCCCTCCTTTCAGTTGTGACCAGGTTGAATCCCTGGTATGGTTATTAGAGGACGATCCGGCTTCTTTTGATGAACATTATTCCGCTTGTTCCCAGCAGGTGTTATCCGATTGCATTTATTCAGTACAATCTTTGGTTAGTCAGGCTGTATGTGAATCAGCGTTTGTTCAACCTTTGCTGCAGGCATGGTCAGATCTCCTGTCTTTAGCTAAGCCACAATATTCCAGCCCTGCCATTAACCATCTGCTTTCCAAAAGATCTATCTCCCCGTCACCTATGGCAACCTCAGCTACAACCCAGTTTAATCAGCTCCCTACCAAATACTACCACCCAGTCTCCAAGTGTCGCACCCATCCTGTCTTCAATTCACCTGTCTCTTCTCCTCCACCTGTAACAGTCCCACAAAACCCCTCTCTAGCTACAGTTCCTTGGTCTTCCTTCTGCCCAGCTACTTTCTTTTCTTACAGCCCTGCACCTACATACAAAAGTGCACGGGCTAAACCAAAGAAGAAGCAAAAATTCTTCCCGACCCACACCATCTTGCCAGTAACCCAACATGTTCCAGCCTTCCAGTCTGATGTTCCAGCCTTCCAGTCTGATGTTCCAGCCTTCCAGTCTGCTGTTCCAGCCTTCCAGCCTGATGTTCCAGCTTTGCAGTCTGATGTTCCAGCCTCCCAGTCTGTCGTCCCGATGCCTGCCTTCCAGCTCGATGTCCCTGCTTTCCAGCCGGATGTCTTGAAGCTGGCCTTCCAGCCTGAAGTCCCGGTGCCTGCTTTTCAGCCTGTGCCCGCTCTCCAGTCTGACGTTCCAGCTTTCCAGTCTGACGTTCCAGCTTTCCAGTCTGACGTTCCAGCCTTCCAGTCTGACGTTCCAGCCTTCCAGTCTGATGTTCCAGCCTTCCAGTCTGATGTTCCAGCCTTCCAGCCTGATGTTCCAGCTTTGCAGCCTGAAGTTCAAGCTTTGCAGTCTGAAGTTCAAGCTTTGCAGTCTGAAGTTCAAGCTTTGCAGTCTGAAGTTCAAGCTTTGCAGTCTGAAGTTCCAGCTTTGCAGTCTGAAGTTCCAGCTTTGCAGTCTGAAGTTCCAGCTTTGCAGTCTGAAGTTCCAGCTTTGCAGTCTGATGTTCCAGCTTTGCAGTCTGATGTTCCAGCTTTGCAGTCTGCTGTTCCAGCTTTGCAGTCTGCTGTTCCAGCTTTGCAGTCTGCTGTTCCAGCTTTGCAGTCTGCTGTTCCAGCTTTGCAGTCTGCTGTTCCAGCTTTGCAGTCTGCTGTTCCAGCTTTGCAGTCTGCTGTTCCAGCTTTGCAGTCTGATGTTCCAGCTTTACAGTCTGATGTGCCTGCCTCCCAGTCTGTCGTCCCGATGCCTGCCTTCCAGCCCGATGTCCCTGCCTTCCAGCCGGATGTCTTGAAGCTGGCCTTCCAGCCTGAAGTCCCGGTGCCTGCTTTTCAGCCTGTGCTCGGTTTCCAGTCTGACGTTCCAGCTTTCCAGTCTGACGTTCCAGCTTTCCAGTCTGACGTTCCAGCTTTGCAGTCTGACGTTCCAGCTTTGCAGTCTGACGTTCCAGCTTTGCAGTCTGACGTTCCAGCTTTGCAGTCTGACGTTCCAGCTTTGCAGTCTGACGTTCCAGCTTTGCAGTCTGACGTTCCAGCTTTGCAGTCTGACGTTCCAGCTTTGCAGTCTGACGTTCCAGCTTTGCAGTCTGACGTTCCAGCTTTGCAGTCTGACGTTCCAGCTTTGCAGTCTGACGTTCCAGCTTTGCAGTCTGACGTTCCAGCTTTGCAGTCTGACGTTCCAGCTTTGCAGTCTGACGTTCCAGCTTTGCAGTCTGACGTTCCAGTGTCTGCCCTTCAGCCTGATGTCCGGGTGTCCGCTGCCCAGCTCAAGTGGTTCCTGTCGCCTGCGGCCCAGCTCAAGTGGTTCCTGTCGCCTGCTGCCCAGCTCAAGTGGTTCCTGTCGTCTGCTGCCCAGCTCAAGTGGTTCCTGTCGTCTGCTGCCCAGCTCAAGTGGTTCCTGTCGTCTGCTGCCCAGCTCAAGTGGTTCCTGTCGTCTGCTGCCCAGCTCAAGTGGTTCCTGTCGTCTGCTGCCCAGCTCAAGTGGTTCCTGTCGTCTGCTGCCCAGCTCAAGTGGTTCCTGTCGTCTGCTGCCCAGCTCAAGTGGTTCCTGTCGTCTGCTGCCCAGCTCAAGTGGTTCCTGTCGTCTGCTGCCCAGCTCAAGTGGTTCCTGTCGTCTGCTGCCCAGCTCAAGTGGTTCCTGTTGTCTGCTGCCCAGCTCAAGTGGTTCCTGTCGTCTGCTGCCCAGCTCAAGTGGTTCCTGTCGTCTGCTGCCCAGCTTAATGACTCTGACATGCCAGCAGTACCCACTGTCCAGGTTGATGTACCCGATGCCCGGCCTGATGTGCCCTCATCTGTTCAGTTGGAGGCCATGAACTTTGAACAGATGCACCTTGTTGGAGCGTCCGGAGGCCGCTCCTTTAGGGGGGGGTACTGTCATGAGAAGGTCTACCCGTTGGTGGCGCTATCGGTCTCTTGGATCGCAGTACCAGTGTCCATCAGCAGGTGTCTTCCAACACCTAGGACCTGCAGTAAGAGGTCTTTCCTGCTGGTGGCACTGTTGCATCCTCGGGCCGTAGTACCGGCGTCAACCAGCGGGTGCACTCTGGCAGTGTGGAGCAAACAGCTCACACTGCGCTCAGCTGTGACATGAGGTCAATTACCACAGCCTTACAAATACCCGGCAAGCCCTCATAGGCTTGCCTTGGTATCTCTCTCTCCCTGCGTTCTGACCTTGCTGCCTGTTTGACCTTGAGCCTGCTATCTGCCTTGTCCTGATCTGATCCCATCCCTATCCTGAGGCCTTCCTAGTCCTGTCCCTTCTGTTCCTGGCTCCCTTGGATCCCTGCCCTGAACCCCATCCATCCATCCTCTCCTTGTCCTGTTCAGTTTCCCGTCCTTATCCTTCTGCTGACTTCCCTGTGTATGACCTTGGCTTGGCTTTGATTACGATTACGGTATCTCCATTTACATATATATATTGTTGTTTGTAGTGGGTTGTTGTGTGGGTTTGCACTGTTTATATTCCTTTCACTTATCACCTGTTAATAAACACCATTATTTCACTTATATGTGTTTTGGGTTTCCTCTGTGTAGTCCACACAGTCTGGTCAATTAGATATCCTGACATTGTGCTTCTGTTGGTTTCCCTCAGGTGCTCCAGTTTCCTCCCAAACTCCAAAAAAAATGTATTTATATATTTAAACATTTATATATTATGTATAAATGTGAGTTTGGGAACTCCTTGAAGGCAGAAACTGTTGAATGTATATATATGTAGGTAAAGTGGTATGTAAATTGTCAGTGCTATATAAATAAAATGAACTTTGGCAGATGCCATGAGCATTGTAATCTGTGGGTCCTGTGAACTGAAGAACCTGAATCAGCCTGGTTTAATGTAGCCTAAGCTGGACACACATATTTTAAAGCCCATCTCCAGGTAAAGGAACAATCCTCCCTTGCAGTGAGGCTGCCCCCACACTGCAAGGATTAAATACTTGGTTAGGGCAGGGAGCTACGAAGGCGGTTTTACATACCCAGACCTCCACTCCCCCGGCAGCCGGCGCTCTCCTCTACTTCTCTATGCTGTGGCAGTGGACTGTCCCTTGACATACTCAATTTCAGTGCCGGACTATGGGCTCTGCGCTGAGCTTGATAATGTCGGACAGTATCCAACCAAGAGAGCATAGGGCAGAAGACGGTCTTACAGCCTGGAGAAGCCTGTGGGAGCAGAGAGTCAGGTAAGTAAAATTGCTTTTTGACATTCCTTAGACCTATTCAAGCCTTTAACTCTTGCAGTATGAGGGTGGCCCCACTGCAAGGGAGAACATTGCAGTTCCTTGGAGTTCAACGTTAATCTGATTATACAATCTTATTTATATCTACTAAGTTGAAGTTGAAGTTGAATCTGCCTAAATAATACGTTGATTTTATATTCAGCAAGCTAGCCCCCCACAATACACAACTGGTGTTTAATCTAAAGGCAATTATAGAAATGAAAACAAATGTGCCAGGTTAAACTAAACCTGTACTGAGAGAATATGGTGACTTTCCTTCCAAATGTACCCTTCTAAAATAGCTAGTTGCTTAGCTCTTGCATAGCTTAAAGGAGAAGTATATAGAAGTATAAGCTATTTTGGCTATACAGTACTTCTCCTATGGATTACAGGAGTGCAGTTTATTTTGCAGCCCGTTTTCAGGCTACAGCGAGCTGAAGACTTGCTGCCAGCTGACATCACAGGGCCGATCCAGGCTCTGAAAAATTCCTAACCATATGGTCAGTATCTGCCCAGAAGCCAGGACTAGTAGCGGGCTCAGCCTCTCAGTGAGCCACTGAGAGCCTGAGCCAGTCCCTCCCTCCACTCTACAGCTCAGCGCTCCAGTGAGTGTGGGGGGGGGGCAGAGCAGAGAGTGGGTGAATGACTGAATGCTGAGAACTGAGCGATCAGCGGTCCTTGATCACTCAGTTTTCAGTCTTAAAGCAGGTGGGGACAGATGCAGCATCAGATCGATGCTGCATTCACCTAGGTGAGTATCATTTTTTTTTCTAAATCCCAAACTTCTCTTTCAACCACCTCCTGCCTGGCCCATAGCAGATGACGGCCAGGTGGTGGTTCAGTTAACCTGACTGGGCATCATATGACGTCCAGCAGGGCAACATGTCGCCGCGCGCCCGCGGGGGCGCACATTGCGGGGATCGGTGGAGCGGTGTGTCAGTCTGACACACCGCTCCACCGATCTTGGTAAAGAGCCTCCAGCGGAGGCTCTTTACCATGTGATCAGCCGTGTCCAATCACTGCTGATCACGATGTCAATAGGAAGAGCCGCTGATCGGCTTTTCCTCACTCGCGTCTGACAGACGCGAGTAGAGGAGAGCCGATCGGCGGCTCTCCTGTGCAGGGGGGGTCTGCGCTGATTGTTTATCAGCGCAGCCCCCCCTCAGATGACCACACTGGACCACCAGGGATCGCCACTAGGACCACCAGGGAGAGGGGCAACATGTGGATGGCCAGGTATGTACCCCATGGCCATCCACATGTGCCCAGTCAGTGCCCAATCTGTGCACAAATGGGCACTGATTGGCACCAGTGTATTGCAGTGATACCCAGCAATGCCACCCTTAGGGGCATCAGTGCCACCAATCAGTGTCATCAGTGCCACCCATCAGTGTCTATCGGTGCCACCTGTCAGTGCCCATCCGTGCCCATCAGTGCCCACCTATCAGTGCCCATCCGTGCCACATATCAGTGCTACTCATAAGTACAAATCAGTGCCACCTATGAGTGCCCATCAATGCCACCTACGAGTGCCCATCAGTGCCGCCTATGAGTGCCCATCGGTGCCATCTATGAGTGCCCATCAGTGCCGCATACCAGTGCCACCTATCAGTGCCCATCAGTGCCGCCTATCAGTGCCCATCATTAGTGCCATCTCATCAGTGCCACCTCATTGGTGCCACCTCACCTTGTTTTTTTTCAAAAATTTTTTATTTGTTGCGCAAAAAATAAAAACAGCAGAGGTGATCAAATACCACCAAAAGAAAGCTCTATTTGTGGGAACAAAATGATTAAAAAAATTGTTTGAGTACAGTGTAGCATGACTGCGCAATTGTCATTCAAAATGCGACAGCGCTGAAAGCTGAAAATTGGTCTGGGCGGGAAGGTGTCTAAGTGCCTGGTATTGAAGTGGTTAAATACTTCTTGAGTGTCTAACAAGAACAAGCATACAGATCAAGAGCTCTAAATTCACTCTGATTTTCCCTGCTTGATCCAGGCTAGTGTTTCAAAGAATTGAAGCCAAAGACAGCCAGGCAACTAGCATTTTAAGCAATAGCATACTACACAGTGACAGCCAAAACTTTGCTAAGTTCTTCCCTTTTACATACATACAAGTAAAAGTGATACATCTCATCGCAGAAAATACATTTTCCAACTTTAATAACAATAGGGTCTAAACAATAGCTTTAACACAATGGTAGGGATCGTCATTTGAGCCATGTGGCTATAGTTTTTAAATCTCATTGAACACAGCTAAAAACAGCTGACATTTTTTGGAAAATAAGGATCCTTATTCCAGTGAGTTAGCCTTGCAAATTGCACCTATTGTCTGTCTGGATTCTGTAGTATTTGCTGATTTGAATTGAATCCATAATACTTTATAACAAGTAACATATGCATCTGTTTTCTTAAAGGCTACATTTAAGGGATGGACACCAATCATGTATGCAGCTGTTGATTCAAGAGGCGTGAGTATCAATTCATGGTTTTTCACCTTTTAATTTGCAAAGAGTATATACGGTAAATTACAGCGCTTATGCACTGAGCCTCCAAAAGGTGCAAGCAGAAAAACAAAACGACATAGTGTAGTATGCCACACAACGAGCTTGTTCTTTTAAATCATATACAAGGGGTCTTCAAAAAGTTTTTGCACTTTTTAAATATAATAGAGTTGAAAAAAGTGTGGAAACTTTTTGAAGAACCCTCTTATAATTGTACTTACATAAAACTATAACCAAGAGTGTAAAATGTCATCACTGTGCTTTCCCTCATGGGTCCTATACCACATGTATATGTGCGCTTACCAAAACGTATTGCCCTTCCAATATCGGGCTAGACATAGCACACTTTGAATTGCCTCCTTCAGATTGGATAATGTCCCACAGATTGGCGAATATTTTAGTCCACCGAAAGCATAAACCAGAAAATCGGAAAGTCTATATTACAGTATGTGATCACATAAACCTATTGTGTTCAAATCATATATGAAACTTTTTAAATCAATGGGTTTACTTCCACTTTAAGGCCCGAGAGGCCCTTCATGCTTTGTAGATATCTGCAGAGGTAGCATGGCTACCATCTGAATTCAAGTGTGCTTAGTTGTAAAGCATGCATTCCTGGCGTGATTTGAGAACAGGAACAGGTTAAAAACAGGGAACCACTATTTTATACTAATCTGTTGTTTTTCTTTTTACATAGACAGATCAACAACCCAATTATGAAGACAATCTTTACATGTATATATACTTTGTTATCTTTATTATATTTGGGTCCTTTTTCACCTTGAACCTCTTCATTGGTGTTATCATAGATAACTTCAATCAGCAGAAAAAGAAGATAAGTATCACCTGTCAATTTCTATTGTTGACTGGTAGGAAAGATATACTGTCTATACTATATGTATGCATATACTTTGAGACAAATTTGTAAGGTAAAGCCCAATTTTTTTATGGTTCGACAGGCAGTTTTAAAGAAGCGGCTCAGACTGCTATATTCCTTTTTAATTCGGGGCTGTCTCCCACAGTACTGCTTTCTGATACAAGATGTCCTCAGTCTTCTGGGTTAAATGATGCCTAGTATCACACAATCCATGATAATGAAGGCGTACTGTGAGCATAGTGTGTCAAGGGCTCACCCCTGAGGAACATCACCATGTACCCTTCATTTAGAGCGTACTAATACAGAGAGCAGTGCTAATGTCATCTTGTCAGCATTGCTCTCTCTATTGATGAGGATTTCTATGCCCAGAAAAGAGGCAAAAAAGCAAAGGACCCTGCAGCATTACGTGACCTGCCTGAAGACACCTAGAAAAGGTAAAGTTGGTCTTTAACCAGTTCCCGGCCAATAGACATATGATGGCCAGGCGGGACTTTCGCTGTTCGTGGTGGATCTCATATGACATATCCCTGGAAAGGGCCTTATGTGCGTGCCACGGGTCGCGCCATTGCGCGATCTGTCACCTGGTGGACACAGCGAATGACTGATCAGTGTACTGGCCGCTGCCTGTAAAAATGTGATTCCTGTGGCCAATCACAGCAGATCACATGACAATTGTACACAATGGATGGCTTTCATTCATGCCATCCATTGTGTACTAATGTGTTGATCTCTGTGACTGGTCACAGTGATCACATGGTACAGACAGGGTCAATCACAGCCTATCTGTACCATGTAATTAGCTATAGAAAATCACAACTATCCCCATTAGTAAACACTGAATTAATCGATTTCATTCAGTAAAAATGGTTGCTTAAAAAAGTGAAATTCACTGGTATAAGCAATCATAACCTTTAAAAAGAAAAACAAAACCTGACCATTTCCTCAGAGTAGTACAGTGTTACTGTGGTAACACTGTATTGCTCTGGTCACAGTATGTTAAAAACAAAATCATAAAAAAAAAAAATCATAAAAAAAAAAAAATGTAATGTAATAAAAAGCTAAACATTTTTAAAAATTTCAAAAGAAATTATTACATTTTTTTTATTTTTTACATACCGTCACTAATCAGTGTCCCTAATTACTGCCACACCAGTTATATGATGACACTGTACTGCACTGGTGACAGTATGTAAAAAACAAAAAGAAAAATTTCTTCAAATTTTTATTTCTTAATTTTGCAAAAAATTGCGACAAAAAAATTACAACTTCAAAAAACTCCCCATGCCTCTTACTAATTACATTGGACTGGCTACGTTCTAAAAAGGGGTAATTTGGGGGATATTTGTACTGTTCTGGTGGTTTTTTTTTCGGACCTCAAGAAATGAGATGAGCCAGTTTGTTAGCTCTCTCTTGGATGCCCTAAGCGGGCTAGACACTGAGCCATGAGGAGGTAGAAAAGAACAGTCAAAAGACCTGCGTAACAAAGTAATGGAACTTTATAAAGATGGAAAATTATATAAAAAGATACCCAAAGCCTTAAATATGCCAGTCAGTACTGTTTAATTCCTTATTAAGAAGTGGAAAATTTGGGTCTCCTTTGATATCAAGCCAAAGTCAGGTAGACCAAGTAAGATTGCAGCCACAACTGGCAGAAGAATTGCCCAGGATACAAAGAAAAACCCGCAAGTAACCTCAGGAGAAATACAGGCTGCTCTCCAAAAAGAAGGTGTGGTTGTTTTTAAGGAGCACAATTCAACGATACTTGAACAAAAAAAGAGCTGCATGGTTGAGCTGCCAGAAGGAAGGCTTTACTGCGCCAATGCCACAAAAAAGCCCAATGAGGCATGTCAAGGTGTTGTTGGGCATATTGTAACCAGGCTTTTTTGTGGAACTTGTGCAGTGAAGGCTTCTTTCTGGCAACTTGACCATGAAGCTCTTTTTTGTTCAATTATCATCGTATTGTGCTCCTTAAAAACAACCACACCATCTTTTTCCAGAGTTGCCTGTATTTCTCCTGAGTTTACCTGTGGGTTTTTCTTTGTATCCCGAACAATTCCCGTGGCAGTTGTGGCTGAAATCTTTCTTGCTCTACCTGACACTAATCGCGATTTAAAAAGCCACAAATGTGGGAAATTAACCTTTAATAGCCATTTTAACCTGTGTGTGCCACCTTCTGTGTCTGTACCAAGGCCAAACATTCCAGGGTATGTACACTTTTCATCAGGGCCATTTGGGTGATTTCTGTTATCATTATGATTTTAAAAGGAGAAAAAAAACTATGTGAAAATAAATGGCTTCATGTGATCACTGTCCTTGAATAAAAGTTGTTTGCATGATTAGTCATATTTTCAATATAAATACCAAAATTTCACAATTTCTGCCAGGATATGGAAACTTTTGAGCACAGCTGTACATACCATAGTTTGTGGACTCTATAACTTTCCTACAGGCTAAATAATATACACTGATTTGTTTTTGTTTTTCACCAAGGAAATGGAACAGAATACAGTTTGGCTTAAATTTATGAAGAAAGATTATTTATTTGCAAAATTTTGTAACAGAAATTAAGAGAAAAACTTTTTTTTTCAAAATTTTCAGTCCTTGTTTGTTTATTTAGCAAAAATTAAAAAAAAAACAGTGGTCATTAAATACCACCAAAAGAAAGCTCTATTTGTGTGAAAAAAATGTTAAAAAACATAATTTGGGGACAGTGTTGCATGACCGCGCAACTGTTATTCAAAGTGAGACAGTGCTGAAAGCTGAAAATTGGCCTGGGCAGAAAGCAGTGAAAGTGCCCAGTATTGAAGTGGCTAAGCCATGATATCCTCCAGTACCAGTTTATTGAAGCTGTGCACAGTGAAGACATGTAGTGGGGAGTTTTCACCAGTCGTCTGCAGAGTAGTCTGTCATTTTCCTTACAGCTGTGTCTCTTGAGCTTTTGTGCAATGCAACCCTCTGGTTTATTATTCATTGGGGTCATATGACTACATCTATTACTGTCAGCAAAGATAAGCAAATTATTTAAAAAATCCAGCCATCAGCTGCAGCCTGTACACTGTGCTACAGGAGAGCTGAAGATATAAGCTTTACTTGAGGGAATTATTAGTGTATTAGTGTATTGTAAAACACCAGCTAAGCAAGAATTTTATCACATTTTCTACTGAACCTATTGCAAGCAGCCAGATCTCATTGAAGTTCATAAAAAAAAAAAATCTGCAGCTACAAAATGTACTATATAATGTGTCAAGCATTCACACAGCTGTCACAAATAATCCCTGCATTGTGTCTAATATGTGTATTTCCTATGATCAGCTCCATCTAGAGGCCATAATGCAGTATTTTTCTGATTGCAGTATTATAGGAAAATATCACATTATGGCATTATGGCCACTAGATGGAGTGTAAGATCATAGAAAATACACATATTAGATACAATAAGAGCCATTTATGATGGCTGTGTGAATGCCTGAGACATTTGCACCATAAATGTTTCATAAATAGACTCCTTGGTGTTTACTCCCAGCTACATTGGGTTTATGTTATTTTTAGCTGCAGATATTTTTCTGCAAAAAAAAACATAACTGTATACTTAGAAAAAAATCACACGCTAATGCCCTGTACACACAACCAGTTTTCCTGTCGGAATAAACTCTGAAGGTTTTTCCGACGGAGTTCCGACGGAATTCCGCTCAAGCTGTCTTGCATACACACGGTCACACCAAATTCGGACACAGTGACATACAACACGTACAACGAGACTAGAAAAAGGAAGTTCAATAGCCAGTAGCCAATAGCTTCCGTCTCGTACTTGCTTCAGAGCATGCGTCGTTTTTGGTATGTCGGAACAGCATACAGACGATCGGTTTTCCCGATAGGAAGTGGTTCCATCGGAAAAATTTCTAGGTCCGTCTGAATTTTCGACGTACAAAGTCCTATGGGGCATACACACGATCGGAATAAACGATGAAAAGCTCCTGTCTGACTTTTTCTGGCAGACATTCCGCTCGTGTGTACACGGCATAAGGCCTCCAAAATGTGTAATGAGCCTCTAGCTCAATACCGTGGCAGAGTATAACAATTTAAAAAACAAAAATATGTGCAGCACTAAAATGAAAAATGATGTTGCAAAAATGGTTCTAGACAAACGACACGTAAATACTAGTGCGAATATGTGCAAATAAACATGCCCATAATGATCATATGAACCTGTATAATTATACAATCAATAAAGTGTGTATAAATATAGCAAGTCATAAGTGAAAAAATATACCAATATGGATGTGGGAAAAAAATGAGGTGCTAACAGAAATTCATATCCAGTATCTCACAAAAGTGAGTACACCCCTCACATTTTTGTAAATATTTTATTATATCTTTTCATTAGGGATGAGCCCGAAGTTCGAGTCAAACGTAAGTTCGACTCGAACATCAGGCGTGCACCTGTTCGCCAAACAGCAAACATTATGCAGTGTTCGCGGCAAATTTGAAAGACGCGGAACACTGTTAAAGTCTATGGGTATACTGTATATGGAGGTTTTCTATTTATTAAGTCTATTTTATTATTTGAATTAGATCCGGGGTGCTCAACTGTTTGAATAGCGAGGGCCACTTAAGTGATTTGGTAACTGGTTGTGTGCCACAATGAAGTGAAATGGTTCAGAATTTTTAATTTCTTATTTTGAATAGGTTGAAGGTTTCAAACAACAATCAGAATCATCATTTTCCATGGGATCAATCCCAGTTAAATGTTTACCTGCTGTTTACCACAACCAGACACAATCACACACACGCATGTCATTGTACTCGATCCGGGTTGTAACTGCTGTGTCCAGTGATTATTTACTGGTAATCAGTAACTTATGATTGGTCATAGCGATCACATGATAACAATGTCAACAACCTGGCATGAACAACTTTTCATTCATGAACAGCTTGCTTACTGTTGTGACCTGTGATTGGCCCATAGCAATCACATAGTACCTGGCTACTTGTACCATGTGATTAGCTGTAGTCAATCACAGATCACAATCAAAAGCAAGCTGTTAACTGGTTAACACCCTCATGACAGCTAAAACGATTGCTTTAGTACAGTGACCTTAACTATATAAGCAATAACAATTTAAAAAACAAAATCCACGATCACCCCCTCAGAGTAGTACAATGTCAAAAAAAATAGTAAAACAAGAATTTTTTTTTTTTTTATAAAAGTAAAAAAAAAATGTAAAAATTGAGATTTTTTTTTTTTTACATACTGTCAGCCACATCAGATATATGATGATGCTGTACTGCACTGGTGACAGTATGTAAAAACAAAATGATTTATTTTCTTAATTTTCTAAAAAAATATGTGACAAAAAAATGACAGCTTCACAAAACTCGCCATGCCTCTTAATAAATACCCCAGATTGTCTACTTTCCAAAAAGTGGTCTTTTGGGGGGCATTTGTACTGTCCTGGCAATTTAGGGCCTCAGGAATAGGGATGAGCCGAACACCCCCCGGTTCGGTTCGCACCAGAACCCGCGAACGGACCGCAAGTTCGCACGAACGTTAGAACCCCATTGACGTCTATGGGACTCGAACGTTCGAAATCAAAAGTGCTCATTTTAAAGGCTAATTTGCATGGTATTGTCCTAAAAAGGGTGTGGGGACCCGGGTCCTACCCCAGGGGACATGTATCAATGCAAAAAAAACTTTTAAAAACGGCCGTTTTTTCGGGAGCAGTGATTTTAATAATGCTTAAAGTAAAAAAAAAAAAGTGAAATATTCCTTTAAATATCGTACCTGGGGGGTGTCTATAGTATGCCTGTAAAGTGACGCGTGTTTCCCATGTTTAGAACAGTCCCTGCACCAAATGTCATTTTTAAAGGAAAAAATCTCATTTAAAACTGCTTGCGGGTTTAATGTCATGTCGGGTCATGGCAATATGGATGAAAATCAGTGAGACAAACGGCATGGGTACCCGCCAGTCCATTACCAGGCCCTTTGGGTCTTGTATGGATATTAAGGGGAACCCCGCACCCAAATTAAAATAAGGAAAGGTCCCTATATACTCTGAACAGCAGTATACAGGCGGTGCAAACAAGACAGGGACTGTAGGTTTGTTGTTAAGTAGAATCTGTTTGTAATTTTGAACATTTTTAATGTGTTTCGCTCCAGCCAAAAAATCTTTTCTAAGCTTTTTGGAAAACATAGGGAAGGGTTATCACCCCTGTGACATTTGTTTTGCGTCTTTCCTCCTCTTCAGAAGATTTCACCTCACTTTTTTGTCCCAATGAAAAATGTTTTTTGAAAATTTGGGTTTTTTTGTGGAACAAGGATTGGAAAGCATCAGTGGAAAGGAGAAATTGTTTTCCCATATTAACTCTTACAGGAGAGAATTTCCCTTCCTTAGGGGTAGATTTCATCTCACTTCCTGTTGTCTCCTTCCGTTTGCAAGTAGGAGTCGTTTGTAAGTTAGATGTTTGAAAGTAGGGTCCTGCCCTATATACTCAGCAGAAATTTGGGCCTTAGGTGTTGCTGTGGCCAAAACACTGTAAGCCCTCACAGGGCCCTGCTGTGAAATATTAGATCAAGAATTGTAATTACATGCCCCTGTTGAACAGGAGCTGAAAAATTAGGCCTTAGGCACTGGTGCTGGTGCCACAACACTGCAACCCCTCACAGACACTCTAGTTGGAACGCAGGAACAAGCCCTGCTGCAAAGTATTGCATCAAAAATTGTAATTACACGCCCCTGTTAGACAGGGGCTGAAAAATTGTGCCTTAGGCACTGGTGGTGGCGCCCAGAACCAAAAATGTTCTTACAAGCTATCAGCGTGATGATTGAGGAGGAAGAGGATAATTACTCAGGGATAGTCACTCAGCATCAGCATAGGCAGTCTTTGAAGGGATCTGAAAAAAATTATTCAGTTACATCAGCATCAGGTGCTTGGTAGCTGGTGGTGATCCAAGACTGATTCATTTTTATGAAGGTCAGCCGATCGACCGAGTCAGTGGACAGACGCACCCTGTGATCGGTTACCACGCCTCCAGCAGCACTGAATGTGCGTTCCGAAAGAACGCTGGATGCAGGACAGGCCAGTAGCTCAATTGCATACTGTGCAAGCTCTGGCCAGTGATCCATCCTCAAGACCCAGTAACCCAGAGGATTTTCGGTGGGAAAGGTGTCCAAGTCTGATCTTGCCCCTAGGTATTCCTGCACCATGTAAAACAGACGCTGGCGATGGTTGCTGGAACCGATCATACCTTGGGGCTGCGGACCAAAAAATTGTCTGAACGCATCGGTCAGACGGCCACCTTCTCCACCGCTCCTTCTTTGACTGACCGAAGCCTCAGCAACACGTTGTCCAGAAACAGGAGTTTGTAACCTCCCAGTCTCTGGGAACGCGTTGCACAGACCTTTCTGCAAGGCCTCCCGAAGATGTTTCATCCTCTGCTCCCTCTGCGATGGCAAGATAAGGTCCGCAACCTTACCCTTGTAACGTGGATCAAGGAGGGTTGCCAGCCAGTATTGGTCCTTCTCCTTGATACCACGAATACGAGGATCCTTACGCAGGCTTTGCAGGATCAGGGAGGCCATGCAGCGTAGGTTTGCTGAGGCATTCGGTCCGGAGTCCTCTGGGTCACTAAGGACAACAACGTCCGCAGCCACCTCCTCCCAGCCACGTACAAGTCCATGTGTTCCTTGGGACTGATCCCTTAAAGACTGCTGATGCTGAGTGCCAGGCTCCACCTCCATACTGACACAATCTTCCTCCTCCTCCTCCTCCTCCTCCTCCTCCTCCTCGTCCTCTTCCGGTGTGATCGGCGGGCACGCAGGAACACTGTCTGGATAAAGGGGGCCTTGAGAGCTAAGGAAGTCCTCCTCTTCCTGCCTCTGTTCTGCCTCAAGTGCCCTGTCCATTATTCCACGCAGCGTGTGCTCCAACAGGTGGACAAGGGGGACAGTGTCACTGATGCATGCACTGTCAGTGCTCACCATCCTCGTGGCCTCCTCGAATGGTGACAGGACAGTGCATGCATCCCTGATCATGGCCCACTGGCGTGGGGAAAAAAAACCAAGGTCCCCTGACCCTGTCCTGGTGCCATAGTCGCACAGGTACTCATTGATGGCCCTCTGCTGCGTGTGCAGCCGCTGCAGCATGGCCAATGTCGAGTTCCACCTGGTGGGCATGTCACAGATTAGGCGGTTCTTGGGCAGGTTAAACTCCTTTTGGAGGTCCGTCAGCCGAGCACTGGCATTATATGACCGGCGGAAATGCACACAGACTTTCCTGGCCTGCCTCAGGACATCCTGTAAGCCCGGGTACCTGCCCAAGAACCGCTGCACCACCAAGTTAAGGACGTGAGCCAAACAGGGCACATGGGTCAGTTGTCCCTGTCGGAGGGCAGAGAGGAGGTTGGTGCCATTGTCGCAAACCACCATTCCTGCCTTAAGTTGGCGTGGCGTCAACCACCTCTGAACCTGCCCCTGCAGAGCTGACAGAACCTCTGCCCCAGTGTGGCTCCTGTCCCCCAAGCACACCAGCTCAAGCACCGCATGGCATCTTTTGGCCTGCGTACTTGCGTAGCCCCTTGAACGCCTACGGAGCACCGCTGGTTCCGAGGAAGAGGCCATGGAGGAAGAAGAAGAGGAGGGGGTGGAGGAGAGAGGTGTGTCACAATCAGCATTTTGGAGGCGTGGTGGCGGAACAACCTCCAACACTACTGCAACTTGTCCTGCATCCTTCCCAGCTGCCAGCAGAGTCACCCAATGCGCCGTGAAACTTAAGTAACGTCCCTGTCCATGCCTGCTGGACCATGAGTCAGCGGTAATATGCACCTTACCGCTGACCGCCCTGTCCAGCGAGGCATGGACATTGCCTTCCACATGCCGGTAGAGAGCCGGAATCGCCTTCCGTGAGAAAAAGTGGCGTTTGGGAACCTGCCACTGAGGAACCGCACATTCCACAAACTCACGGAAGGGGGCAGAGTCTACCAACTGAAAAGGCAGCAGTTGAAGTGCTAGCAATTTTGCCAAGCTAGCATTCAACCGCTGGGCATGTGGATGGCTGGGAGCAAACTTCTTTCGGCGGTGCAGCAGCTGGGGCAGGGAAATTTGCCTGGTACAATCTGACGTCGGTGTACCAAAAGCAGATTGCCCACAAGTACTTGGCTATGACACACCTAATTCTACACCTTCATTCCTCTCACTGCAGGTCTCAGAGAGGACTGAAGGTCTAGTGGGGTTGGAAATCTCAGCTGATGAGGAGCAAGGAGAGATCCTCTTTGTTCTTTGGTGTGGGTCTTTTAGATATGCTTGCCAACGAACTGCATGGCAGGTCAACATATGTCTGGTCAAGCATGTGGTACCCAAGCGGGAGATGTTTTGGCCACGCGAGATACGCTTGAGACATATGTTGCAAATAGCAACGGTGCGATCTGATGCACTCGTCTCAAAAAAGGCCCACACCAAAGAACTTTTTGAATAACGCGCAGAGACTGCAGCGCCCTGCACATGTGGAGCTTTGGGGTGTGATGCAGTCAATGTGCTGCCCTTAGGCTGGCCCCTGGAGGGCATCCTGCCTCGTTGGTGATGTGCCGCCTCCTCCTCCTCCTCCTCCTCCTCTCTCCTATCAGGCACCCACGTTGAGTCAGTGACCTCATCATCCCCTCCCTCCTCATCACTGGAGCAAACCTGGCAGTATGCTGCAGCAGGGGGAGCATGACTGCCAGATTGCTGTCCTTCTTGGGCACCCCCTCTGTCCGTGCTCATGTTACTGCCTTCATCGAGCTCAGTATCATCATCAGAGCCTTCCAAACGCTGGGCATCCTCCTGGAGCATGTACCCAACACTGGTCAAACAGTTCGAGGGAATCCTCAGGAGGACATGGTGGAGCTAGGGAAGGAGTCACTGATGACATTGAGCTGAGGGAAGAGGCCGCTGCTTTGCCAGACAAAGCACCCTGGGCATGGGTGAGAGAGGATGAGGAGGATGAGGACGGCTTGGTCATCCACTCGACCAAGTTTTCTGCATGTTGCGGCTCAACACGGCCAGCTGCCGAAAAAAAGGCCAAGCGTGTCCCATGGCCACGGGCTGATGAGGATGCACCGTCTCCACGACCAGCACTAGACACAGAGCCTGCTTGCCCTCTCTTATTGGCTTGTGACTGTCTGCCTCTCCTTCTTGGCCTTCCAGACATACTAATGGCCTGTAGCTGCACTAAGCTGGGATAGAACACCTGTAATTTTCTTCAGGTAGCTTTATATACTGTAACCAGACAAGCCTGCCTGTCAGTAGGAAGATAACAGGAACGGATCTAGCTGAACACTGTGAGCAGGACGCACTGACTGCACTAAATGTAAATAGCAGGAACGGATCTAGCTGAACACTGTGAGCAGGACGCACTGACTGCACTAAATGTAAATAGCAGGAACGGATCTAGCTGAACACTGTGAGCAGGACGCACTGCACTAAATGTAAATAGCAGGAACGGATCTAGCTGAACACTGTGAGCAGGACGCACTGCACTAAATGTAAATAGCAGGAACAGATCTAGCTGAACACTGTGAGCAGGACGCACTGTACTAAATGTAAATAGCAGGAACAGATCTAGCTGAACACTGTGAGCAGGACGCACTGCACTCAATGTAAATAGCAGGAACGGATCTAGCTGAACACTGTGAGCAGGACGAACTGCACTAAATGTAAATAGCAGGAACAGATCTAGCTGAACACTGTGAGCAGGACGCACTGCACTAAATGTAAATAGCAGGAACGGATCTAGCTGAACACTGTGAGCAGGACGCACTGCACTAAATGTAAATAGCAGGAACAGATCTAGCTGAAAACTGTGAGCAGGACGCACTGACTGCACTAAATGTAAATAGCAGGAACAGATCTAGCTGAACACTGTGAGCAGGACGCACTGCACTAAATGTAAATAGCAGGAACGGATCTAGCTGAACACTGTGAGCAGGACGCACTGCACTAAATGTAAATAGCAGGAACAGATCTAGCTGAACACTGTGAGCAGGACGCACTGCACTAAATGTAAATAGCAGGAACAGATCTAGCTGAACACTGTGAGCAGGACGCACTGCACTAAATGTAAATAGCAGGAACAGATCTAGCTGAACACTGTGAGCAGGACGCACTGCACTAAATGTAAATAGCAGGAACAGATCTAGCTGAACACTGTGAGCAGGACGCACTGCACTAAATGTAAATAGCAGGAACGGATCTAGCTGAACACTGTGAGCAGGACGCACTGCACTAAATGTAAATAGCAGGAACGGATCTAGCTGAACACTGTGAGCAGGACGCACTGACTGCACTAAATGTAAATAGCAGGAACAGATCTAGCTGAACACTGTGAGCAGGACGCACTGACTGCACTAAATGTAAATAGCAGGAACGGATCTAGCTGAACACTGTGAGCAGGACGCACTGACTGCACTAAATGTAAATAGCAGGAACGGATCTAGCTGAACACTGTGAGCAGGACGCACTGCACTAAATGTAAATAGCAGGAACAGATCTAGCTGAACACTGTGAGCAGGACGCACTGCACTAAATGTAAATAGCAGGAACAGATCTAGCTGAACACTGTGAGCAGGACGCACTGCACTAAATGTAAATAGCAGGAACAGATCTAGCTGAACACTGTGAGCAGGACGCACTGCACTAAATGTAAATAGCAGGAACAGATCTAGCTGAACACTGTGAGCAGGACGCACTGACTGCACTAAATGTAAATAGCAGGAACAGATCTAGCTGAACACTGTGAGCAGGACGCACTGCACTCAATGTAAATAGCAGGAACGGATCTAGCTGAACACTGTGAGCAGGACGAACTGCACTAAATGTAAATAGCAGGAACAGATCTAGCTGAACACTGTGAGCAGGACGCACTGCACTAAATGTAAATAGCAGGAACGGATCTAGCTGAACACTGTGAGCAGGACGCACTGACTGCACTAAATGTAAATAGCAGGAACGGATCTAGCTGAACACTGTGAGCAGGACGCACTGCACTAAATGTAAATAGCAGGAACGGATCTAGCTGAACACTGTGAGCAGGACGCACTGCATTAAATGTAAATAGCAGGAACAGATCTAACCTAATCTAGCTAACTCAAATCAAATGACACTGTCTGTCTCTCTCTCTATCAGCACACCGGAACACACTACACAGGGCCGCCGTGCAGGCGGCCTTATATAGTGTGGGGCGTGTACTAAATCCCCTGAGCCATAATTGGCCAAAGCCACCCTGGCTTTGGCCAATCACAGCTCTCTCTACTGACGGCGCTTTGATTGGCCAAGCATGCGGGTCATAGTGCATGCTTGGCCAATCATCAGCCAGCAATGCACTGCGATGCCGCAGTGAATTATGGGCCGTGACGCGCCACACGAATTTGGCGCGAACGGCCCATAACGTTCGCAATTCGACGGACGGTCGAACAGCCGATGTTCGAGTCGAACATGCGTTCGATTCGAACACGAAGCTCATCCCTACTCAGGAAATGAAATAGGTCATCAGCACATCAGGTTTGATCAATTTTCAAATTTATATACCATAGTTTGTCGACGCTATAACTTTTACACAAACCAATTAATATACACTTATTGGGATTTGTTCCCAAATACATGTAGCAGAATACAATTTGGCCTAAATTTTAGAAGAAATGTGTTTTTGTTTTTTTTATTCAATATGTTTTGTAACAGAAAGTAGAAAATATTAGGGGTTTTTTTTCAAAATTTTCAGTATTTTTCAACTATATAATAAAAAATAAAAACCCAGTGGTGACCACATAGCACTAAAAGAAATCTCTATTTGTGTGAAAAAACAATGTAAATGATATATATTTAATTTGGGTACAGTGTTGCATGAGTGTACATATTTCAGTTAAGTACAGTGCTGAATAGAAAAAAAAATGCCCTGGTCATGAAGGGGGTAAAACCTTCCAGAGTTCAAGTGGTTAATCATAATCACAAAAAATCTATTTTTACCAGTAATACCACTCTTAAGCTAAGGTGTGACCAGCCAAAAAAGCTCCAAACCAGTGTTGCAGCCTTCACTATTTGCCTTCGCAACCACCCTTTGAATTTCCAAAACAAGGACTGTGGACAATCTAAACCAAAAACAACAGAGCAAGGAAGATTTGCCCTCTTCATGACCAGGCCATTTTTTGCTATAGTGCACTGCGCTACTTTAACTGACAATTGCGCGGTCATGCAACATGAAATGAATGAAATTTATGTCCTTTTTTCCCACAAATAAAGCTTTCTTTTGGTGGTAGTTGATCACCTCTGTGTTTTTTTATTTTTTGCGCTATAAATAAAAAAAGACCACATTTTCTTTCTGCTATAAAGCATATCCAAAACAAATTATAAAAAAATCAATTTTTTAAATAAATTTAGGCAAATAGGTATTCTGCTACATATTTCTGGTAATCAAAAAAAATCCCAATAAGTGTATATTGATTGGTTTGAGCAAAAGTTATAACATCTCCAAACTATGGTGTATATATACTGGCATTTTTTTTATACTAGTAATGGCGGTGATCAGCGACTTATGGTGGGACTGTGATAGTATGGCGGGAAATCTGACACTGACACTTTGTAGGAACCAGTGACACTAATACAGTGATTCGTACTAAAGATATGCACTGTCACTGTACTAATGACACTGGCTGGGAAGGGGGTTAAATATCTAGGGCAATCAAAGGGTTAAATGTGTGGCTAACCAGTGTTTACTGTGTGTACTGGGAATTGCTTTTACTTTGGGATGTGCTGGTTTTTTATTCAAAACAAAAACCACCACTTCCCAGCTGGCAGGACAGAGCTCTGTCTTGTCCGTCTCCTTGCCGATCAGCAGGTGCCGGCAGTCGATCATTGGCCTGGGACATGCCGATTGGCTTGTGCTGGGACTAATTCTGCGTAGCCGGCCCACACGGTAGCAATAAAGCTACAGTGCGTGTTCGGGAAATGGTTACGCAAAGATAAAATGATGCCACTAGATGTAATCCACTTGGCTAAAGGCTCCTCTTCCCGTGTCTGTGTTATGAAATGTGATTGTAGCCGTATTAGTAGCCGTATTAGTGCAATTGTGACAGAGAAAATGGAGTACTGTCCGTGATACTTTTTTTATTTGCACTAACATACAATTTTTCAGGACAAGCTTTCGGGGTATGTCCCCTTCTTTAAGGTCCAAGCAGTACTGATTCACAAATTTTTTAGCAGAATGTTTATTTATTTTATTTTTTTTTTAACAATCTCTGAGGGAAAGGAGAAAAAAAAAGAAAAACAATCACATACAAATCAATGGTAATAAAGATAGCAGCAGAGTTAGTGATAAGACAGAGGGAGAGCTATAGAATGGCCATTAATGGCCTGAATTTAGATATTGGTTTCCTTACCCATTATAATAAAGTTTTACGACCCCTTCTGTGACTAGCATCCCCCCCTCCAGTCTATAGCTCTCCCTCTGTCTTATCTCACTAACTCTGCTGCTATCTTTATTACCATTGATTTGTATGTGTTTGGTTTTTTTTTTTGGTTTTTTTTCTCCTTTCCCTCAGAGATTGTTTTTTCTTCTTTTTTTTTTTTCCATTATGCTAAAAAATGTGTGAATCAGCACTGCTTGGACCTTGAAGAAGGGGACATACCCCTAAAGTTTGTCCTGAAAAATTGTATGTTAGTGCAAACAAAAAAAGTATCACGGACAGTACTCAATTTTTTCTGTGTTATGAAAGAAAGAGAAGAGCAGGGAGCCAGCTGCAATAGTGGCTTGTGTATGACAGCTGTCGGGATTATGGAAGCCCGGTAATCATTCGGTAGAGCAGCATTCACCCAAAAGAGACTGTGTGGGTTGCCATGGGTTTGAGGTCGCGGGCCACATCAGATGTCTAAGACAAAAATGGGAAAGAACCCATGGGAGTTTTTAGGGGGCAGGGGAACAGGGCAAACAGTGGTCTCAACCAATGTTATAAGAATATGCTTTATTGGTATCAAAAATAGAGACAAAAACAGAAAGAGGACTACACATATAAAATAATAAAATAGGACAACGTTGCCACTTAAAACACACAAACACCGGGGTCCATCAACACACAGCATGTATGAATCAACCGGTGTTATGACAGTATTATAAAGTGATCACGTTTTCTTGGGATCTGGTGAGAGTAACAGGGAACTTCAGTGGTGTCAGCCCAGATATGGCTATACACAGACACTGTAGACTTCTGTTCACACAATTTACCTACGATCTACCAAGAATGATGGCAATACATGTCATGTATACTGGATATTCCTTCACTGGGGGTTTGCGGACCGATAGTCTAAGGATACTGTTCCTTCATGGGTAATGGTGGTAATGGTGGTATTGCACGGCAAGCAGATTATGGGATCAAGCAAGTGAGCGGTGTATGCCGCTGTGCTGTCCCCTGTCCCCCCCCCGCTAGTTCTCCATGAGTTTGGGTCACTTGGAGCCCTTGATAGAATATGTCTTAGTTGTGGAGGTAGGAGCGGTGCTATACACAGTTAGGCAGGTGGAGGGTTTCCACTCCCCACGAATGGCGGAGCCGGTTCAGCGAGAAACTCTGGATGTAAACCAATGAGGTCCTGAACTCACCTCCTGGCTGACTGAGGGTATATCTGCGGGAACCTAGAGTCCTAGTGCTGGGTTTTTCCTGCTTCAGGTGTTCCTCTTGGCTTAGAGTTCTGGTGAGACGCTGAGCTGAAGGTGGCGGAAGTTGAGAGCCTCAAGCGATTTGGTGTGAGCCTCGGTTCATACAGGATTGATTGCCCGAATTTCTCCTGCTCTGTTGAGCGGTGTGTGGAAGGTGGCAAAGGCTCGAACAGACACCAAGGAATGGGGGGATGGGTGACCAATGGAGGTCACAGCAGTGATGAACCCGACTGCAGGTCCCTCAGACTCCTTCACTGGGTGAGATAGCTGATGTGGCCATGGCTAGCCAATGGGAGGATCCGTGGTGAGTGAACGTCAGGTGCAGATGGAAGCAGGTGTGTGCTGTGACAAGCGCACTGATGCGTTTTGTCCACTAGGTGGCGTGGACGTCTTCAGGGTAACATGATCACCTATCGCGTAGTCTTTTATAATCTTTAAGAGATTCCCAAATATAACAGCTTCAACTCTTCTGGGAAGGCTGTCCACGAGGTTTAGGAGTATGTCTATGGGAATGTTTGCCCATTCTTCCAGAAGCGCATTTGTCAGGTCAGGCACTAATATTGGACAAGAAGGCCTGGCTTGCAGTCTCTCTTCAAATTCATCCCAAAGGTGTTCTATCAGGTTGAGGTCAGGACTCTCTGCAGGCCAGTCAAGTTCCTCCACCCCAAACTCGCTTATCCATGTTTTTATGGACCTTGCTTTGTGCACTGGTGCGCAGTTATGTTGGAACAGGAAGGGGCCATTCAAAAAACTGTTCAGACAAAGTTGGGAGCAGGAAATTGTCCAAAATGTATTGGCATGCTGACCCCTTTAGAGTTCCCTTCACGGGAACTCAGGGGCCAAGCCCAACCCCTGAACCCTTGAAAAACAACCCCACACCATAATCCCCCCTCCACCAAATGATTTGGAATAGTGCCCAAAGCAAGGTCCATAAAGACATGGATGAGTAAGTTTGGGGCGGAGGAATGTGACTGGCCTGTCGTGATCTCCTGACACCTTTGGGATGGATTAGAGTGCAAGCCAGGCCTTCTTGTCCACATCAGTGGCTGGACTCACAAATGCGCTTCTGGAAGAATGGTCAAACATTCCCATAGACACACTCCTACACCTTGTGGAAAGCCTTCCCAGAAGAGTTGAAGCTGTTATAGCTGCAAAGGGTGGGCCAACTCAATATTGAACCCTACAGCCTAAGACTGGTGTGCCATTAACGTTCATGTGCATGTAAAGGCAGGCGTCTCAATACTTTTGACAATATAATATAGTTCAGAGAGGTAGAGTGGGCTTTCTCCCCAAAAAGGTTTTTAACCGCTTGCCGACCAGCCGCCATCATTATACTACGGCAGGTTGGCACGGCTGTGCGAATCACCGTAGGTGCACGCCGGCCGCTTTAAGAATGATAGGGGGGTGCGATCGCTCCACAGAGAGCCAGAAACAAACAGATCCCTGTTCTGACAGGGGAGTAGACAGAGATCTGCTATTCCTATTCCTAGTGATCAGGAACAGCGATCTCTCTCCTCCTCCAGTCAGTACACTCCCCCCCACAGTTAGAAACAGTTAGAAACACTTAACCCCTTGATCGCCCCATAATGTTAACCCCTTCCCTGCCAGTGACATTTATACAGTAGTCAGTGGCTATTTTTAGCTCTGATCGCTGTATAAATGTCACTGGTCCCAAAAAAGTGTCAAAGGTGTCCGATCTGTCCGCCGCATTGTCACAGTCCCACTAAAAATTGCAGATTACAGCCATTACTAGTAAAAAATAAATAAATAATAAAAATACCATAAATCTATCCCCTATTTTGTAGACGCTATAACTTTTGCGCAGACCAATAATAATTTTTTTTTTACCAAAAATATGTAGAATACAAATTGGCCGAAACTGATGAAGACATTTTGGGGGGGGGGGGATCTTTATTATAGCAAAAAGTAAAAAAATATATATTTTTTTTCAAAATTGTCGCTTTTTTTTAAAATAAATTTTGTTTTGGTACAACCGTGCAATTGTCAGTTAAATCGTCGCAGTGCCGTATCGCACAAAATTACTTGATCATTAGGGGGGGGCAAATCCTTCCGGTCCTTAAGTGGTTAAACTATTTTGTCTGTGCGCTTTTCTGCATTATGATTTATTTCTATTCCATATTGCACTTAGGAGGACAAGATATCTTTATGACAGAGGAACAGAAAAAGTATTACAATGCAATGAAGAAACTTGGGTCCAAAAAGCCTCAAAAACCAATCCCGCGACCTAAGGTAGGCTTAATAACTTCATCAGTGTTACAATCCCCAAATCTCTCAACGATGCTCAGCCTTGATACAGGTTTAATATCCTGCTAAGTTTCTGTTCTGGTTTTGAATCTGTAAGAGCCGTGAGCTTTCAAGGGAAATACAGTGTACTTATGAGGACGATTAATTTTGATTTTCTTTCTGCAAACGGAGCAGTAACATTTTTGTCTGGAGGGACAACAGAGATGCCTCATTTCATATAATAGTATTAGTATTTTGGCTTTTCATCAATCAGATATGGGCTTATGAAAAGATATACACTAATATGGCACCTGTACACTATATTGTCAAAAGTATTGGGACGCCTGCCTTTACACGCACATGAACTTTAATGGCATCCCAGTCTAAGGCATCAGCATACTAAGACATTTTGGACAATTTCATGCTCCCAACTTTGTGGGAACAGTTTGGGGATGGGCCCTTCCTGTTCCAACATGACTGCGCACCAGTGCAAAAAAAGTCTATAAAGACATGGATGAGCGAGTTTGGGGTGGAGTAACTTGACTGGCCTGCACAGAGTCCTGACCTGAACCTGATAGAACACCTTTGGGATGAATAAGTGCGGAGACTGCAAGCC
This sequence comes from Lithobates clamitans, assembly GCA_037952925.1. Lineage (NCBI taxonomy): Eukaryota > Metazoa > Chordata > Amphibia > Anura > Ranidae > Lithobates > Lithobates clamitans. The sequence goes on along the minus strand of JBBGZY010000502.1, from coordinate 7,960,554 downwards.
AGACCTTCTCGTCCATATCAGTGCCTGACCTCACAAATGCGCTACGGGAAGAATGGTCAAACATTCCAATAGACACACTCCTAAACCTTATGGATAGCCTTCCCAGAAGAGTTAAAGCTGTTATAGCTGCAAAGGGTGGGCCAACTCAATATTGAACTCATTTTGATCAAATTTGATTGAAATTGAGTCTAACATTAGCGCATGAGGCTCAAGTGTGCACAGTTCTCCAAACCTTCAGTTTGATAGACATCTGGAGGAAGCTCCATCCTAATGACCGTGACTTTATGTACTATTCCAACCCACATGACAGCTTTTGTAGGATTGATCATGTTTTTATGGAAGTACATAATCTTCCACTGGTTCGCAAGATCTCTATCCCTTCCTCACCATGGTCTGACCAGGACCCCTTGGTCTCTCTTCTTTCCCTTTCGGGCCTCACCAAACGCCCCTTTCATTGGTGGATTAATGAATCGCTTTTGACTACTCAAGCCACCTGTCAGCATATCCAGTCTTCTATACAAACATGCTTTGCCAACAACGTAGGCTTGGTTACTTCAACTGTGTTCTATGGGAGGCTCATAAGGCTACAGTTTGTGGCCACATTATCCAGCTCGCTTCCTCACGTAAATGGGAAAGGGAATGTCGCATCACTGAACTTCATTCTCTCTTGGCGGCAGTGGATGTACTTTTGGAAGGCACACCCCACCGCAGCACATAGGAGGGCTTGCGATACCCTGGTGACTACGTTTGATCTCCTTTGTGCCTCTCGAGCTGAAAAGGCTTTGCGGTGGACCAAACACAAGTACTATACATGCGCTGATAAACCTGGTCCCATGTTGGCCAAAAAACGAAACTCTGTGGAAAAACCGCATAGACCAGTTCGCCTTCGGATGCAGGCGGGGGGTCTTACCTCCATTCCTCTACAGATCTTATCTGTCTTCTCTGAGTTTCTTTGCACACTCTATGCTAAGCCAGGCCCATTTTCCCTACATCAAGCCAAGCAGTTCTTTCATGAACTGAACCTTCCTAAGCTTCCAGAAGGGTCTTATGATGCCATTAATGCTAATATCTCAGAGGAGTTCTCAGAGCAATTAAATCCTTAAAGCCCTCTAAAGTTCCAGGCTCGGACGGGTTTTCAGGCCTGTATTACAAGACGTTCTCTACGCTGTTGGCTCCCTACCTAGCCAACTACTTTAATCCTCTGTAACATGGATCGATGCTCTCACCTGATGCCCTTAGAGCCCATGTTTCGATGATCACCAAGTTGTCGGAGGATGAGAGTGAACCTCAGGCCTTCCGGCCTATCTCCCTTCTGAACAAGGATCTGAATATCTTAGGGAAGATTTTGAGCATGCGCATCAATGAATACATGTGCCAACTGAGACACAGGGATCAGGTGGGTTTTGTCCCAGGAAGGCAGGCCAGTGACAATGTCCATAAAGTTGTCCACCTCATCGATCTTCTACATCATCGGAAAATACCTGGCTTCCTTCTTTCCTTGGACATCTACAAGGCTTTTGACACCTTGTCCCGGGAATACCTACAATTTGTACTCTCCAGTTGGGGCTTTGGTGAAGCCATGCTGACCTGGATCAAAGCCTTATATTCTACTCCTATAGCTTCGGTCAAATATGCCGGGTAGTTTTCTGCGCCTTTCTCTGTACAGGGTATGAGACGAGGCTGTCCTTTATCGCCAGCCTTATTTCTCTTGGCACTAGAACCCCTGGCGCAAGCACTTCGGGCAGACCCAAATGTGACCGGAGTTCCTTATGCAGGCCATAACTTTAAATTGAGACTCTTCGTGGACTATGCCCTCCTGACCTTGACCAACCCCCTAACGACTCTTCCCAATCTGCTACGCCTTCTGGCGCACTTCTCCGCTATATCAGGCCTTTGTATCATTCTTGAAAAATTTGTAGCTTTAAACGTCTCTCTCGATCCCGACCTGGTCGTGTGCTTGCAACCCCACTTTTCTTTTAGCTGGGTGTCCTCGCCTAATAACCATCTTGGAGTCCAATTGACCCCTACCTATTCCTCTCTGTTTGCTGCCAATTATTATCCCTTACTTCAATCACTGACCGCTCTCATGCAGTCTTGGCAGTTCCCACACCTGCCTTGGGTAGGTCATATCAATTTGGTAAAATTGACGATCTTACCTAAGCTTCTATACTATTTCCGTACCCTACCTAAGCGAGTTCCTCCACCTGCTCCAGAACAGGATCTACGCTTTATCTGGGCTAATAAATGCCCTAGAATCTCTAGGGCCACTTTCTTTATACATAGATTACAGGGGGGCCTGGGGGTTCCTGATATCTCCAAATCTCCCAACTGACTCTGCTCCACGCCTTCTCCGATGTTCCATTGTGGGTGTTCTTGGAGCTTCCTAATTGTGCCCCACTTTCTATACAGGCTTTTGTATGGCTTCCGCAGGAACTACATCCTGGGGCCTTGAGCCCATTAATGCAGCATAGTCTGAAGCTATGGGACTCAGTGACCTACTCAAGCTCCCTTATGTCCCCCTTTCTGCCCTTGTTACCCATTACCAACAACCCTCTATTTCCTCCGGGTCTGGAATAGCCCCAGGCGTTCGCTTTGTGGATCTGGCATGGTTTTACCCATGTACGCTATTTTTTGACTACCCAGCCCCCTCTGACCTGGAGTGTTTTTCGTGAATCCTACGATGCTCCCCAAGGAAAGTTTTCTTTTCCGTTTTTTTCAGCTTCAACTTTGGAAAGCTTCTCTCCGACATGCTTCCTCTTATCCGTTTAGGAAACCACCTTTGAGCATATCTGCTAGCACTCTCCGGGTTCTTTGGGTCTTATCTCTACTCTTTATGCGTCTTTGAATGGTCAATCATCTTTAACCTCACTTTCCTATGTGGCTCAGTGGGAGCGAGATCTGGATACGGAGATCGACTCGGTGGATTGGAGCAAGGCCTGGTCTTCGATTGCTAAACGTTTGTTTAATACTGCCGTTTTAGAGGCAGCGTATAAAGTGTTATTGCGGTGGTATTGGGATCCAACCCGTATTGCCCATGCTAATCCGACTTATAGTGATCGCTGCTTCCGGGAGTGTGGCCATCCTGGGGATGCTCTACATATCTGGTGGGCCTGTCCTCGACTGGTGGGCTTTTTATCCCAAGTGTCTGCTGTATTGCTTGTTCCATTTAAATACTCGGAAGGAGGCTAAATTTGCTCTGTTGCATTGCCCCATATAGGGCCTATTCACTCATTGTCAAAAATTGTCATCTTACTTGTTCATAGCAGCCAAAAGGATGATTGCCTAGGCCTGGAAAAAACCCGGGGAGTGAGGGATCATTTTATGGTCATGATGCTAAATGAACAAATGTCTAGTATTCTCCACGATACACACGCCAAGTTTCTCAAGGTCAGGGAATCATGATTGACGTATGCCTTCCCTGATCTCCCCCTGACAAGCGTGGGTCGGCTCTAACTTCAGGCGACCCCGAGTCTCTACCCTTCTCATTTCTTTTCTACTTTCTTTTCTACTTTACTTTCTTCTTTACTTTTCCCTCTCTCCCCTGTCGTGCTCTCTGCTCTGGTTTTCTCCTTTTGATGGATTTTCCAGCCTTCTTTAGCTGCCTATCGATGTCAGGACTGCCCAGGAGCTGTTGACATAAAGGTCCTGACCACCTTGTCAATAATGGGGTTTTCCCCCAAAATGCATATATGTTTTGTTTAAGTTGGATATACCTGTTTGAGAAGGAGGTCCTTCCTCCTTTGCTTATGCTGTACATTTATGTTCTCTATTTTGCCAGTCACAGCCTCTGCGCAGGCAGACAAGGTGCGTTTGTATTGGTATACATTTTTGCTATACCTACAATGAAAAATTATTGAAACAGAAATTTAGTCTAATATGATCAGAAAGGGAGTTATGGCTATTCAATTGCTTGGAAATTCAATCATTTTGATCGAATTGCATGTCAATCAGAAAAATATCAAAGCAAGTGTGGCTGCCATAGCTCTGCTCTTTCCTCTTACCAGCATGCTCCTTGCACTGCAGCACAACTGATTGGTTCCTTCTGCTACTTCTGCCTCCCTTAGTCTGAACTTTGCTGTACAGGGACTGCAAGAGGAATTTACCAAAGTTAGTTCCTAAAATTTCTTTATTTAAAAAAAATATTTAAGGATGTATTAATGATTACAGAGCTGAATTATGTTGTGTTTTTTATATCCGCTTAGAGTTCAGCTTTAAAGATCTGAGCCAGAATTGAAAACGAAATCTTGATAGCCCCTCGGGTCATATTTGTAACTTATTAGGCTTTACTTACTTTTTCTGAAAAGTCATCTTGAGTGTCAGGGTCAGAGATGACTGAAATCTGACAGCTACAGTATCTGCTTAGAATTATCCAGTAGTGTACCAGTTCATCCCACTGGTTACAATCACCATGTTTCCTGTAAACTCTGTATTTTTATGTTCTGGGAACCCCAGTTGGTAAGATATGGGAAATAGCAGCCTCTGTAAATCTTTGGTTGGGATTCACATTTTATTGTGGGCTGAATCAACAGTTTATTGGTAGATTTCCCTTGTTGCATTGTTTTTTTCTTGACATTGCCGTGACTAGAAATTTTATCTGCATGTTTGTTTAAATTACAGCTTTGTTTATTTAGAAAGAAATCTGTGCACTTTATGTTTATGCAATTGATAATTTTCTATCTGCACCCTAAGGGCCACAATTAGTGGCTGCCTCTCGAATTGTATTACTTTTTTACTTTGTTCTATTGCAGTCAAAGACATGATCACTTCCCATATAGGAAATGCATTTCTATTACCATGTATTCTGTGACTGTACCATAAAAAGTCATGTAAACCTGAACATTTTTAATAAAAATTTATTGAAAGAAATCTGCTGCATGCATTGCAATAATTCACACTGGCTTCTGTTCTGGAGAAAATACAAAATCCTTTTGTTGATTTGCCAAAATCTATGAAATTGAAAAGAGGAAATACATTCCATTGTCCCTCAGTATTCTCAAATGGTTAGGTTGAATGAAAATGCTGTGTATTTATTTGGAACCGTGTAATATTTTTTACAATTACATCTTATAACTTATATATTATATCTCATAGCTTACAGTGTTTGAAAAGTATACATACACCTTGAAATTTTCCACATTTTGTCATGTTACTACCAAAAATGTATATGTATTTTATTGGGATTTTAGGTGATAGACCAACACAAAGTGACACATAATTGTAAAGTGGAAGGAAAATGATAAATGTTTTTCAAATTTTTTTACAAATAAATATGTGAAAAGTGTGGCGTGCATTTGTATTCAGCCCCCCTGAATCAATGCTTTGTAGAACCACCTTTCGCTGCAATTACAGCTACAAGTCTTTTTGGGGATGTCTCTACCAGTTTTGCACATCTAGAGAGTGACATTTTTGCCCATTCTTCTTTGCAAAATAGCTCAAGCTCTGTCAGATTGGATGGAGAGCGTCTGTGAACAGCAATTTTCAAAGTGGATATAGTACAGGGATTTCATACATATACACAGATATATAATTAGTACAAAAATAAAGCATATAAGATGAAAAAATACATGCAATAGGTATATCATCATACTAGGTGGATAATAATAGGAGTAATGTTGGTACAAGGTAGCAAGGGCCTAGGGTGCCAACTGTGGCATGCCCAGTGACTGGAATCATAATCACATAGTAGTGGTAGTACTCGTAATAGGTACCAGAGATGGTATGCCCGGGACCTAATAATAGAATAGCGTAATAATCATAAAATTGGTAAAATAATGATAACATCATCAAAATGCAAGTAGTTGAGATTGAAGCATCAAGTGTAGCTCGACGCGTTTCGTGGATGATATTCTCCACTCATCAGGAGCTGATGCAGTGTGATCCTGTAAAATATATATATATAATGAGCCTCCTATCTTGAAAGAGAGGAGTGGAAAAATGTTCAAAAATAGTTGGCCAAAAGGCGCACACTTACCAACCCTGGCACTGAGTGCGGTGCATGACAAACGGTACGGAATGGGCCAGAGGCACCAAACCCCGGCACGGGAGCTGAGGCAGCATAGTATGTCTGAATGGCAGCGGGTGATGTAATAGCAGTGTCTGGATCATGGGGTGATGTCCATGTGACAGCAAAGATGCTAGAGAACTTGTCGGAAGGAAGGGATATCTGGGAACAGAGTATTGATTACAAATTGTAAGTATTTGTGATCTGAAGTAGAATTCGTATTAAGTGGTATATAAATGAATAATGTATCCCAAGATACCCTAGTGTAAGGTGTTAATAAGTAATATAAAGAAGATTGTGTAATGGACACATAAAGTTATATTGAAAGGGTGACTGGTATAGATCTAAATGAGTGTGGACTGATAGAGAGGGAATGTTAAAGATAGAGTGTGACTAATATCTAGAACGGGGTGCAGTCAAGCAAGACAGGGGATGTGACGTCAGAAACAACGTCCCGCGTATGACGCAGGGACCGTGGCGCCGATGCGCAGACTGGTATCCGCCCGAACCTCCCAAAAAGGGGAGGAGGGGGAGGACCCAGGGAGCGCATCGCAGCTCCCGCGAAAAAAACGAATTTTTAACCCTCCGCATTCCAACCGCTTCATTTAAAGTCCCAAACTCCCTTTTTGCATTTACCTGATACCGGGATGGAGGCGACGAGTGCGCCTCATTTAAAGTCCCAAACTCCCCCCATTATTTACAGCAATTTTCAAGTCACAGATTCTTAATTGGATTTAGGTCTGGACTTTGATTGGGCCATTCTAACACATGAATATACTTTGATCTAAACCATTCCATTGTAGCTCTGGCTGTATGTTTAGGGTCCTTGTCCTGCTGGAAGGTGAACCTCCACCCTATTCTCAAGTCTTTTGCAGACTCTAACAGGTTTTCTTCTAAGATTGCCCTGTATTTGGCTCCATCCATCTTTCCATCAACTGACCAACTTCCCTGTCCCCCAACATCATGCTGCCACCACCATGTTTCACGGTGGGGATGGTGTGTTCAGGGTTATGTGCAATGTTGGATTTACACACACATTGCGTTTTGCTTTTAGGCCAAAAAGTTCAATTTTGGTCTCATCTGACAAGAGCACAAACAGGACTTCTAATGGCTTTCTTTCAACAATGGCTTTCTTCTTACCACTCTTCCATAAAGGCCAGATTTGTGGAGTGCACAACTAATAGTTGTCATGTGGACAGATTCTCCCACCTGAGCTGTGGATCTCTGCAGCTCCACCAGAGTTACCATGAGCCTCTTGGCTGATTCTCTGATTAATGCTCTCCATGCCCAGCCTGTCAGTTTAGGTGGACGGCCATGTCTTGGTAGGTTTGCAGTTGTGCCATACTCTTTTTATTTTTGGATGATGGATTGAACAGTGCTCCATGAGATGTTCAAAACTTGGGATATGTTTTTATAATCTAACCTTGCTTTAAACATTTCCACAACTTTATCCCTGACCTGTCTGGTGTGTTCCTTGTCCTTCATGATGCTGTTTGTTCACTAAGGTTCTCTAAAAAACCTCTGAGGGCTTCACAGAAAAGCTGTATTTCTATTGAGATTCAATTACACACAAGTGGACTCTATTTACTAATTAGGTGACTTTTAAAGGCAACTGATTCCACTAGATCTTAGGGGTATCAAATGCATGCCACACTTTTCAGATATTCTGAAGACCATTTATAATCTTCCTTACACTTTACAATTATGTGCCACTTTGTGTTGGTCTATCACATAAAATCTCAATAAAATACATTTACATTTTTAGTTGTAACAGTAAAAATGTGGTAAATTTCAAGGGGTATGAATAGTTTTTCAAGGCACTGTGTGTGTGTGTGTGTGTGTATATATATATATATATATATATATAATATGCCCAATATAAGTTAATGTACTATGATTGAGTAGAAATTTGCCCAGCCTTCTATTAGTTTAATTCTTGTTCTCTCAACATGAAGCTTAGCTTGTTAATCAGGGTAGCAGACCTCCCACATATCCCACATATCTGTTATCATCTAATATAAATAGAGAAAAATAGAGTCAAAGATAAAATATTTTTTTTTCTCGTTAAAAAAAAAAGTCATATAAAAACAGCCAACACGTTTCAGGGCAACACCACTCCCTCTTTATCAGGGCTCAACACAGGATAAAACTTGCTCACAGAAAACTGACCTCACAGATCTATATTAGAGCCAGTCGTAAACTCTCAACATATCTGAGTTGTTGCTCAGCTTGGAGTCTGTTCAAGTTTTATCCTGTGTTGAGCCCTGATGAAGGGGTGTGGTGTTGCCCCCAAAACGCATTGGCTGTTTTAATGGCCAAATACATTTTTATTTATCATTTTAGAGGATGGATAACAAATGTATGTGATATCAAGGTATACAGTAAAACAGGTAGATAGCACAAGCTTCGGTCATATAGAGGATTCTCCAGAAGAGAATAGAAAGCCAGATACAAAAACTGAACAGCTAAACTGGTTAGTGGTGTTTCTCGGACTCATAGAGGACTTGGAAAATAAAATATTTACATAATACAAAAGAACTTTACAACAACTATTATAGCAAAAAGAAAAAGAAAAAAAAGAGGGGTGGGGGGGAGGGAGTCGTGAGCATGACCCTCATATAACCTAGGGAAACTCACATGGTTAAGGCCAGACTGAGAGGGTTCTGGGGGTTGCTCCTCGAAATTAGGGGATTTGAGAATTAAAGCGCCCATACATACAAGAAAAGAAGGGTTGGAAGTTAATTGAGGAGAGTTTAAAAATCAGAAGAATCACTATATGCTTGCCAGTATATCCAAGTAGTGCACATTTTTTCAGATTTTCTGTTTTTATATGACAATTAGAATTATCTTGGACTCCTTCATACAGTTTTGGTCTGGCACGCCTTTTTGTATTTCTATGATTTGATCTACAGCTGGGTGTCCATCAAGAGAAGCCTTGATGTCTCGCCAGAGCTATTGAGCTTGTTTGAAGTTTCTCCTCATCTGTCTACACATGCAAGTCTGAAAGTTCCCCACATCTCTTTCAGCATATTGTTCTCTACCCTCACCCATCTGCCTTAACATAGATAGAAGGAAACTCGTTAATACATTTTTTGTTTGTGTACACATTTTTTTATTGTAAAACGTTTTACATAATAACATGAGAGGTAACAGTTGTAATACATAAATATAACAGATATACATACAATTTGTAGTACTACAATATACAGTATCTCACAAAAGTCAGTACACCCCTCACATTTTTGTAAATATTTTATTCTATCTTTTCATGTGACAACACTGAAGAAATGACACTTTGCTACAATGTAAAGTAGTGAGTGTACAGCTTGTATAACAGTGTAAATTTGCTGTCCCCTCAAAATAACTCAACACACAGCCATTAATGTCTAAACCGCTGGCAACAAAAGTGAGTACACCCCTAAGTAAAAATGTCCAAATTGGGCCCAATTAGCCATTTTCCCTCCCCGGTGTCATGTGACTCGTTAGTGTTACAAGGTCTCAGGTGTGAATGGGGAGCAGGTGTATTAAATTTGGTGTTATCACTCTCTCATACTGGTCATTGGAAGTTCAACATGGCACCTCATGGCAAAGAACTCTCTGAGGATCTGAAAAAAAAGAATTGTTGCTCTACATAAAGATGGCCTAGGCCAGCCATCATTAAATGGTGGCATGCGGTCCAGGCACGGCCCACGGGGCGCTTCTGCCCAGACCGCCAGGCCACCAGTGTAGTACCAGTCATTGGTTTGCTGGGACCACAGGTTTCCCAGCAACCAATGAGGCCGCGTATGTGCGCCCCGCCACCTACTCCTTACCGCGGCTCTCGCTCTCTCCAGGCCGGGCGCGATGTCACATGTGCCCTGCCCCCCTGCTCCTCAGGGCTCTTAGCTCCCTGCTCCCCTCTCCTGGCTCTCATGCAAGGTATATATTGCAGTTTCCGCCCCCCTGCAGCTAGCCAAGTTTGCTCTCTCCTGCCCTCAAGGTATGTGGGGCACAGTCTGTTAAGGTGCACACCGATGGTGAGAAGGTGTTAAGGTGCACACTAATGGACATATTTTGTTATGGGTACCTAACCAAAAAAGGGGGGATGTGGGACTTTAAATAAGGCAATTGACTTGTGGAGGTAGAGTGGTTGGTAAACATTATTTATTTGTAACAATAATATAAAACAGATAAAAAAGGTATTTCCATATATCTGCACATACACATGGCATAAATGTAATAGATACATATATGTCAACTTGGCAGCACATGAGAGATAGTAAGTAATAATAGAGTATAATACAAGGTGTTTCCTTTTAACAGGCATTGGTAACTCATATGCAACAGAGCTGCTGTAAGATAGATGCACATACACATGAGTGGTTACATACTACTCAATGAATTTTAAACATAAAAAAGATATAAATGGGCCAGGGAATAGGTAGTAAGCCAGGCTTGACTGAGCAACCCATGGAAACTCGACATGTTTCATGGCTATCTGCCGTTCATCAGGAGTTGGTTACAGAAGTAAGCTGTAAATACAAATGGATATGTAATATTAATTAGTATGTCCTACCCCTTTAACCTCCCTGGCGGTATGATTATTTCTGATTTTAGGTGCTGAAAGCGGTACAATTATTTTGCACAGAAATTTGGCGTTTTATATTGTAGGCCTGTAATTCTTAGGAATAGTTCACTTAAATCTGTCCAAACAAGAGTCTAGTAGACATCCCGGGTATGATAAAGTTTGAAAAACTAAATAAAAAATTATAATATAATAAATAACTATAAATAATTATAACAAATAATAATATAATAATAATAAAAATTATATAATAATGTAATCAAACCAAAAACACTGAAATTTGCTCAGTTGCAGAATTTTGGCTTTTATTACTTTTAGTGTTTGATGACGGATCTCCCCACAAATCACTATCGCTCAATTCTGCGAGTGATTCTAATTTATTATCGCTTTTTTTCTAGCTGGTCTAAAACCACTTTTGATGTAAAGAGACAGTTTTGGTTGCTATGGGCAATCTCCAGTTTCCTGGCAGAAAGAACAGTTTTATATATATAAAACTGCATGCAGGACACTGGGCAGACCACTAGGGACAAAGGGGATGTGTAGTTATTTGATACAGTACTGTAATCTGTAAGATTACAGTATGCTGTATCTATACTGTGTGTTTCACTATTTGAATTTACCGCCGAACTCCGTCCCCGTGCGTCGCAACGCTCGCAGGGAACGGAGCTCGGCACTGTGAATCGAGCGAGACACAGCGGCTCGCCGATCACAGCGGGGAGACATCGCAGGATCCAGGGGACAAGGTAAGTATACTCTTCCTGGATCCTGCGATGCAAGCCCGAGTCTGGCTCGGGGATACCGCTTTTGGTATAAAAAATCCAACCCGAGCCAGACTCGGGAATACCGCCAGGGCGGTTAAGGGGAGTAAAGACCTCATGGGGAGAAAGAAATCTATACTGACAGATCAGCTATAACACTGGCTGGCAGCGAGGAAGATGGGACCCCCAAATGGTTCACTTTTCACATTTTTTCACCTTCTATATTTTTCCTCACATGTTTTTCACATTTTTTTTACATATATTTTTTCCAGAACACCATATTTGCAATCCTCCCTGCACATGTGGAATGTGTTGTGGCAGTTGAGCATGTTTTTTACTTTCCTTGGAGGTCCCCCTCAGATCTACAGTGACTGCACTTCCAAGTGCACTTTCAGTGCAATTTCAAGGCACTTTGCACTTGCAGTGCAAAGTGGATTTGCCTTTAGTAAATAACCCCCAATGTGTCATTTCTTCAGTGTTAACACATGAAAAGATATAATAAAATATTTACAAAAATGTGAGGGGTGTACTCACTTTTGTGAGACACTGTATATATTAATTTAAGTAAAATATCAAAAATATATGTCTACCTGTTACTTCTCAGTTCAAGAACCAAAAAATTAACTATACAAAATAGGGTACAGAATAAAGAAAAGAAAAAAAGACTGCTTCAGAATCAGTATTTGTAATCAAATTACCATTTAAAAGTCTATAAAGAAACCAAGGATTCCATTTTAGATCGAATAATTTCTTTATGATGTTAATGCCCCGTACACACGGTCGGATTTTCCGATGGAAAATGTCCGATCGGAGCGTGTTGTCGGAAATTCCAACTGTGTGTGGGCTCCATCGGACATTTTCCATCGGATTTTCCGACACATAAAGTTGGAGAGCAGGAGATAAAATTTTCCGACAACAAAATCCGTTGTCGGAAATTCCGATCGTGTGTACACAAATCCGACGGACAAAGTGCCACGCATGCTCAGAATAAATAAAGAGATAAAAGCTATTGGCCACTGCCCCGTTTATAGTCTCGACGTATGTGTTTTACGTCACCGCGTTTAGAACGAACGGATTTTCTGACAACTTTGTGTGACCGTGTGTATGCAAGACAAGTTTGAGCCAACATCCGTCGGAAAAAATCTTAGGATTTTGTTGTCGGAATGTCCGAACAAAGTCCGACCGTGTGTACGGGGCATTAGTGTATAATTTATTTTTCCATAATCATAATTTCATCAATCCTAGCAATTTGTGGAAAGGGAACTATAGTAAAAATGTATATGTAAACATTTTTTATAAAAATGTACTATTTGAGTTATTTTATTGTCTATCCACCACTGGAAAATCTGTGGGGAGGAAAAAGCTGTTTTAAATCTATGATTTCCTAAGAAAGAACCTCCAGGTGAGGGACTGGATATCAAATTCCATTCTTTTTTACACGTATTCCATAATTTCACGTTGATACATTATTAAGCTAACATTCAGATGCCTAGAAATTTCACAGATAGCACAAAAATATCTCAGCGTGACATTGCTGTCTGTGCTCCCATTGAAGGTTTACCTGTCCTTTCTGTATGGTGATGTAATGGTCACCAGAGCATGACGTTGAAGGTAATCTACCCAACAAGGCCTCAGATAGCAATAAAAACAGACCCTTCCATACTCATAAACGTTATATGCATTTAGGAAACAGTTTAATGATTATATATAACTAGTATTAATATTTTTTGTCTCCGCAGAATTTTTTCCAAGGAATGATATTTGACTTTGTCACAAAACAATCCTTTGACATTTTCATTATGTGTCTCATTTTCCTTAATATGGTCACAATGATGATTGAAACTGACGACCAAAGCAAAGAGATGGAGAACAGATTGTATTGGATCAATGTGGTGTTTATTATACTCTTCACTTGCGAATTCCTTCTAAAGTTCATATCCCTGAGACAGTACTACTTCACCATTGGATGGAATATATTTGATTTAGTTGTTGTTATACTTTCTATTGTAGGTAAGATACTGACCTTCTTATCATAACCAGAGTTTACTTTACACATTTTGGATACATTAGCTGCATTTCTTAGATATGAAGTTAGGCAGGCCTCTGAAAAATAAAAGACTAGAAACGCCTAGATTAGGATATTTATTTTCAAAAAAATGCGACCGTTATTTCCAGTTAAGTCCAATGAGATTTGAAAATTATGCCGCGTACACACACGGTCGGACTTTTTGTCTACAAAAGTCTGACGAACGCCGACGGACTAAAGCTGGCTGACAATCCGATCGTGTGTGGGCTTCCCCGGACTTTCAGCGGACTTTCAGCAGACTTTTCCAGCTGCAAATCTGACGGACTTTAGATTTGAAACATGCTTCAAATCTTTACGTCGTAACTACGCCGGACCCAGAAATCCGCTCGTCTGTATGCTAGTCTGACGGGCAAAAACCCACGCTAGGGCAGCTATTGGCTACTGGCTATCAACTTACTTATTTTAGTTCGGTGTACGTCATCACGTACGAATCCGTCTGACTTTTGTGTCATCGTATGTAGGCAAGTCCGTTCGTAAGAAAGTCTGCCGCAAGTCCGACAAAAGTCAGTCGAAAGTCTGTCGGACAGCCTGTCGGACTTTTGTAGACGAAAAGTCCGACCGTGTGTACGTGGCAATATAGTCACATGGCTGAAAATGGAGTGCCCTAGCATACCTTCCAATTTTTTGAGATGGTAATGAGGGACACCTATTAGCAAGAGTATGTTGGCATAGGACACACACACCCTGTCACGTCCCCTTAAAGGACAATTATACCCACAATTGATTATTTTTACCACTATGATTCCTTTTATACTAGCTTTCAAAATTTACAAATGCAGCAATTTAGATATTACTTGAAAGGTTTACCACTGGGAAACACTTTTTGAAAGATTAAAAATGAATTTTATATACAAATATATCAGACCAAAATGAGGAGGGAAGAGGGACAGAGAAACTTTGTTCCAAATCAGGGAGAGTCCCTCTAAATCAGGGACAGTTGGGTGCTATGCCTTAGGCTTGTGTAAAGCTTTGTGAATTGAGCCTAATGAGATGTATTAATTGAAGCCACATGACTGTAAATACATTTTCTTATCCTTGTGTAAAGCTTTGTGAATCAAACCTATAGTTGTCATGTTCTCCCTGTGCCTGCATGGGTTTCTTCCTACACTGCAAAGACATGCTGGTAGGTTAAAGCGGTAGTAAACTGCAAAAACTTTTCCCTGCAAATTAATGTTGTAATGTGCTAGTATGTCATAATGTGCTAGTATGCGTCACATACTAGCACTGTATGAAAGACTTTCCTGAAAATTAAGTCCTCCAGCGGCACGCTGCCAACGATGACAATGCTTCAATCTCCATTGAGAATGTAGTGCGCTTGTGCCGGGGACATCACCGCCGCTGCTAAATCAAATATCTCCTAAACTGCGCAGGTTTTGAAGCTATTCACTGTACCTACAGGCTTATCTGTAGGTATAGATTTAAAAAGAACGCCTTCGCTACCACTTTAATTGCCTCCTGTCCTAATTGGCTCTAGCATGTGTATGTATGAATGTGAGTTAGGAACCTTAGATTGAGGGCAGGGAGTGATGTGAATGTACAATATATATTATTATTATTATTATACAGGATTTATATAGCGCCGACAGTTTACGCAGTGCTTTACAACATTAGGGCAGACAATACAAGTACAATACAATTCAATACAGGAGGAATCAGAGGGCCCTGCTCGTTAAAGCTTACAATCTAGGAGGGAGGGTCAAGTTATACAAAAGGGTAATAGCTGTGGGAGATGAGCTAATGGAGAAAATAGTGCAGTTATTAGATGGAGGCAGGATAGGCTTCTCTGAAGAGGAAGGTTTTCAGGGATCGCCTAAAAGTGGATAAATTTGGAGACAGTCTGACAGATTGGGGTAGGGAATTCCAGAGGATGGGCGAGGCTCGGGAGAAGTCCCGGAGGCGGATATGGGAGGAGGTGATGAGGGAGCTAGAGAGCAGGAGGTCTTGGGAGGAACGGAGATGGCGATTAGGTTGGTATTTTGAGACTAGGTTAGTGATGTAGCTGGGGGCAGAGTTGTGGATGGCTTTGTAACTTATTGTTAGTATTTTGAATTTAATTCGTTGGGCGAGTGGCAGCCAATGGAGGGATTGGCAGAGAGGGGTAGCAGACACTGAGCGGTTTGTAAGGTGGATAAGTCTGGCAGCAGCATTCATGATGGACTGCAGGGGGGATAGTCTGTTTAAAGGTAAGCCAATGAGGAGTGAGTTGCAGTAGTCAAGGCGAGAGATAACCAGGGAGTGAATCAGGAGCTTTGTGGTTTCATTGGTTAGAAAGGGACGTAGTTTAGAGATGTTGCGGAGGTTGAGGTTATATATGTGTTATATATATGTAGAGTACTGTGTGAATTGTCAGCGCTATACAAGTGCCTCAAATAAATAAACCAGTAAAAATTGCTGGTGTATTGGAAGGAGGACAGTCTGTG
Organism: Lithobates clamitans; assembly: GCA_037952925.1. Taxonomy (NCBI): domain Eukaryota; kingdom Metazoa; phylum Chordata; class Amphibia; order Anura; family Ranidae; genus Lithobates; species Lithobates clamitans. Next base: position 7,944,725 of record JBBGZY010000502.1, on the reverse strand, counting down.
CAGAAAGAACAGCAGATGGTGCTGTAAGGTTACATAGTTACATAGTTAGTGAGGTTGAAAAAAGACACAAGTCCATCTAGTTCAACCATAAAAATAAATAAAAAATAATATAAAACAATCCCTTATACACAATCCTATACCCACAGTTGATCCAGAGGAAGGCGAAAAACCCCAGAAAAGCATGATCCAATTTGCTACAGCAGGGGAAAAAATTCCTTCCTGATCCCCCGAGAGGCAATCGGATTTTCCCTGGATCAACTTTACCTATAAATGTTAGTACCCAGTTATATTATGTACATTTAGGAAAAAATCCAGGCCTTTCTTAAAGCAATCTACTGAGCTGGCCAGAACCACCTCTGGAGGGAGTCTATACCACATTTTCACAGCTCTCACTATGAAGAAACCTTTCCATATTTGGAGATGAAATCTCCTTTCCTCTAGGCGTAAAGAGTGCCCCCGTGTCCTTTGTGTTGACCGTAAAATGAATAACTCAACACCAAGTTCACTATTTGGACCCCTTATATATTTGTACATGTTGATCATATACCCCCTTAATCGCCTCTTCTCAAGAGTGAATAAATTCAGTTCCTCTAATCTTTCCTCATAGCTGAGCTCCTCAATGCCTCTTATCAGTTTGGTTGCCCTTCTCTGCACTTTCTCCAGTTCCCTGATATTCTTTTTGAGAACTGGTGCCCAAAACTGAACTGCATATTCCAGATGAGGTATTACTAATGATTTGTACAGGGGGGCAAAATGATATCTCTCTCTCTGGTGTCCACACCTCTCTTAATACAAGAAAGGACTTTGCTTGCTTTGGAAACCACAGCTTGGCATTGCATGTTATTTTTGAGCTTATGATCTACCAAAACCCCCAGATCCGTCTCCACTACGGATTCCCCCAGGTATGTTGCTTCATGTCTAAGTTTGACTTTAGCTATACTTCAAATGTATTTTATAGAACCAAAATAGATGCTTGCACCTATATTGACAGCAGCCTCATGCTAATCCATCTTAGGCTTTACTGCTTTGAACAGTGCTATCAGAATAAGACTATAATCAAGGAGAAGAAACACAAGAATGATCCTCTGCTTTTTCATAGTCCATTCAGAAGCTGGGATGGGTCCTTGCTTAGTCTGTAGTCTGTATTGCTGATTCAATTTACAGAGAGGCTACAGAAAAGACATGGTTCTGCTATTTGGCAGAAATGCTTGAATGGCAAGCCTAGCTGAACATAATTGCTAAATACCCATGCACACTGGAAAAAATGTAAAGATTACATTTACCCCAGGGCTTAATAATAGAAGATGTTTGAGCTTCATGCTATTATGATAGCATCATTGCACAACAACTATAATGTTCCCAAGACAGTACTGGGGAACAAAGGTATTCTGTGTCCTTTACATTTATGCTGGAGTTTTAGACATACGTTCCAGGATAGGCTTTGACTTTAAACTTTTTCTAGTTACTGACAGAATGGGGCTGTGGAGTGCTTTAGGGCCATGGCACACTAGCGACAACTCGCCAGTGACAGGATCGCTATACATGTCATTCATCTGGCCAGTGAGGGTGGGACGCATAGAAATAGGTGAGCATTTCTCTGCACGTCTCAGCATTCCTGGTATCTCAACGTACCATGAACCTTACAGTCCCCAACTCATTAACTTCCAAAGGAAAGACAAGATCTACAAGTTATCTGTGTATTGTCTGAAATCAACTGTGCTGTGATACACAGGTGTTGATTATTTAACTGCTTCAGCCCCGGAAGATTTTACCCCCTTCCTGACCAGAGCACTTTTTGCGATTCGGCACTGCATCGCTTTAACTGACAATTGCGCGGTCCCATGACGCTGTACCCAAACAAAATTGATGTTCTTTTTTTCCCACAAATAGAGCTTTCTTTTGGTGGTATTTGATCATCTCTGTGGTTCTTATTTTTTGCGCTATAAACAAAAAAAGAGCGACAATTTTGAAAAAAACACATTATTTTGTACTTTTTGCTATAATAAATATCCCCATTTTTTTTTTTTATAAAAGGAAATTTTTTTCTCAGTTTAGGCTGATATGTATTTTTCTACATATTTTTGGTAATAAAAATCGCAATAGATTTATAGCATTTTTATTGTTATTATTTTTTTTACTAGTAATGGCGGCGATCTGCGATTTTTATCATGACTGCGACATTATGGCGGACACGTTGGACAATTTTGACACATTTTTGGGACCATTGGCATTAATACAGTGATCAGTGCTATAAAAATGCATTGGTTACTGTAAAAATGTCACTGGCAGTAAAGTGGTTAACACTAGGGGGCGATCAAGGGGTTAATTGTGTTCCCTAGGGTATGTTCTAACTGAAGGGGGGACTGACTAGGGGAGGTGATAGATCGCTGTTCTTACTTTGTATGAACAGACGATCTGTCACGTCTCCCCTCAGAGAACCGGGATCTCTGTGTTTACACACAGAGATCCCAGGTTCTCGCCATGTTACGAGCGATCGCGGGAGCCTGGCGGTCATCGAGACGGCCGGGCACTCGCATTGGCTCCGGGGGCGAGCTGCGGGTGCGCCCCTAGTGGCCGCCTAAAGGAGTGACGTATCATGACGGCAATTCGCCTGCCTGTGCCATTCTGCCGCAGTATAACTGTGGCTGCTGGTCGGCAAGCGGTTAAACTAGAGTGCAAAATCTGGTGCAGCTGTGCACGGTAGCCAATCAGCTTCTTACTTCAGCTTGTTCAATAAAGCTTTGACAATAAACCTGGAAGCTGATTGGTTGCTATGCACAGCTGCATCAGATTTTGCACTCTCCACTCTTAGTAAAACAACCCCACAGGGACAGATGCTGTAATAGGTACAAACTATGTACCTATAGCTGCACTTCCCCTAACAACCCTAACAGCTCTTTTCACCATTACTGCATTTTTGTGACTTTTTCAGCTCTATACTGGAAGTTAATTAGCTGATCAGAGTGTTGTAAATAAACTTTTTTTTTTTTGTTTGTTTGAAGATTCTTTTTGTTGAAAATTTTCAAGGTGCTTATACAAAATATCAGTGGCCACACAAACAATGCCACCATACAACAGGCCACGCAGGGTCGACATTAACATTACATGTTGATACACTAACAATAGTATCTGCACCACTGTCTAAAATAACAAAGATCAACTATCTCTGCTAAAAAACAATAACATACCCTTTGTCTATCCCTCTCCCCCTCCCCCAACTCGTCTCCCAACACCCCAAAAATCACCTTATTTCGGACAGATAAAGTACACCTGTATCAAAGTGCCAAAGTACATCCAAGTTATCTAACAATCACCAGTTGAAGCGATTACACCGTTTGAATAATGAATAGGGAGGTAGTTAGGGCTACCAGATCATTGGAAAAAACTGATGCGTTCCCACCCAGGATAAAGGGCCCTTTAAGACATGAGCAATCTTGCCTAAAAAGCCCATGTTACGGTATTAGTTACATTAGTAGGACTACCAAGTGGACTCTACCATAGAGCCTTGCTGTCAAACTCACCCTGTAGTGAAAAAGTGAATAAACTTTAAATTTATTTTTGATTATAACCCAATAAGTTAATCTATTTTTCATTTCATCTTAACAGGTATGTTTCTGGCAGACCTCATAGAAAAATATTTTGTATCTCCAACCTTATTCAGAGTTATAAGACTTGCCAGGATTGGGAGAATCCTGCGACTTATAAAAGGAGCCAAGGGAATTCGTACACTGCTATTTGCTTTGATGATGTCACTTCCTGCCTTATTTAATATTGGTCTTCTACTCTTCTTAGTGATGTTCATTTATGCTATATTTGGAATGTCCAACTTCGCCTATGTCAAGAAAGAAGGTGGAATTGATGACATGTTTAATTTTGAAACTTTTGGTAACAGTATGATTTGCTTGTTTATGATTACGACCTCAGCGGGATGGGATCTTCTGTTAGCACCAATTCTGAATAGTGCAGTACCAGATTGTAACCCAAACTTTGAGCATCCTGGAAGTTCTGTGAAAGGTGATTGTGGCAATCCATCAGTAGGAATTTTCTTCTTTGTTAGCTACATCATAATTTCTTTTCTCATTGTGGTCAACATGTACATTGCTGTCATTCTGGAAAATTTTAGTGTTGCCACTGAAGAGAGCGCAGAACCACTAGGAGAAGATGACTTTGAGATGTTCTATGAAGTCTGGGAAAAGTTTGACTCAACTGCATCACAATTCATTGAATACAGTAAACTCTTTGATTTTGCAGATGCCCTGGAACCACCTTTAAGAGTACCAAAACCAAATCGCATCCAGCTGATTGCAATGGATCTCCCCATGGTAAGTGGGGACAGAATTCATTGCCTTGACATCCTCTTTGCTTTCACCAAACGAGTCTTGGGCGAAGGAGAAGACATGGACAATCTGCGTTTACCAATGGAAGAACGGTTTATGGCATCAAATCCATCTAAGGTTCCTTATGAGCCCATTACAACTACCTTACTTCGCAAACAAGAAGAAATATCGGCCGTTGCCATCCAACGTTGCTACAGACGTTACCACTCAAAAAAACAACTAGCACAGACATCTCTAGAAGGCCAAAGAGAGAAAAATAAACGTGCTAGTGTTCGGGCTAAGAACAACAGAAGTGCTTTAAATAAATATAATGAAAACTCATCTACAGTCCAATCTGACATGTCCACCTCAACAACCTCACCGCCTTCCTATGACAGTATAGAAAAGACACCTGAAAAATATGAAAAAAACGGTCACAAAAAGAAGACATTTGTAGGGATAAAAAGGGATGCAAAAAATAATTAGGGATCACAAGATGCAGCATTTATGAAATCTAGACAGCTGATATGATCCACAGGTTTCTGCTTGGAGTTCTATGCCAAAATGTCTATTATATGTATGATGTAAGTTTAGTGCCTATAAAACCATGTAGAAATGAACTTTTGTATGAATTCAGTAAGTTAGTGAGCTTTTTATTAGGGTTCTTCTGTACTTGGATTAACCTACTCATGAACTGATGCAAGATCCGTATGTTAAACAGCTGGTCACTTGACATTAGGTGTCTCTATAATCTGCTGGACAATCACAATGACTGCTGCTTTTTTTAAGTCATTCTATCAGTGACTTATTCATATAATCACCAATGGATGCATTCTGTGGGATAGAGAAATTCTGTAGTGACTTTAAAAACATAGTGACGGAATGAACTTAAGAAAGAATTCAGATTGCGAGCAACTTAACATCATCAGAACACTTTTTTTTTAGCAATCTTCTGATGACTGTAGGAGATCAGGAGACATCCTGAAGTTTTAATAATTTGTTCAATAATGTTTATGTGCCTCTGACGTCACAAATGGTTCTGGTTTTCAGCTTCAGCGAGTGATATGCGTCTGTAAAGTGCTCTTCTATATAAAGAAAAGGGAAAAATAGAAAAAAAAAAAACTGAATATGTCACAAAGTGTTTGAGATGCTTCTAGATTCTACAAGATGGTTACAACTTCTATAATATTATTTTCAATTTTTTCTTTATTATTATTTATTTCTTTCTTTATTTTGTTTTTTTTTAAATTAAAGTCTTTGTTAAGTTCTTGAAAATTCTATGTAATGCACACATATCATAAATCATGTGATGCATATCACAAAAGAGGCTTTTCCAGGACAGTATATGGAAAAAAAAAAAAAAACTGTTTCTTTTTATTTATTTACAATATGTTTTTTTTGTTTATGTATTTATTTTGTTTCAACTTTACTATCACAAAATTTTCATTGAATATTTAAAAAATTATTTTTTTATATTTATTCATGTTTTATAATTCACCAACATATTGTCAAGGTTACACTTTTGGATATTTTGTTAAAGTAATATGTATACTTAATTTATTTATTTTAATAACTATTTTTTTTTAAGTATGTCTGTTACTAAACCATAGTTTTAAAATTTCATACCTACGAAGAATATATAAAGCAAACAACTTTAATCCAATTGCTATGGAAAAGTGCTGCTTTTAAGCTGAGATACAGCTACATGTGATTTAAGCAAATCTCGACTTTCCGAAAAGTCAATAGGCTACTCATCCTAAAGTGCTCCCTCTCCACACTCCTTTGTTGTGTCATGGCCTCCTTGTCCCGTTACCTCCCATGACTCCCCATGCAGGTGATGTAGAGGCTTGTACTGAAAGCAGTGCTAGGTAATGGACAGACTGTGCCCGCCCGTGGGGCATGATACAATAGGCCAAGATAGCAGCGCCTTTCCCTTCAAAAACATGGGGGACTTGTTGCAAATGCAAATATGCTGTTTAATACAGCTTAAACTCATGAACCTTTCTTTTTTTATATATATATATTTATATTTTCTGGAGCCAGGTTTGCTCCAGCTTTATTTTTAAGCCAACTAATGCATCACATGTTGTTCTGAAGGTTATATATTTTTGGCATTTTTATTCATTAATTTATTTTTAGTTAATTTACCTATGTATGTTTACTCACTTTGAGTCAAACCAGCTCTAGTGGGCTGTTCTCGAACTTTAACTTGTTACAGTTGTGTGTATATATTTGCCTTGATGCTACTGTGTATAATGTCCAGGGAATCTTCATATAGTAGAAAGCCATAATTTAAATGAGTCATAAGGACATTATATTACATCAGGGTGTACACTTGAAGATAGTATACATTTGTAACACTTGCCTGAAACTGATGCATAGCCAAATATAAGGAAATATATTCCAACATACTCTTTATAAAACAGTATATATACTGTATAAATATATTTCTTTGCCTTTTGTATATAAAAGTAAAAAAGATTAAAAAAAATGGGTTTGTGTATTGATAACCACAGCTATTTCACTATTCAATCTGGTTATTATCACAAGTTGAAAATAAAGGCATGGTAACTATATGTGGTCTGGTTTCTTCAATTTCAACATATTATTCATAAATATATATATTTACACGCTATATTGTCAAAGTATTGTGACGTCTGCCTTTACACGCACAGGAACTTTAATAGCATTCCAGTCTTAGTCAGTAGAGTTCAACATTGGGTTTGTCCACCCTTTGCAGCTATAACAGCTTCAACTCTTCTGAGAAGGCTGTCCAAAAGGTTTAGGAGTGTGTCTATGGGAATGTTTGACCATTCTTCCAGAAGCGCATTTGTGAGGTCAGGCACGGATGTTGGACGAGAAGGCCTGGCTCACAGTCTCCGCTCTAATTCTTTGCAAAGGTGTTCTATTGGGTTGAGATCAGGCCAGTCAAGTTCCTCCACCCCAAACTCGCTCATCCATGTTTTTATGGATCTTGCTTTGTGCACTGGTGCGCAGTCATGTTGGAACAGGAAGGGGCCATCCCCAAACTGTTTCCACAAAGTTGTCCAAGCATGAAATTGTCCAAAATGTCTTGGTATGCTGATGCCTTAAGAGTTCCCTTCAGTGGAACTAATGGGCCAAGCCCAACCCCTGAAAAACAGCACCATACCATAATCCCCCCTCCACCAAATAATTTGGACCAGTGCACAAAGCAAGGACCACAAAGACTTGGATCAGTGAGTTTGGGGTGGTGGTCCTGACCTCAACCCGATAGAACACCTTTTGGATGAATTTGAGCGCAGACTTCTTGTGCCTGACCTCACAAATGCACTTCTGGACGAATGGTCAAACATTCCCATAGACACACTCCTAAACCTTGTGGACAGCCTTCCCAGAAGAGTTGAAGCTGTTATAGGTGGCCCAACTCAATATTGAACCCTGCGGACTAAGACCGGGATGCCAATAATGTTCATGTGCGTGTAAAGACCCAATACTTTTGACAATATAATGTATATATACAGTATCTCACAAAAGTGAGTACACCCCTCACATTTTTGTAAATATTTTATTCTATCTTTTCATGTGACAACACTGAAGAAATGACACTTTGCTACAATGTAAAGTAGTGAGTGTACAGCTTGTATAACAGTGTAAATTTGCTGTCCCCTCAAAATAACGCAACACACAGCCATTAACCACCTAAGGACCGGGCCTATTTTTCAAACTTGTTGTTTACAAGTTAAATTTTTTTTGGCTAGAAAATTACTTAGAACCCCCAAACATTATATATTTTTTTTTTAACACCCTAGAGAATAAAATGGCGGTCGTTGCAATACTTTCTGTCACACCGTATTTAAGCAGCGGTCCTAAAAGCGCACTTTTTTTGGAAATTAAAAAATCAAAAAGAAGAAATTAAAAAAGACAACAGTAAAGTTCGGTAATTTTTTTTTAAATTGTGAAAGATGATGTTATGCTAAATAAATTTATACCCAACATGTCACGCTTCAAAATTGCGCCCGCTTGTGGAATAGCGACAAACTTATAGCCTTAAAAATCTCGATAGGCGACGTTTAAAAAATTCTACAGGTTGCATGTTTTGAGCTACAGACGGGATCTAGGGCTAACGATCGCGGTGATACCTCACATGTGTGGTTTGACGTATGCGTTCGCTTTTGCACGCGAGTTCGGCGGGACGGGGCACGTTAAAATTTTTTTTCTTATTTATTTTACTTTTTATTTTTTATTTTCACACTGTCACTTTTATTCCTATTACAAGGAATGTAAACATCCCTTGTAATAGAAAAAAAAACCATGACAGAACCCCTTAAACATGAGATCTGGGGTCAAAAAGACCTCAGATCTCATATTTACACTAAAATGCAATAAAAAAAATTTAAAAAATGTCGTTTGAAAAAAAAAAAAAATGTCCCTTTAGGAGCTATGGACGGAAGTGACGTTTTGACATCGCTTCCGCCCTGAAATGGTATGGAACTGGGTGGGTGCCATCTTCCCCTCACTCAGCTCCATACCCAGGGAGGAGAAGGATCCAATCACCTCCACCGCTGCCGGCGGCTCCGGTAAGCGGCAAAAGGGCACCGGGGCGCGGTGTGAGGGGGGGCCCTCTCCCGCCACCGATAAAAGTGATCTTGCGGTGAATCCGCTGCCGAGACCACTTTTAGCTGAAAATGGATCGCCCGCTGAAGAAGTGGATACCAAGGTTATGGCAGCTAGCTGCTGCCATAACAATGATATTCCAATTCAAAGTGCCGCCGTATAATGACAGTGGGCGGTCTGTAAGTGGTTAATGTCTAAAACGCTGGCAACAACCTATATTTACAAAAATGTGAGGGGTGTACTCACTTTTGTGAGATACTGTATGTGTGTGTGTGCATAATTAAGGATTATGTGTATGTATGAATTTGAGTTAGGGACCTTAGATTGTAAGCTCTTTGAAGGTAGGAATAAAGAAAGAGCTGCGCTAAACCAAATAAAATAATAAATGCAATGAAGTGACCAAAGCAGCTGACACACAAACAAACCAAGTCCACTAAGTATACAAAAAAACAAAAAAGTGCAGCACTAGGAGTATCCAGTATATACTAGACACATATGCCTATTTGACGCACTGCTATACGGTATGTGCGTCCTACGGATCCGGTAATGGTATCCATTTCTACTCATTGGAGATCTATGTGCTGTGGTATCTGCTGTCGCCTTCCCATTTGAGTGCACACACGCCTCCCAGCGTCTACTGTTACCCTCCGTTTGGAGAAGACACCTTTCTTTAACTCACATGTTATGGACTTTCACCATTTGCTGTCCTGGTTTTTTATTTGGACACTCTAATTAAAGCAGGGCTTTTGCCTGGCTTTTCACATTTGATGGTGTTATATGTATATGTTCAATAATTATTTTATTTGTTTTTCACATATGTGTCTAGTATATACTGGATACTCTTTGAAGGTAGGGAGTGATTTGAATGAACAACATACTGTAAATATAGTTACATAGTAGTTACATAGTTACATAGTTAGTAAGGTTGAATAAAGACACCAGTCCATCCAGTTCAACCTGAGTGAGTGTGGGTCTACAACCCTGACCCTTGTCCCTAACCCTGAACATCGCACACTCACATCAATCCCTACCCTCAATCCAAGGTCCCCATTCATATACTAGGGCCAATTTTGGACAGAAGCCAATTAACCTACCAGCATGTCTTTGGAGTGTGGGAGGAAACCGGAGTACCCGGAGGAAACCCACGCAGGCACAGGGAGAACATGCAAACTCCAGGCAGGTAGTGTCGTGGTTGGGATTCGAACCAGCGACCCTTGTTTACTGCTAGGCGAGAGTGCTAACTCTCAAAGCACTGCGTAAATTGATGGTGCCTGTAAAAAATAATTAGTAAATAATAGTTAACCTTTACACAAAAAAAAAAAAATTAAAGGTGAACTATCACCAGGCACCCTCTGACTAGCTATCACAATGATCAGTCACTGTGAAGGCCACTCCCATGTTTTCTTTCTCTGTGAATGGAGAATTGTAGAGAAAACAAAAGTGTGTAAAAAAGAATAATAAAATAAAAAAAATTCAAAAAAAAACCCTAAATCAAGTACCACATATGTGTTATCTCTGCGACCTTCGGGATCAAATTAATATAGTATTATTAAGTATTAATTAATTATCAATTAATTATTATTAATTATTAATAATTGATGTATTATTATTATTATTATTATTATTATTATTATTATTATTATTATTATTATTATTATTATTAATTCATTATTATTAATTATAGTATTAATTATAGTATACAGCTAAATTTAAAAAAAATTAAGTTTTTTTTTAATTAATATTTTGGGCCAGTTTTCCTTTGATAATAATGCAAAAAAAAATAAAAATCAGAAGATATTCATTACCATTTACCACCAAAATAAAGCTTAAAGCGGAGTTCCACCCATTTCTGTGTTTATTAAAAGTCAACAGCTACAAAAAGTGTAGCTGCTGACTCTTAATAAACTGACACTCACCCGTCCCACAGTCCAGCGATGCGGAAGCACGAAGCCTCACTTCTCTCCTTCTCCTCTCGGCGGTGCCGGCATTGCAAGTGTGGGCACCCGGCTGTGAGGACTTGCGGCTTCACAGCCAGATGCCCACTGCGTACGCTGCATGTTCTGAATGGGCGGGCAATCTTCTGGGACCTGTGCCATATCCCAGAAGATTTGAGGGAGGGAGGGGGAGAGGAGAACTTCCGCTCGGCGCTGTGGCACTATGAGCGAAAGTGAGAGCAGAGTACCTGTCAAAACTAGCTACCCCCCCCCCCCAAAAAAAAAATGACATGCTAAATGTGGCATGTCAGGGGGTCAGGGGGCCTTAAAGCGGAAGTTTCACTTTTGGGTGGAACTCCGCTTTAATTTGTCCTGAAAAGCATGCGGCATAATCCACCTGGATGCACAAAGTAGTTGTAATGATATGTACAGTTTTACTAACACATGTCAAATGAGCAAAATTGAGCTCAGGCATTTTGATTTGTTTTACCTTTAGGCGTGAAGGGGTTAAGGTGGGGATCATATAATCTGAGCTCTGTAAGGACAAAGAAGATAAGGGAGGGAGTTTTCTATGATGGCTTTATTTAACTCCTTCAGATCCACGCTATAGCCGAATGATGGCTACAGCACGGACTTACTTTGCCGGGAGGACGTCAATAGACGTCCTCCTGTGCCCGAGCGGCCTGTACGCCCCCTACAGGGCACGCACGATGCACTCTGTGATCAGCGAGTCCATGAGACTCAGCTGATCACAGATCGGAGTAAGGGGTCGATCCCAACCCCTTACCACGTGATCAGCTGTCAGCCAATGACAGTTGATCATGTGATGTAAACAGAGCTGGTAATCGGCTATTTTTTCTCCTCACGCTGATAGCGAGGAGAAAAAAAAAAGATCACCGGCGGCTCTCAGAGGGACATCAGTCCCAATCAAGGAGAGCTGCTGCCAGCTCATCTGTGCCCACCTGTGCCACCTGCCAGTGCCAACTACCAGTGCCCACCAGCGCTGCCTACCAGTGCAAACTAGCGCCACCTATCAGTGCCCACAGTGCCACCCATCAGTGTCACCAATTAGTGCCTCATCAACAGTGCTGCCCATCAGTGCCCTTCAGTGCCCATCAGTGCCACCTATTTAGGCCCATCAGTGCCATCTTATCAGTGGCCATCAGTACCGCCTTATCTGTCCCCATCAGTACCGCCTTATCTGTCCCCATCATTGCCGCCTTATCTGTCCCCATCAGTACCGCCTTATCTGTCCCCATCAGTACCGCCTTATCTGTCCCCATCAGTGCCGCCTTATCAGTACCGCCTTATCTGTGCCTATCCGTGCCCATCAGTGCAGCCTATAAGTGCCCACCAGTGCCGCCTCATCAGCACATATCAATGAAGGAGAAAAATTACCTGTTTGCAAAATTTTATAACAAACGATGAAACATGATTTTTTTTTCAAAATTTTCCATCTTTTTTTGTTTGTTTAGCAAAAAATCAAAATCCCAGCTGTGATTAAATACCACCAAAAAAAAGCTCAATTTGTGTGAAAAAAATTTCATTTGGGTACAGTGTTGCGCGCAATTGTCATTCAAAATGCGACAGCGCTGAAAGCTGAAAATTGGTCTGGGCAGGAGAAGGTTTAAGTGCCTAGTAGGTAAGTGGGTAAAAAAGTGCACACATCCCTTACACACATTGCTGGCTTCTGAAACAAAAAAATCAGTTTGCAGTTACCCAATAGGAAAAGCTTTTATATGTGAGCATGTCTATTTCAGATGCAAGAGAGCTCATTTCTTTACAGTAAGGCAGTATTTGAAGCACAGTAATCATTAGAACCTATTACCGAGTCATCTTTTGCTGGTCTAAACATGCTAAATATTGGAAGGGCAAAATCTCATTGGCTTCTTCACTTTAAAACTCAGAATTGTTCCCTCTGCTATAAAATATTTTTGTTTGTGCTAACCGGTGTGTAAAATTATTAGTAATATAGAAGAGATCTGAATGTAATATTATTTCAAGAGAGGTAAATCTGTTGTTAGCAGAAATGGCCTCTAGATGGAGCTTGTGTGACTTACTTTCCAGCTGTGCGGAATCTTGGTGCATTATATACAGGGATCTGTTGGCAAAAATGTAAGACTCCTCTTCTGATCTATACCATACAGTAACCTTAAATGTAAACAAGTGAAGGTTGTGCACATGTTGGAGGACTCAACTGCGGTAAATGCAAAAAATATATAATTCTAAAAAAAAAAAATTGCTGTTTTGATAGTCTTAAAAAGACTTTCTGCTGGCAGTACATGAATCTATATTGTACACAGGGTGGGGGTTCTCTTAGTGAAGGCCTGATCCAGAGGTTGCTGGGAAACTGCTCACCTCCTATAGATTTGTAAGATAGACAGTCCTTTAATTATTTTAGCATTTATTTTGAAAGACTTATAAACTGAAACTAAACTCATAAAAAAAAACTCATAAAAAATGCTAGTACGGTAGGCACAGCTTTTTGTTAAAAAAAAAAAAAAAATTGAATGTGCTAGAAAAAAAAATTGTCTTCTTACTAGGATCTGAGTCTACATTTCTACAGCTCCACTGCGCATCATTGTGAAGCATCAATAGAAAGGCAATAGCAAGCATGGAGCTGTTATTGCTGGAACACTGAAAATTTACAGGTAAGTTTGCCATAATATGCAATTATTTTGTGCATACATATTGCGGCAATAATGCCAAAATTGTCCATTCATTTCACCTTAATACTGCAATTTTTTGTTAACTTGCATGCGTAACACTGCTTACTGAAAACTAATTATGTTGTGATGTTACTTGAGTTTTTTTTTTAGACAATTGGAATCTAAAGCCTCGTGCACATTTGACATTTCTATAGCTGCTCCTAGGGGCATCTAGCATTTTTTTTCCCTGCCTCTAAACGCCTTGTTATCCTATGTGTCCCTGCACACATAGGCTTTTAGTAGCGTTTAGTGGCAGGAGAGTTTATAGGACAAAAAACCCCACTGACAGTGCATCCAGGGGCAGCAAAGTTTGAGATAGATAAAATGCTTGTAAATGCATCTAAATAAACGCATTTACAATCATTTTTTTCTAGCCCAAACATTTGAGTGCTAATTTATTTCATTGGGCAGAATAAATAAATTATTCTGGCTACTGAATTGAATGCAAACTCAAGCTCTAAACGTGGGTAAACACAGCTAAATGCGTTACGCACTTTTACAAGCGTCAGGCTTTTTTTTTTTTTTTGCCAAAGCGCTGCTGCCATGAGGAAGGCTTCTAGGAGAGTTTAGAAAACATCCAGTGTACATGAGGCCTTGTTGGCAACCTGAAAAATTGGTTGTTTTTATTTCCTTTTCCATATTACTATCATATTTTGTTCTAAAATGAAGAGCACATACACCGCACAAATGAGCAATAAAAAAAAAAAATATCTATATATAGATATATAGATATATAAATATCACATACACACTATATTACCAAAAGTATTGGGACAACTGCCTTTACACACACATGACCTTTAATGGCATCCCAGTCTAATGCCCCGTACACACGGTCGGACTTTGTTCGGACATTCCGACAACAAAATCCTAGGATTTTTTCCGACGGATGTTGGCTCAAACTTGTCTTGCATACACACGGTCACACAAAGTTGCCGGAAAATCTGATCGTTCTGAACGCGGTGACGTAAAACACGTACGTCTGGACTATAAACGGGGCAGTGGCCAATAGCTTTCATCTCTTTATTTATTCTGAGCCTGCGTGGCACTTTGTGCGTCGGATTTGTGTACACACGACCGGAAATTCCGACAACGGATTTTGTTGTCGGAAAATTTTATATCCTGCTCTCAAACTTTGTGTGTCAGAAAATCCGATGGAAAATGTGTGATGGAGCCCACACACGGTCGGAATTTCCAACAACAAGGTCCTATCACACATTTTCCGTCGGAAAATCCGACCGTGTGTACGGGGCATTAGTCCATAGGGTTCAATATTGAGTTGGCCCACCTTTCTAGCTATAACAGCTTCAACTCTTCTGGGAAGGCTGTCCACAAGGTTTAGGAGTGTGTCTGAGTTTTTGACCATCTTGACCATTTTTCCAGAAGCGCATTTGTGAGTTCAAGCACTGTTGTTGGATGAGAAGGCCTGGCTCACAGTCTGTGCTCAAATGCATCCCAAAGGTGTTCTATCGAGTTGAGGTCAGGACTCTGTGTAGGCCAGTCAAGCTCCTCCACCCCAAACTCACTTATCCATGTCTTTATGGACCTTGCTTTGTGCACTGGTCCAAATCATTTGGTGGAGGGGGGATTATGGTGTGGTGTTGTTTTTCAGGGGTTGGGCTTGGCCCCTTAGTTCCAGTGAAGGAAACTCTTAAGGAGTCACCATACCAGGACATTTTGGACAATTTCATGCTCCCAACTTTATGGGAACAGTTTGGGGATGACTCCTTCCTGTTCCAACATGACTGCGCACCAGTGCACAAAGCAAGGTCCATAAAGACATGGATGAGCAAGTTTGGGGTGGAGGGACTTGACTGGCCTGCACAACCCTGACCTCAACCCGATAGAACACCTTTGGGTAATATATAGTGAGTGTGAGTGTATATACGCACCTTAGTGGTCATTTTAAAATATAACAATCACTGCTGCCACCGGGAATGAACAATGGCAAAAATCCTTAACCATATCCACATTGATTCACGATCTAGATAAAGGAAGCACTGTGTAAACCAGAATAATGAAAATCAATAAAGTGTTAACATTAACCAAATATATTATTGTTATATATTGTTCCATAAAGCCTAAATAAATGACACCATTCTCCTTTAGGCCCCTTTCACACTGTGGTCCACCTGTCAGTTTTGTGGGCGGACCCGAACGGGCGCTCCATGCTAGTCTATGGAGCGACGGATGTCAGCGATGACATGTCCGCTGACATCCGACCCGGTCCGATCCACTGAAATCAGACAGATGCCCCTACGTTTGCATCCGTTCCTGGTGGGTCGGATCGGTGAGATCTTATAATAATGGACATACTGTCCGTTTTCTTCCGATCTCTCCATAGGAAGCAGCGGCGCTCAACAGGCCCCTCCCAACTCAGTGAGCAGAGAGAGACCTGTCATCCGCCAGCTCAGCAGAGATCAACGGAGAGATCTCCTGCTGAGCTAGCGGACAGAGGCGGACTCCAAGGCAGCGGATCCGCCTCGTGAGAATGATGCCTTAGGTACACATGTGATATAAAAGTGCTCAATTGTTCATCATATATTATAATATATATATTATAATACCGCCATTACATTACACTGGTGTGATGAACAATTGAGCACTTTTATAACACATGTATACCTAAAGGAGCATGTTGCCATTTATTTATTTATTTAAGCTTTATGGAACAATATAGGCACTATTTGGTTAATGTTAACACTTTATTGATTTTCATTTTTCTGGTTAACACAGCGCAACTTTTATGTAGATTGTGAATCATTTTGGATATTTATTGTATCATAATTTTGTTACATCTTAAAAACCAAATAATATTACCATGCAACAATAACGAAGGGAACAAAAGACTTGTAGACGGTCTCTAAAATTTTTAAAATACACAAAACAAAAATCATAAAAGACATGTGGAAAGAACAAAAGATTTTTTTGTTTGTTTGTTTTTTTTACATTTTATTTCATGTTTTAAAACCAAAATGAGATTCCTCACGTTGGGGTTTATTTACTAAAGGCAAATCAACTGTGCACTGCAAGTACACTTGGAAGTGCAGTCACTGTAGATCTGAGGGGGAAAACAAAAAAAGAACATTTTTGCTTGCACATGATTGGATGATAAAATCATCAGAGCTTCCCCTCATTTCAGAGCTTCCTCTCAGTGGATTTGCCTTCAGTAAATAAACCCCACTGTGTGGACAGTATTTGATTCCCTGTTGTCATAGGCGTGCGAAGGGGGTGTGCCAGGTGTACCTGGGCACACCCTAAACACTATGTTTGGTGCGGTGTCCCCCTATTGCACGGGCTCCCCCCCCCATGTTGGTCCCCCCGCCTCTCAGTGATGCTGACTTTCGTCACATTGGTTTACACTGCTTGGATTTTTCTTGCTGTGGATTTTTTCTCTGCTTTTGTAATTTTGTAATTGCTAATTTTGTATTATGTGAGTGCATTGGTGGAAGAAATGTTATCTTATCTATTAAATTACTAGTACGTTATCACACTATTAGAACACTTTTTTATTTACATGTGGAGAGAATATATACATGTGGAGACCCTGGATGCTAACGGTGGGAGTTTGGAGGTTATTATTCACCCCCTTTCTGTGTGGGTCAAGGCGATTTTAGCCAAACACGAGAGTGTGAGGCAGAGAGAGCTGGTGAGTGCGTTTCTTAAAGGGGAGTGGAGTCACGGACACGGAGGTGTGGTGGAAGAATAACAAAGCAGAACCTCTTTTTTATCACGTCACGGACTATTTTACACATTCTTTTTGATATTTCTTATGGACTTTTGTTATATATTCATATATTTTGGCTGTTCACTTTAAGGAATTTTTAAATATTTCTTTTTGGTTCACTTGTCACAACAGTTTACCAGAGCACCAATCACTGTTTATATACCCGTCAGGTTTTTCATTATTGGTGGTTCATGTAATATTAGGTGTCATTAACCTTGATATTACCATATTCCTTAATATTATACACACTTGGTTTTTTCTTTGTGTGCAGGAGTTCATTCGTTTTAGCGCCACTATTGTTTTCACAGTTTTTTTCACTGTTTTGGGGCTGTCGATACAACAGAGAATCAAATACTGTCCACACATTTGTTTATGCCAAGTGGCTGCTTTAGGTAATTCATTTCTTATCCTTCTAAGAGCGCAGTGTTGGTATTATAGGGGTGGGCGGATTACCTCTAAATCATCTGGTTTGAAATAAACCCCACTGTCTGTGTCTTTGCATGATTGGCAGGTTATGTGTGGTTATTATTTCCATCTTAAAGGCACAGTAAGTTTGCCTTACCCATTGGGGTTGGTTTAATAAAGGCACATAGGCCGCTCACTTTACAAGGTCATTTGCCCCAGGGCTTTGTGAACATGGTGAAGTTTCATCTTGCAAAGAATACCCAAATGTGCAAGAAAAATTTAAAAAAAATGCATTTTTGCTTCCAAATGGATTGTCCAGGTTTGCAGCAGATTCAGTTTTTTTTTTAAATAAGAAAGAAGCAATAATTGTGTACTATGCATTTCTAATCTTACAGTGGTTTATTTCTTCAGGGAAAGCAAGTGTTTCAAACAGGCCTCAGCTAGCTGTCAGTAATCCAAATGCCACAAGGTATTGTATTGCGTTACTAGACAGAATACTGATATTTCTTGATAATACATTTCTGCATCAAGCAAGCTGTTATTATTTTGTTTTATTACCCACAATATTATTCCTTCTTATCAACTTCCTCCCTTATTACAGCAGGATTCTACACGGTAATACAGAAGGAAGGAACAATATGTTCTTCTTTGTTATGAACAAAAATACATAAAAGAAATAGAAATAATGATACATAAAATTAGGTGTGAAAGGGCTAAATAAACAAGCAAAAATCTAACACAAGCCATCCTAGCTGCAATCTTCAGGTGCTGGCACCTTATAAATATATAAAACAGAAAAGATTTACCTTTAGGACCAGTTTACACCATGAATCACAAACGAACGTGCTGTGCATTCCTCTGTGATCCAAATTCGATCCGGGTGCAGTGCGATTTCAGCCCAGTCTTTTGAATGGGTTGAAATCGTGATGGACTGCACCAAGAGTAGTGCATGCACTACTTTATAAAATGCACAGCAACTAAATCGCATGGTACTACTGTACCATGCGATTCTGGGCTTTTATCTATGGGGCTGCATATTCGTGTATGACAGTACACTTGAGGTGGTTCATACCACCACCTTTCTCGTACACTATATCTCTCCCTTCTATATGGGTCTCTATCCCCACATCATTTTCACCAACTAATGGTCACTTTACTCATCCACTATAGGTCACATCAAAACCTCCACTCCTTTTCACCGTTCCGGACATACTTTGGAGATGAGAGGTCTGCGTTTTTTGGGGGTTCTTCGTGTGCGCCCTCTTCGTTATGGGGTACATGACCACCTCAGCTCCCGGGACGGACCACTTCTATGGCCCTCATTCTTCTTACATCACACACTGTCGCCACCTATGGCACGTAAGTACTCAGGGTTGACGACATTGTCTTATCCTGTTGTACTTACCTTAATATTAGGATCCATTTTTATTATACTCTACGTTATATATTTTTATAGATACCGTACAACATCCGCCCCTGAAGAAGTGTTTTTACACAGAAATGCGTCGGACTCGGAGGCTGTAGCTATGTGCTTTATTAGGATATATATCTGGATACATCATTCATTTTTTAATCTACTGAATTACCAACTATGCTGCCAGCTGATATGTGAATTGACCATGCTACATACCATTGCTATGTGCTAACCTTGTATACATTTATGAACATGATGGTACTACTGATATGCATAAGTATAAATATGGTAACATTTATCCATTGACTCTTTTATATGAATTATACTACTGCTATGTATTTATATACTTCAATAATAAAACTTGACCATATTCATCTACACGAGTCAACCACTTCATTTAACCTCCCTGGCGGTATGATTCTTTCTGATTTTAGGTGCTGAAAGCGGTACAATTATTTTGCATGGAAATTTGGCGTTTTATATTGTAGGTCTGTAATTCTTAGCAATAACACACTTAAATCAATCCAAACAAGAGTCTAGTAGATATCCCGGGTATGATAAAGTTTGAAACACAAAAACATAAATTATAATATAATAAATAAAAAAATAAATAATAAAAAAAAATAAAAAAAAATAATAATAAAATAAATTTCCCCACCATGCACTATCACTCAATTCTGCAAGTGTTTTAATTTACTATCGCTGTTTTATAGCTGGTCTAAAGCCACTTTTGACGTAAAGGGACACTTTTTGGTTGCTATGGACAATCTCCAGTTTCCAGGCAGAAAGAACAGTATATATAACATAAAACTGCATGCAGGGCATGGGCCAAAGCACTGGGGACAAAAGGGATGTGAAATCATTTCATACAGTACTGTAATCTGTAAGATTACAGTACTGTATGTGTTATGATTTTTACAATTTTTTTGAATTTGCCGCCAGGCTCCGCCCCGTGCGTCGCGACGCTCGCAGGGAACAGAGCCTGGCACAGAGAGGCTTCGGGGGAGGACGGAGCCCACGGACACTGCGGGGGACATCACAGGATCCCGGGGACAAGGTAAGTAAAGCCACACCAGGATCCTGCAATGCAATCCTGAGTGTGACTCGGGGTTACCGCTAATGGTCCTGAATTTTAACCCCGAGCCACACTTGGGAAAACCGCCAGGGAGGCTACAGTCCCAAATTTCCCTCCTTTTGTCTCACCGAGAGTCCCCGGATCCCGTACTAACAATCGCTGTTATAGCCTCTGATCATAGTGATCAGTCATTATCATTGTATCTATCTCTCTCCTTGTGTAAAAAAAAATAAATACAAATAATAATAATAATATAAAAAAATACAAAAAAACTACCTAGATCAAGGTTGGATCTGGGTCAGTGCCAGGGTTAGTGTTCGGGTCAAGGTCAGGGTCAAAGTTCAGGGTTTTTTGGAGCAGAATTTTTTTTTTTTAATTAGTGTCAGTTAGTGTCATTTTATATTGTTGTTCTTTGGTGGAAAGATATGGTAGTAGCAAGAAATATACAGCTAAATAGCATCAAAATATATATATTTTTACAATTTTGGGATAGTTTTCCTTTGATAATAATAAAAAAAAAATCAGGAGATATCCATCACCATTTACCCTTTAAATAAAAGCTAAATTTGACAAGAAAAATTGCAGTATACTCCACCTGGATGCACTGAGTAGCTGTGATGATATCTACAATTTTACTAACACGTGTCAAAGTTGCAAAATTGTACTTAGGCATTAACATTTAGGTGCAAAGGGGTTAACACTGACACAAATTGCAGATGGCAAGTGCAGTGCGTAATGAATCGTGTGAACCCTAAAAGATAGCTAGAATGAAAACTCTAAAACTCTATTAAATCTACATAGCACAGTCTAATGTCCATTCGGTATTTCATTGTGTTAAAATGCTTTGCACAGAATTGGCGGTTTAACGCTGTAAATATTGTTTAAGGGAGAACAGCACAGGAATAAACTGGGCTACTGCTTCTCCTGTATTATCCAATCAGCAGACTGGGCACAGATTCATGAACAAACTTTAATGAACAATTTCAGTGATCGAAGACCTACCGGTGCAGTCTAACAAATATCCTGACATCTTGGGATTGATTTACTAAAGGCAAATAGCTGTTCATTTTGCAAGGAACGTTACACTTTGCAAGGGAACTATCCCCAGATAATGAGATGAAGTTCTGCTGCTTTCAATCATGTGTGACCAAAATGCTTGTACATGATTGGGTATTCTTTGCCAAGCTCTGATAATTCCCTTGCAAAGTGCAACTTCCTTTGCAAAGTGAAGAACCTATTTGCTTTTAATAAATCAAATCATTTGCTTTTGTCAAAAACATTGCTTGGGTTGTACACCAATCTTCAAGAACATATAGGCATTTTACAGACAGTGAGATAACAAATGCTATCTTTAATGAATTAAGATGTATTATATAAAGCTTGCCCCGAGAGTTCATTAGGGCAAAAGCTAGAAAGAGAAAAGTGAATATAATATATACATACACAAGCAAACAACCATCAACTATCTATTTACTTTAGATTGTACATTTAACACAGTAATTATTAATTGACACAATTATTATTCATATTTAAATCAGGGGCTTTAAAGTGATTGTAAAGTGATTGTAAAGGTAATTTTTTTTATTTTTTTTAAATAACAAAGCATTTTTATACTTACCTGCTCTGTGCAATGGAATTGCACAATAATCATGGATGCTGATCCATGATACCGTGGTCAGTTTATGTGCCCCTGTCATCCTGCTCTCTGCTGTGAGTCTCTCCCGCCCCCCCCCCCCCTGCCTGTCAGCTCCATAGTCTGTGCGAGAGCTTATCCCCCCCCCCTCTCCTCTCCTCCTGAGGCTATTTCTGTAATGTATTAGTAATGTATTTAAAATTCACAACTTTGTGAAGAAAAAAAAAAGTATTGTAATTTTCCTGAAACTTGTGGCAAAATATAAAATATTCCATGGACTCAACATGCCTCTCAGCAAATAGCTTGGGGTGTCTACTACTTTCCAAAATTGGGTCATTTGGGGGGGGGGGGGGTTGTGCTATTTGGGCATTTCATGGCCTCCAAATGTGTGATAGGTAGTGAAAAAATACAATAAACTCAATTTTAATCAGACATTTAGCCCAAAAAGCATTCAGCCACATGTCTCAGGTAAAAAAAAATTCAATAAGCATATATTTATTGGTTTGCACAAAAGTTATAGCGTCTACAAACTAGGGTACATTTTCTAGAATTTACGAAGCTTTTAGTTAATGACTGCCTATCTCATTTCTTGAGATGCTAAAATGGCAGGGCCATACAAACCCGCCCCCAAATGACCCCATTTTGGAAAGTAGACACCCCAAGGAATGCTGAGAGGCTTGTTGAGCACATTGAATATTTTATTTAAGTGACTGAAAAATGACAAAAAAAAATAAAATACACAAAGTTGTCACTAAATGATATATTGCTCAAACATGTCATGGGTATATGTGAAATTGCACCCCAAAATACATTCTGCTGCTTCTCCTTAGTACAGGGATACCACATGTGTGGGACTTTTTGGCAGACTAGCCACGTACAGGCGTAAATTCTTGATTTCACTCCTCAGCTATTTGCTGAGAGGCATGTTGAGTATTTTGCAGATCTCGCTTTGTGTCACAAAGTTTTGAAATTTGAAAAAAAAAAGTTCCTTTTCTTTCTTCAATTTCCAAAACAAATGAAAGCTGCAAAATACTCCCCATGCCTCTTAGCAAATACCTTGGGGTGTCTACTTTCCAAAATGGAATCATTGGGGGGGGGGGGGTGGTTGTGCTATCTTGACATTTCAGGGCCTCCGAAACTGTGATAGGTAGTGAGGAGTGAAATCACCATTTTACGCCCTTTAGAAAGCCTGAAGGCGGTGCTTTGTTTTCGGGGTCCTGTGCGCGGCTAGGCTCCCAAAAAGTCCCACACATGTGGCATCCCTGTACTCAGGAGAAGCAGCAGAATGTATTTTAGGGTGTAATTTCACATAAGCCCATGACATGTTTGAGCAATATATCATTTAGTGACAACTTTGTGAAAACATTTTTAAAAATTATTGTAATTTTCCCAAAACTTGTGGCAAAATATAAAATATTCCATGGACTCAACATGTCTATCAGCAAATAGCATGGGGTGTCTACTTTCCAAAAAGGGGTCATAGATACCAAACATGACATGCTTTAAAATTGCGCTCAACTGTGCAACGGCGACAAACTACATACCTGTTTAAAAGCCTTTACAGGTTACCACTTTAGATTTAGAGAGGAGGAATTACTGCCCTTGATCTGACGTTCGCGGTGATACCTCACATGCATGGTGCAATTGCTGTTTACATATGACACGAGACTGACGCTTGCGTTAGCCTTTGTGAGCGAGCACGAGGGGACAGAGGTGCTTTTTTTTTTATTTTGCTTTTTTATTTTATTTTTACACTTTTCATTTAATTTTTTTATCATTTTTACTGTTATCACAGGAAATGTAAATATCCCCTTTTTTAAAAAAATTGGGGTCTATTAGACTCTAGATCTCTCTTCTGCCTTCAAAGCATCTGACCACACCAAGATCGGTGTGATAAGATACTTTCCAAATTTCCCAATGGCGCTGTTTATATCCGGCAAAACCGAAGTCATGAAATGCTCATAGCTTCTGGTTTCTTAGGCCATAGAGATGGGTGGAGCCACTCTGGTCTTCAATCAGCTCTATGGTCAGCTGGCAGAACCACCGGCTGCATTCTCAGATTCCCCAGTGGGACAGGAGAGCCTGAGAAAACCATGGAAGATGGCGGGGGGGATGTTCCCTCCCACTGCTTGTAAAAGCAGTTTAGCAGCAAATTAGCTTCTAGGATTGCTTTTACATGAGAGCCGACCACTGGCTGAAAAGAACGATACTAAGATGATACCTAAATCTGCAGGCATCACTCTGGTATAACCACTCAAATTACAGAAACATACCAGTACATTGCTGGTCCTTGTTGGGCATATATTGTAATGTTCTTTTTTTTCATGCAGCCTGTGGACTGAACCAAAAAAAGAGATTGATCGGTGGGTATGCCCACCATTAGAATACCGCCCTGCTCGGTATTTCTGCAACCGACTCTATAGCAGAATAGGGTCGGCGGGAATGGCAAGACGGGAACATTTCATTCTCTTCTCTATTTTCTCCTTCATACCTACTCTTCTTCGACATCTAATTCCCTCCTACCACTTCACGGTATCATTTTAACTATGGAATATGTTACAATGAACCCCTGAACTTTATAGAGTATCGATCTCCAGGATTAAAGGTTAAGTGACAGTCAAAGACTAAGCTGATCAATATCATTCCGCCAAGTTGCATCTGTGACGCTTCAATCCACTCGGTAGATCACCATCCTGATCCATATTTATCAGCTACAAGTTTGATCGCAATTATCACACAGTTTCATGTTTATATTAACCGCTACCAGAATGTCCTTAGCAAGCTCTTTGATATACATGCAGACAACCATACTTTGTTCATTGTTACAATGTTGTACAATCCCTTTATTATGTCTTATTGTATGCTTATGATACAAAAGAAATAAAACACATTGAAAGCAGACTACCTCCCTGCATGCGGACTTTTAGCTATCCCTGAGTCCCTTAAAATACAAGTACTACTGGCCTACCTGATTCCTATACTGACCACTACACTGAGAACTACACTGTCCACTACACTGACCACTATACCATACTGTCCACTACACTGACCACTATACTACACTGACCACTATACTGTCCACTACACTACACTGCCCACTATACTAACCACTATACTACACTATACTGACCACTATACTACACTGACCACTATACTACACTACACTGTCCACTATACTACACTACACTGACCACCATACTACACTGACCACTATACTACACTACACTGCCCCCCATACTGACCACTACACTGCACTGACCTCCATACTACACTACACTGTCCTGCCTACAGTCTCTTGCCGCCCTCCCGGCCAGTAACAAAACTCTCACTCACCTTCTTATCCTGGCCTGCATTGATCCGGAGGAGGAGGAGAGGACAGCGGTGGCTCACATTCTTCTCTCCCCTGCGCTCTGGCTGCAGCCATGTTCAGTGTCCGGCGCCCTGTGATTGGGCGTATGGGAGGTCATGTGCGGAGGCGGGACTTCAGGAGCGATCTAGGACAGGCCAGCCCTACGCCTCACATGACCCTCATACGCCCAATCACAGGGCGCCGGACACTTAACATGGTGGCCGGGCTGGGGACACAGGATCGAGAAATTAGGAGGAGGCAGACAGTGACACATACTGGCGCCCCCCTAAATTTCGCGCCCGGGGCCACGGCACCCCCTGCACCCCCCACGCTACGCCACTGCATATATGCATCATTTTTTTAACTGCAGTGGTGAAATCACCTACTACAGTGCTGGAGTCACTGATTTACGTATCGTGAGAACAAACGCTGTTCCTGTCAAGATAAAAAAAAATCAGTGCTGCAGCTGATTGGGGTACCTGAAAAGCAAACAAATGTAACAATAAAACATTAACTCAATAAAACAACAACAATCTGTGCCAAAAAAGAGTAAAAAAATATGCCGAAACATGGGGGCAATCCGCCACTAATGTTAAGGGCAAATCACCCCTCCACCCCTGCCCCCATGCTTTGGCATATATGCTCTTTTTTTAAAACTGTGGTGGTGAAATCACCTCCTACAGCACTGGAGTCACTGATTTACGAATCGTGAGATCAAACGCTGTTGCTGTCAAGATAGATAAATCAGTGCTGCAGCTGATTGGCATACCTGAAAATCAAACAATGGTAATAATAAAACATTAACTCAATAAAACAACAATCTGTGCCAAAAAAAAGTAAAAAAAATATGCAGAAGCATACAGGCAATCCACCCTTAATGTTAGGGGCAAATCGTCCCTTCACCCCTGCCCCCATGCTTCGGCATATATGCTCTTTTTTTTAACTGTGGTGGTGAAATCACCTCCTACAGCGCTGGAGTCACTGATTTACGTATCGTGAGAGCAAACGCTGTTGCGGTCAAGATAAATAAATCAGTACTGCAACTGAATGGCGTACCTGAAAAGAAAATAATGGTTAACAATAAAACACAGTAAACAGTAAATTATAAAAGAATTACATACCTGAAAAGCAAACACGATAAAACATAGTAACAATAAAACATTGCAGTTATAAAATACAGTAAAACAGAGCAGAACAATAGAGAGAGAACAGTAGAGAAAACTTTTTTTTACACTTTTATTTGTAGCTGTACTGTAACTGTAACTGTAATGATTCCAGGTTCGGGTCTCTCAAATTGCGATGGTATCTTTGGAGACCCTGTGAAAGTGTGTCCTATGACTGTGTAGTTCTGTACCCTACGCTAATACTCCACTAGTGTGTGGTAGCATTCGAAACATTCACCGATGCAGAGACCAGGTTGGTTAGGACAGGAGGGACAATAATAGCGGGTGTCATGCCTATATCCGCGTTTTCTACAGACACGACATCTGCGTGCACTGCAAGAACTGCTCGTATCATGTCCTGGTCATGCAAGCAGAGAACACGGACATATGGTGAATTGGGTCAGTGGACCAATATGACCGCAACTCACTTTTTTTAACTTTGCCCATGAGGAGGGATAAGCCCAGAAAGGTCTTAAAATCGGAAACCGTAATAGGTTTCCATTCTCTGGCAAGGGTCATATGGGGATTAGCGGCGATGAATTGACCAGCATACAAATAGCTTTGGTCCACAATAGACGTCATCAGAGCTATCTGTGAGGGTGCTGCTGCTGTCTACTGGATCGTATTCTGAGCCTTAATATGACAGAAGGGTGACTTCCTCTTCACTCTCATCTGTCATGCTCAGAAATGTGTTGGCCTCTTAACTAGTGTACCTTTGATTGTGGCCTCTAAATTTACTGGTACAACTAGTGTGACTCACAGGCAAAAAATGCACCCAATTGTCAGAGCCAGCTTCAATCGCTACCAAAAAAACTATTAGCATTCACAGGGATCAGGCCCGACTCTGCGAACGCTGCAGTTATGTGTGTTGTGTTTTGAAAGTGACAGTGATCGATTGATACTGCACTTGGGTGGGGTGGGCTGGGCTGGGCAGAGGGGCTAAACGCAGGTGCTAGCAGGTATCTGGCCTGATCCCGCTAACGCTGCATTTTTGGGAACCCTAAACTACTGGGGAAACTAGTATAGATCTGATCAGATCAAAGATATTGATCTGTTCAGACACTATACTACTAAGGGAGGCGAATGACGCTGCCTGGGGCTGACGCGGACCCTAACTGAAGCTAAAACCTAACTGATGTCACTAGCCGGGTGATCAGGGGGTTAAACCTTTATTAGGGAATATACGGCGGGTACCCTGACGCTATAAAAAACAAACAGCGTCACCCGTGACACTAATACGGTGATTACTGGTGACAGGGGGTGATCAAGGGGTTAAACCTTTATTAGTGGTGGCCCGCCCTCAGTTATAAAAGAACTGTCATCAGCGCTGAAGCGTCATATGGCGGGTGCCTCCCATGGAGGCAGATTGGTCACGGCTTTGTCTTTTTTTGGGTCTTTTTCGGTCCGTCGGTGGAGCGAGAGAAGATGAATGGACTTCGTAGGACATTCTTATTTTTTAATTTTTTAATAAAGGACTTGCCCCAAGCCGTGTCTTGTCATTTGTACCATTTTGACACTTTTTTTCTGAAATGGTAGGGGTACATTCGTACCCCGTTACCATTTCACACAGGGGGGAGGCCGGGATCTGGGGTCCCCTTGTTAAAGGGGGCTTCCAGATTCCAAAAAGCCCCCCACCCACAGACCCCCACAACCACCGGGCAAGGGCTGTGGGGATGATTCCCTTGTCCCCATCAACATGGGGACAAGGTGCTTTGGGGGCTACCCCAAAGCACCCTCCCCATGTTGAGGGCATGTGGCCTGGTATGGTTCAGGAGGGGGGGCGCTCTCGTCCCCCCCTCTTTTCCTGCGGCCTGCCAGGTTGCATGCTCGGATAAGGGTCTGGTATAAATTTTTGGGGGACCCCCACACCTTTTTTTTATAAATTTTGCCGCGTGGTTCCCCTTAATATCCATACCAGACCTGAAGGGCCTGGTATGGAATTTGGAGGGACCCACACGCAATTTTTTTTTTAAATCTTGGTTCGGGGTTCCCCTTAATATTCATACCAGACCCAAAGGGCCTGGTAATGGACTGGGGGAATCCCATGCCGTTTTTTTTCAATGACTTTTATCTCTATTGCTGGGACCGACAATTCATTATAGCCGCGAGTAGTTTTAAATGACTTTTTTTCCTTTAGAAATGCCATTTTGTGCAGGTACTGTTCTAAACATGGGAAAAATGTGCCACTTTACAGGCATACTATAGACAACCCCCAGGTACGAAATTTAAAGGAATATTTCACTTTTATGGTTTCACTTTAAACATTATTAAAATCACTGCTCCCGAAAAAACGGCCATTTTGAAAACTTTTTTTGCATTGATACATGTCCCCTGGGGCAGGACCCAGGTCCCCAAACACTTTTTATGATAATAACTTGCATATAAGTCTTTAAAATTAACATTTTTGATTTTTCATGTTAATGTCCCATAGACTTTAACGGTGTTCCGGCGGCTTTCGAATTTGCCCCGAACGCCACATATTGTTCGGTGTTCTGCAGAACACCCAAACAACTAAAGGTCGGCCCGAACTTATGCTTGGTTCGAACCGTTCGCCCCATGGGCGTCCGCAGAACTTTTTTCAGGGGGGGGGGGCATAATTTTATGGACACCCATGCTCTCAATGTGTACTATTTGCCACATACGTGGAAACAGAACCAGTAAGAGATGGAGGTAGTAGTGGAACTAAGGAGACAGTAAGGAGTTCGCCCATCCCTAACTAGCAGCTGAAAAGACCTGTGCTTATAATTCACACTGTAAAAATACCATTGTAGGTCCAGTTCACTTCTAGTTTGTTCACATTGTAGTCAGTCAAGCCCTGATGAAGGTTGCACCCTTGCACCCCCCAATGTGTTACCTACTTTTTGGAGTGTACCCCTGACGTTTAATGGAATAAAGTTGTAACTGGACCTCTTAGCAGAGGTGTGGCACTTCAATTTTATTTCTCGTTTCATTGGTGGTCATGGCAGTGAAATTTTAACCCCACATCCCCCCTCCTGCATTTGTAGTCATGGCGGTGAAAGTTAACACCTCGCCCCCCCCCAATTCAAGTGATGAAGGGATTACATTTTACTGCCCTGGACCTCCAATGTGGAGTAAACAGTACTGACAGCAGTGCTGGGGGCTATTATTGCCCCCCACTGGCACCATTGCTGAGGGTTATTAGTGGGTCTACTGGCACCAATGTTGGGGATTAGTATTGCATCTACTGACACCAATGTTGTGGGTTATTATTGCATCCACTGACACCAATGTTGTGGGTTATTATTGCATCCACTGACACCAAGGTTAGGGATTAATATTGCATCCACTGACACCAAGGTTGGGGATTAATATTGCGTCCACTGACACCAAGGTTGGGGATTAATATTTTTGCGTCCACTAACACAAACGTTGGGGGTTTTTATTAGGTCCACTGATTCCATTACTGGAGGGTATTATTCCATCCACTGACACCAATGATGTGGGTTATTATTGCGTCCACTGATACCAATGCTGGGGGTTATTTTTCTGTCCACTGACACCAATGTTGTGGGTTATTGTAAGTTATTGCAATGTAATTTGGAATTTCCGTGATTGCAAATCTGGAAATAAGTTGCCATCATGCTAATTTGTGTCCTCACCAAACTGACATGATCTTATGGGAATGTCATGTTAACAGTGTACGCAAGCCAATTATTTTCTTTTACCGTATGTGTCACACTGTATTCAAAAGGCAACAAAACTGTTCTAAAGTGCAAACCCATTTTGCGTTTTACCATTTTGTCACGTTACATAAAAATCAAACTTATGTGATAACCTTTTAATTAGCAGGCTTTGACTGTTATATTTTGGTTTTCCAATTCTGGGCTGTATAAACTACATAAAATGGTATCAGGAAGAATTACAGGAAAATATATTTTTTTCAGATTTCATTCTCATTGATACACATACAATAAAAAATAAATCTGCTTAAAATTAAACCCTATGTGGTTGGTTTACTAGAACTGGAGAGTCCAAAATCTGGGGCAGCTCTGCATAGAAGCTAGTCAGCTTTTTTTTTTTTAAAGCATAACTGAACAAGTTGAAGTTAGAAGCTGATTGGCTACCATGCACAGCTGCAAAGGATTTTGCAGTGCAGTTTTTGCACTCTCCAAGTTCCAGTATAGGGTGTGAAACCAAGACATTACCAGAATAAACAAAACGCTCTGGGACTCAATGTTGTTATAAGGAAAAAAAAAAAAAAAACAGTCTATGATGTGATTTTCACAATTTTATTTACTTGTTTTTCCAACATATAATTAAAATAAAATGTTTGTTAAGTGGCATTCTTCCACACATGCATTTTGTTGTGATAACAGATCTTTATATTTAATTTAAATGTTGTTAGCTGCAACATTTCTTGTCTGACACAGCTGCAACAATATGCCTATACATACACTACACTCTGCCCTAGTGGAACACTTGGGTTTGTTTTGGTGATATGCATAGGAAACGAATGAATGTACACTGTATTCTCTTACTGCTTCAACTCACTAACAAAAATAAAATAAAGTGCCAATTGCCCAAAATGAGGTACTGTTGACTTTATCCTGATTGCAGTTCTTCCACAGCAAAATGTATTCCAGCACCTTGGACAGTGCACTCAAGAAACACAAGTAAGGGGTCCATGTTGTCCATGGTGCTGCAATCATTTACAGGGTTTTTGTTACTGACTGCTCACATGCCCCCTCTTCACCATATCCAACTTAAAAAAAAAGTCTTGGCAGGAGATCAACTTTAAATAAGTATAACTCAAAAAACTCCTATAAATACCATTGCAGTTGATATACTATATACTATATTTCCAAAAGTATTGGGACGCCTGCCGTTATACGCACATAAACTGGCATCCCAGTCTTAGTCCATAGGGTTCAATATTGAGTTGGCTCACCCTTTGCAGCTATAACAGCTTCAACTCTTCTGGGAAGGCTGTCCACAAGGTTTAGGCGTGTGTCTATGGGAATGTTTGACCATTATTCCAGAAGTGCATTTGTGAGGTCTGGCACTGATGTTGGACGAGAAGACCTGGCTCACAGTCTCTGCTCTAATTCATCCAGGTGTTCTATTGGGTTGAGGTCAGGACTCTGTGCAGGCCTGTCAAGTTCCTCCTTCCCAAACTCGCTCATCCATGTCTTTATGGACCTTGCTTTGTGCACTGCTCCAAATCATTTGGTGCAGGGGGGATTATGGTGTTGGGTTGTTTTTCAGGGGTTGGGATTGGCCCCTTACTTCCAGTGAAGGGAACTCTTAAGGCATCAGCATAACAAGACATTTTGGACAATTTCATGCTCCCAACTTTGTGGAAACAGTTTGAGGATGGCCCCTTCCAGTTCCAACATCCAGTGCACAAAGCAAGGTCCATAAAGACTTGGATGAGTGAGTTTTGGGTGGAGGAACTTGACTGGCCTGCACAGAGTCCTGACCTCAGCTTGATAGAACACCTTTTGGGATGAATTAGAGCGGAGACTGCGTCCAACATCAGTGCCTGACCTCACCAATGCGCTTCTTGAAGAATTCTGGGAAAATGGTCATACATTCCCATAGACAAACTTCTAAGGCTTGTGGACAGCCTTCCCAGAAGAGTTGAAGCTGTTTTAGCTGCAAAGGGGGGGCCAACTCAATATTGAACCCTACGGACTAAGACTGGGATGCCATTAAAGTTCATGTGCGTGTAAAGGCAGGTGTCCCAATACTTTTGGTAATATAGTGTATGTTACAGGCAATATGTGAAATTAGACATTCTATAGAAAGCTTAGGCAACCTATAGAATGCTTTTAGGCAAAGCATGAAATGCCTGAGTTATTTAAATATGCTATATACTTCCCACCAGCTCCCCGGCCAGCAGAACACAATTGAGCTACGGGAGAGATTCCCCCATCAACACTGACTGTGTTAATGGGGGAATCAAGAGATTTTCTTTCTCTTCACCTATAATGGAAGAAAATTTCTTAATATATGGCCTGACTTAGTTAAACAGTCATAAATAAAGCTGGCTATACGTGTTACATTTTGATTGTACAATCTATAGCCAATTTACATTTTCCAACCCATGTATTATGAGCACATACCTAAACAATTTTTTGAATTTGTATCCTTCCAGGGAGGCTCTCAATCTATATCATTTTGATTACTCTAAAGGTGACTCTACAATCATACTCTAATATATTAAAGTGTTACTAAACCCACAACAGTAAAATCATTCTGTATATTCAGTAAAGCATGCTTGTTATACTCACTGTGGAACCTAAGGGGTTAATCCTCTGTATTATGTAAAAAGGCTGTTTGATCCTGTATGCACAGATCCTCCCCTTCTTGTATTGCCCCCAAAACATGTCCTGATAAGACAGAGTATATGTAGTCAGGCTGCACATGCTCAGTTTGGTGTGTATTGCTAATTTTTTTTTCTTGGGAGACATGTGATCAGCACAGGGCCAATTAGCTCAGTCCAGACAGAGGGTCAGGGGTCCTGCATCCTGATAAAACAGCCAGCGCAGTATGAAAACTCCTCCTACAAGCTTTAACCAGGCACTGATAGAAGTCACAAGACTGCTATATATTGCTGATGAGAAAAGGTATTTAGCAGTTTATATTTACTAAAATAATTGCATTTCCATGTTCTGTGTACTGTGGGAGACCAGATATAGTGAATTCAGGGCCCTGGGTTTAGTAACCCTTTAAGTCAGTTCAATCAATAAGTAATAGTAATTTATGTACTCATATCAGCTACCGTACATTGTATATTGATGCAGATTATGGCAACGCGCTCCTCATCTGATTTCATCCTGCTGCAACCCCAAAGGCCTACTTTTGACACATTCCACCGCAGAACACGTAATCTAGCCAGAAGGTCGGAACACCCAAACTAACTGCAACTAAAACAGCTGTTGAGAGTATTGGAAGAAAGTCCTCACTATCGCAAAATATAATGTAAAATGGCTACTCAAGCCATTTTGTAATTGAATATCTTTACAAATTACTATTCCATTTCAGTCTGAAGTTACTATGATTTTCTAAAACTCATATTTAATATTACCTCTTGCAATATATTAAACTGGGAGAATTTATAGAAGACAACCAGATATTATTTCCCTGCCCACCTGATTTGCTTACTGCTTTTTCCATAATTCTGCAGAGAGCTGGAAGTCCAATTAGAGACATCCTCTGCACCTGAATTTTCAATTTTGCTTAAATTCTCTACAAGGATGGTTACTACTAAAGGGTTATAGATGGTTCTATTTTATAAGGTTACACGGATGACAGTGAAGGCAGGACCTTACATTCCTCCAGTTAATATGAGAAAGGAAATATTGAGAAAAACAAGAATTTCTTAAAGCGGACCTTCAGTCATTTTTTTCATCTTTCCATTGATTAAATCCTCTGCCTTTGTTGTTTTAACTTTGGATAGTAAAACATTTTTTTTTCTGCCAGTAAATACCTTATACAGCCCACTTCCTGTTTCTTGTCTGGTAATAAGCCTAGGCTTATGACATCACCCACAGCTCTCTCTCTCTCTCTCTTGTGAGGGTTTGCCAGGAAGGGAGGGAGGGGTGATTCATAAATGGGCCAATGAGAGCTGCTGGAGTTGTGCTTCTGTGTGTCTGTGTAAATCCAGGAAGTGAACAGGCAGCAGCTTCAGATGCCCACAGTTAAAATGGATGCAGCCAGACTCAGTGGAGGGAGATTTCTGCAGCATATTTGGCAAGTACAGAATCACAGTAAATATAAAATAATATGCAAAGTGGTTGGAGGGAAGATCAGGATGACAAAGATGTTTTTATTACAAATTATGTGAGCAGACTGCAGTTCCTCTTTAAGGACAGGGATATATGATCTGCAACAAACTTTGCTAAGTGTGCTAATATCCTTGCATTGTATATTGTCCACCTGGAAGGAACTCATTTCCTCTCAGCAGTGCTGAAGTTCTAGTTTAAAGAAAATCTGTAAAGAGGAAGTCTGGGAGCTGCTGTCATTGATTGGGTTATTGATGTAGAATATCTATCTTGTCAGGTACCCTTTAAACGCTCTTATCATTCTGGAGTTCACTTTGAAAACAAACATATACCAAGCTGATATAACTTAATTTTAAGTGATTTGCAAAGTTTTTTTTTTTTTTAATAACAAACATGGTACACTTACCTGCTCTGTGCAGTTGATTTTACACAAAGCAGCCCCAATCCTCCTCTTCTCAGGTCCCAGGTCACTCTTGGCTCCTCCCCCCTGCTGATTGATCCCATAGCAAGCGGCTTGTTATGGTGACACTAATGTAGACTCGCTCTCAAGCTGAGCTCTGTGTGTCTATTGAACGGTTCAAAATAGAAAGCAGTATCCAGCTGGTTGTTGCTGCAGCACCCATATTTCATGAGCTTATCCAGGAAAGTGTGCGATGGGAATATGAAGTACTATTGAACGGTTCAGACCCCGCCCCTTGCTCCCTCCTTACTGTCTGTGATTGACAGCAGCGGGAGCCAGCAGCTCCTGCTGCTTTGTCTGAGCCAATACTAGAGAGAGAGAGAGATCACAGGACTGGATCAACATTGGCTCAGGTAAGTACAAGACTCCTTTCACACTGGGGCTGCCCGTCCGTTAGCGGTAAAGCGGCACTTATCAGCTTTTAAGCCCGCTAGCAGCCGAAGAAGAGGTTAAAAACGCCCATGTTTCAGCGCTTCGGAAGCGCTGCCCATTCATTGCATTGCTTCTTCATGACCAGGGCATTTTTTGCTATTCAGCACTGCGCCACTGGCAATTGCTCGGTCATGCAACACTGTATGCAAATTGAATTTATATCATCTTTTTCACACAAATAGAGCTTTCTTCTGGCAGCATTTTATCACTACTGGGTTTTTTTATTTTAAAAATAAAAAAAGAGCGAAAATGTTGATAAAAACAACATTTTCCACTTTCTCTTATAAAGCATATTCAATAAAAAAAATTGATAAAAAAATTCAATAAATCAAATTTAGGCCAAAATGTATCCTGCTACATGTCTTTCATCAAAAAAATCCCAATAAGTTAGTTTATATTAAATGGTTTGTGCGAAAGTTAGTGTCTACGAACTATGGTATATATACTGGCATTTACGCAGCTATAGACACTATACTGTAATGACAGTGATCAGAAAATTATAGTGGGAATGTGATAGAGTGGCGGGCAATCTGGCACTAACAGACATTATCTGGGAGGGTCACTAACTGACACTGATGTTGCTAGGGACACTAATACAATGATCAGTGATGATACTGTACACTTACACTGTACTAATGACACTGGCTGGGAAGGGGCTAACATCTAGGGGCAATCAAGGGGTAAATGATGTGCCTAGCAATGTGTGTTGTGTGCTGCTTTTTCTTTCTGATCTGGCTCCTTTTCAGGGAAAAGAAACAGCTAGATCACTGTTCCATGTACACAGAGTTCTGTGTTTTTGTAAACACACAACGCTGTGTGTGACTGGACAAAGCCGATCAGCTGATTTCAGCTGAAATCATTGGCTGAAATCTGCTGCCAAACTTCTGCTGTGTCCAATCTCAGCACAGGTCGGCAAGGGAC
Source organism: Lithobates clamitans (assembly GCA_037952925.1). Taxonomy (NCBI): domain Eukaryota; kingdom Metazoa; phylum Chordata; class Amphibia; order Anura; family Ranidae; genus Lithobates; species Lithobates clamitans. The sequence goes on along the minus strand of JBBGZY010000502.1, from coordinate 7,908,844 downwards.
AAATGCATGTGTGCCAAGAAGTACGGGATTGTGCCTGTATCTGCCTCCATTTACAATATATTTACTGTAAGCGGTCGGCAGGTAGTTAGAACCCAACGCAAGTCATCTTTAATTTGCTTCGGAAATAGGAGGTTGGGGTACACCCTTTTTCAGATGGCATGTTAATTGCCACATTGTTTTAAATCTGTTTAATACTTGAAAGTAAAAGCTCTATTGTTTACATGTGAAAGCCCTCTCCTTGCTCCCACTCGCTCCCACTTCGGATGAATAGAAGGATAGACAGTCTTATACATGAAGGATTTGTAGTGTCCGTATATTAATGTCTTCATTTCCCTTATTCTGCACATTAACACCTCATTTCTATCCTCCCACTGTATGTCACCTGTACATTAAAGCTTAATCCTTTCATGTCTAAGCCTATTTTTGACCTTTGTTGCTTACAAGTTAGAAGTTAAAACTCATATTTTTTTGCTAGAGAATTACTAAGAACTTCCAAACATTTTATATATATATATATATATATATATATATATATATATATATATGTTTTAGCAAGGACCCTGGAGAATAAAATGGCGATGATTGCAATATTTTATGGCACACGGTATTTGTGTAGCTGTCTTTCAAACGCAATTTTTGGGGAAAAAAGACACTTTCACAAATTAAAAAAATACCTAAACAGTAAATTTAGCCTAATTCTTTTTGTATAATGTGAAAGATGATATTATGTTAAGTAAATTGATACCTAACATACCATGCTTTCAAATTGCGCACACTCTGGGAATGGCGACAAACTATGGAACCTAAATAACTCCATAGGCGACGCTTTAAAAAAAATTTAACGGTTACCAAGTTAGAGTTACAGAGGGGGTCTTTTTCTAGATTTATTGCTCTCACTCTGACGATCGCAGCGATACCTCACATGTGTGATTTGAACACCGTTTACATATGCGGGCGCGACTTACGTATGCATTTTCTTTGCTGCGCGAGCTCACGGGGACCCCAAATCCCTCCTTTGCACTTAAAAGTATTCAGATTGCCAAAATTGGCTTCCATGTTTTTACATAGGAGACTGGAATGAAGCTGTTTCTCTTTGTCCCAGTCTCAGCCTAGCCGGCGGAAGTGCCGAATCGTGGATCGGGTCTCCCGGTGGGATGGGAGGAGCGGCGGAAGGCGGAGGGAGGGGGGACGTCCCCTCTCGCTCCTTTAGGATAACAGCAGAGTGGCTTTTAGCCGCATCGGTTGTTATCACTAAAAAGCCAACCACCCGCTCTGCAGGCATCACCCCGGTTTAACCCCTTCTAGCCGAGGCCGCATATGTGTGTACGGTCGGCGCTAAGGGGTTTTTAATACACACTAGTGTTTTGGGTTTTTTTTGTTCAATCCAGAGGGCTCAACAAAAAAAAAACTGAAGAGCTCAGGAGGAGCCGCTGTACTAACAATCTGATATTAGTACAGTGATCTCCCCCGCTGAGCTACGGTGGCTACTGATGGCCCCCCTGTCAGAACACTCCAGTCAGCGCTTTCAGCCAATGGCGGTGCTGATCGGCAGACCATTTTTCAGTCATGACCCTTCGACAGAAGTTGGACAGGCTGCTGTAAACATGGACTGAATGTCAGACGGTTTCTATTGAACCGCCCGATGTCTCCTGATATTTGGCCCATGTGTACTAGGCTTATCCCTTTCATCCCCCCCCTCACCTTTGTGTATGACTTGTACATTAATGGTGTGCTGAATTTAGAGCACCATTACCAAGCTCCATGTTTTAATCACTTCAATACCAGCATGTGTCATTTCCAAATAATTGTGTCAAAAACTCACCTTGAAGCATCTACTTTTCAAAAAGGGGTCACTTTAGGGGTGTTTGTACTGTCCTGGCATTTTTATTTGACATGTTCTATAACAGAAAGTAAGGGAAAACATTTATTTTTTCAAAATTCTTTTTTCTTTTTTTTTACTTTATATAGTAAAAAATAAAAATACCCCAGTGGTTAATAAATACCACTAAAAGAAAAAGTGAGTGAGATATTTACAGGCTAGTATTCAAGGGGTTAAGAAATTTCCCCTCAATTCCTTTCAGGACCAATAGTAATAGGAAATCTCTTTAACAGAAACACAGATAAAAATACATTTTAGTATAAAAAAAGGTTTAAAACGTCCGCAAATGTTTCTATTGCCATCTATGTTTCCTTGACATGGTGACAATCACCCTCTCTATTTCTTGTAAGAGAGTAAAAGGGGAAGAAAGTAAAAAGCCTATTTTGAATACTTATGCTGCTAACCTTAGTTAATAGGAAGGTATATTATATTTACTTGTTTTAATTTTGTTTTTACTTTTTTTCAGTTGTTTCCTGGCTTTCTGTCCTATGCCAAAATAATCTCATACATCCCAGGAGTCTTTAGTCATTTTTTTATTTTCTTTCATTTCATCCGGAGGAGGAGCTTTCCCAGTTAAGCTCAGCCTCTTGTCTGCATGTCTGAGTTAAGAGCAGATGGATTCCAGGAAGTAAGTGCTACATGATTCATCTGCAAGATAGCCACGGCTACAAATGCTGGGGGGGGGGGGGGGGAATTAAATGGTATTTTCAGTTTGTGGTGTTCAGATACAGTTAGGTTCCACCCTAATGGAGTCATAGACAAACGTATACTATTAAGAGAAATGTTAATTCTTCCATGTCCAAAAATAATAATAAAAAAAGATGTCAGACTTTGAAGATAAACTCCAGATTGACCAAGAAAATCAGCATACTTTTGCATAATTAACTGTGCAAATGAGTTCCATTGGCAAACTCAAAAACCCAAATAATTAGTTATCAGCAAATAGAAAGTTCTCTCTGGGGACATTAGGGAGGAAAGCCACCAAAATTCTAGCATGTAGGAAGGTGTTGGACTACATTATATCTGCTGAAATGAAGGGGCATCGTGCCATTTCTTCAGGCTGGTAGGAGACAGTTAAAGACAAATTTTTCGCCTGCTATGGGCTCCAAGTGGCCATCTTAGGGAGGAAGGCATGTTTTATTGGATGCTAAAATCCCACAAGATTTGGGCCACCATCTCATAATAAATGCATTATTCAGTGTGCCTGCATTGTGGAAGAAGGTTGCGGACAGAGCTCTGTTGGTTAGGAAGAGAGTAGGAGCAGTGATAAGGAGAGGTACTTGACGAGGATAAGAGTAGGTTCTCCTTTACAGGTTGTCTCTTTTGTGGTCTTTCCTAAACAGTCTCCCAGTGGTACCTAGATATATGCAAGGACCTTTTGGGATTAGAGTGTGACCCAGTAATACCATACCCCAAGGGAAGCTTTCCTCCAGAACTCTCTGGTCTCTAAGCACTGGTATATTACTTTTGAAAAGTGCCTTGTTGATTAATATGACTCTCTTCTGCCTGAAGAAGCATCTAACCTGCAGAATATATAGTGCCATTGCTGTAAACTTGCTTAATTTCTGTGATCATTCAATTTCTACAATATAAACAGTGTTTAAGTACCCATGTGAGTTGGCAGTTCTTGGGTGCACTGGCTTGGTCACATATTCTTGTATCTCTAGGATTTATTTCTTTATGCTATCAATGCTGCAAACCATATTCATCTTTTACGCCCAGCATAATTAAGTGGCACACGAAAGAAAATTCACATTTATAGAGAGACAATTGGTGACATGCAGGGGGGGGGGGGGGTCACACAGATATGGTAGATGTATTCTACTTCTGTAGGGCTTTCAGAAACCTGGTAAACGCGATAAAAATATCAGACGAATGATCGTCCGTTTTTTTTACTTGTTCAAATATTTTATTAATCAAGAAAAGGAATGATACAGTCAAACTGTGGTCCTTGCAAGGACTAGTGGTAGATGGGTAGTACAATGGTAACAAAGAGCATACACCATGCAAAATACTACAGATAATTAAACAGAATATGTGGCGAATGTTGAAACACAACACCAGAAAACTGGTAAGCTTGCTCTAACGAAGAGTGCATAGGTTACATGAAAATAGTGAACTGGGTGAGTTAGAATTGCGCTGTGTAGTGATGAGGAGGAGATGGCGTGTGGACATTCTGATAGGCGGTGGTGATGTCCAGGTAGCTACCAAAAAAAAAAAAAGACCAAATGGAGAGTAGAGCAGGAAGAGAGAGAGAAAGAAGAAATGTCAGAAGAAGTAAGAGAGGGAAGGGAGGGGGGAAAAAAGAGAGAGAAACTCCAGGTGCCTCTAGGACGGATCGAGATTATCACATCAATAAGAAATTCGGGAAGGGGGTGCTATTCATGGAAGTAAAAGGGACTCATCGGAGTTGGGTGGGAGGTAATTGTCTTCTTTTTTTTTTTTGCATGCTAGGCTCATATCGAAAACAAATAAGTTACTAGAGTTATCAAAATTCTTGTAAGACATAATACAACTTCCCTCCTGATGATGTAATGTATTGTATTGTAATATATTCTTTTGTTTCTGAGCATACGCAGTATTGGTCGCTTGATTTTTTACAGATGGATACTGTACTGAATAAATGAAAATCATTTGTTCTGTTATCTTATGAGAAATATATTTTCGTGCTTGTCCCTTCGAATAATTTCACATTAACTGTCGTGATCGGCTCTAGAAAGCTGTGTACTAACGATCAGATTATCGGTTGATCGCTCCGAAAGCGGTATTTTTCTTCAGACTTACTCATTGTGTTTATTAGGCTTAAGGCCAGAAAAGCAGAATCTGTTTTCACAAAGGAAGGGATGTTTTTCTGTACGCCTATAGTTGGGTTTTGTTAAGTAGACATTTATCTGGAGTTCTTCTTTACATCTGAAAGAGCTGGTCTGGTCTGTCTGCCATGGAATAGGATGGCTGTCTGTGCTTCAGAGGGATAACAGAATAATTGTGAGACATGATGTGACATTTCCAAAGTATCAAAGTGATCTAATGGTGCCTCAGACACGTTTCAAAGACTGAAAGAAATGCCCCTTTTACTTAAGCCGTAATGAAGGTTTCCCTGGAAACGCACTGTTTTTATATCGCCATGCAGAATACAGAACTCTCCTTTCATGTACTTCCTAATAGCTGCTAAGTTAGTCCGCTCATACAGGCAACAAGACACCATGTACATCCACCAAAACTGCACAGATACAAGAATAACCCAGATACTAAAACAGCCAATAAAAAGTCGAATTCTCTCATTATTTCCCAAATTCACCTATTTTTTGTTGTTGTTTGTGATATATGTTTAGTCATTTAATTTTTTTACTATATTTAAAGCAGAACTCGAGCTTTAGAAAAAACTGAATGTCACCAGTGTTCTGGGTTGAATGACAGCCAGCATCATTCAGCTCACTCTCTCTCACCCCAGACGGTCATGGACCTGTCACCTGGGGTGTGTGTCAGTGCATGAGTAGGAACTGCCCCCCAGGACCTGTATAGGGTTTGGACAAAATTCTGGAAACAAGTATTGTAAAAGAACAAAATTGTTACCTAATATGGTGCTGGACCACCTTTGGAATCCAAGTCGGCCTGAATTCTCTTGGGAATTGGCAAATATAAAAGTCTTGGATGATGGATAATGGAATCTGATACCACTCTTCTATCAAAAATCCAGGGAATAATCCAGCACATAATCCAGCAGGATAATTTACTACAGTCAGGTCCATAAATATTGGGACATGGACACAATTCTAAACTTTTTGGCTCTATACACCACCACAATGGATTTGAAATGAAACAAACAAGATGTGCTTTAGCTGCAGACTTTCAGCTTTAATTTGAGGGTATTTACATCCAAATCAGGTGAACGGAGTAGGAAACACAACAGTTTGTATATGTGCCTCCTACTTTTTAAGGGACCAAAAGTAATGGGACAATTGGCTGCTCAGCTGTTCCATGGCTAAGTGTGTTATTCCCTCATTATCCCATTTACAAGGAGCAGATAAATGGTCCAGAGTTCATTTCAAGTGTGCTATTTGCATTTGGAATCTGTTGCTGTCAACACTCAATATGAGATCCAAAGAGCTGTCACTATCAGTGAAGCAAGCCATCATTAGGCTGAAAAAACAAAACAAACCCATCAGAGAGATAGCAAAAACATTAGGTGTGGCCAAATCAACTGTTTCGAACATCCTTAAAAAGAAAGAATGCAACGGTAAGCTCAGCAGCACCAAAAGACCCAGAAGACCACGGAAAACAACTGTGGTGGATGACCGAAGAATTCTTTCCCTAGTGAAGAAAACACCCTTCACAACAGTTGGCCAGATCAAGAACACTCTCCAGGAGGTAGATGTATGTGTGTCAAAGTCAACAATCAAGAGAAGACTTCATCAGAGTGAATACAGAGGGTTCACCGCAAGATGAAACCATTGGTGAGCCTCAAAAACAGGAAGGCCAGGTTAGAGTTTGCCAAACAACATCTTAAAAAGCCTTCACAGTTCTGAAACAACATCCTATGGACAGATAGAGAAGTGTATGGAGAAGGAAAGGAACTGCTCATGATCCAAAGCATACCACCTCATCAGTGAAGCATGGTGGTGGTAGTGTCATGGCGTAGGCATGTATGGCTGCCAATGGAACTGGTTCTCTTGTATTTATTGATGATGTGACTGCTGACAAAAGCAGCAGGATGAATTCTGAAGTGTTTCGGGCAATATTATCTGCTCATATTCAGCAAAATGCTTCAGAACTCATTGGACTGCGCTTCACAGTGCAGATGGACAATGACCCGATGCATACTGCGAAAGCAACCAAAGAGTTTTTTAAGGGAAAGAAGTGGAATGTTATGCAATGGTCAAGTCAATCACCTGACCTGAATCCGATTGAGCATGCATTTCACTTGCTGAAGACAAAACTGAAGGGAAAATGCCCCAAGAACAAGCAGGAACTGAAGACAGTTGCAGTAGAGGCCCGGCAGAGCAGCACCAGGGATGAAACCCAGCGTCTGGTGATGTCTATGCGTTCCAGACATCAGGCTGTAATTGAGTGCAAAGGATTTGCAACCAAGTATTAAAAAGCGAAAGTTTGATGGATGATTGTTAATCTGTCCCATTACTTTTGGTCCCTTAAAAAGTGGGAGGCACATATACAAACTGTTTTAATTCCTACACCGTTCACCTGATTTGGATGTAAATACCCCCAAATTAAAGCTGAAAGTCTGCAGTTAAAGCATATCTTGTTCGTTTCATTTCAAATCCATTGTGGTGGTGTATAGAGCCAAAAAGATTAGAATTGTGTCGATGTCCCAATATTTATGGACCTGACTGTATAAACTGTACAACTTAATTGAAAAACAAACGTAAATCTTTTAGGAGGGAAGTAAAAATAAAAAACTAAAATAATGTGGTTGCATAAGTGTGCACACCCTCTTATAACTGGGGATGTAGCTGTGTTCAGAATTAACTGTGCAAAGATGAAGGAAGATCCAGCCAAGAAGGTCACATATGCGGAACACCGCGGTTGTATAAAATTATGTTTATTGTAGAAAAAGCACCATAATAAATGAATCACAAATTAACAATTAATTCCAGTAAAAAATTCTTCCAAAACAAATTGATTAAAAAGACAACGTTGTCTGGGGGAGGGTCGCAGCTGCTCTTGCATTCATTCAGCCCACCAGCCACACTTATACATGGTCTTAAATACTAAATAGACTAAATGCAATTGAATTTAGGCACTCTACAGTTCAGAAGAAACTTAATAAACCATTAGTAAATGTGAATTTCCACAGATGTGGGTGCAAACACTCCAAAGTGGCTCATATGTTTCAGGACTGCCCAGGAATGATGATAATTAAATAAATAGTTCATCCAAAAACGTCCTACAGTCCTACAGAGCTATGCTCTTGAAGGCGTTTGAGCTATGACTATAGGTAATGCCTGTCCAATCAGGCTAATGGCAACCAGAGTCAAGCGTGGGATGTGCCCCCTTGTACAATGCAGTTCTTAGAGGAAAGTTTATCAACAGAGAGGGTGTTGGGAAGTTGGAGGTTTAGATGCATGCAGGTGAGAGGAAACAGGACCGTTATGATTTACAGCATGATAGCTTCTAAGGACTTCCTACATAAGGCATATAGGAAATCACTGACATCTCACCACCTCTGGCGTCTTCATTAGATCATCCAGAATTCACTCCCAGTTCCTCTATATTGAATGCAGGTAGACGCTGAAGCGCTATTGTACCGTGTACCAGTGTATGTAAATTGTGTTGTCTCCACATCCAGGGAAGACTCCAGGGGTCACTTCCCCTCCACCAAACAGAGCTGCATGTGCTGAGAGCTATGGCCATCTGTTCTGAACGCTATCACCACCTGCCATCACCCGAGTCATGTGGGAAGCTGCTCATCCTGCCCCAGGACCCAGTGCGTCGGTCACTCCTCGAGTCCGCGGTAGGGCCCAGCTGCTCACTTTGATGTCAGAGTCACAGAGGAAAAGAATACCGGAGTTGGGTAAGCCTGCGAGGGGTGAAATCAGTGTGCCTGTAGTACCTGAGGCCATTAAGGGAGACAATACGGTTGTGCCGGTTAAAGCCAGTGCCAAGCGCAACTATCTCCCAGCCGAAGAATGCACCATTTCAGATTCAGATAACCCCTCTGATGGGATATCTGAACTGTTGTCAGATACTTTGTCGTGGACTGGAAAGGGGAGTGAATGTGAAGAGGAGCAGTTGTCCGATATGGGAGAGGGTGAGGTTCCTCCAGGGACTAACACAAGTGTTAAGATTGAACTATCTGCTAACACTGCCCCAACTGTGTGTGTTACTCAATCCTTTGAGGAGGGTCACTGGAAGCAGTGGGTCCCTAAAGTGATTCCCACTTAACAGATAGAAGCAACAAGTCTGATTGCAAACCTGATACTGTTGCGGGATACCCGGTTCGGCGTGCCCCAGACGCGCAGGTTCTATTTGGATATGGGGATCCCAAGACCCTGCCTAGGCTGTCCAAGGTGCAGCGAATTATCATAAAGAAAGTGGCTGAGGAATATGGATACTTGTACCCCTACATACCAGCTCACTTAGAAGAGAAAATTCTGGATGAAGAGACCCAATGGGTAGATTAAGCTGTGCGCAGTTTCCTTTTTAGCAGTGCCGCACATTCATGGAACGATGCCAAACTTCAGTCCTAAAAATCTCCATAGGCGACGCTTTAACATTCTTTACAGGTTACATGTTTAGAGTTACAGAGGAGGTCTAGTGCTAGAATTGTTGCTCGTGCTGTAACGCAATATCTCACATGTGTGGTTTGAACGGCGTTTACATATGTGGGCGGGACTAACATGTGCGTTCACTTCTAAGCGCGAGCTACCGGGGACAGGAGCGTTTTAAATAATTCATTTTTTTATTTTATTTTTTATTTTACTTAATTTTTTTATTTTTACTTTCTTTTACAACATCCCTTGTAATAGGAATCATCCGTGACAGGTCCTCTTTATGGAGAGCTGCGGGGTCAATAAGACCCCACATCTCTCCTCCAGGCTGGAAAGCATGAGATCGGGAAAAAAATCCACGATGTTTACGACTGTGGCCCAGATGTGATGTCATAACATCGTGCCCGGGCCTCCGACGGTCATAGAGATGACCATCTGGTCACCCGAAATCTCTATGCTCGTCATCCGGCGGCGGCCGATTTTTTTTCCGGGTGCCCGATGGCACGGGAGAGCACAGAGAAGCACCGGATGGCGGCCGGAGGGGGGATGTCCCCTCCCATCGCCTGTAAGAACGATCAAGAGGCGGAACTGCCGCTATGATCATTCTTATGCCCCGTACACACGGTCGGACTTTGTTCGGACATTCCGACAACAAAATCCTAGTATTTTTTCCGACGGATGATGGCTCAAACTTGTCTTGCATACACACGGTCACACAAAGTTGTCGGAAAATCCGATCGTTCTTAACGTGGTGACGTAAAACATGTACGTCTGGACTATAAACGGGGCAGTGGCCAATAGCTTTCATCTCTTTATTTATTCTGAGCATGCGTGGCACTTTGTCCGTCGGATTTGTGTACACACGATCAGAATTTCCGACAATGGATTTTGTTGACGGAAAATTTTATATCCTGCTCTCAAACTTTGTGTGTCAGAAAATCCGATGGAAAATGTGTGATGGAGCCTACACACGGTCGGAATTTCCGACAACAAGGTCCTATCACACATTTTCCGTCGGAAAATCCGACCGTGTGTACGGGGCATTATAGTGCACAGAATCACCGGCTTAAAACAAGGGTATCTGAATGATGCCTGTAGCTGCAGGCATCATTCAGATATTCCCACTGAAATCCAGGATGTCATATGACGTCCTTGGGCGGGAAGTGGTTAAAGTGCCTCTGATTAACCCCAAATAAAGTTCAGCTGTTCTAGTAGGTCTTTCCAGATATTTTCTTAGTCACATCCTGCAGCATAAGCCACGGTCCGCAGAGAGCTTCCAAAGCATCAGAGGGATCTCATTAATAAAAGGTATCAGTCAGGAGAAGGGTACAAAAGAATTTCCAATGCATTAGCTATACCATGGAACACAGTGAAGACAGTCATCATCAAGTGGAGAAAATATGGCACAACAGTGACGTTACCAAGAACTGGACGTCCCTCCAAAATTGATGAAAAGACGAAAAGAAAGCTGGTCAGGGAGGCTGCCAAGAGGCCTACAGCAACATTAAAGGAGCTGCAGGAATATCTGGCAAGTACTGGCTGTGTGGTACATGTGACAACAATCTCCCATAATCTTCATATGTCTAGGCTATGGGGCAGAGTGGCAAGACAGAAGCCTTTACTTACAAAGAATGACATCCAAGCTCATCTCAGTTTTGCAAAAACACATCTGAAGTCTCCCAAAAGCTTGTGGGAAAATGTGTTATCGTCTGATGAAACCAAGATTGAACTTTTTGGCCATAATTCCAAAAGATATGTTTGGCGCAAAAACAACACTGCATATCACGAAAAGAACACCATACCCACAGTGAAGCATGGTGGTGGAAGCATCATGCTTTTGGGCTGTTTTTCTTCAGCTGGAACAGGGCAATAGTCAAGGTAGAGGGAATTATGAACAGTTCCAAATACCAGTCAATATTGGCGCAAAACTTTCAGGTTTCTGCTAGAAAGCTGAACACGAAGAGGGACTTCATCTTTCAGCATGACAATGACCCAAAACATACATGCAAATCAACAAAGGAATGGCTTCACCAGAAGAAGATTAAAGTTTTGGAGTGGCCCAGCCGGAGTCCAGACCTGAATCTGATTGAAAATATGTGGGGTGATCTGAAGAGGGCTGTACACAGGAGATGCCCCCGCAATCTTACAGATTTGGAGTGTTTTTGTAAAGAAAATTGGATGAATATTGCCAAGTCAAGATGTGCCATGCTGATAGACTCATACCCAAAAAGACTGAGTGCTGTAATCAAATCAAAAGGTGCTTCAACAAAGTATTAGTTTAAGGGAGTGCACATGTATGCAACCATATAATTTTAGTTTATATATATACAGTATCTCACAAAAGTGAGTACACCCATCACATTTTTGTAAATGTTTTATTATATTTTTTCATGTGACAACACTAAATAAATGACACTTTTCTACAATGTAAAGTAGTGAGTGTACAGCCTATTTAACAGTGTAAATTTGCTGTCCCCTCAAAATACCTCAACACACAGCCATTAATGTCTAAACCACTGGCAACAAAAGTGAGTACACCCCTAATGAAAATTTCCAAATTGGGCCCAAAGTGTCAATATTTTGTGTGGCCACCATTATTTTCCATGCATAAAAATTATTGCGGCGCTGAAAAGTTCAAAAATGAAATTGAAGAGTGGGAGGAATCCAATCACCAAATATATTGTGCAGATGTAGAAAGAGTCACCCGTCACCACGTGGTAATGTAGTCTGCTTACCAGAAGGTGTTAAGGATTAGGCATAGATGATAAATTCTCAATAGCATCCAGCAAAACCAGCCCACTGGAACCCCTCATCAGACCACAACATCCGTGGGATTTCCTTCACATATAAACATCTCCCAATGGTCAAGTTGAAGCTTAAAACAGCATGCATCAATGATAGGAACAAACGTCTGCAGCAATCAGCGTACGGATGTCAGCCTGCCTGACATGTTTCATCGTAACAGATGTCTTCAGAGGCAGTGCCTCTGGATGCTATTGAGAATTTATCATCTATGCCTAATCCTTAACACCTTCTGGTAAGCAGACTACATTACCACGTGGTGACGAGTGACTCTTTCTACATCTGCACAATATATTTGGTGATTGGATTCCTCCCACTCTTCAATTTCATTTTTGAACTTTTCAGCGCCGCAATAATTTTTATGCATGTGACTTTTTGTTTGTTATCTATGAACTTTGCTGGCCGCTTGCTTTTTTCAGTTCAGCGCAAATTTTTACTTGTTTTATAGCATTATTTTCCAGCATTGCTTTAACCCTCTTGGGCATGGAGTTCACCAGAGCTTCACAGGTTGCCACTGGAGTCCTCTTCCACTCCTCCACGATGACATCACAGAGCTGGTGGATGTTAGAGACCTTGCGCTCCTCCACCTTCCGTTTGAGGATACCCCACAGATGCTCAATAAGTTTTAGGTCTGGGGACATGCTTGGTCAGTCCTTTGCCTTTACCCTCAACTTCTTTAGCAAGGCAGTGGTCGTCTTGGAGGTGTGTTTGGGGTCATTATCATGTTGGAATACTGCCCTGCGGCCCAATCTCTGCAGAGAGGGGATCATGCTCTGCTTCAGTATGTCACAGTACATGTTGGCATTCATGGTTTCCTCAATGAACTGCATGCATGATACAACTATAGTGCAGATGCACGTTCTAATCATACCCTGCATTCCCTCCTGTCCCATCTCCTCTGCTTAGCCCCCCTTCAATGTGTTAAAAATTGCTGAAGTTCAACCCATAAGCTGGCAATAAATTTAGTCATTTTCAGTTAATATCAATGACTTTTGAGCTACCAGGAATTACAGAAGCAATTGTAAGTATATGTCAAAAATCTATCACCCACAAGTGCACTTGACCACCATTGTAAAAATGGGCATTGACATCTTAAAGTGATTCTAAACACATTTTTTAAAGTAATAAACATGTTTTACATACCTGCTCTATGCAATGTTTTTTCACAGAGCAACCCTGATCCTCCCCTTCTGGGGTCCCCCGCCGGTTCTCTGGGCTCCTATGTGCTCCTATGAACTCCTTACTATGGGCTCCTTACTCCTTGCTAAGCGCCCCCATAGTAAGGTGCTTGCTTTGGGGGCACTTGTGTGTGCCCACTCCCAAGACAGCTCTGTGTGTCCATAGACACACAGAGCACATCTTAACCCACCCTCCCGCTCTCTCCTCACTGCCTGTGATTGACAACAGCATGCAGAAGGTGTTTTACCTTAATGCAGAGAATGCATTAAGGTAAAAAAAAAGCCTTCTACCTTTAGAATACACTTTAAATACAATTTATTGAACGTTCAAGTTGATTAAGAATTGAAACTAGGGAAAAACGCCAGCAATATAATCAAAGGGATCTGATTTTTCATTACATTTTCTATCTCATCCTTTTGCGGTCAATCTAAACCCCCATTTTGTCTTGCCGACTGCTTTGTGATTTCAACAGAAAATAGAATCCAAACTTCAAGTGCTTTAGCAAATTGCCATGCTTTAGGCTAGTCTTACATATAACAATTTCTAGGACATTTCCACCACTTTCAATCACCAACATGAACAGATGAATGAAAGCTACTAAAAAAATAGTTTCTATCATTACCATGAAATTATATTAAATGGTAAGTGGTAGGTTTTCCTGATCTGTTCAGCTCCTTTTGCAAATAAAACCATGGTAAAAGTGGTTAAATTGGCTGAAAGTTTCCATGGCCAGCAATACACTCCCTATTCCATCATATCTAAACCTCATTCACAAGGGATCCCATTCCTAATGTTTTACGTTGTCCTTCCCCCCACATGCATAATATAATTGTTATGATTGTTTGGTATCTAGAGTATTTAATATGTACAAATACTTCTCTCACATCTTGGTCCCACTGCAGCCAAAACTCCGGTTTTCTCCTCTCCTGGCCTGGAATATGGGCAGGTATGGGCTTCAGGGAACAAGTAGTCCAGTGGAAAGGAAGCCTGCAGGACCATGAAGCAAGGCAATTAATGTATTCTGAAGGTATACAGGTTCAAAAAACGTCGCCCCAAACCTGTATTTCCACCTCTGCGCTATAATTTCAAATGTCAGAGCCCTGTTGGAGCTGCCACTTAAAATAAAAGTACATAAAAACCAAATTCACCAAGGGAAAATTGAGGATGAATAGTGGCGCTGATCCCCAGGTGGTGGGGAGATGTTAGACACTCCTATACTGCCAGTGAGCTACTCTGAGTATAGACGTGTACTGAATAATACAATCAAGTGAATGAAATAGACTGATATTAATGGGGAAAGTGATAATCCCTATTACCCAAAAAAAAAATATATATATATGAAATAGTGCACTACAAACAAAAATATATATATATAAAACAACCTGTGAAGGTGGTAAACAAATATATATATCCAAAACAAATCTGTAAATGCTGAAAAGAAAAACGCAAAATCCAAAAAATTGTAAACTGATAGTCCCAATAGATCGTGAAAAACAATAAAGAAAGTCCAAAGAAGTGAAGGTGACTCCAAACTGCTCAGCTGTGTTTCAAAACATCCACCACACCTCTGTTGTACTTTCAGTTGTCATCGCATGCTTTGCCGTGAGAAATTCCCATATGCTGTGAAGTGATTTGCCTATTGGTTTTATTTTCAAATGTGAGTTCATTCAAGGTGTTGTTATGTGTGATTAAACCTTTTAAACGGTATTACACTATTGGAGCTTCTTTTACTTATATGTCACACCACCAACATAAGGAAATCGTTCGATCTATGGAGCAGTGGATGTGTATGCCCGCATGTGTGACCACCATGAGAGTGGGTTAGAAGCTCTGTCAGGCCAAACACGAGAGTGAGAGGCCTTAAAAGCTGGTTAGTTTGAATTTCAGAAGGATGTGGAATCACGTCACAGAGGTGTGGTGGATGTTTTGAAACACAGCTGAGCAGTTTGGAGTCACCTTCACTTCTTTGGTCTTTCTTTATTGTTTTTCACGATCTATTGGGACTATCAGTTTACAATTTTTTGGATTTTGAGTTTTTCTTTTCAGCATTTACAGATTTGTTTTTGATATATACATTTGTATACCACCTTCACAGGTTGTTATATATATATTTTTGTTTGTAGTGCACTATTTCATATATATATTTTTTTTTTGGGTAATAGGGATTAGCACTTTCCTCATTAATATCAGTCTATTTCATTCACTTGATTGTATTATTCAGTACACGTCTATACTCAGAGTAGCTCACTGGCTGTATAGGAGTGTCTAACATCTCCCCACCACCTGGGGATCAGCGCCACTATTCATCCTCAATTTTCCCTTGGTGAATTCGGTTTTTATTTAATTAATGTATTCTATTAGATTAGTAGAAGATTAATTGTATAATATATCCAGTGTATGCTGGGAAGGAAGCTGGCTACCACTATGTTTTTTGATGACCACCTGGAATTCCACTCTAAAGTCCTCACTTTGTGCAGGTCTTCTATGTTTACTCATTATCCATTTTATTGGGCAGAACTACTTCTTATTACAAATTGTCAAATAGGAACTCATGTTGTTACAGCTCCTTCTCAAGATATTCAGTTTTTGATTGACCAAATATAAAAGTGAGAAAATGATAAGATTTTTTGACTGTGAAAGGAATGATTGTGCCAGATGTGGTGGTGACACTATAACCACCACATCTGGCACAGTCATTCCTTTCACAGTCAAAGACTGCTGCCTTCTTTTGATAGTCTATGGGCATGATACAGGAGATGGCTACAAACTGCAGACATGCTACAAGAGATGGTCAGAGGCTGAAGACTTGTTACAAGTGATGGTCAGGGGCTGCAGACATACTAAAAGAGAGGGTCAGAGATTTCAAACATGCTACATAAGATGGTCGGAAACTGCAAACATGCTACAAGAGATGGTCAGAGGCCACAGACATGCTACAAGAGATGGTTATAGACTAAAGACACGCTACAAAAGATGGTCAGAGGCAACAGACATGCTAAGAGAGATGGTCAGAGACTGCAGACATGCTACAAGAGATGATCAGAGGCAATAGACTTGCTACAAGAGATGGCCATAGACTAAAGACATGCTACGAGAGATAGTCAGAGGCAACAGACACACTAGGAGAAATGGTCAGAGACTGCAGACATACTACAAGAGATAAAGAAAAAGGAGGGGGTTGGGACTTTACATGAGGCTTTGAACAAGGTAGAACAAAGGCCTTCATCGCTGTAATATGGAAATATAAGAGAGAGTTTGGGACTTTATATGAATCGTGCAGCCGAGGAGATACCACGACAGAGTGTGGTATCTCCTCTGGTGGGTAATAGATAATCAATAAGAACCACATATGTTGCATAATAGCACAATGCATGACAATTAAAAATAATACATGTAATTTATTGCATACAAAATGATAACATGATCATAGCATAACATAATAAGATATAAGTTCATATTATAAGCCTTTATAGAAAACACCAAACTCATTAACGTGTGTCTCCATAATAAATATATAAAAATTTTCTTGGTTGAATTGGTACACTCCAATAGGCTTAGCATATGTAATGTTGATGATAATCTTGAAATGTAATCAAGAGAGGCATCTGATAGCTCAACGCGTTTCTTGGCTAGCGCCACTCATTAGGAGCAGAGGTAAAGCAGGAGTCTATAAGAATATTAAAAATTACTATAATGTAGAAATTGTTAGAAGAGGTCCATCTAAGAAGGAGGATGGAAAAGATAGAAAAAATCTATACACCCAGTCATACTTACAGGCCAACTGAGATTCTGGGTGCAAGCATGGAGCGCCTGAGGCCGGTCGGAGAGATCATCACGAAACGCGTTGAGCTATTAGATGCCTTTCTTGATTACATTTCAAAATTATCATCAACATTACATATGCTAAGCCTATTGGAGTGTACCAATTCAATCAAGAATATTTTTATCTATTTATTATGGAGACACACGTTAATGAGTTTGGTGTTTTCTATCAAGGCTTATAGTATGAACTCATACGTTATTATCTTATGCTATTATCATGTTATAATTTTGTATGCAATAAATTACATGTTTTATATTTATCTAAATGCCATGCATTGTGCTATTATGTAACATATGCGGTTCTTATTGATTATCTATTACCCACCAGACACACTCTGTCATGGTATCTCCTCGGCTGCCCAATTCATATAAAGTCCCAAACTCTCTCTTATATTTCCATACTATGAGAGATGGTCAGAGGCTGCAGACATGTTACAAGAGATGGTCATAGACTAAAGACATGCTATGAGAAATGGTCAAAGGCTGTAGACATGCTATGAGAGATGGTCAGAGGCTGCAGACATGCTATGAGAGATGGTCAGAGGCTGCAGACATGCTATGAGAGTTAGTCAGAGACAGCAGACATGCTATGAGAGATGGTCAGAGACTGCAGACATGCTATGAGAGATGGTCAGAGACTGCAGACATGCTATAAGAGATGGTCAGAGACTGCAGACATGCTATGAGAGATGGTCAGAGACTGCAGACATGCTATGAGAGATGGTCAGAGGCTGCAGACATGCTATGAGAGATGGTCAGAGACTGCAGACATGCTATGAGAGATGGTCAGAGGCTGCCTACATGCTATGAAAGATGGTCAGAGACTGCAGACATGCTACGAGAGATAGTCAGAGACTGCAGACATGCTACGAGAAATGATCAGAGACTGCAGACATGCTATTAGAGATGGTCAGAGACTGCAGACATGCTATGAGAGATGGTCAGAGACTGCAGACATGCTATGAGAGATGGTCAGAGACTGCAGACATGCTATGAGAGATGGTCAGAGACTGCAGACATGCTACGAGAGATGGTCAGAGACTGCAGACATGCTACGAGAAATGGTTAGAGACTGCAGACATGCTATGAGAGATGGTCAGAAACTGCAGACATGCATGAGAGATGGTCAGAGGCTGCAGACATGCTATAAGAGTTAGTCAGAGACAGCAGACATGCTATGAGAGATGGTCAGAGACTGCAGACATGCTATGAGAGATGGTCAGAGACTGCAGACATGCTATGAGAGATGGTCAGAGGCTGCAGACATGCTATGAGAGATGGTCAGAGACTGCAGACATGCTACGAGAGATGGTCAGAGACTGCAGACATGCTACGAGAAATGGTCAGAGACTGCAGACATGCTATGAGAGATGGTCAGAGACTGCAGACATACTATGAGAGATGGTCAGAGACTGCAGACATGCTATGAGAGATTGTCAGAGACTGAAGACATACTATGAGAGATGGTCAGAGACTGCATACATGCTATTAGAGATGGTCAGAGGCTGCAGACATGCTATGAGAGATGGTCAGAGACTGCAGACATGCTATGAGAGATGGTCAGAGACTGCAGACATGCTATGAGAGATGGTCAGAGACTGCAGACATGCTATGAGAGATGGTCAGAGACTGCAGACATGCTATGAGAGATGGTCAGAGGCTGCAGACATGCTACGAGAAATGGTCAGAGACTGCAGACATGCTATGAGAGATGGTCAGAGACTGCAGACATGCTATGAGAGATGGTCAGAGGCTGCAGACATGCTACGAGAAATGGTCAGAGACTGCAGACATGCTATGAGAGATGGTCAGAGACTGCAGACATGCTATGAGAGATGGTCAGAGGCTGCAGACATGATACAAGAGAAGGACAGAGACTGCAGACATGCTATGAGAGATGGTCAGAGGCTGCAGACATGCTATGAGAGATGGTCAGATGCTGTAGTCATGCTATGAGAGATGGTCAGAGGCTACAGACATGCTATGAGAGATGGTCAGATGCTGTAGTCATGCTATGAGAGATGGTCAGATGCTGTAGTCATGCTATGAGAGATGGTCAGAGACTGCAGACATGCTATGAAAGATGGTCAGAGGCTGCAGACATGCTACAAGAGATGGTTATAGACTAAAGACAAGCTACAAGAGATGGTCACAGACTAAACACATGCTACTAGTGATAGTCAGAGGCTAAAGATATGCTATGAGAAATGGTCAAAGGCTGTAGACATGCTATGAGAGATGGTCAGAGGCTGCAGACATGCTATGAGAGATGGTCAGAGACTGCAGACATGCTATGAGAGATGGTCAGAGGCTGCAGACATGATATGACAGATGGTCAGAGGCTGCAAACATGATATGACAGATGGTCAGAGGCTGCAGACATGATATGACAGATGGTCAGAGGCTGCAGACATGATACAAGAAATGGTTATAGATTAAAGACAAGCTACAAGAGATGGTCATAGACTAAACACATGCCACTAGTGATAGTCAGAGGCTAAAGACATGCTACGAGAGATGGTAAAAGATTGGGGACGTGCTTCAGCACAAGAGGAGTCATACACTGCAGTAAAGCTACGGTATATAAGACTGCTAGAGATTACTACTATCACCCCCTCTTTACAAATCAATGCTTCCACATTCCCGCTCCCTACAACCCCCTTGAAATTGACCTGTGCCACATCTGATACTTCTCTCAGCAATATTCATTTTGAAAGATCAGAAGAAAAACCATAAAACGAGAAAAGGGATGGTCAGCACAGAAAAACGTGAGATAGCATGAAAAACCATACCAGTTAACTACTTGAAGCCAAGATAAAGAAAATGTTTCCTTTATATGGCTTGAGTAAATACAGAAACACAGACTACTGTCTGCAGGGGCCCCGTGGGCCGCACAATGTGTGCCAGAGGGATGCAGGTTACAATCGCATAGAAAGCATATCTTTTTTTTTATATTGTATACATTTTGCATTTTAATTGATTTAAGGCTAAGCTGTCTTTTTTTCATATACAGCAGGCCCCCGCTTTCATTAGACTTCTCTGGTCCTGTACATTTATAAAGCTCTATGATCAGAGGGATTCTTCCTTTCTCACAGACTAGTCCCATGTGATCAGACAGGCAGCAGCGGCCAGTCAGAGGCTGTGCAGTGAGTCGCACGCAGTAGGAAATGAGCTTTTGTGTACAGTGCAGAACTGATGCAGAATAACACAGCGCTCGGTGTAGAAGGCACTGACTGAGCCAAGGCAACACAAGAAATTCTCATCATCTTCTGTCGAAATATATTACTCTAGGTCAATGTAAACGCTACCACCGTGTCACCATTACACCGGCTGATCCTGGTAAGTCAGATTTGCTTGCATATTTTTATTTCTTTTCACCCAATGCTTTGTGCGTGCGGCAGTATCACCTATTGTACGGATCGTTAATGTACTACAGAGCAGAGGTCGATCGGCTGTATGGTTAGAATGAGATGGCAATTTGAAACAATGCCAGAAAGATGAACTGTACATCCTGTGTTCTTCAAGATTAAATCAGGCAGCTGGCAAAAGTGAACGAGGCATGTTATAAAACATTCACATAGAACATTGGGCATCGATTTAATGGGGTTTTTTTTTCTTTAATAAATATTGCATCCACTAACTAAATTCTTGGGATATTGTATCAAATGTCATTAGTCATGTTTTAGTTCATGTTTTAATATTAAATGGGGTATTAGATATTCAATTTTCCTTCATACAAGCCCAGGAACATGAGATAGAAAGATAGATAGATAACCGGTCGATAATAGCTCATATGTAGATCGATAATTGATAGATTGTAGCTAAAAATGGGTAGAAACGTGTGGCTCATTAAGCATCTCTTTATAGGCGATTTAAAATTTGGAATTCGTTTAATCAAAATTCCATTCAATAATGTTATCCGACAATTTGGACTACAAACAAAGCCGGACTTAGGCCGGATTCACACTTGTGCAGGTTGCAGTTTGCATATTGCAGGTGCATTTTGCGTTTTTTTTTCAATACACATCTTTAAACACTTAAGGACCGGAAGGATTTGCCCCCTTAATGACCAGGCCATTTTTTGCGATGCGACACTGCGTCGCTTTAACTGACAATTGCGCGGTCGTGCGACGCTGTACCCAAACAAAATGTATGTCTTTTTTTCCCCCACAAATAGAGCTTTCTTTTAGTGGCATTTGATCGCCTCTGCATTTTTTTTTTTTGTTTGTTTTTTTTGTGCTATAAACAAAAAAAGACTGACAGTTTTGAAAAAAAAAAAAAAAAACATTATTTTTTACTTTTTGCTATAATAAAAATCCAAAAAAAAAAGTAAAAAAACTAATTTCTTCATCAGTTTAGGCCGATATGTATTCTTGCACATATTTTTGGTAAAAAAAAAAAAAATTGCAAAAAGCGCATATTGATTGGTTTGCACAAAAGTTATAGTGTCTACAAAATAGGGGAGATAGCGGTTTTATATTACCAGTGTACACATCTGTACATCCACATTCCTGGACAATTGGGTACTACATTGTAAGGTATCTGCATATTGCGCCTTGTTACTTGTTTATTAACAAAATAGGGGATAGGTTGATGGCATTTTTATTATTAGTTTTTATTTTTTTATTTTTTACTAGTAATGGCGGTGATCAGCGATTTTTAGTGGGACTGCAACATTGCGGCGGACACTTTTGATGCCTTTTTGGGACCATTAACATTTATACAGCGATCAGAGAAAAAAATAGCCACTGATTACTGTATAAATGTCACTGGCAGAGAAGGGGTTAACACTAGGGGGTGATCAAGGGGTTAGGTGTTCCCTAGGGAGGTGTTTCTAACTGTGGGGTCAGTGTAGTGACTGGGGGAGGAGACAGATTGCTGTTCCTAATCACTAGGAACAGGCGATCTGTCTATCCTCCCCTGACAGAATGGGGATCTGTCTGTTTAGTTTGACAGATCCCCGTTCTGTCTCTGACGGGAGCGATCACGGGTGGCCAGCGGACATCGCGGCCACGCGCATCGGCTTCGGTGTTGCGCCTCTGGCAGCATGCATGCGCCCCCTAGTGGTCTTAAAGCGTCCAACGTACCATGACGGCGATTCGCCAAGGAGAGCCAACCTGCTACAGTATAACTGCGGCGGCTGGTCTTTAAGTGGTTAAACCATTGAAGTCTGTGCAGCTACAAACCAGAAAAAAAAACCCTGGCCCTTTCCATAAAATGCACAGAAGTGAACTACATCCATAGGAAACCATGTTAAATGGACTGTAGTGTGTTTCTGCAAAACTGAAAATGCACTAAAAAATGCATAGGTGTGAACAAGGCCTTATTACAATTCTATTATATACAATTGTTCTTAGTAGTATGATTAGCATTTTTATTATCGTTGTATTATTCGAACATTAAATGTATGACACGAGGCTCAGTTTACAAAGCTAATGCGCCAGAATAGTGACAACAATTTTCAGCTGTCCAACGAGATTTGAATATTACAGTTACACAACTTAAATACATATCTCTATCATATGCTAAGGAGAATTTAACAAAAAATATTGATGAATAGTTATGAACATGGAATTCCCCACAATACACATAAATGGACACAAAGACATCTAGATATATTAGCACGCATCTATATGTAAATAAATATCCTTGTACTCATGTTCCAGCATGGGATTTTGTTATTCGAATACCCATTGATGCTGAGAACACTAGATGAAAGTTGAAAAAAAAGCTGGTAAATTGATGTGCAAGAGGGAATTTATGGCAGAAAATGAGGTCACTGTATATGTTAGCAGTGTGGTGATGCCTAATGTGGTAATAAACCCAAAACCAAAAATGTAATATATTGCAGCGCATCAATCATTAGATGTGGTGGTTGCATTTGTTTTCTTTTTTTTAAGCTTTTTCCCTCTTTTTCCCTGGATCTGTCCAGTAACACACCTCCTGTCCGTCTTGCGGCCATCTTGGTACACCCAGCACTCAGCCGCAGTAAGCCTACAGTCTGAAGTCGCAAGACAAGCAGACGTCTTTTTACACCCACCGAAGTCTTGCATTTCACACCTATTTTTACCACTAAACTGAGCTTATCTGGTAAAATACAGTAATTAGAAGTCCGTGACACTGTTTTGATGTTAAATTTTAAAAGCAGCGGCGTTCTGTGAGATTAGCAAACGTATGAGATCAGATGGCTTGCTGCTGCTTTTAAAATTCAACATCAAAACAGTGTCACAGACGTCTACATACTGTAATTCACGATATAAGCTCAGTTTACTGGTAAAAAATAAGTGTGAAATGCAAGACTTCGGTGGGTGTAAAAAGATGTCCGCTTGGCGTCTTCACACTGTAGGCTTAGTGTGGCCGAGTGTGGGGTGTACCAAGATGGCTGTGATGGAACGTCATTTCCGTTACAAAATCTGAAGGGTCGCCTAATCTGTTGGAACACCTGGTTAAACCTTGTAGGAGGAGTTTTCATACTGCACTGGCTGTCCTATCAAGATCCAGGACCCCTGACCCTCTGTCTGGATAGTGCTGATTGGCCCTGTGCTGATCACATGCACTCTCCCAAGAAAAAAAAACGCTCTAGCAATACACACCAAACTGAGCATGTGCAGCCTGACTCCAGTAACTCTGTCTTATCCGGACATGTTTTGGAGTCAGTGGAAGAAAAGGAGGATCCGTGTATACCGGATCAAACAGCTTTTTTTACACAATGCAGATGAGTAACCCCTTAGGTTCCATACTGAGTATAACAAGCATGCTTTACTGCATATACAGACTGATTTTACTGTTGTGGGTTTAGTAACACTTTAAGTTTAAACATATTCAAGCAGTTTCAAAAGTCATGTTTAATAGTTATAAATCTGCAGCTTTAGTTAAAATAATTTCTGGTGATCCTGCCATGGAGGTCTTTTCCCATCTCCCAAATGTGCTCTTGCATTGTCACTTTGTCAAACGGACTTCCAAAGCAGAAGACATGTAGTCATTTAATCATGGTCCACTGTTGTCATCGTCATGATGTCCGTCCTGACAAATGCCATCCATTTAATGTTAGAGTGCATACATGTAGACAGGAAGCGGCTGCAAAGATACTGCAGGAGATCGGCATCAATGACATGCAACAGAGGATGACAAAAAGGTGAAAACAAATATTTTATTAAAACAAAATGGCAATTGTTTATGACACAGGGGTTGAATTACTAAAACTGGAGAGTGCGAAATCTGGTGCAGCTGTGCATGGCAGTCAATCAGCTTCTAACGTCAGCTTGTTCAATTAAGCTTTGATAATAAAACCTGGAAGCTGATTGGTTTCTATGCAGAGCTGCACCAGATTTTGCACTCTCCAGTTTTAGTAAATAAACCCCACAGTGCTTTATCAAACCAAATGTCATTCAGTTAGAATTTCTTTCTACTTTAATGTTCTATAGAGAGAGACTACATAATGCTTGGTCCATCCTTAGTGTATTTTTGGTATCCCCTTATAAATTGTATAGTAGTTTTGTATGTATTTTTTTTAAATCTATTATTATTATCAGGATTAAAAAAAT
Source organism: Lithobates clamitans (assembly GCA_037952925.1). NCBI lineage: Eukaryota > Metazoa > Chordata > Amphibia > Anura > Ranidae > Lithobates > Lithobates clamitans. The sequence continues at coordinate 7,884,392 of JBBGZY010000502.1, read as the reverse complement.
ATATAAATAAAAATGATATTTCTTTTTTTTTTTGGTCAGGTATACAGCACATTTTTATTATATATAATAATAATATTATATATTTATGTTTTATATTTTATTTAGAGAGCAGCCCGCACCTGTAGGTTAATCTATTTATAATGTACTGAAAAAATCATTTTTTTTATAGGCTCTGTAGATGATATTTACATACACAAATCAAGGATCACTCATCCCAGTGACACATAGCGGTTGATTTACTAATGGCAAATGGGATGTACACTTTGCTATGCCATTTACTCCAGAAGTTAGCAAATGAGGTAAAGCTTCAATATGCAATGAACAGCCAATTACATGCCAAAGAAAAAACAGTATTTTCTATCTTGCACATTATTGGATGATGAAGGTCAACGGGGCTTCCCCTCATTTACTAAACTCTGGAACAAATGCCCTTAGCAGAATGCAACGGCATTTGCAAGTGCACAATCTATTTGCCTTTAGTAGGTCACCCCCATAGCAAAGCATTATGGAGTTGATTTGCTAAAACTGGAGAGTGCAAAATCTGTCGCAGCTCTGCATATAAACCAATCAGCTTCCAGGTTTTATTGACAAAGCCTAATTGAATCAGTTGAAGTTAGAAGTGGTTTGGCTACCATGAACAACTGCACTCTCCAGTTTTAGTATATTAACCCCATTATTCTTTTTTAAAAATTATTTGTACCCTTATTATTCTTAATCAAAAGGCTAACCCTGAGTTTTTAGGCCTCGTTTACACTATGCGCGCATAAAAAATTATGGGGGAAAAAGCGCAGATTTCACTTGTAGCGATATCGGTTTGCATCAACTTTCATGTGCATTTCAGTGAGTTTCTTTGCACATCAGTTTTCATGCGCATCAGTTATGTGCCATGTTTTCACCACAGTGTTGATGTCACCTTTTTTGTTTTCCAGTCCGAAAACTGCATACATGTTGCAGATTGCTGCGCAGAAAAAATCCACACGCTATACCAGTGTTGTGGTATAAACAGGGCACATAGAGAACATTTGTTTTTTTTGTTTTTTTTCTGTCCTTGCAGTACAACGCATGCAGAAAAACTGATGTCTCTGCACCATGGTGAGAACGAGGCCTCAATCAGGCAAAGGGAGATGTAAAGCAAGCAGCTTCTGCTGAGCAGCCTCTTTAGCTAACCTGTACTCTTTGGGGAATCCTTTGTCATGTAATAAATACCGTATTTATTGGCGTATAACACGCACTTTTTTCCCCTTAAAATCAGGGGAAAATTGCGGGTGCGTGCTATACGCAGATCCCCTGCGATCCCTTGCTGACTGTGAGCGGAGCGAGCGCCGGCCGCCGATATACATAGATAGCCGAGTGTACACGGCTAGGTTCGGCTAGCTCCGCTCACAGTCACGCCCAGTCCCGCCCTATGATGGACACAGGGTTGCAAATGACACTGACAAGGCTGCAGATGGACACTGATAAGGCTGCATTGATGGGCATTTAAATGTAAGTTTTTTTCCTAAAAACATTTTTTTTCCTTAAAATTCCCTCCTAAACTTGGGGTGCGTGTTATACGCCGGCGCGTGTTATACGCCGATAAATACGGTATTTATGGTTGAGGTACTAGTCTGCTTTCATTTCACTTCTGGCATTGCCATATAGAATATTTGTCTGCAGCTCAGAACGGATCTGCATAGACTTCTCAGCAAGCTTCTGAAGATTAACCCTTCATTACTCTATTAAAAAAAATTATATATATGCACACTTTAACAGTATGGCAGTTATTTAGTTTTGCAAATCTGCAATGTACTTAGGATGCTTCTTTCTTTTGCTATGTGCATTTACACTATACCTGCAGTGATAGTTACTGATCGATTTTTTTTTTTTAAATGCATGACCTTATTTATAGATAGGGGAGGCTCTACAATAAATTAAATTACACTGTGCACAATGGAACAACTAAAAATAAGTAGCAAATTCATATATTCAAATAGCATATTTGACTGGGATGTTCTTTCAAGGCAGCCTATTGCTTCCTAGATAAACTATAAGTGCCACTCACCTGAACTGGGCTTACTTTCTGTTGATAATGCTTCTCTGCTGGGTGTATGGAATAACTTGAACCATGAACATCACAGATTTTAAATGTTATTATTATTATTATACAGGATTTATATATAGCGCCAACAGTTTGCACATCGCTTTACAACATGAGGGCATACAGTACACTTACAATACAAATCAATATAGGAGGGATCAGTGGGCCCTGCTCGTTAGATCTTACAATCTAGAAGGGAGGGTCAATTGGAACAAAAGGTAATAACTGTGGGGGATGAGTTGATGGAGAAAATGAAAATTCAGTTGTTTGGTGTGGGTAGGGTAGTCTTCTCTAAAGAGGAGGGTTTTCAGGGATTGTCTAGAAGCTAATAGAGTAGGAGATAAGCGGACAGATTGGGGTAGGGCATTCCATAGGATTGGAGAGGCTTTAGAAAAGTCCTGGAGGCGAGCATGGGAGTAGATGAGGAAGTTAGAGAGCAGGAGGTCTTGAGAGGTACGAAGAGAATGATTAGGTTGGTATTTAGAGACTAGGCTAGTGATGTAGCTGGGGGCTAAATTGTGAATGGCTTTGTAAGTAGTTGTTTAGTATATAGTTATAGAACTGATCTCTCTCCCCTTAGCTTCCAGAGAATGTGAACTCCCACCTTTTATTTTTTTACTAGTAGTCTGTCCCAGGTAGCAAGCAATTGTGCTGCAAGTTTGAAAAATGACTTTCTAAGCCATTGCTAGACTTGCCAGGCTTCACAAGTTTGTTGCACAATTGCAGTCCACAAAGTCTGCATTGCATGACTCCAGATCAACTTTCTTTGCAAACATTCTGCAAAGTCTGCTGCAAGTTCTGGTTCAGTTATGTTTTACAATAGTCATCCCACCACAGGGGTCACTGTGGCTGAATTTTCTCGCTTTAGACTTGCAGAGCTCCTGCTGTAGATTCACCACTGCAACTTTTCTCTTGCTAGAGACTTGCCAAGCAAATTTGCTACAAAATGTTAAAGCATCAACTAAAATTTGTGCTTCAATTGCTCTGCAAGTGTACAACTTGCCAGTGAACATGTGCAGCAAGTTAACTGATTTACAATTCAACACTGCCACAAATGTGTGGCAAGTTATCCTTGCTCTCTGGGGTGCACTGTCATAGACCAGAAATAAATCAAATGAAATTACATTTATAGATCGTATGTACAAGGATCGAGTACATCAAAACATACAAATAAGGTAGATCAGAACTTTTGTAGCCAGGGACAGCACAAAGCTGTATGTACCAATGACATGCCCATCCCCTGCATATGAGTCGTCCAATAAGCACACATACATGCATGCCAATTCATCCCAAAGGTGTGCACTAGGGTTAAGGCAGACCTAACTCATCAAACCATGTGTAAAAAAATTAAAGTTGCACTCAAGCACCTAAAAATCTTCCAAAAAAGTTTGCACCCCCCAAACAATATGCTTGTACAAACATAAATATGTGTTGGGGGAGCCTATGCTTTGAAACATTGATTGTGATACATGTAACATATCTCTGTGCACACAACAGTGATAGCAATAATATTAGGCCCATTATTTACAATAGGCTGCCTTTAAACTGATGGCCTGTATTGACCTTTAAAGCATCACCTATGGAAAGTATAGGGTACAGAGGTTTGTCGCTGTTTCACAGGGGCGCAATTTTAAGCCTTTACATGTTGGGTATCTATATGCTTGGCGCAACCTCATCATTTTTAGGTTATCAACAAAATGGGTCATTTATTGCCTTTGTGTGCACTAAAATTAAAGTATAACTAAAGACAAAGCTTTTTTTAGGTTTGGATAGAGTGCAGAGAGATTAGAACCCCTGTCTGTTTTTTTTTGCTGTCTGCGCCCCCGGTAAAGAGATTGAACATCTTTTTTTGTCCTGTTTACTATTATCATTGAAAGTGAAAGTAAAAGAAAATCCTACATTTTGGGTTGTCCTAATAGAGGGGAAATCCTCCAATGGTGACACTAATTCTGGTGACCTGGCGGTCCCCAAGAAATTCCCTTAATTTGCAGGGATTTCCTCTCACTTTTGTTTGGCTATGGGACAGGAAATGAAGGGAAGTCTCCACAATGGGACACGGATGGCGAAAAGAAATCTGACAGGGGTTATAACCTTCCCTTACTCTATTTCCAAATGAAAAATATAAAAATTTTGCAAATAGTCCTATTTTAACCTTAGTGTATTTTTTATTGGAGTTGTGTGTTTCATAAACTCGGACATCCCAACCTTCAAAAACTCATTTTAGGGAGGTGACACGCCGGCACCCCCCCCCCCAATTAAATGCAGCCTGATCAGTGGCAATAAAATTTTGCAATTTTGACATACATAGGCATTCTGTGTCTCTTATGCCCTGTACACACGACCGGTTTTGCCGTTGGTATAAACTCCGAGGGTCTTGCCTACACACGGTCAAACCAAAGTCCGACCGTCCAGAACGCGGCGACAACGGGACTAGAAAAAGGAAGTTCAATAGCCAGTAGCCAATAGATTCCATCTCGTACTTGCTTCAGAGCATGCATACAGACGAGCGGTTTTCCCGATAGGAATTGGTTCCGTTGGAAATATTTAGAACATGTTCTATTTCTAGGTCCGTCAGAAATTTTGAAAATGAAAAGTCCGATGAGGCCTACACACGATCGGAATATACGATGAAAAGCTTCTGTCTGACTTTTTCTGTCGGACATTCCGCTCGTGTGTACGCGGCTTTATTTTTCTTTTTTACTAGTAAATGTTTTTTGGATGAGTACTGTCTGCTTCAGAGAGAAGGGAGAGTGCAAAACTTTAAGAGCCCTTTCACACTGGGGCGGGCGGGCGTTGGCGGTAAAGCGGCGCTATTTTTAGCGACGCTTTACCGTCGCTATTCGGCCTGCATCAGGGCAGTTTTAACCCCCGCATGCGGCTGAAAAAGGGTTAAAACCGCCGGAATTTGTTTTCAATGGGCAGGGGCGCTTTGGAAGCGGTGTGTACACCGCTCCTACAGCGCTGCAAAGAGGCTGCTTGCAGGACTTTTTTTACCATCCTGCAAGCGCAACGCTCCAGTGTGAAAGCCCGAGGGATTTCACACTGGAGTGAGAGGCGCTAAAGGGGCTATTTTTAGCGCTGTAGTGCCTGTAAAGTGTGAAAGGGGTCTAAGTGCTGGAACATGGAAACTTCAAGTTAAATTTGCAATAAAATGTATTATGTCATATTATGGCAAGTTCTCCTGCCATATGCCCAGCACTCAGCTCTTCACAGTTCACACAGTTCAACTCTTCACGGAATCTGCTAGGACTGCCATTGTAACATCAAATATTATAAAGACTTTTGGCATAATCTACTAAAAACTTCTATTTGCAATATACATTACAGTGGCAGACCTTGGGGTGTAGGACATGAAGAACAGTCAGTCTCAGGGTAGAGCAAACTGGGGGTGCTCTATAATCACATTCCAATTCACCTGCATCTACAAGCAGCACCCACTGGCAGGAAAGGAGAAGTGCATGTCTAGAGGGAAGCCAGGGGTGCTGTCTATTTTATAACCACTGGGAAGGGAACCCGCAGAGTGTCACCAGCTCAGTAACGTTCCGCCGCTCGGGCGTCTCTGTCTTTCTGAGTGACAGGCTCAGCCTGGAGATTGCCCGGCGCTCGCGGGTGTCCATGAGCCCGCAGCCCAATCCGGGAGTCTCCCGCGATTTGCGGGAGACTTGAGATGTCTGTAAACTGTTGCGCTAAAATCGTGTGACATAACAAATTGGAACTACCACTATTTTATTCCTTATGGTCTCTGTGTTCAGAAAATATATCATGTTTGGGGGTTTCAACTAATCTTCGGGCCTAAATAGATTTTTTTCAACGTGTGAACAAAAACACAATGGCCTTGGAAGTGAAAGAGTTAATGCACGTGATGAAAATTCACTTTGCAAAGAATATTCAATCAAGTGCAAGGAAAAAAACTAAAAATGAAAAATATAATGTTTTTCCGCTTGCAAGTGAGCACAGCTTCGCCTTGTTCAGTGAGCTAAATGAAAATTCCCTTTTGCTAAGTGAAAATGTCTTACTTTTTTTTAATAGCTCAGCCCTTATTGTTTCTTTAATACATTGGAATTCAGCTTTGATGCAGGTACACACTATTGTTTCTATTAAAGTCAATTTCAAAAATTGCAGTAAAATTAAGGTATGAGCAGAATGGGGTTTAGCGATTTCCAGCACACGATAGCCAGGCTAGGAGCCGTGCCTTCTTTCCCATAGATAAAGGTCACATGACTGTCTGTGAATACTGAATCTGCTGTCATAGCAACAAGCATCTCTCGTACATAGGCATAGCATTCTGTGTAATATATAGACAGGTAATTAGGAGGAACTGCGCAAAGACTGATTCATTAAACAAAAAAGAATATTTGAATCCAAAGTAAATGTTAGTTGTTAAAGTAGATTTCCAGAGAAAACATTGGGATAAGGTCAGGCTTTTTTTATACCGTGTGTATCACCGTTGGGGAGATTTTTTTCTCCAAGGACGGGGAAATGAACAGAAATGTAAAATGTGACAGTTGTCTCTAGAGTGGGAGGTGAGGGGAAATCTCAAGATGTCAAAAGCAACTCCCGATGGGTCTTGTTGGTTGACGTTGGCAGGAGGTGAGGGAATCTCCCCGACAAAGGCACAGGCACCAATAAAAACCAGACAGGGGTTCTAAATCTTACCCTTGATATTTAGTAACTAAAAAGAGATTTGTAAAGGGCATTAGCACCCTAAGGCCTCATGTACACTACTGCTAAACTGAAGTTTAGGATGAGTTTGGCATTTTTTCAGCAGCCCCTGGACGCTCCTCTATATTATCTTATGTGTACTTGTACACTCTGTCGATTATAGTAGTCTAGAGGCAGTTGAAGTGATTGTAAAGTCTCGTTTTTTTTTTTTTTTTAAATAACAACAAACATGTTCTACTTACCTGCCCTGTGTAGGGGTTTTTCACAGGGCAGCACAGATCCTCCTCTTCTCGGGTCCCTCTTCGCTGCTCCCTCCCTCCTGTTGAGTGCCCCCACAGCATGCAGCTTGCGATGGGGTCACCCGAGCTGAGCTACAGCTCCGTGTGTCCATTCAGAAATGGAGCTGCCATTCGGCCCCGCCCCCTCTCCCTCAGGAGGGAGATTCCCGGAAGGCCGAGGGACTCGTGGACATCGCTGGACAGAGATGAGGCTCAGGAAAGTATTAGAGGAGCCGATGGGGGGCTACTACACATAGAAGGCTTTTTAAAAAACCTTCTGCCTTTACAACACCTTTGAGGTTACAGGCATTTTTTTTAAAAACAGAAAAATCATTCAGGATTGTGGTTTACCTGCTGGTAACCATGGTAAACCGTTTTTATGCGTGTTTGCACTTATAAGTGCTTTTAACCGGTTCCAAACGGCTCACGCAGATATACTGCGGCAGAATGGCTCCCCTGGGTGAAATCCCGAGTACGTTCTACCCTTTTTCGGCCACCAGACGGCGCGCGCGCCTACTGCACGGCGGGGACCCGATGCGCGGGGCCGGCAGGCACGATCGCCGCCGGCCACGCGCCAGTAGGGGGATTTGTGTGTGGAAACACACAAATCCCTGTGCTGTCAGGAAAGAAGAAACATATCATTTGTTCCTACTAAGTAGGAAAAATTATATATGTCTCCTCTCCTAGTCACTCCCATCCCCACACAGTTAGAACACACTGAGAGAACACGCAGTTAACCCCTTGATCGCACCCTATTGTTAACTCCTTCCCTGTCAGTGACATTTACACAGTAATCAGTGCATTTTTATATATAATTAAATTATTATTATTTATTATTTCATTTTTATATATAATTAAATTATAATTATATTATTATATAATATAATTGTCAATGATCCCAAAAAAGTGTCAAAAGTGTCCGATCTGTCCGTTGCAATGTTGCAGTACCGCTAAAAATCACAGATCACCTTCATTACTAGTAAAAAAAAAAAAACAATTAAAATGTCATAAAAATGCCATAAATATTTCCCATAGTTTGTAGATGCTATAACTTTTGCGCAAACCAATCAATATACGTTTATATTCGGGGATATTTATTATAGCAAAAAGTAAAAAATATTGGTTTTTTTTTTCAAAATTGTCGCTCTTTTTTTGTTTATAGCGCAAAAAATTAAAACCGCAGAAGTGATCAAATACCACCAAAAGAAGTCTCTATTTGTGGGAAAAAAAAGGACGCAAATTTCATTTGGGTACAGCATTGCATGACCACGCAATTGTCAGTTAAAGCGACGCAGTGCCAAATTGTAAAAAGTGCTCTGGTTAGGAAGGGGGTAAAATCTCCCGGGGCTGAAGTGGTTAGAGGAAAAAAATTTGGTAATTTTTGAACATATAAAAATGTTGAAATATACAAATTTCACCACATGCTGTTGCCGGCATCAATGGATGGGTCTAGTAGTGACAAACTCTGTTCCTCTCACGCAATTTTCTACGTCTTCTGAGCCTCAGCAACATCAGGAGCATTTCCTCACACATGCTCGTGACGGGATCCATAGTGAAAACACAAAATAGAAGACAGCTTTCTACAAGCACACTGCTCTCTCTTCTGTTGCTCTCTCTTCTCTCACAAAATGGCTGAAATAGTTAATAATTTACTTGTTTTTCATGCTTTGATAGCATTTAGGAGGGTCTCCTGAGGATAGCTTTCAAAAATGCTTCTAACCTCAAACGCTCGTACCCGCTGCTAAACTTGCATAAACGTGGTATGTATAAGCTGTATAAGCTGCATATGTATAAGCTGTAAAACAGACGGTTTTCACCGCTGGTTTCCAGCTGTCAAGTTTCCAGCATTCAGAAAAGGTTTTCAACCACCCTGTGTACATGAGCCCTAAACGTATCCAGGTACAAAAAAGGGGGGCCCTGATGCAACTGCCAAACAAAAAAAAAAACACAATAGACAAGGAATCATAAACAAATGAAAGAAGTTGTTTTATTCCTTGAGAAAGGTCCATCAAATTCCCAGTGGCATGAAGTTCAAATTTTGGCAGCGCCAGCAGCCTCTCTTCCAAGCAGGATCTGGGGAGACTCCCACCAGCAAACCAGGCATTAAGAAGAAAAAAAAAGGAGAGAAAGGCACACCCACCTAAGTGTAGCATTTATTAAAACATGAAATGAAAAACAATAATTATGCACTCACATTTAAAAGACATAAAAAGCGTATTGATAGGTATCCAGGTGGTAGGGACCTTTCAGGTGGTCGATGGTGAGCAAGCCCCTCCACGTAAGGTGCTTGGAACCAGGAAGTTGACCAGCAAAAGCAGCAGACTAAGTGGAGTGATATACTAAAACTAGAGTGCAAAATCTGGTGCAGATCTGCATAGAAACCAATCAGCTTCCAGGATTATTGTCAAAGCAGAGGTGGATTGTCTACCATGCACAACTGCACCAGTGACACAAGTCATATTGTAATTGAATGTTATTAAAAATACCTTTTCTTTTCAATCTGCAGCACAGTCATTTTCTGTAACATGCAGTGCAAAAAAGCAATCCGGAGGCGTTTTGTACACAGATGGTGTACAGAACTCCCCTCAGATATGTAAATTCCTGCTTGTGTGATTGGCTCACTGTTTTTCCCAGAAGTCTGCACTAAGAAATAAATCAGATTTTGAGCATCCCCTGCAACAAAACTGTCATTTTTGGTAAGATACTGGTAAGATACTTCCAAAAGGAAGACATGTCTAAAGGGATTTAGACCCTGACACTTTCCTCAGAGCTCTGCGGGTGCAGCAGCTGACTGATCATTATAAAACTACTCCCATACAGATTTACTCATGGTGCACAGATGCACAGATAAGCAACCAGCTATTTCTTCAGAATAACAAAAAGGTGAGAATCTGCAACATAGGTTGTGAAAATTCTTGCAATGTGCAGTGCTCAGTATAAAACAAGTAAGATTTTAATAAATATCTCAATGAACACAAGAACAATTTCCAACATTTTGACAAAACTGAATTCTATAGAACATTTGTTTAGCTCCTTACATTAAAAGTAAGGTTAATAATATAACTTAAATTCCAAAATCTTCAGTTTTACTCAAATTAGTCGATGTAAAAAAAAAAAAACACCCCACAATAAAAACTACTACAGTATTTTGTATGACCTCCATTATTTGTAAGGACAGCACCAAGTCTTCTAGGCATGGAATGAACAAATTGGCGACATATTGTAACATTGATCCTTTTCCATTCTTCAAGAACGACCTCTTTATGGCTTTCACACTGAGGCGGTTTTCAGGCACTTTAGTGCTAGAAATAGCCTCTGAAAACCACCTCCCATACATTACAGGGTGTCTTTTCACACTGGGGCAGTGCGCTTGCCGGACGTAGTGAAAATTCCTGCAAGCAGCATCTTTGGGGCGGGTTGGGAGTTCTGTATTTAGCATTCCCAAAATGCCCTGCCCATTGCAATGATCGAGCAGCGCTTCCAAAGCGCCTTAACAGTACTGCAAAACAGGACTTTTTACCCTTTTTTAAAATAAAAAGCGCCCTGCTAACAGCCGAAAAGCGTTGTAAAAGTGCCACTAAAACAGTGCTAAAGCACCGCCAAAACGAGCGGCGCTTTAGTGCTAACGGCCGGGCGTCCCAGTGTGAAAGTAGCCTTAGAGCCTGGATGCTGGATGGGATGCTTAACTTGTCTCTTCAGAATTCCCCATAGGTGTTCGATTGGGTTCAGACCAAGAGACATACCTGGCCACTGAATCATTTTCACCCTGTTCTTCTTCAAAAATGCAACAGTGGCCTTAGATGAGTGTTTTGGATCATTGTCATGTTGGAAAAGTGCCTGACAACCAAAAGCATAGAGAGATGGTAGCATCTTTTCTTTCGATATAGAGCAGTACATCTGTGAATTCATGATACCATCAATGCAGCACTCATGCAGCCCCACAGAAGGACATTGCCACCACCATGGTTTACTGCAGACACCATGCATTTTTCTTTGTACTCCTCACCTTTGTGATGCCATATAGTTTTGAAGCCATCAGTTTTAAAAACATTTATCTTGGTCTCATCACTCCAGAGTACAGAGTCCCCATAGTCTTCTTCTTTTGCAGCATGTGCCCTGGCAAATTCTAGGCGGGCTTTTTTGTGCATGGGCTTTCATTTGTGGACGACACCCACGCATTCCATCCCTCTGCAGTGTACGCTGTATTCTGGGAGTATTTTGTAGTATAGTGTTGCATAGAAAATGTTGATTCCTAAAGGAAAGGAAAGTTTCCTGACAAATCTGTTGGGGTGTACGCATTTATGCTGAGCAGTGTACATTGATCACCCAGCGAAGAATGATTTTTTTCTCAACAAAAGTGGAGTTACTCTTTAAGGTATTAACAATGCTGTGATGCCTTCAAGTACCTGTGTACAAGTATTTATATTGATCTCTGTGGAGCTCCCTTCGTTCCTCAATTGTATATATGGTTGACTTTTGCCCAAGTCTAGATTAAGGCTGGGTTCACACTAGAACACGCAGTGGCTCACAGCAGGAGTGTGTTGCGTCTCCGTTCACCATTTCAGGTCCGATTTCAGCCCAAATTTTGGGCTGAATTCAGACCTGAAAACGCACCAAAAGACAAACAGGACTCCTGTGCAATTCGCTCCAGAGCCGCTGTGGAGAGGTGTGAACTGGCTTCGGTTTCCCTGCATCCAATTCGCATAAGTATGAACCCAGCCTAAATGTATTATCCACCTTTTGGAAAAAAAATATTAACTGCACCCACATTGACTAAAGAGAAAATGTGCATTCATTTTTTGCATTCAGACATGCAGAGCATTGTATCCATGATCTGTACATTGAGGACTCAATGTACAGGCTCCTGCAGACACTTTCCCTGGTCTGTACAGAGATAGACCTATTGTTATGGAGCTGGATCAAGTCATCGATACACTACAAGCACAGTGACATCCTTCATTGAGATCTACAGTATGTGACCCTCTGCCGCAATGGCATATGGAACACATAGGCTTCCATCTACAAATTCCTGTGGATGAATCTGTGAATGGATGACATGGCTGCAGGGAGAAGAACCCCACAATTCAGGTGGAAGGGGGGGGGGGGGGGGGCAGTTTGATAGTGGGAGGTTGAGGAACATAACCATGTTTCATGTTACAGCTCAATTATGGGGGTAGAATGAAACATGGACCAGTTGAATATTGATCAGTATGTGGCCATCCCCGCTTAACAGATATTTAAAGGACAAGCTGGAAACGTTTTTTTGATCAATGGTTGCAGCTGCTGATCAGCTGTCAGAATACAATGTCCTGGAGTGTGTGTGTGTGTGTGTGTGTGGGGGGGTGATTCCTTCATCCACCTTGTTTGTTGTGGATGGAGAATTCTGTCTGAATGAAAACAAGAAAAAATAACAGAGCATGGCCAGCTTAGTCCTAGGTTACCCTACCCCCCCCCCAGAGTTTTATGCCCCCACTCCACAGTAAATGGTGGGGGCAAAGATCATATTGACTTTAACCACTTCCCGCCCGGCCTATAGCAGAATGACGGCCGGGCGGTGGTTCAGTTATCCTGACTGGGCGTCATATGATGCCCTGCAGGATAACAGCCGCCGCGCGACTGTGGGGGCGCACATCGCGGCGATCAGTGGTGCAGTGTGTCAGTCTGACACACCTCTACACCAATCTCGGCGGAGGCTCTTTACCACATGATCAACCGTGTCCAATCACGGCTGATCACGATGTAAATAGGAAGAGCCATTGATCGGCTTTTCCTCACTCGCGTCTGACAGACGATCGGTGGCTCTCCTGACAGGGGGGTATGTGTTAATTTTTTATCAGCACAGCCCCCCCTCAGATGCCCACTTCAGACCACCAGGGAAGCCACCAGGACTACCAGGGAAGCACATAACATGTGGATGGGCAGGTACATCCCCCATGGCCATCCACATGTGCCAACATGTGCCCAATCAATGTCAATCAGTGCCCACAAATGGGCACTGACTGGAAGCATTATGAAAACTAAAAAATTCAGTGATGCCCAGCAATGCCACCCATCAGTGTCATCAGTGCCACCCATTAGTGTCATCAGTGCCACATATCAGTGCCCATCCATGCCCATCAGTGCCCACCTATCAGTGCCCATCTGTGCCACCTATCAGTGCCACCTATAAGTACCCATTGGTGCCCCCATAAGTACCCATCAGTGCCGCCTACAAGTGCCCATCAGTGCCACCTATCAGTGCCCATCAGTGCCACCTATCAGTGCCCATCAGTGCCGCATACCAGTGCCACCTATCATTGCCCATCAGTGCCACCTATCAGTGCCCATCAGTGCTGCCTATCAATGCCCATCATCAATGCCCATCAGTGACACCTCATCGGTGCCCATCAGTGCCACCTTATCAGTGCCCATCAGTGCAGCCATATCAGTGCCTGTCATTGAAGAAGAAAACATACTTATTTACAAAAAATTTTAACAGAAACAAAGAAAAACTTTTTTTTAAAAATTCCTGTCTGTTTTTTATTTGTTGCGCAAAAAATAAAAATCGCAGAGGTGCTCAAATACCACCAAAAGAAAACTCTATTTGTGGGAAAAAAATGATAAAAAATTTGTTTGGGTACAGGGTAGCATGACCGCGCAATTGTCATTCAAATTGCGACAGCGCTGAAAGCTGAAAATTGGCTTGGGCAGGAAGGTGTATAAGTGCCCTGTATTGAAGTGGTTAAAGTGATACTATATATTTTTTTTAATAAAAAAGAGGTAAAACTTATCTGCTCTGTGCAACGGTGGTGCACAGAAAGGTTGCTTGCTTCCTTTGCTGGCACTTTCCTGCTGCCGCTGTCAGCTTTTCCCTCCCCTGGGTGCCTCCAGTAGCAAACTGGGTCGTAAGGAGGCACCCATGCATGCACGCTCCTGAGCCGAGCGGTGTGTTAATGGACACACACAGAGTCAATAAGCCAGGCCCCCACTCCCTCTCCACAGGAGTTTGACAGCAGCAGGAGCCTATGGCCAGAGACAGTGCTGGAGTAGTGACGTGGAGCCAGTAAGTGTTTAGGGATGAGGGAGACTGCATTAAGGTAAAAAACATTTCGACTTCAAAACCACTTTAAATAAGGTTTATTTTTAAAATGTACAAAGCAGGTGTATGACAGTATAGCAAAGAATGAAATAGCGGTCATAATTAGAAATTATAATCCAATTGAATAATGATTGTATTGTATGTACTGAAGTTAGTGGTAACACTCTGAGCCACTCTATAATTCTTCTCCATTCTATACGCTTGGCTATTCAATGGTGATAAAATCCTAGTCTCCAGAGTAACATGAAATAAGCAGTTATTTGTGCTGGAGCACTGAATATACTCGGCACCCTATGGGGCTAGTGGTCTGATTCCTTATCTTTGTCTGTTCTAAAGAGCATTTAAACTGATGAGCATAACATTTCCTACTTTCTACCGCGCCAGGGGGGTAATGCAATGTGACTTTTAATGCACCATTTTTATCCCGCTTGTGAGAATGCTATATGTGTGAAGCAGTTGACAACATAATTGACCTCCTCAAAAATGTGTTTTTCTATACCATATTATTAAGATCATTTCATTCCTGCTGGCAGTGACAACCAGAAAATACAGAGCTGCCAATTGCCCCCCAGTTGCTATCCACGGTTTAGGATTTTAAAGGCTGGTCTCTGGAAATTGTATTACTGGGAATTTTCTTGTTGATTCCCATCGATCGATTGAAAGCCCAACTACAACCAAAACTCTTATTTTTTAGCTTTGGATGGGTTTTTGGTTTTCTTTGCATGAGAGATTTCCCCCTCACTTCCTGTCTTGGTGGCCACAACATGATGGTTCCTTTTATCTCTCATAAAATCTCTTCTGCAGTTTCCATGTTTGCTCCCCTCCAATCCATTGTGGGACAGAAAACTACCAACACCAAAACCCTAACAACAAAGAAATATGGGCTTGAGATCCTCAGAATGCTAAAGTATCGTATTTATCGGCGTATAACACGCGCCGGCGTATTTTAGGAGGGAAGTTTAAGGAAAAAAAACTTACATTAAAATGCCTATCAATGCAGCCTCATCAGTGTTCATCTGCAGCCTTGTTAGTGTCATTGCAGCCTTTTCAGTGTCAGTGCAGCCTTGTCAGTGCAGCTTTGCCCCAGTCCAGTCTTGTCAGAGCAGCTTTGCCCCAGTCCAGTCTTGTCAGTGCAGCTTTGCCCCAGTGCAGCCTTGTCAGTGCAGCTTTGCCCCAGTGCAGCCTTGTCAGTGCAGCTTTGCCCCAGTGGTCAGTGCAGCCTTGCCCCCAGTGTCCATGCTTGGACAGATCGCCGCCGACATACACATAGCTGCATGTAGTTTTAAATATGGCGCAATATGGCGAGTTCGGAGAGACTCGGCGGAGCTGAACGAACGCCGCCGAGATACACATAGTCGAGTGTATTCGGCTCTCTCCTGCGCCACTCACAGTCCCGCCCAGTCCCGCCCTATGATGGACATAACACAGGTCCAATGGTGGGACTGGGCGTGACTGTGAGCGGCGCTGGAAAGAGCCGAATACACTCGACTATGTGTATCTCGGCTCCGCCCAGTCACTGTGATTTTGGCGGCGCTCGTTCAGCTCCGCCGAGTCCCTCCGAACTCCGTGCCGCCATTTTTAAACGACACGCTATGTGAATGTCGCCGGCGATTGCCGCCGATAGTTCACAATTAGCGGGGATCGGCGGGGATCGGCGTATAACATGCACCCACGATTTTCCCCTGATTTTAAGGGGAAAAAGTGCGTGTTATACGCCGATAAATACGGTAATTCATTCTATAAAAACAAATACCACCCTCGGGCTTTCGCACTGGAGTGAATGGAGCCGCTGTTTCAGGGCGCATTGCAGGCGCTATTTTTAAAAGCTATAGTGCCTGCAAAGCGCCTCAGTGTGAAAGGGGTGTAACAGTGCTATAAAAATAAATAGTATTTTGTAATACTTTATATCTACTAGCTATTGGAGGCTCATTATTTGTTTAGAGGATCTTGTAATTTTGAAAGTAATCCAGTTGCACCACATCATAAAATATGTTTTGAATTTATTTTGCAATGTTTATTAATTTTTAACAGCCAATCTTCATGAAATGTCTTTTCCAGATTTTGGGATTAAAATATATATTGTGTATAAGTCTGAAGGTTATTAGAGTTTACAAAAGGAGTTGCCAATATCCAATACTATCAATTCTGGCTAAATTATAGAGTTATTATTATTAGAGTTTTGTTAGAGAACCTTAGTGAACAAACAGCATCACGAAGACCTAGAAACACACCAGATAGGTCAGGGATAAGGTTGTAGAGAAGTTTAAAGCAGGGTTAGGTTATAAAAAAATATCCCAAGCTTTGAACATCTCAGGAAGCACTGTTCAATTCACCATCCGAAAATGGAAAGACTATGGCACAACTGCAAACCTACCAAGACATGGCCATCCGCCTGACAGGCCGGGCAAAGAGAGCATTAAATCAGAGAAGCCGCCAAGAGGCCCATGCTAACTCTGGAGGAGATGCAGGGATCCACAGCTCAAGTGGGAGAATCTGTCCACAGGACAACTATTAGTCCACAAATCTGACCTTTATGGAAGAGTGGCAAGAAGAAAGCCATTGTTGAAAGAAATTCATAAGAAGTCCTGTTTGCAGTTTGCGAGAAACTATGTGGGGAACACAGCAAACAGGTGGAAGAAGGTGCCCTGGTCAGATCTTGAACTTTTTGGCCTAAAAGGAAAACACTGTGTGTGGCAGAAAACTAACACTACACATCACCCTGAACACATGGTGGTGGCAGCATCATGTTGTGGGGATGCTTTTCTTCAGCAGGGACAGGGAAGCTGGTCAGTGTTGA